>CM053792.1:754706142-755333642 GCA_028749045.1 Cupressus sempervirens
TGTTAATATGTTGAAGGCCAATGGTCATAATATTATTTTCCCTCCAATAGTGTGTCTCTTGGTTTCATGATACCTCTCATATGTAATGTAATTGAAGCCTATTTATATGATGTTCTTGCTCATTTGTAAATATCTTTTCATATTAATAAAATACTCTATAGTTTGGATGCAACCACATTTGTAGTGAACTAGGATAAATCTGGTATCATATTTTCTTGTTCAATTTTTTATTCATTTGTTGTTTTCCTTTTCGCATTCAAACCTTTCATGCATATGCAACTCTCCAACATACAAGACATGTTGATACCCATAATCCAATCACTTAGATCAGAGTGTTTGAGAGCACTTTTATAGGAATTTCAATTAACATTTGATGATAACTATACAAGGTTTGTGCATTTTATCTATTATTTCAATCCAACATTTTGCAAGAAAATATCATAGGCAAGACAAATGAATGGAAAAACTACCTCGGCAAAGACATTGCAAAGATAATAACAATTTGGAATACTTCACCCATATGTAAACATAGTAAAGACCCTAACATCCAATTTTTATTATAGTAAAAAATATCATTACCTTCTTCTTTTCCTAAAGATCGTGAATTCTAATGCCCAATTATAAGTTGTTTCGGCTGCCCCGTTCAAACTATGTTCATCCAACCAAGGTCCAGAGGTGTAGTATGTGTAAACATATAAGTAGGAATGTAAACTTAAAGACTTGACTAGTGATTTCTACAATTGTCTTTGGCTTATTGTAGATAGGTCTTAATACAACACATTAAGTTTGTGAAAAACAGGGAAGTCTATATTACACAGAATTATGATTATGCTAAGAACAAAACTCAAGTAATAATAGAAACAATGTCATGATGCATGAAATGAAGAACTTGATAAAACTCATTGTCTCCTCTTGATTTTATTTCCCCAAGGATCTTTCCTCCTAGCCACTAACGTCTTACGCCTTTCTAAGATTCTAGTTAGTTATATCAAGAAATCTCTAAATGTAATTGACCCAAAATTTAATTTACTTCTCCATCCTTATTCATCTTCGATGCAAGTAAAGAACACAGGGTAAAAGTAACATCATCATTATACTAATTTCCCATTTTTAAAAAATTAATATTATTAATAACCCAATATGTGTGTGTTCACTCATTTCCTTAGGTGAAATAACTATATTTTCTCCTTAAATTTAAAACATTCACTTCTACGTGTATGCATAGTTGGCAAGATACATATCTAATTTAATTAATTCAAAGCATGAAAGTATTGGGGTAAAAGCACAAACCTGTGACACCCTTTTGTAAAGGAAAAGGCTAGCAAAAGTATAATTGTTCATCTTCAATGACATAAAACTGGTATTATTATTTGAAATGTGTAGAAATGGTTGATGTTTAAGGTTATAATTTTTAATAGTTATTTGGAATAAGAAATGATATATTTCCTTATTTTTATAGACAATTTTTTATTTACTAAAAAATGCTAAAAAATAGGGGTTTAGTTCCCACCACAAAACTATATGGAAATAAACTTATTTCCATTTGAACTTAGACTATGTTATAGATAACACATATAGCTAGAATAATAAAATATAAATATTGACTTTAAACCTATATTTTCTCTTTTATAGTGATTCAAGTTTCAACTCACCTAAAATCGATAGTTTTTATCTACCACCACATTTTTCAAAACAAATCTATTCTAACTAGAGGAAAAATTATACATTCTGAAAGAGGTCTCTCTCATCTAAAATGCCATATAATTTTAATTTTTTTTTGATATGATTTAATATTTTTTTGTTTCTCAAAATGGACATTTTTTCAAATGTTAAAATACATACTTTTAGAATTTATAAATTACAATATACTATATCTAATCAAAACACTATAAAATTTATATGAAAATATTCTTGACTTCAAGCTCTAATAAATGGTGTCTCTATTTTACTAAAAAATATCATATAAAATAGTAAGAGTTATAGAAACGCCAATTTTCTAAAATAATTTTATTTGTTTAGTAATTGGATACAAACTAGTATAAAACATGCATTTAATAGACATTTCCAATTGGAAAAGTGTGAGACCATATATAACTTAGAATGAATTTATCTACATCATATGTGTGAATTTTTTTTTTTTTTTGGATAGAAATAATCAAATTCTATAGTTTTGATAAGTCAACCTAAAAGGTGACAACTTTGTACTTTTACCCATTGTGAATCGAATGATTTACTATCCATCTAATGGTTTTACCTCATAGTAGAACTTTAAACAATGCACTTTGATATTCAATAAAAATGATCCAATTTTTAACTCATTCAATCTTAGAATTTTCTATCTTGCATGAGATTAGTAGAGATAAATCAAAATAAAATAATTCAACATTTAGAATTCCCAAGTTTTGTGTGTGTGGGCTACCTGAATTTATCCAACCACCCCTTTTCAAGATGCTAACCTTCTCTACCTCAACCACACCCTCATTTCGGTGTCCCTGCAATCACTCAAACACTCACAATAATGAATGAGTCAGTATCCATCATTAGTTTCCAATATATGCAATATTATGTGCATACTTACAAAAATTATTAACATGATCATGAAACAACATTACATAATCATTATAACAAAAAAATGTGGCACTTATTATAAAGCATGCATCTATGCATTAATTGACAATTTTAATCATATTAACTAATGCATCACAAAGTTTTATTAAGATAATTTGACTTTAGCTTTTCTCCTAATTAATGTGCAAATCAAAGTTGACCAAATTAAAGTTGACGAGGTCACCACATCAATAGGAAAACTAGGAATGTCAACATGACAAACTTCCCTAAACATTAGGAAAAAGGAAGTTTGAAAAAATAAGTCAACTTTGAGTATTTAACATTTTTTTCTTAGATATAAAACCTTAGTATAAGATGTTTAAATAATTTGAAAAGAGACTAATCTTCCTAGGAGTAACATCAACATGTCCGTAAGATTTCTCCCCTCTTAAACCCAAGAAAGAGTTAAACTAAAACATGAAAATCACCCACAACATCCAACTCATTCATATGTGCAAACTATTTAATTTTATACATTTTGAAGTCAATTCCTTCATGTTATAGTAAAAATAAACATCATCAGCTTTCTACAATTTTAAGGTTACCCATTTGTTTGTTAGAATAGGAATAGAAAAGTTGGAATACGTTTTCCATTTTCTATTTGGTTTATCACTTGGAATAGGGAATAGGAATACGTATTCCCATTTTGCCTCTAAAATAAGCTTATACCCATTCCAAAAAATACCTATTATTGGAATAGCCATTCCTATTCCCAATATTACATGCCTATTCTCCATTCCTATGCCCGCAACCAAATGGGCCCTCATAAGATAAAAGAAAATGGGAAAGGCAATGAAATTCATGTTTTGGGTGGTGTTGATTTTAGTAACCCTAATTTGTTTAGTGGGTATGGCAGTAGGTCAACCTAATTCCTACAATGTGGTTACCTGCGAGGTAGAAGATGATTATCTTGAGGACGACGATGAATGTTGTAAAATAGGCATGGATTTTTGCTATTACATTGATCCTTGCATTAATGCTCTTCTCTACAATGAAGATAATGAGTTATGTTGCCAAAAAGAAAGGTGCGAGGAGGCAAAGGGATATTGTTGTTAATCTCTTTATTTGGTGTAGCTTGAGCTTGTCAAAATGAATTGTAATAGTGAAATATTGTTACCACAATATTTGATGTTTTCTATTGTAATAATGTGAGACAAAATAATGTATTATTGACCAAAATTAAAAAATTAAAAAATACAATAGATCTTTTTTAAAAAAATTATCATTTGTTCTTCATGATTTCTTCATGATTCTTATATTTATTCCCAGTGTTATTTTTTTTCCTTTCAGAAAACTAGAAAAAAGAGAATGATAATCTTTTATTATATAGTATTTAATTTTCTTAAAATGATTATATATAAAAGAGACATGTTTTTTTAAAATTGTGTTGTATCAGATTATTTTCTAACAATGAGCATAGATAAAAGAGAGATAATTATCTCTTATTATGTAGTATGTTGTTTTACTATAATGGTTGCATATATAAAAGGGAAATGGTTGTGTCATGTTTTTTTATAATGTTCATAGATAAAAGGGAGGTGGTTATTAATGGTCTGTATTTTCACCATGCCAATATTTAAATTTTTTTAATGAAAATCAAGTAAATATGTAAAGGAAGGTTTTCATATATTTTGTTGTGAAAATTTTATAAGGGAAACCCTAATTAAATTATCCATGCCCAACATTATGATAATTTTTTAAGTTATCTTTTATAACTTAAGATTAGGTTAAGTGTTTTAACCATGTTGTTTACCTAGTCAAAAAAAAATTTATACTATGGTCCACACTTTACCCTATTCCTTGGTCTTCATGAGCAGGAAGTTATAAGTTATAATTGGAATATTCCTTATTCTTCCTTGATCTCCCAACTAAGTGTTAAGCATAAAGTGGTAAAGATTTTACACATTATGAACCAAGTGTCCCAACCTTACACCTACACCTCAAGCGTATCATTGTAAGTTTATCTTTGTAGAGGTGAAAATGTATCCTAACTTTACGTTCCAACAGTTGAGCGTAGAGTCATAAGTATAACATTACATTCCAAAGGTTGAGCATAGAGTCATAAGTCTAAAAATGAGCTTGATGATACAGCTAGGTTTTGAATATAAGTGCATAAATGGAAATTACCATAGGGCACCAAGTCTTCCGATGACACAATCAAAGGGAGAGCATAGAACTGTAGGGTGTGTTATGTAAAGGTCATTCGATGCTACAATTAAGGAAGAATGTAAGACCATAACATTATTTTCAAAGTTAGTAGTGACAACTCCAATCTTATGGTGAGATAATATTAACCACCAACATATGTTTGCAGCTTTGAAAAGGATACAACAGTTAGCATCTCTGACTACACAAAAAATTGCAAAGCATAAGATCGGAGTGTAAGATCGGAACCCTAATAGGACAAAATGCAAAGTATGATTTCGCTAAAAGGGAGAAAAGATTAAATGATATTCCAGTCAATTAGAAATTTTGATATAAAATAAAAAGGCTTAGTTGGTTGTTAACATCACCAAATTCTAAAGTGAAACTATGAATTTTGAATCCTCGTGTATGTAGACATTTAATGAAGTAACTGAAGTTGGTGAAGCACATGCATACATAAAGGCATTCTTTGAGATAAAGAAAAGTACCACTTGTCAAAGATTAAAGAATTCATTAAATTGTAGAGTATAGAGGCTACCAAATTGTTGAATTATTTTTTGTAAGCTTCAAAGTCAAAGGTTTTGTGGTGAGAAATCTCCTTCCAAAATTATTCGTTCACTTTTTACGCAAACACATATCAAAGTGGGCAAATTTTGGTATGGATGGTTATAAAAAATTGAGCATGGGTAAAGGGCTTTCCTCCATTTTCTCCTGTAAACACCATCTTGATCCTTCTTTTTTCAATAGATATAATGCGAAATTAAGCACATTGTGAATAATGAAAAAAGAACATGTGGCTATCTTCTAAGACAAAGTTTCACTTGGGCATATCATATGCTTGATTTAGGGAATTATTACAAAAAGGAGACAGACTGGCTATTTTATCTTTGAGCTAATTAAGACATTGCAATAATCTTGTCCAAATGTTGTCATCACATATTCCCCAAATGTCCTTTCTCTACAACATAATTTTCACACAATGTATAACATATCACCCAAGTCTCAAACACCTATTAGTAAAAAGGAAACCAATTAAAATTTGAATGTAGAGACTCAAGAATCCTCTTGAAAAGGTGAATTGTTTTACCTTTTATACCCTTTGTATTAATCTCAACTTTAGGTGCTCATCACAAGTGACACAATCTATAATGACCTCCTTGTTCATATTTACTGAATTTGATACAACATAAATGCTTAGCCATAAATGGATATGTATGCATATTAAAATTGTAATAATGATGGTTAAGATGAAGAATCATTACAAAAATATTCTAAAAATCCTTCTCTTAATGAAAAAAAAATGGGCTCTGCAACTGGTTGCGTGTTTGAATGATGCCATTCTTGAATTTTTCTTGGTTTGTGTCTTGTGAGTCATGTTGTTTGCCTCATGTCACTTGTACCCTTTGCTTGGTTGTAGTAAGTACTTTGTTTGCGTTTGTCCTCCATTTGGCTTGGGTTACATTGTTTCATTATTTTGAGCCCTTGTGGTGTGGTGTGAAATTTTCCCTTGGCCTAGTTCACTTGTGCCATGGGAGAGCTGAATCATGGTGGAGGGAAGGATTGCAATTTGTAGGATGATGTGGGTAGGAGTACATCTAAGACGAGCACTCATAAATTTGTAGCCAAGAATGTTGATGATGGTGAAAGAAAGTTGTCTTACAAACAAGTGGTGGCTGAAATTTCTCTGTCCTTCTTGGAAATAACTATGTTTAAGGGTGTTATTCGTAGACAAAATGTGGAATCAGAATTGTGAGGACGAGAGGGAAGATGGGTCGCAGCTAATGGAGGTGGATTTCTCGATGAAAGTAGTACCACCACTGGTGGAAGCAGAGGAGAGAATGGTAAGTATCCTTCTCTAAGCCCTAAGGTTCTTTCTCTTCCCCCCAATGAGGACATCGTGTCTGCAATTTTGAATGAAAGGTCTAGGTTGAAGAGCATTGCTATTTTTTTGTTTGTTTGGATAAAGAGGCTTTTCCTGCTAGGAAGTTTTTTGATGATTGGCTAGCAGCTGTATGGAGAAAAAAGCTTGGGAGTTATGTGACATATTATAAAATGATACAGAAGGGTTTGTTTGTTATTTTTTTGAAAAATCATAGAATGCAAGAAAGAGTTTTGGGAAAAAGATTTTGGAATGTTGGTAGGTCTATGTTCAGGGTCTACCCATGGTCTCCAAAAGGTGATTTTGATAAGGTTGTTGCTAGGGCTTCACCAAATTGGGTGGAAATTAAGAATTTGAATGTGGAATTTTGGCCATTCATCCCACAAATTCTTAAATCATTAGGATCAGTGTTACAAGTTGGGTAGTCCAAGGTGACATTGCCTCACCTTAATGCTAGAGTACTTTTGGCTCTAGCTCCGGATGTGGGTTTTCCTGATAATACTTCATTAGACTTTGAGGGAGAAAGGTTTTGTTGGGAGATTTCCCTCATGGGGAATTTAAATGCATGTTTTCATTGTAGACTTAATGGGCATACCAAAAAGGATTTCCCATCTCTCCAGCCTTCTTGTAAAGAGAAATTTAATGTGGTTAATAACCACGAAAATTCTAGTTTACCAATCACAGGTATTAAGAATGCAAACGAAATCCCTAATAAAGATGAGGGGTCTAATATTCATGTTATGGAAAGTGGTAGTTTGCAGATGGGGGATCCTATTACCACCCTGGGTTTGTAGCCTCTAGCTCTTAATAATATCGATATTCCCATGAGTAATAGTTTTTTGTCGTTGGAAATTCCTTTTTTGAAGAAGATTTTGATGTGGTTTTGGCTAATGGTGGTGCCTCAGATACTATTCTTGCACCTATAGCCTCCCCTCTATCAAGAGGTCAGTCTAATTCCCCTTAGGCTATTAGCAATGTTCAGCTTGCTCTGAATGTTTAACAATTAGCTCTCATATCCATTAAAGAGAGGGCTGTTAAAATTTAGCAAGGTAACAAGGAGGTGCTTTCTGTATCTTTGGCTCCCACTTCCTCACCTGGATCTTTAGCTTTGGTTGTTTCTAATTCAGAGGGGCAATTTATAGAGGTTAGTAGAAAGAAAAGGAAGACTATAGAGAGAAGCTATGGTCCTATAGATAGAGGAAGGAGGAATCTTCCTGATTGTTTTAATAAGATTTGTAAGAGTTCCAAAACTCCCCCTAAATTATCATGATGCTACATATCCATAGTTGGAATGTTTGGGGATTAGAAATGCCTAATAGGAAGTATTTAGTTAGAAGGTGGTGCAATAAGTTAAAGAACAAGGATATTATTTGTTTATAGGAGATTAAGGTGGTCAAATTTCAAGCTTGTTCTATGTTGAAGTTCCTTTGGGACAAGGCTATAGGCTTCCACTCCAATCATGAGAGAGGGAAGGGAGGGGTGTCTTTGCTTATTCACCTGAAATGGGAAAGTTATATTGTTAGCCATGGATGCTCCAAGTGTCAGAAGGCAATTTGGGTTGTTATTAAACAAGGTGAAAATGTTTTTGGTGTTTGTAATGTGTATGTTTCAAATAATTATAGAGAAAGATTAGAGCTATGGGAGTGGTGTTGTGCACACTTGCCAAATATTTCATGGGTAGTTGTGGGGGATTTTAACATGGTGGAACATAGAATTGAAAAGGCTGGAGATTTGCCTCATTGTTGGAAAGGTAATGAAATGCATTTTTGGTTTAAATTCAAAAGAAAGTTCAATTTGGTGGATCAGGTAAGCATAGGGTGCAATGTAGATTAGATAGTTTGTATGGGGACAATTCTTTAGTTTCTTTCCTGCATCAAAATAGTCATGCTCCTATTCAATTTGTTCTAGCTTCTCTCTCAGATCATTCACCTATACATACTTGCTATAGGATAGATACTTTGAGAAATTATGTAGTTGCTAAGAGGACTCATAGTTCTTTCAAGCTCAATTCCTCTCTTCTTGAGGATCTAGATAATGTTGAGGCCATAGTTATGGTTAGTAAGATTCTTAATATTAGTAACCCTTTGATTGACCCTATTGATCTCTGGAACTTGAAAGTGGAGACTTGGAAAAATCTTCTACAATTAATTGGTAAGAAGTTAGCCATGGACAGGAATCAAGAATGATTGAATAAGTTGATTCGGGCAGAAAAAGAGTTACAAGAAATAGGGTAGAGTGAGGAATTGAAATTGCAAATGGAAAGTATTAAACATCATTTGAGTTGCATTCAGAGGTACAAGATTCAAGGGCAGAGGATTAGAGCTAGGATGAATTGGATTAATGAAGCAGATAAAGAATCGGGGTACTTTTTTAACATTTTTAAAGCCAAGCACAAAAGAGAACTTATTAGTGATATTCTAGTTGGGGATAGAATTTCAAATGACCCTGAGAAAGTTCATCATGCTAGAAGAATTTCTTTATTCCTAAATAAGTTTGTGTCCCAGACACAAACTAGTTTTATCCAAGGAAGGTATATCCTAGAGAATCTAATCACTAGTTGGGAGGCTATGAATTGGGATAACAATGATGGACAAGATGTAGCTATGATATAGTTAGATTTTGAGAAAGCCTATGATAGGATTGAGTGGGGATTTCTAATAGGTATGCTTAAAGCATTTGTCTTTTCGAAATCTTACTGGAAATGGATTAATGTTCTTTTAAAGGATGCCAGTACTATCATAGATGTGAATGGGTACTTGTTAGAACCTATTGTGTTGGAGAGGTCCATTAGGCAAGGTTGCCTGATTGCCCCTTTGTCGTTTGTTATTGTTGTAGATGCTTTGTTTTACATTCTAAGGGCTAAGGAGTTGGGTCCTCTATTGAAAGGCACCTCCTTGCCTAATGGGGAGGTGTTGCTCAATGCTTAGTTTTCAGATGATACTTCTTTGTTCCTAGGGCTTTCAGAGGATAATTTTGAGAATGTTTATAAAAGGACCAATTTATTTTGTATGGCCTCTAGGTCTAAGATTTCACCTTCTAAATCCAATGTGTTGGGATGGTTTATTGATCCTCCAGATTGGTTGGTTAGTAAGGGTTGGCACTGGTCTAGACCTAATCAGATTGTTAGGTACTTGGGTATCCCCTTCTCAATTGAGTGTAATCTTAATAAGATGTGGGATTGGGTCTATGGGAAAATTAATAAAAAGCACTTGAAATGGTAAACCCATTCCTTGTCATTTGTTGGCAGATTGCAAGTGGTGCATAAAGTTCTTTCTTCTCATCATATTTTCTTTGCTTCGGCTTGAATGTTTCTTAACTCTCATGTGAACGTGCTAGAAAGAATTTTGTGAGATTTTCTTTGGTCCAATGGTAAAGGGAAAAAGAAGAGGCATTGTGTTAAGTGGGAATGGTGTTGTCAAGTAAGAAGTCAGGGAGGTTTGGGTTTGAAGGATATTAAAGCCCAAGGGTTGGTTCTTGCATCCAAATGGGTGTTGAAAGCATTATGGGGTGATGAGCCATGGAAAATTCTTATAAGGAATAATCTTTTGAAATCTGTCATTAGGAAAGGTAAGAATTGGAAGGATGTTCTAGTAATTGACATTATTTTAGGGGAATTTAAGATGAGACTGTTTGGGTCAAAAAAAATTCAAACTTTTTGGAAGGCTTGGATTCAGGTGAAGAAGTATATATAGGATAGAGAAGTTGCAAGAGGACGTCATTATTTCCTTGTGAGGGATAGATCCATTTGGTGGAGGCTTTCATATAATAATAAAGCTTTGGCCCTTACTCAGAGTTATTATGCCGAGGCTTAAAATTTGAAGGAGATTTCATTGATTTAGGATATCTTGATAGGTGGTAGGTTAGGGGCATGGGAGTAGATAAAGGGTAGATTTAATATCCCTAATTCATAGAAAAAAACTTTCACTTTGATTAAGAAAGCAATAAAATTTAATAGCCCTTGTGATATTATTGACTCAACGGTCTTTCTTGATAAAACTAAGTGGGTTGATGGTGTCTTGTTGAAAGACACTACTACCAAAGTGCTATACTTGTGTATGAAGAATAATTCTTCTCTCATTGCTAGATTGATCCAGTGTTGGGGGAAAATTAATCCATTCTCTAAGTGGTCTTTCTTTTTTGATTTATTTTGGAAGGGTAAAGCTAAGCCTAAAAAACTTTGTTTTAAATGGTTGTTGTTGTTAAAGAAGTTAGTTATGGGTCAAATTCTTTCTTCTATTGGTTTATCCCCAGTGTCTTGTAGTTTGTGTAATGTGACTAAATATTTTGAGCATTTATTTTTTGATTGTGTTTATGCTTGCAAGTTGTGGTCTATTTTTCTTGGTTCCTCTTGTGTTTGGAATTGTGTTGGTAGTGTCTCTTGGAGTGAAATTTTTGCTGGTTATGTAGAGAAATTTGATTCTAAACTTAACACTTTTTGGTTTTCTCTTTATACTGAGATTTTATGAACTCTTTGGAAGGATAGGAACAAAGAAATCTTTTAGGAAGAGAGAAGGGTACTTACTGAGTTTAATTTTAAACTCACCCATTTTCATATTATGTCTCAGGTTGCTTTGGTACTTCATATTTCCAGAAGTGATTTCATGCTACATATTTACAGAGTCGAACAATGTATGTAATGTGTTGCAAGGACTCAATGTAACCAGTTAGGAGGAGGCTACTACTAATGTGATCCAAAATCCTAATGAAGTTCTAGGGCTCAACTAGATATTGACAACCATAATGATGGCTGGAGTTAGTTTGTTCCATCAGATTGTTTTTTGTTTTGATAAATACATATATAGAAAAGTTGTAATCAATTTATGTAATGGTAAAAGTTGATAGTACTTTGATCTTTTAAGTTTTTGTTTTCAACCCCCAAAATTTTTGTAATTGTATATGTAATTGAGGGTGTGATCTGATTTGTGCTTTTTCTTAGACTCTCAGTTATACTTGTAAATGTTTAAACTATCTTAATAGAAAAAAAAAATGATGTTTAATATTTTTTACAAATAACATTGAACCTCACATTGTCTTATCAGCTTTGATGCAGATAGTTGGGCCCCAAAGCAGGTCTGACTAAATTGTTTTTAAATTGAAACACCTCATTGCTCAAACTGATCCAATGAGATTTTGGCACTAATTGGATTCAAATTTAAGCATTGAATAAAACTTTAAAACTCATTTACCTTGTTTTCACAAATTGTGATTTTCAGGCCAAGGGGTCCTTTGATTGGCTTTAAAAAATGATTGAAATAGATAACTGGGCTCTAAGAAATGACATGTTGGTTCTCTACTCTATATCCTTGCACCCTATCAGATCTTGTGTCATGATGACACCTGGGTAAAAATATATTGACCATCAAAGTTGCTTAATCAAAACTGCTTGCAAACAAACATGTTAGAAAATAGGAAAGTGGATTTGGTTTTGGCTTCAAAAATAGGGCAAACAGATACATGAGGGCTTAAAAATTGGGATGTTAGTTTACTATCATGGGGAGAATATAAATCTATGATTTGGGCTCATGAAAAATAATTGGGCACATTTGGCAAGTGGTCATTTTGTCGACTTAGATTTGCAAAGCTAGAAACATCAGTAGAACTATGGTATTCACAAATGGAATGGACTTGGGAAAGTGTGTAGAAAGATTTGCCAAGACTTAAAAACTAGCACACTTAAAGAATTTTTAGAGTAGAACATAGTGGTACAATCCAACTGGTCTCATCTATCATGGATTCAAAGTTATGACATCCTGAATAGGGGTACTGATCAATCTGCATTTCATGACACTAGTAAAAATTCACAAATTACATTTGGAATTGCATTTGAAAGCTAATCAAATAGATTTTTGATAGGATCAAATATAAAACATAGAAATTTCCTAACCTCTAGAATATAATTCAAAAGGAATTTTCTCAATTTGGTCAATTAGGTCGAAGATATAACTAGTCAAATAGGGCTTCCCAGAATTCTGAGAAATGTGCATCAATGTGACAACAATAAACAACTAGTTTTGAGGGATTCAAAACCTAGTCAAAGAAAATTGAAATGACTTGAAAAGTGAAACATAGGTTCTTTCATATTCATACAAAACACTAAAAAATCATAAAGTCATGAAACATAACTGGGTGGAAGATATTAAAATATAAACTAGGCTTCCTATTGTTGTTTGACACTTAGGAAAAAATGCAGATTTGGAGATTGCTCAAAATGAAACTTCACGAAATGACTCAAAGTGAAAATTTATCTCTAGAGGACACATGGATATGCTAAATTCAAGGTTTTAGAAACATAAAATACCTCTTAGACCTTAAAATGATAGTCAGGTACACAATACAAGAAAAGTTCTTATAGGGCTCAAAATGATTCAAAATTTTGGAATGGTACTAAAAAGGGAATGTAATTTTGAGTCTGATCACCCAGGTCATCAAATGAGATTGTAGTGAATGATCATGATTTTATTGATCCATATGTTTATTGTAGAGATTAAATGTGCCTAGGAATAAATGTATATGATTTATTCATGTTCTTTTATAGTAATAGATTCAAGAAGTTGCCAACCTCGAATCTGTGGGAGAGAAATTTGGAAAAGCTTATATTTCTAGAAGTATACGTGGATGTAGATTTATCAAAGGCTCTTATATCATCTTACAACCTTACAAAAAAGTCTTTTCATAAGTAGGATAAAAGAATACTATGTACACTAGATTTAACCTCTTTCATTGAAGCATTTGGGTTTGAAGGCTATATGAGTCTAGGGATTGATGTCTAGGAGTTTCAAGAGAAATTTGAAAGAAATGTCAAATTTTATACTAGGAAGGTGATACCCCATCATATTCTATGTAAGCTCAAATCAATAGGAGATATACCAAAGAAGGTGGATAAGATGCTCCAAGTGAGTTAGTGTCGTAATTATATTTAGAATACTATTTACGGCTTGCATAAGTTAATTAGGAGTCATTATTTGGATGTGGTATATGGAGGGCTTTACCTCATGGCTCTCAATATTCAGGACCCATTCACAAATGTTGAGTATGATTATATCAAACATATTATTGAAAAAATATAAGAGGAGATTGAAGCTACCTAGAGTAGAGAATCTGGGAATTTCAAATTCCACCATTATTCATTGTTGATGCATTTGATTTTATACAAGAACATAGGCTACTTTAGTACAAATTTCATTGATTAGACTTTAGACCTTGATGGAGAATTGCCAATTCAACTTTGGACCTGGGTATGGGATATACATTATTCTTATTCCAGTTCTGTGCTATTTTCAATAATTTTAGTTTTTTTGTTATGAAGATGTTAGGTGCCCCATTGATTAGGGTTCCAATTTTTTTGAAAAGATTGTTGAGGCCTTCCTTATTGGTGGTGATGCAATATTAGATTATAACTAGGGGGATGTGTTTTTGTTTTAAAAAAAAAAATTGTGAGAGTTATTATCTTTCCCTCAATCCCCACACATATTGCCAAGATATATACCTACATTGCTGGGAATAATTTAATTCATGTGGCAGCTTATCATGATGAATAGGGAGTATATATCTAGGCCCTAAGCTACAAAAAGGAACTTTTTTGTGTATATGTTTTAAGATTGGTGACTTCTCAATTAGGAAGGAAGTCATTGACCAGATTCATGAATTTTTGAGACAATATAATTTATCTTATACTACTTATAGAATCTATGATCCTGAAGGTATAGTTAAAAGTTCTTTTAAAGAAATACGAAACTACACTCTCCCAAAAAACAAGAAGTTTTTCCAAGAAGACATAATGAGAAATAAGCCGATTGAAAGTGATGTGGAAGTGAGGTTGAGAAAATATGAAGATAATAAAATAATAGAGAAGGAATTGGAAAGGAATGACCCTAATTTCAAAGGTTTTTTTTGGAGGTTTCTTATCCTTTTAGATTTGAGAAGTTACTAGAAAATTATTATCATATAATGTCTTAGATGCCACAGGGACCAATAAGGGAAGAAGATAGAGCAAACCCAAAATCTCTTGAGCCAGATGTAGTTTTGGAAGAGATAGATGATTAGCCTGAGACATCTACTTGGGTAGGGAAAGGAAAGAAAAGGAAAAAGATTGTTCATATGCCTAAAAAATTAAGAAGATTAAATTGCAATTAATGTCTGGCAGAAGCCAATATTTTTTTGATATGAGGCAAAATTTCTTGCAAGAAAGGATTAAGGAAGTTGAAAGTTCCTAATTGATAGACTTGCAATTGAATTCTATAAGACTAGATGATAAGATCATTCATGTAGAAATATTCTTAGAAGATGATGATTTTATTAAATCTAAAGAATTTAAAAGTTTCTTGTACAAAGTTAAGGAAAGTGAATTGACATTGACATTAAATCTAGGGGAGTCAAAGGAAAGAACTAAAGAACTCATTGAAAAACAACTAGCATATGACCCAAACAGTTAAATAATGACAATAAATGAGGCAAGAGACCTTGTGAAAAGGAGTGGGATGTTACTTGTGCGTAGATAGAACTTGGGAACAATATTTGTGCTAGACCAAATCAAAAGGTAGGAAAAGTCAGTTTTGTATGAAGTATTTGGTGCTTAGGGTTTACAAAGAGGCTTTGGTTTTAACATTGACATAAAAACATTGGTTGCATAGAGCATTTCTCCTAAGAAAAATAAGCTTAGATTGATGGATGTGCAAGATACTGCTCAGGGAAATGTAATACTATGGACATTGGATTCTACTACTAGTAAATAAATCTCTAGTGTCTTGAAACATTTATCTTTCATAAATGAAGCTAAGGTTGACTAAATTGAGGATTGAATTTTCTAAACATTCAAAGAATACATTGATACCAGAAAGCTATACGAAGAAGAGCTCAAGAAGAGCTATGTGTTAGAAGAGAGGATGAAGGATCTAGATGATAGGATACAAGAACTAGAATGTGAGGTTTCCTCTTTAAAGGAGCAACTCAAAGCCTAAGAAGAAAGTATAATTGAGATAAGGGTCAAGGAGCTAGAAAGAAAAAATGAACAAATTTCATTCATGATTGAAGACAAGGTAGTTGAAACTAAACATGTAGTTGTTATGATGGAGATTGAGGCTCCAATTTAGAAAAATCAACTGAAAGTGGACGTTCTAAAGGGGATGCTATATCATAGATTGAAGGTATTGAAGAAGATATCCTAAAAATTTCACAATGTTTTTATTTCCTTACAAAGTGCAAAGCATGTGTGTGATGAATACTTGACATGGATTTACCCTATTTTTAATCAATGGGGCTCATAGATTCAATTATTTGATAGGTTAATTATTTTGATGGCCAAGAAACTAGAACTACGTGATAAGATCTTCACTGTAAAAGAAGCATTATAAATAGTAAAAGGACTAATTTGTTTCTTTACAAGTAAGTTGCAAATAATTTCAGGGAAGATGAAGATCATGAATGAGGGTATTGATATTTTTAATCCTTCCATTGTTGATGAGGAAAACAAGTTGAAAGATTGGCAAGAGTGGTCAACATCCTTTGATCACATTCTAAAATTAGAGAAAGTTACAACAAATTTTTATGGGGATGTTGATGAGGACTCATTTTATGATTTGATTGATGTTATGTTCAAAATGGAAGTTGATATGAGTAGGTTTGTTATAGAATCAAAGGCTATTTTAGATGTCAGGTGGAATTTTTTTTTTTAATGATTTGGAGATAGTTAGAGGTACTGAATGGCCAACAAAAAGAGAAATTTATGTGTGGGAAGTAGTTAGTGAGATCAAAGCCTTTCCCATGGGAAGTAGTTAGAAGACAATTTATGAAGGAAAAGAAAAAGAAAAATAGAGGAAGAACATGAATCGTATTAGGGTATCTTACCTTTGCATTAGCTTGCTATGAATACACCTAAACTACAAACAAGAATTGTATCTAAACATAAAGATGCCAGCTACTAGATTTTGAGCTACTTCCCAAATCAGTTTAGCTACAAATAATATTTGTAAAAAAATATTTTGTCTTCTCCATAACCTTTTTTATAATGAGTCATGTAATGCCACATGTCTTCCCATATCTGAAGCTTGTTGCAATATTTCTCTATAAAAGGATTTCCAAGATTGGGAAGAGGGGTTCGAAGTCCAATTATGTGATTAATATTATCATCTAAATCAGTCTAGTTTTGGTGTTAAATTTGGTGATGTTTTAGCTTGTTTCTTTTGAAAGTTTGAAGTTAATGAAGGGCTAGTGTTTATCTTATATTTTACCATAGTCTCATATTAGAAATATGTATAATTCTTAAGGAGATTAATATAAGGAATGTTCTAGGATATTTGTGTTGCAAAATTCAGTCTCTATTTTTATGCTTTTATGATTTTGAGAGTGAATGAAAAAGTTGCAATTTATTCAAATGCAATTCAAATGGGTCATATATCATTTCATGGTTGCTTCTAATTCAAGGAATTAAGTAGATGCTTCTATCGAATGATGGTATCATTATAAGTGTGAGAGGGATATTGTAAGTAGAGAATTTGGAAGCCAACAACTGATACATGTCATTGCAAGTCAATTATATAGATCTATATATATTGATTGATGGGACTCTATTTTGATAATGAGTTAAAGCACTAGTCATGTAGCTGAAGAATCAAGCAAATTAGACCTAGTTTTGCATGAATTAAATTTACAAATAAAAATCATTAAATATTAAAGTCAAAATGGGATAAAAAGTTGGTAATCACTTGTTGCAATAGTTTGTCAAATTTATTGTTGACTACCATAAATTTGTTGATAAATTACAATTACAAGAAGTTTCAAGACCAAATCTTCTTTAGGGGATTTACGAGTTAAAGTATTATACATGAATTGTCAAATCCTTAGGTTAACTCACCTTGGTTTAGTAGAGCCAAATGATTAGGAAGCATCAATGTTTTTAGTTGATCTAGACTCAAATAGGATGTACTAGATATGGGAAGTAGCTAATCCCTAGGTATTATTTTATTTTTTGTTTCCACGGTGTTGCTAAATATGTTAAATAAGAAACCAATAGCTATCATCTATTGAGTATAATCTTTGTTTTCTTAAAACAAAAATAGGTAAAAGGGAGATTGTAACTTTGGACCCATTCTACCAAAGTTATGCTAACAATTTTGATGAGACCTTTATCAAAGTAGAAGATCAACTTTAGATTATTTTCAAACTAAAGAAGTTATCATGAGAGGTGAATAAAGAAATTATTTGGTAATGACAAATGTAATAGAAATTCTTAAACTCATTAGTTAGTTTATATAGTGATATAAGAATGATTTATGTCACAAGAACCTTAGTATTTATTAAAATATGTGTAGTGATTCTATCTATGATCTTTACATGCATATTAATGTCTTTATAATCCAAAATGAGTGCAAACATAATTTCCTTGACTATAGAAATATATTAACTTTACTAATATTAAAACATATTTGAGCCGATAGGCTTATTTCTATCGGACTTTCCATCAAATTGTTGTAACAATTTGGTGGTGTTGGATGCCTCAACAAATATTTTGTGTCAAAAACTATAAAGTGAAACTTTTCATGGCTAGTTTCAAACCACTCTAAATAATGTGGATGGTAATTTTTTAATCAAAATTAGCCAATAAAAAAAAGGTACCTTTATTGCATTGTTATTAAAGGAAGGTGTTTAAAGCTTATTTTACATGGATCCCACTATATTATACAACACAACTATTATTTTACATGTATGGTGTTCAAAAAAATGTGTTCAAATCTTATTTAACCAAGAAAAACCTTAACTTTTTACATACATCACAATCTCCAATTCTTACTCTATTCAGAATCAAGGGACCAATAGGTGTTGGAAATTTTGGTTAATCTAACCTTCACCTATTGCCCTTTAAATTTTATACCATTTTATGTTTCCAACTTGTTTACCTTCAACCTTAGTCCCAAGACCCATTAATTCATAGAGATGCAAAAATGAAAGATGCCAGTATCCCAAAAAGAACAAGGTAAGCAAATGAGGAACAAAAGGGTTGAAGGAGACAACGTTGTGGATTCTAATTAACATTTAGAACTTGCCATATAAAGTAGTGGAAAGTAGGCATGAGTTTCCTCCAACCATTGTGTTTAATGTAAGAGTCTTAGCATCTAGTGGACTAGGATTAGACAGATTAGAGGGATTGCTAGGGCTGACAAACATGGACTAGAAGATGGAGACCTTAGGGTAGGAGAAGATGGTAAGACTCTTCCCTCTACCCTTTAAGTACTCTTCCTCACTCCTAATGATGATGATTTGATGGCTATTACACGTGAACAAATCTATTTCAAAATTATTTTTGAATTTTCTGTATGCATGGACTCTAATTCATTGCCTCTTAGAAAAAAAAATGATGATTGGATCAATTATTCTTGGGGAAAGAAACTTATAAATTTATGTGAGTTTCTGCAAAATGATGGATAAGAAGTTGTTTATTGAGATTTTCAAAACATGAAAAATCAAGAAATAATTTTAAATAAGAGCTTGTCAAATGTGGGTTGATGCCTATTTAGGCCTTTTGGGACATGGAGCAAGTTATTGCTTGATCTACCTTGAATTGGTTAGAAATCAAATTAATAACTTTGGAAAATATAGGTGGTATTCTAACATGGATGACTAAAATTGAAAATTTCAACTCTATATTCCTTTATGTAATTTCAAATAGTTAACATATTCTAGAATTATAAATATTTTAGTTAATTATAAATATATCAGTTAATGAGAAATAAAAATAAATTAAAGCATCATACAAATCCCTAAAAAATTATTAGGATGGCCTAAATTTATAAAATTAGTCCTATAAATGGTTAAATATTCAACAATTTTTTTTAGTGAATTCAAAATTGGTGTTTAAATAATTAATAGAATAGATTATTTAGAAAAAAATTGTTTCCAAATTGTTGTTGTATTGTCTATATGCATGGACTCTAATTCATTGCCTCCTGAATTTTTTTTGATGACTAGATCAATAGTTTTTGGGGAAAAAAACTTAGAAATTTATGTGAGTTTTTGCAAAATGATGCATAAGTTGTTCATTGGGATTTTCAAAACATGCAGCATGCAAGAAAGAATTTTAAAAAAGAGCTTCTCAAATGTTGATCGATACCTATTTAGGCCTTTTGGGACATGGACCAAGTTATTTCTTGATCTATTATGAATTGGTTAGAAATCAAATTAATAACTTTGGAAAATATAGGTGGTTTTCTAATGCAGATGATTAAAATTAAAAAATTCAACTCTATATTCCTTTATGTAATTTCAAATAGTTAACATCATCTAGAATTATAAATATTTTAGTTAATTATAAGTATGTCAGTTAATGAGAAATAAAAATATATTAAAGCATCATACAAATTCCTAAAGAAATATTAGGATGGCCTAAATTTATAGAATTAGTCGCATAAACAATTAAATAGTCAACACTTTTTTTTACTGAATTCAAAATTGGTGTTTAAATAATTAATAGAATAGATTATTTAGAAACAAAATTTAATAAATTCTAATTATATTATTTTATTTTAGTAATTTTCTCATTAATTTACACTTCAATAATCTAAATTCTATGAATACAATTTTAACCAAACAAAGATTAATCCCTCCCTAATTTTAAATTCTTAAATTTTTTAAATTTCATCTTTTGAAAAATGAAGACCAAAGGAAATCTTATATTGCCACTTATTGTTATAAATTTGATTTCTTTGCACTTTCTTAGGAAACTAAATTATAAAGAGTAGAAGTTATTAAAACATCTTAATTAGAATCGAAAGAATCAAACTACAAAATAAGACATGCACAATGTGTCAAATAAATAGTGGTTGAGAGAGGGCTGATGGGGAGGATGAAGAATGTTGAGGTAGGAGATAAATATCCTCAAGATGTAGATAAAGAATAATTGGAACAATGACTTTGTGTAATTAAATTTAATGATAATAGTAAAATGACAAATTTTTGTTTTGTTTATAATAATAATTTTTGAAGTATTAGATAGAAACCAAAAAGATGGGGGGTTGACCCCAAGGTGCAAAAAGCCTAAAAAGTCAGTTGGAGGTTACCTCCTAGTCATCTAACTGATACCAACTTTGAACTTCAAAAAACATATAATGTCCATAGCTAAAATAACAATACCATCAATCTTGAAATTGGTAGCAAGAAAAAACTAAAAAATATATCAGCAACACATAACCAAATCATTGTTGTTAGTCCCACATATCGTTATAATTGCATAATGAAAAACCCCATGGGGTAACCAGTTCAAAGTAACCAAAATCATAAAAACAAAACATAAAAACACTAGACTGAAGGCTAGCTACCCTACACCTTGACCAGTTTGCCTAGGATTGTCTTCAACTAGTCCTTTTCCAAGAACCCATAAATGGATTGGTTGTGTCACTTTCCTTGCCTAGGTCCTTCTCATCTTTAATCACCTACAAAAAGTAAAGGATGGTGGCCAAAAAATGCATGAATTTGGTGGATAAATCCACCAAAGCATCAAATTTATGGTAGATACCAATGTGGTTGTCTGCCTCTAGTCCAACCTTGCTATGGCTCTATCCATGGCTATGCTTGCCTTTTACCCCCACCTTTAGGAGTATCTTTCTTATGGAAGGTGATGTCTTCACCCCCACTTCTAGTTGGGGTAGCTTTGAGGGTGTCAAAAATATGAGAGGGCCTAAGGGGGCTAGGGACAGGCTTCATATCCTAAGGGAGTCTCTTCTTTTTGGCAGGTTTAACATCACTTTCAATAGATTCAAAGTTGGAATCATGCTTGGGGGGACTTAAATTTTTCCAACTGGAGACATTTGTTGGATCTCCTAGCACTTTTCTTACTCTTCCTAGTGTTGGTATCTGACTTAATGAGGCTAAGTTTAACCTTAGGGCCAAGGGTTTTCATGATCTTTCTATGGCAAGGACTAGGGCTAGGGTCCAAATAGACTTGGGGGGTGACAGAAGCTAGTGGGTTGACCAAGAGTGGTAGGTTTTGGGCAAGATGGTGGATATACAGTTTGTTCATGATCCCCTTATGGATGAGGTAGAAGGTTTTACCCTCCTCATGTTTCCTCCTAGCCTTATAGATACAATCTTCCATAGAATGCAACAACAGAAATGGGAAGGAAATATGGTCTAGGTTTCTAAAGTGATTAAGAATGGGGAAATGGTAATAATAGAGTGCCTAGAACCAATCCTTGAGGGTAATGTACCTCATAATAGAATAGAGGATGAAAATATCCCAAGGTTTAGGAAGGGCTTTATTAGAAAACCCACCATGAATTCGCATTGTTTCCTCCTTGAATTTGAAGAATTTTTGTAGACTGGTTTTCTCATTAACCTTGGCCTACCTACGTCAGCTCTTGCCATCCATGACAAGCTCTCCAACCTTCACAATGATTTCCTTTGAGATTTCAAAACCCATCCCATTGATAGTCACTTTCCTGTCCTTCCACAAATTAAAAAAATGCATAGAGACATTCTCATCATGTTTCATCATTCCTTCCATAAACAGTAAAAGGTCACCCTCCTGTAAGTAAACCATCACTGCTTCAATGTTACGGATGCAAGCCTCCACTCCATAGTTTAGATACAATCACTAGCACCCATGTCATCACCTAGATCAACCGCCAACTCTTCAAAATTCTCTGACATAGCCTTGTTGCAGGTTTGGCATATACTAAATATTAAATGAAAATCATCGAAGATTAAAAGGAAAAGGCAATGCATGACCATCATAAGTCTTCATAGTTTCCTAAAAATATGAAAAACCACCCTCAATAACATGTGCTAGCAGTCCCTTTCCATCCATAAATGACCATCACCAATTGTAGTTGGAGCAAGAATTTAACAACTTTTCTTTTGTATCATTACTTGATATTTTTTTACATCTTGGCAAATCGACCCTCTATGTCATTTTTTGACAATACTTAAATCTCATGGCAATCAAATCATTAATGTGAATTGTCAAACAATCCTACCAAATGACCCCTTTATGAAGAACCTTTTCCTCTAACCCACGTGGATAATTTAAGGCCTTCCACCTAATGTGATGATTCATATGGAATTATTGTAAGTATGCTCCCCTTCCATCATAACTTGAGTTAATGATGGAAACTATCTAATGTCCTCCCATTCTATTAACCATGTGACACTATGGCCAAGTTTTTCTAGCTCATTTGTCATGCCATTCCCTTCATGATATAAGTGACCCACATGGATTTCATAACATTCTTCCATCAACCTTAATATTTCATCAATTTTTACTTTGATCGACTAGCTGCTTTGGCCCTCTCCCTTAGCAACCTTAATGATTAACATTGAGTCCCCCTCAATACAAAGCTTGTTAAGTCTACATGCTCTTGCTATTCTAAAACCCTGCAAGAGCACCAAGGCTTCCACTTCATTTTTTGAGCTCCCTTCGTAGTCTCCAGTATAGGCAACCACTAGATTTCCCATACTATTGCAAAAAACACCTCCAATAATGGTGCTTCCCATCATGGCCAAACCATTGAAATTGAGTTTTATCTAGGACTTAGGGGGAGGGTGCCACACTATATTTTTTTAGCCATGAATTTGGAATTGTGATATTGTGCCACTTTTGAGCCAACATCCCAAGCAAAAGCCCATTTCATATCAAGTCTTCACGGGAGGTTCATGGGATGGGGGGGCTTCAACCACTAGATCCCACTACATTCTTTTAGGAGTTAGATAACCTATTGGTCCACCTCTGAGTTGGCAGTGACATGTTCCTTGAAAATTCTATTATTCCACACCTTCTAGATTTTCTATGAAACATATGGGGGGAGAATAGACCATATGTTTTTGAGATAAGGGTGGGAAAATGGACCGTGCTAGTGAAAAAATTATTGCAATTCACGATCTACACACCACTAGACCTCCTATAAGGCAAGGACTTCCCTCCAAACATCCATGTCAAAAGGGTATTGGATAAGAAGGTGTTGAATAGATTTAATACCTTGGAGACATAAAATTTATTAGTTAGCAAGTTGACACCCTCTTCTTTAGAGGTTATCTCGAGTGAGGATAAATCCATGCAAAGTTATCTACTAGAAGAAGTTTATCTTTTGTAGGATCCAAGGGTTCCAGACCTTTCTCCAATCTGCCTTGGCCACCTCCCCCTTGAGTTAGCTGAGGTAAGCTGACTTCACCATGAACTCACATGAGGGGGTAAGTTTCCAAACTAACAAGTTCTCCGCCATGGTGAGGGGAATCCTATAATTATAGAGAAGATCTTTCAGCTCCTGGACAAGGCTCAACTCTGTAGGCTCCTAGTTCTATAATTTAATCCATTATCTATTAGGGGTGGTAAAATTTCAAGTTAGAGAACCATACAATCTAGTACACATCTTGCATAGAGGAAGGCGCTTAGTGTGCATGAGGGGGTTGTCTTGGAGCCATTGGTCTTCCTAGAAGTCAATAGAGTTTCCATTCCCCATGATCCAGTGATAGCCCATCTTCAAGATTTTTTGAGTTTTTGAGTTTTAGCCACATTATTCTAGATCTTGGAACCTTGGTGGAGAGCATGTGCCCAAGGGAATTGATGGAAAGAAAACCCTCTAAGGTACTTAGCCATCATAATGTTACACAAAATACCCTAAGAGTTCACCAATTTTCCAACCAAATTTTTTTAGGAGGGCCTTATTCAAGTGTTCTATTCTTCTTATATTCAATCTTGATCCAAGTGCTTTAGGATAATAGACTTTCTCCTAGCTAACCAAACTCATTCTAGACTTCTTTTCAGTGCCAAACCATAAAAAATTATGTTGGATTTTCTTCAAAATGTCTCTAAGTCAGCCTAGGATTTTGAAGATGGAGAGGAAATACACCGAGATGCCCTACAAGTAGGTGGAGAGAAGTTGGAGTTTCCTAGCATTGCTCAAAAGTTTACCTTTCCAACCTACCAACTTTCTCTAGAAATGTTCAACTAGGCCATTCCAATAATATTTGGAGGCTTCCTTTATTGTGAGTGAGAGACCAAAATAAGTGTCTGGGAGAGACCCCTCCTAGCAACCAAGAATATCGATCACCTTTTCTCTCAAACTGGTCATAATGTTAAAGAAATACACTTTGTTTTTCTGGTAATTTATACATTGACTAGAGACCAATGCATATTGATTCAGGATGTCTTTCTATTCTTTGGCTTCACAGATAGAGGAGATACCGAATAAGAATGTATTATCCACAAATTGTTGGATGATTTGTGGGGGGCACTAAGAGGTAGGTTTAAAACCCTTAATCCTTCCAAAGTTACTCAAAGAAACTAAATTTCTACTTAAAACCTCTGCCACAATGATAAATAGGTAAGGAGATATGGGGTCACCTTGATGTAGACCTTGGGAGGAAGAGAAGAATTTTCTAGGAGCTCCATTAATAAGTACCAAAAAAGTAATAGAAGCTACAACATTTTTTATAATTCTAGTAACATTCTCATTAAAGCCAAGCTTGGTGAAAATAGAAAAAAGGAATTGCCTCCTAACACTATCATAAGAGTTGGAAATATCAAGTTTAAGGGCCAAACCAGGGTTCTTTCTTCTTTCCATTGAATGAATTACCTCATGAGTGGTTATCACCATATCAAGAATCTGCTTCCCTAGCACAAAACCATTTTGGTAGGGGCCAATGAACTTATCAAGAAGGGGATTGATACGATTTGTCATAACATTAGAAAAAACCTTATAAATTCTGTTACAAATGATAATGGCTCTAAAATTTTCTAGCCTTCTAGGGTCCTCTATCTTAGGGATAAGAACAATGAAGGTCTGATTGAGTTCCTTTAGCAGTTTACTCATTTTGACAAAATCACGAGTAGCATGGATCACATCGTACTTGACAATTTCCTAGAATTCAATGGAAGAAAGATGGAGGAAACCCATCAGGACCAAGAGCTTTGTATTGATTCATACTAAAAAGAACCTTTTTGACTTCCTCCTCTTTGACCTTACTCATCATGTCCTCATTCATCTGGTCATTGATCACCAGTTAAAATTACATTAGGATATCACTTTGCAAGTTACCATTAACCTGAATAGTTGGGGGGTTTATACATTTCTTAGAAATAGGAATTTCATTTTCCTTCTATTTGTTCCACTTTAGTAACTTCTTGATCATTATAATCTAGCAATATGTTAATGGTGTTTCTCTTTTTTCTTCTTGAAGCCAGTCTATGGAAGAAATCCATGTATTTGTCACCCTCCTCCAACCATTGAACCCTAGATCTCTGTTTCTAGAAGATTTCCTCTTGATTCAGGAGGGTCATCCATTTGTCTTGACATTTCCTCTCCTCCTATTGTTGCTCAACCTATGCATTGCTTTGCACAAGGTGGTTTTGGATAAATTTGAGCTTCTGTTCATTGGAAATGTTTCCAAATGAGGATTTTCTTCGTTCTCTCACCTCTTTTTGGATTTTATCTAGTTTTTTATCAATACAAAACATGGTTGTACCTTCCACTGGGTCCTTCCACCATTGTACAATGCAATCTCTGAAATTTTTATGTGAGTGCCACATGATCTCCTACTTGAAGGGCATTCATTTTATTGGACTTTGTGTCCAAGAGAGAAACATCATAGAGTGATCGAAAATGGTCCTTGGATTCACCTTTAATGAGATGTGTTGGAGAATGTCCCATCCAAAAGAGATGAGGGCCCTGTTAAGCCTAACCTGAATCAAAATTTTCCCCAATCTTTTGTTAGACCAAGTGAAGGTAAAACCTTGAAGATGAATATCATTCAGACCATTCCCTCTCAAGAAATCCTCCAAGTCCTACATGCTATTTGAAAAGTCCTCTAAACCCCCCATTTTCTCCAAAGGGTAGAGAGGGGCATTAAAGTCTCCCATGCATAAAATATTTTTTTGTCTTATGGAATTACTCACACTTGTAGCCTCATCCCAGATAGCAAGTCTACCATTTTGAGTGTTGAGGGCATAGAAATTAAACAAATTCCAGCACCCAGTTTGGGCAGTGAAACTTGTTAGAAGAAAATGGGTGTTGAAAAAGATAACCACACCTGCCACCTTATCTAGATTCCACATTGTAGAAATACCACCTGAAGCTCCATTAGCATCAATATAAGAAAATTTAGTGCATGGAAAAATATAATTAGCTACTCTAGAGAAAACTTTCTCAGACATTTTCACTTCTTGCAAAAGAATCATATCAGTATTAAGTTCAATGATCTTTTATTTAATTTCATACTACTTCCTAGGGCTATTCAACCCTCTCACATTCTAGGATATGATCATAATCTCTTACGGGTCTAGGTTTCCTCTAGGGTTCTTTGTTTCCCCAATGTTATATCCTTTTACATTTCCTTTTGACCGATGTTCCTAATCAGAGGTCTCCCAACCCTCATGGTTGAACCAACATCAACCCAATTTCTTCCCATAGGATTTCTCTTTAGGGCCATCCATTTAGCATAATTGATAAGGAAGTCAAGGTTTAGGCCCTTAGAGGTGACCACCAGGGTGTGTGAGTGGTGAGCCAAACCCTAAGTTAAGGGGTGGGCTACAAGAGTTAACAACTCCATCAACCACCATTTATTTGTTCAACAATCCTCCACCCAGATGTGACAGTTCTAGGATCTGCATGTCAATAATCTCCCCCTCTTCATGTACAATAGCATCCATTTTGTTAGTCTGGTCTCTTATGGGCCCCTCACTCTACTCAACATCATTCACTTTCATAGGGGTTCAGACTATCTCATCAATTTTTCCAGGGTTCCTTTCAAATTCTAAAGTTTCTCCATGAAAGTTTTGGATGCAGTAGCCATTTCAACTATTTTTAAACTTTCAACCACCTCTACACTTGGAGAGGAGAATTTTTTAGAAACAATATTCCACCAAGATAATTGAGAGGGGGGGTGAATCAATTATCCAACAATTAAAACATTTATTAACCTTAAACAACCTTATCCATTCAACCAACATAAAAAAAACCATAACAAGATGCACATAGACAATTACACTAGATATGTTAACTAGGGAAACCCTTGATCATGGGGAAAACCTTGGTGGGAATGATGCCCACAAGATGATTTACTAATATAAATATTCCTTGTTAGAGGATGGACCCTATTAGGAGTCTATTACAACATTTAGTACATATGAGTCCCTATTAGGAGACATTGAATACCTGTTAGGAGATTCCAATCCTGTTAGGAGTTGTGCCAACCCTATTAGGAGTTGTAGTACAATGTATGCAAGAAGAGCCCACTGCCTAAACATGCAATTTCAACTACAAGAAGAGCTCATTGCTCAAACATGAAATTTGGTGTTATTTTCCTGTTTTCTCTATTCTTTCAACCAAACCAATCACTGTCACACCCTGTAGACTAGGTCACAAACCTTAGATCCAAATACCAAACCTTAGAATATACAATAGAACCTTGGCAATGAAGTTTTCTTCACTTCCACTCTTCTTAGCTCAACTTTGCATTCTACTCTCTTTGTTACTTACAATCACTTCTCATCGATACAATTCCATGCTATATGATAAAGGAAAATGTCCTTCCTTTATACTGATTCCATAAAAAAATTCCCTAAGTCGGCTATTAGACCTTCTCAATTAATCATTATAGGACCACATTACAAACACATTACACTTAGTAATAACATTAATCTTCTACCTTGGAACTTGAATATCTTTTCATACACATAATCTTATGTTGAGTGATCTTAGCCACATCATCATCAACATGTCTTCTTCACATCCTCAACGTCAATTCTTAGAATTACAATTTTACTAAGAGATATAAAAAATTTACCAGAACATGCCTCTGTAAACTCTATCTCAGAACAAACATCATCAAAACTTACATAACTTCTTCTAGACTTAACATTACTTCTTCTAGACTTAACATTCCTTCATCTGACATTAACTGCATATACTAGATACTCAGAAGCATCTCCTATAACCTCATATAGTGAGAATAATCAACTATCCATCTATACCAACTTGATCTTTTCATTGTTCTTCTGTTAGATACCACAAAAGACTACTACATTGACATCAATAACAAACTCAGTCATGAATGTAACATATCATCATAGTAATATATCTACAGTACTCTACCATAGGAATATCATTAGGATTCATGCTTCCAATAAAATTTTCTCTTGAGTTTCTCACTCTCCAAGAAATCCATAAGCAATTGAACAAAGCTATTACATTTTTGTCAAAAGATAGCAACATTCTCATAGAATAATAGTTGCAACTAGGTACCCCACTTATACTTTAGATCCACCATAATTGGTAAGGGTTTTTTAATACCCACATTCACACAAATCCTAGTGAAGCCCAATTTAGTCTTTAAACTAGTCATTAAATCCATTTTAATAAATTGTCCAAAGGAGCTACCAATCCATCTAAAAATAAACTCATCCCTGAATTCAAAAGGGATCCTAGGAAAATGTATCTAGACTGAAGCATATCTATAAAGATCACTCTCTAGGTTAAATCTTGGTTTTGATTTTTCCAGCATCACATGGTATTTGCCAAAGTTACATGATCGCATTAGGAAGAGGGCACTAGCCATCACGAAAATGGAAACTGAACCTATTAGTTTCCTCTTTGTCGAGCACCATTTTCTAACCATATCCACCATAGGTCAAAAAGAGACAAATTTTCCAACAAGGAATAGGGTAAATCCTGAGAAAATCAAATCCACCTCAGAATCTGGTAGTAAAATTAGAGGTTTAGTGGGTTCTGAGGAAAATGTGGGTTTTGCACCAGAGTGCAATGGAGTCTTGGATCCAATAATAGCCCCTAACCAGTTTAACTTTGGAGCTGTCATTACTATGGATTCCATTGTGGGACCACCCAAGGGTTTGGGGCCCAAAAAAACATAGTCATCAAGAATGGCATGGGGTTCCATTAGGAAAAGACTATCCTCCTAAAGAAGAACATGACCATTCTGGGACTTAGCAACCAACTCCAAATCCAAGAAAATAGGGGCCAGTTCAGGCAGGGGGTAAAGGTGGGGGGTATCCATCCCTCCCAAGATTGAGAGGTAATGGAAGTGGGAAGAAGGCTAGGCATGAGAAACATTGCAGAGTAGAAAATTTTATGTACTTATAGAAGGGTTTTTGGCTCTTTGATTTACATTTTATCTTTGACTTAATATGAGATCAATAATTATTGAAGAAATTATCAAAAAAATTAAGAGGATACTATGTTTTTGAAAGAAATAGCAACTTAACAAAAAGTAATTATATATTTTAAAATTTCACAATTTTAAATATTATTCTGATAAATATAGATGCAAATATCCATATTAGACATATAATAAGAAAATATATTAATAAATAAAATAATATTTATAATTGAATTCAAAATTTTAATGAGAATAAAAAAATTACATAAAGAAGTTTGGTATTTTCTCACAAGAAAACATTCAAAGAAAAATAATTGACAAGTAGCATTAGGGGCTTATTTCTATTTATACACTTAATTAGGGTCTTGTATTGTGTTGGAACTTCATTAAATGTGTCTTTTTGACAAACATGAATATTGCCTAGGTAGAAGATATCCTATCCTTATTGTTAGGGTAGATACAATATTATAAGTAACCCATTCCTTTGAACGATGGTACAAATATAAAAAAAATAAAATAAGCTTTTGACATGATATACAAGGCATTGCAATCTATTGTTATAAATAATTGAATATTTGAATATATTAATAGTGTATATTTTAAACAACTCTCAACAAAGATTGTTTTTTCTTCATTATGATGGATCACAAAGTATGATCTATAATGTTGATAATGTGTTGTCATAAAGAATTGAAGATTTGAATGTATTAATAGTGTAGATTTTAACCAAATCTCAACAAAGATTACTTTTCCTCCTAATGATAGATCACAAAGTATGATCTAAAATGCTGATAAAGAAATATTTATAGGCCAGATTTGTAGGGACCAAAGAATTGTGCATTGCATGAAAGTCTTGGAGTTGAAAACATTGAAATCCATAAGAAAAGGGAACTAAGCTTCAAGAATGACACAAATACACCAATCCAAAAGATTGGTAATTTTTTTTTTTCTATGTCTCTTCTTTATGTTAATGATATTGTTGGAGCATATGTTCAAAGATTTTTGTTGTGCAACAAGGCTTTCTCTCCAATTGTACATTAAGTAGGTAGATTTTAATGCTTTTTGTGTAAAAATCAAGTCTTAGTGTGTGATATTTAAGCATTTGGAATTGAAGTGATGATTTTTCTTGTATATATGCTAGGATGCTCTATCCCTTCATTACTTGCCTTTATCTTGTGTATGGCCAATATTTCTCAAACCTCTATTAAGCCAAGTTGTCTGATTGTCTCCCCTTGTCCCGTTATGAAAATCAACCAATCTTTGACCCTATTCATGTGGATGGATTTAGATTCCATTACATGTTGTCCATGCTTGTGTGGTTGGATTTAGACACCATTTTCTTTGTTGGACCCATTGTATGTTCTTCATAGTGTTCATGTGATTGGATGCAGACACTATTTTCTTTGTTCATGTGGTTGAATTTAGATGTCATAAATTCATTTCTCTATACATTGTATTTCAAATTATAATTTCTTTTTTCTATCCATTGTAAGTTATGCATGTGATTTATTTGGGTAGATTCAGAAACAATTTTCTTGTTCCGTCTATTTTATGTGGTTTATGTGATTCATGAGGATGGATTCACATGTTATTTTCTTGTTCCATCCATTGTATGTCATTCATGTGGATGGATATAGATACCATTTTCATGTTTTATCCATTGTATGTTATTCATATGGATGGATTCAAACATTATTTTCTTGTTCTAGTCATCCTATGTTATTCATGTGGATGGATCTAGACATCATTATCTTCTTCCAACCATTGTATGGTGTTCATGTTGGTGAATTCAAGCACCATTTTATTGTTCAAACCATTGTATGTTGTTCATGTGGACGGATTCAAACATCTTTTTTTAGTTCAATAATTGTATGTTGTTCATGATGATGGATTCCGACACCATTTTCTAGTTCCATGAATTGTATGTTGTTCATGTGAATGGATTCAGACACCATTTTTTAGATCCAACCATTGTATGTTGTTCATGTGTATGGATTTAGACACCATTTTTTTGTTCCAACCATTGTATGTTGTTTATATACATGGATTAAAACACCATTTTTTGGTTCCATCCATTGTATGTTGTCCATGTGGATGGATTTAGACACCATTTCTCATTCTAACCATTGCAGGATGTTCATGTCGATGGATTGAAACATAATTTTCTTGGTCTAGTCATTTTACTTTTTCATGTGGATGGATTTAGACATCATTTTCTTATTCGTATCATTATATGGTGTTCATGCACACAAGTTTAGACACTAATTTCAATTTTCTATTCCCTTTGAGAAAGAAAATTACATCTAAATCTATCCACATAAACCAAATAAATAAACACAATGCTTGAAACAAGAAAATGCTATATGAATCCATCCACAATAATAAAGTATAATGGTTGGAACAAAGAAATGGTGTTTGAATCCATCCACATAAAGTGCAGACAACATAGAATGACTAGAATAAGAAAAAAGTGTTGGCATCTATCCACATGAGCCACATAAACCAAGTGAATAACATACAATTCTTGAAACATGAAAAAGGTATCTCAATCTATCCACGTGATCTTCATAAACCACATGAACAACATATAGCATGGTTGGAACAAGAAAATTATGTCTTTAGTCCATTGACATTGGCCACATGAATATAAAATGGTGTCTGAATCCATCCACATGAACCACATAAAACACACAAAAAACAAGGAAATTGTATCTAAATCCATCCTCATGAACCACATTACAAAAGGGTTAGCTTTCACGAGTTGTATAAAAAATCAATATCTAACCCATTTTCTCACAAATTCTTATATGCAAGTTGAAACACCTTGGACAAGGTGGTGTTGAAACACTTTTTCAAAAAAAACTTGGCTAGGGTAGTTTTTAACCATCCTATTCATGTCATTCCACACTATTTTTTTGATGGTCCTCTATGTTGAGTAATCTCCTCTTCTATTCCATGGGCTATTCTAAGCCAAATATTTTAGAGTATCTAAATGAGCCCAATCTTAACAACACTTCATTTTATAAATATTTTAACTAGATTATTTTGTGGAATAAAAAAGGAATTCATATACAACTTTATTGGAGAATTTTCAACACCACCTTGTCCAAAGTGTGTTCAAACATAAGGTGTTCTAACACTATGTTTCCCAAAATATTTCATATACAAGGTGATTTCAAAATCTTGCCTCCCCTTGTAGAAATCATCCTCTATTAGAACTATTTTGGGAAAGGTTTCATTGAAATACATTGTGTTTGTAACACTTTCGGACAAGAAGGTGTCTAAACACCCTATACTTGTTTCTCAAAGTTCAAATTCAATATGTTTAAACACTTATCCTCCCTAATGTAAAATAACCCTGAAACATTTTGTACAAAGTCGTGTTGAAATACCTTATCTTTTCAAAAGGTAGTCTAAACTACATGGAAAACTAAAAGTTGGTCCATTCTCAAATCATTCTTACAATCTTAATATTTTAAGTGGTTTTGGTTAATGGATTCATAATAAATGGCTTGCTAGATGTGGGTGGGGGTGGGAATGTCTACTTGGGGGAAAGTATTTTGATCCCTTGGGCCTAGCTAATGATAGAGAGATGTTTGTTGAGCTCAAGGTGAAGAAAATAAATAATGGAAGGTTGGTCATATTTTTCATGTTTTTCTTCTTTGTATAAGCCATATTTATTGGGAAAGGATGCATAGATAATTTGATGGATCATCGAGATAGTTCCTTGTTTCTCACAATAGCTAGTCATATGTACAACAAGGCTTTTTTAGGGGCTTGATCAAATAGTGCATCCATTCTCTCCTAAAAATAGGGTTTATTTATTATTGAATCAATTCTTTGAATGTTACTTGCATTTATAGTGTATAGATGTATTGTTTAACAAAATTAGTTGTAGGTTGAGAGGATTGACTAAATGGTAATGCTTAGTTCAACCATATTTATGTTTTTTTTCTTTTGGAATTTGAACTTGAGTTTGTATGGGGTTTGATGTATTATATTTTATTTTACTATTGTGCTTTAATGTTTCATTTTGATTAATAAAAAGCACTAATGTATGATGGTTGTTTGTTGTTCATAAAATTTTGTGTAACAATAAAATAGTTTATTTACCCAATAGATAGAAGTAGGAAGAAGCTCACTAAATTCAATATTTTAATGCTATGCTAATGTAAATAGATCTCTCTACTAACTTTGTAGACATAGAGTTTATTAGATGTTTTTCTATTTGATGATCATTATCTCTTTTTCACTTTATGTCTGAGAATTGGTCATTGTAGATTAACTAGCTCTACATACAAACCCTATGCTAGAAGAGTGACTGTACCTTCTTTCTGGCTTGTTCATCAATTGGGAGTCTATATTTTATCTTTTAATTCATTAGACGGTATGCCCATTCATCATGTCTTGAATTTTATTGATCCTTGTCCTATTTTTAGATGGTTTAGGAAAGATTGGCATATAATCATCTCTTTGAAATTGCCTATGTACTTCATATTTTTAGATGACTTGTGTTTTTGGTGCTTTCAAAACTTCATGATTGGAATTCACTTTGGTCACTGATGTGTAGCTATTTGATAATAGGAGTTATAATTTAATTAGTTTAAGTTAAGAGTTAAGGATTTATTGTTATCTATTTTTCAACTTTGTATATGGTATAATTTTATCTCCTCTTTTATGATATCAAACCTTTGCATTCATAAGACTTGATTCCTAGTGAACTTATCAAGAAATATTTAGCTATGTCTAATAGACCAAATATCCATGAAGGATTAAATTAATTGTAAATTATAAAATCATGAATTAGAGCTAATTTAAAGTACATGATTGGTACACATATTTTGTCAAGAATTCTACAAGGTTAGTGTAATAGGGTAAAATCTAAAAGCAAGAAATTAAATTCATTATTACTTTTATCAATTAATAGATAATATTATCTGACATAGAAGTTATTTTTATAATCTTCTCCATATTTTTGGGTCGTGTGGATATTCTTCAAATCAGGTGTTTATTTGTTAGAAATTCTATGGAATAACCGAGAGGGTGGAGTGAATTAGTTATTCAAGGTCCAACTGTCCTAATAAAACTTTTTAAAAGTAAAGTGATCCCATTAGACTATTTATGCATCCAATCTTAAACTTTCCTACTTAGCAAGTTATTGAAAATCAAAATGCAAGAATAACACATGAAAGATCAACACATAACATAGTGATTTATGTGGAAACCCAATTTGGGAAAACCACTAGTAACATGCTACTCAATTCTCACTATTTTGAAGTGATGCCCTATAAAAGGCCTACCCTATTAAAGGCTACAACACACTATTAAATGTGACTTGGTTAAAGGATTTAACCACCTTGTTAGAAGTAGGCCTAGTTAGAGGACTTTAAAACATTCACTTAGAATGCCACCCTATTAAAGGATTTACAAATGGTTGTTAAATCAACCTAAGCCCATATGATTTTACCTTAACTGATAAAATTGTAAGAAAGTAACAATAAGGGCTTTTTACTTGATACAACTCACAAATTAACTTGTAAATTTTAGATCTCTGTTTAGCTCACAACATTGCCTGGCTTTTAGTCTCATCAGCTCTAACAACTTGTCCTCCTTTCAAGCTTTGTCTCCTTGAGTCTCCATGCTCAATGTACTAGTGCAATCTCCTATATGGCCACTTATCAAAGCAGAGCCTCTATGCTCTATTCTTCCTTCTCTATGCCTTCTCCTTGATACACTTCAACAACTTCACAACTTGGCACCCCAGCCACTCTAGCTTCTTGGCCTGTGACTCCTTAAATAGAAGTTTGGAATACTTTTCCTTCTCAAATATTCCTACTTTTAATTTTAGATCAAATGGATTAGGTAGGATTCAATGAATCTACCCCATATCTTGTTCCTTCTAGAAACATCATGAAGAATCCTCCTAAATTTTCCCAAAAATGGTTTACCTAAAATTCTATGCCACTAGCTCATCATCCTTATCCTCCATTTGGTTCACAAAATTCAAGGTAGCAAACTTGTTGGCTCAGATTTGGTGAATCTTTTACTTTTCAAATAATGTAGTAGCTTGACACTATTGAAATTTTGGTGCTCAACATGTACTGTATTACTTGGCACCAACTACATTTTACTGATGCTTGAAACCTACTATGGATTCACTTGGCATCCACTAAGTTTTTCTGATGCTCAACACCTGTTACTTGCTCGACACCTAAACTTGCTCGACTCCTTCTGTATCACTTAGCACACACTATATTTTTCTTTTTCTTCGCACTAACTAAAAATCTACTTGGCATGAACTAGCTTGCTCAACACTCACTAATGAACTTATTCAAGCTTTACAAACAACCTTGTTACAACTTATTCTTCTAAGGTTTCTAAGTGTGAAAAACCTCTGTATCTTCAAGTGTATTATCAATACATCATTTTACCATTGTCTTAACTAATTCTTGCACTTCATTACAAAACCATAAATCAACCTTTCCTTTAGGTACTTTTGTTACATCTTGTTGATTAAATCTTGTTCATCAATCAACTAAGTGATAGTACTTGGATCTTATAAGCAATTTTCATTCCAGCAAATAACAGGTTTGACATTAGTGACAAAATAATGATTGAAAACATTCTTTATCAATAATCTCCCTCATTTTAAACAATCTTCCTTATTCAATAATGATCTTTTCAATTAGATTTCCAACAATCTCCCTCTTTGGCATTGATGGCAAACCAAACTGATCAACCAAGTTATCAAAATGGTAACTAGGTTAAAATAGTAAATCAAATGCCAAAAATAAATTATGTTACCATTACTATTTTCATCAATTTGCACATCTCCCTCTCTGATTTGCTTTCCTGATTTCTTTGCTTCTGCTTCTCCCTCTTAGTTGTTGTTTCATTTCTACTATTTCTTCTCTTTCTACATGTCTAATCAGTTCTTGTATGAATCCCTTGCTCTTCTTAACTACTATTTGTCCCTTTTACATTCTGTTCCTTTAAATGTGCCATTTATCCCTCTACACAATATTTCTTCCTTTGTATGAATTGATCAGTTTCTTCTATTTTGGTATCAGTTACTTCTCCCTTTGTCCATTTGATTTTGTAGATTTGATTAGTTTCTACTATTTCTCCCTCTTTGACAATAATGCTAAAGACGTACTACTTCAACATCTTAACATGCAAGTGTAGCATCTTCAGGAACTCCAATTTCTCCCTCTGTCACCTTGCTTGTGAATAATTTAGAACTTTAGCATTTTAGTTACTTTAGTCAAGAACCTAAAGTAAGTATCCTCTGCATCAATTTGTAACATTTCATCATTTAACTCATTTGATGTAGGGAAATCTTGTTGTTGCTCAAACATCATTAGATACTGTTATCACCCTAACTTACCTCTAAGATACTCAAATGCATCTTTAGGTAGTTCTTTTGTGAAGATGTCGACAATTTTTTCCTTTGAGTTGACATTTTCCTCCTTATTTGCTTGTCTTCCACCAATTCTCTTACATAGTGATACTTAATTGCAATGTGCTTTGCTTTGGCATGCATCATAGGATTCTTTGATATGTTGATGGCACTTGTGTTATAACAATAGAGTATCATAGGTTTAGTTACCTCTTCCTTCATACGTTGCAACAGATGTTTGATCCATACAATATTGGTGCAGTTGATAGCAACAGCAACATATTCAACTTCTGCTATGGATTATGAGGTTCAACTTTTCTTTTTGCTGGTCCAAGTAACCAATCTTTTAACTAAGAAAAGTGCTCCTCCACTAGTGATTTTTCTATCATCAATATTACCTCTCTAGTCTGCATTAGTGTAGGCTTTCAACTCAAAATTTTTACTCCTCTTGTAGTATAATCCAAATTTATCTATTCCTTTTAGGTACCTTAATATTCTTTCTACTACCATCAGATGATTTTCTCTTGGATTTGCAAAAAACCTTGTCACTATTCCAACAACTAATGCAATGTCTGGTCTACTATGCACAACATACTGCAACTTTCCAATCACTGATCTATACATTATCTAATTTATTTCAGCTGACTCATCATTCTTGGATAACTTATGTCCTATTACTACCAGTGTACTAATTGGTTTTGAATCTTCTAATAAAAATTTCTTGAGTATCTCCTCGATATATTTTTATTGGGTCACAAATATGCCATGCTTTAGTTGATGTACTTGCAATCCAAAAAAGAATTTGATTTCTCAAAACATTGACATCTCAAACTCATGTTTCATTTAATCAACACAGTCTTTGCATAGGACATCTTTTCCTCCAAATATTATGTCATCCACAAAGATTTCAAATATCAAAATATCATTACCGTTTCCTACTTTAATGTATAGGTTGTTGTTGTCATATGTTCTTTCAAATGCAATCTTCACAAGATATTTGTGCAGTCTCTCATACCATGCTCTAGGTGCTTGCTTCAAACCATAGAGTTCTTTATGTAGTTTTCAAACCATATCTTTTTTGTTGTCATCAACAAATCCCTTTGGTTGTTCTATGTAGAGTTCCTCTTCCAGTATACCATTCAGAAAGGTAGATTTTAAATCTATTTGGTAGACTCTAAAACCTTTGTAGGCAGCATATGCAAGTAGTTTTCTTACTCCTTCCATCCTTACAATAGGGGCAAATGTTTCCCCATAGTCTAGTCCTTCTTCTTCTGTGTAGCCTTTGCAGACTAGTTTGGCCTTATTTCTTGTAATCTCACCATTCTCATCTAGCTTGTTTCTAAATACCCATTTGGTTCCAATCACATTTTTATTAGCTGGTCTTGGAACTAATGTCCAAGTTTTGTTCTTCTCTATCTAGTGTATCTCTTCTTCCATAGCTTTATGCCAATTATCATCTTACAGTGCATCTTTCACTATTCTGGGCTCAATCTTGCTCAATAGACATGATTCATTCCTTAGTCTATTCCTTGTCATTGGTCTAACCTCCTTCTCACCAATGATTTGTTCAGTAGGGTGATGTCTTCTCACATACTTGGATAGTCTTGGTTTTGTCCTTCTTTCCATGTTTGATCTTTCAGCTTCAGAGTCACTGTGCACATCTCTTTCTAATATTTCATCATCTCTTCCATGTGTGCTAATTTCAAAATTAGAATGTGCATTATCTTCATTTTGCAACTCAACTTCTAAATGTAGCTCGACATTCACTGGCTATGACTTAGTTGATACTAAAATTTGTTGCTGATTCCCAACCTAATTGGCAACTTCATCTTCAATAGGCATTTCTTCGTAGAAGTATACAAAGGATTTTTATTCTTCTAGTTTCTTAGTTGCATCAACCTGAACTTCTTCATGCTCATCAAAATTTACATTTTCACTCTTCACAATCTTGTTAGTGTTAGTATTCAAACACTTATATGCTTTAATTCTAGTGGAATATCCAAGGAATATGCCTTCATCACTCTTTGCATTAAATTTTCCATTTCTAGAATGTTTAAGAATATAGCATTTACAACCAAACACTTTGAAATGTTTTACATTGGGTAAGTGACCATACCATAATTTAAAAGGTGTTGCATTTGTACCTTTCTTGACTTGTACTTGATTCAAGGTGTAGATAGCTATACTTACAGCTTCTCTCTAGTACTTTAGAGCAACATTTTTCCCCATCATTAATTTTCTAGCACAGTCTATCACTAATCTATTCCTTCTTTTTGCAATGTAATTATGATGTGGAGTTCTTGGTGCTAATGTATATCTTTTAATTCCTTTGTTATTGCAAAATGTCTCAAACTCTTTTGATGTGAACTCTCCTCCTTTGTCTGATCTTAGGCACTTCAGACTCTTTCTTGTTTCCTTCTCAACCCTGGCCAAATACCACTTAAACATTTGAAATGCATGAAATTTTTATTTTCAGAACATGGAAGTCATCATCCTAGAGTACTCATCCACAAACAACGTTGTGTATCTATTTGCTTGGTAGCTTTGCACTACTATTGGGCCACATAAATTAGTATGCACTAACTCTAGTACTTCTTCGGAAGTGTAGGTTTTACTTTTGAAACTTGATTTGGTCATCTTTCCTAGTTGACAATTTTTGCACATTGTATTTTCAAGCTTCTTCAGCTTAGGCAAACCTCTAACTTTCTTCATTTTGTTGATTTTAATTAGATTATCAAAGATAACATGACATAGCCTTTTATGCCATAACCACACATCATCAAATCTAACAAAAAAATAGGATGCATCTTCCATATCTAGTTAAAATAGATTACTCCTAGTTTGTTCACCTTTTCTTATCAAATTTCCATCAATGTCATATATTTTAGCAGATTTGTTTCCAAATTCTACTTTGCAACCTATATTGCCTAATTGTGACACACTCAGTAGATTATAGTTCAATCCTTCAACATAGTATGCATTATCACATGAAATTTTCTCTGCAATTTTAATAGAACCTTTTCCTTTGATTTGACATGGAGCATCATTTCCAAATCTAACACTATTTCCATCATATTGAGTAAAGGTAACAAACTTACTTTTGTCTCTCGTCATGCGATGTGAACATCCACTGTCTATGATCCATTTGTCATTTTTGTTTACATAAGTTACTAGTATTGTTGCCTCATCTTCATTTGAATCATTCTTCATGGATACATAAACTACCTCATCATCATTTTCATCAAAATCCTCTTCTTCAACAATGTAACACTTTTTGTCTTTGTCTTTGTAATCTCTACTATCATCTTCTTTTATGTTCTTGTTCTTGTTGCCTTCTCTATAATTCTTCTTCGGTGTGCATCTTATAGCAATGTGTCCTACTGCTTTTCAAGTAAAACAAATGATAGGAAGCTTACCTTTGAATTTACCTTTCCCCCAATGAAATCTTCTAGCCAACAATGCTTCCAATTGGTCCACATCTTCTTCATTTGTGTTGTTGTCACTGGATGCATACTTTACCTTTTTCTTCTTATTCTTTGGTTTCATCTCCTTAGTGTCTTTTAATGATAGCTTGGCCTTGAAAGCAGATTCAAGATTCTCAGGTCTATAGTTGTCAAAGTTAGATAACTCAAATGTAGCGAGTCTTCCTACTATTCCTTCAAAAATTAGCTAGTTTCCTAGTACACATGTTAATTCTTGTATGGCTAAAACTCTAATAGCATAGATGGGAGCAAGGTTCTTAAGAATTTTCTATTAACAGTATCATCTTCTAAATGAACACCCAAACTTCTTATTGCACTTACTAGTTCTTTCATTCTAGAAGCATATTGAGCAACATTCTCACCTTCCTCCAATTTCATGTCATCAAACTTTCCTTTGAGGATTCTTTTTTCTCTTTGAATATTCTGATCTCCTCCATAGATATCAATCAAGGCTTTCCACATCTTAAATGCAGAGTCACATCCCTTGATGTCATCAAATTCAACATAGTTGAGGGTAGAGGTAATCTCCAACATTGCTTGATTGTTCTCCTTCTTTTTCTTCATTTCTTCTATAGTGGGTACAACTAGATCAACATGTTCCACTTTAGTTGAGGTTTGTGCATGATCACTTATTGATCCAAGGTGTAGCTTCATCAATTTTTGCCATGCAATGAAGTTATCTCTTTTGAGCTTGGAAACTTCTCTCTTGGACATCTTTGATATTCTTTCTTCTAGTACCTTTAAACTAAATCAACAGATGGCTCTGATACCAATTGTTAGAAATGCAATAGAATAACAGAGAGTGGGGGTGAATCAGTTATTCAAGGTCCAAATGTCCTAATAATTTTTTTTTAAAGTAAAGTGATCCCATTAGACTTTTTATGCATCCAAGCTTAAACTTTCCTACTTAGCAAGTTACTAAAAATCAACATGCAAGAATAACCCATGAAACATCAACACATAACATAGTGATTTATGTGGATACCCAATTTAGGAAAAATCACCAATAACATGCTACTCAATTCTCACTCTTCTAAAGTGATTCCCTATGAAAGGCTTGCCCTATTAAAGGCTACAACACATTGTTAAATGTGATCTGGTTAAAGGATTTAACCACCCTGTCATAAGTGGGCCTAGTTAGAGGACTTTAGAACATTCACTTGGAATGCAACCCTGTTAAAGGATTTTAAAATGGCTATTAAACCAACCTAAGTCCGTAGGATTTTACCCTAACTAATACAACTATTAGAGAGTAACAAGGGCTTTTGACCTGATACAACTCACAACTTAACTTGTAGATTTCATATCTCAGCTCAACTCACAATGTTGCTTGGCTTTTAGTTTCTTCAGCTTTGATAGCTTGTCCTCCTTTCAAGCTTTGTCTCATTGAATCTCCATGCTTGATGTACCAGTGCAATCTCCTATATGGCCACTTATCAAAGCAGAGCCTCTGTTCTTTATTCTTCCTTTCCAATGCCTTCTCCTTGATACACTTCAACAACTTCACAACTTGCTACGCTAACCACTCTAGCTTCTTGGCCTGTGTCTCCTTAAATAGAAGTCTAGAATACTTTTCCTTCTTGAATCTTCCTATTTTTAATTTTAGATCGAATGGATTAGGTAGGATTCAATGAATCTACCCCATATCTTGTTCCTTCTAGAAACATCATGAAGAATCCTCCTAAGTTTTACCAAAACTAGTTTACCTAAAATTTTGTGTCACTAGCTCATCATCGTTATCCTCCATCTAGTTCTTAAAATTCAAGGTAACAAACTTGTTGGCTCAGATTTGGTGAATCTTTGACTTTTTAAATAATGTAGTAGCTCAACACATACTATATTACTCAGCACCAACTATGTTTTATTGATGTTCAACACTTATTGCCGATTCCCTTGGCATCCACCAAGCTTTTTTGATGCTTGGCACCTATTACTTGCTTGGTACCTAAACTTGCTCGACTCCTTTTGCATCACTCGACACACACTAGATTTTTCTTTTTCTTGACACTAACTGAAAATCTACTCAACATGAACTAGCTTGCTCGACACTCACTAATGAACTTGGTCAAGCTTTATAGATAGCCTTGTTACAACTTATTCTTTCAAGATTTCTAAGTGTGGCCAACCTCTATATCTTCAAGTGTATTATCAATACATTATTTTATCATTGTCTTAAATGATACTTGCACTTCATTACAAAACCATAACTCAACCTTTCCCTTAGGTACTTTTGTTACATCTTGTTGATTAAATCCTCTTCATCAATCAACTAAGTGATAGTACTTGGATCTTATAAGAAATTGTCATTCCAAAAAATAGTAGGTTTGACATCAGTGAAAAAACAATGATTGAAAACATTCTTTATCAACAATCTCCCTCTTTGCAAACAATCTTCCTTCTTCAACAATGATCTTATTTTTTCTAGGCTTAGTTATTTTCATAGTTGACTTATTTTTTCTAGGCTTAGTTTTTTTTCTTAGTGTGTGATATTTAAGGGTGACCCTTTTATATAGATTACAACTAAATGATGCATCAATTTTTCTTTATTTTATTGATATAACATATATATTTTGTATTAAAGAACTTTATGATGTTTAGCTAACCAATTACATCTCTCTCTCTCTCTCTCTCTCTCTCTCTCTCTCTCTCTCTCTCTCTCTCTCTCTCTCTCTCTCTCTCAATGTATGACATATAGTAATTATCATCTAATGGGTGTGCCTCCTCTAAAAGCATATTATTTTATTGTCTAGTGTATATCTTAATGTTGTTTTATAGTTTATAGGCTCCAAAGTCTCCAACCCACCTAAAATGCTACAATATTTTAAAGATTGAAAAGTCTCATGAATCCCACCTAATTTTTTTATTAGTTGATTACTAGTTGTTCTGAATAGAAAACATGTTTTAGTAGCTTTAGATGCAATTTTATGCACTCTTTTTCGAAAGCTCTAATATCACTAGAAAGTATCTTTGCTTCAGTACTCTTTAATTAATTAATTTTGGTATGAGTTAAAAAGTTTATTGTTAGATTAGTAAGATGTATCATAAGTGAGATATATTCATTATTTCTGTGACTCATAATTTCTACATAAGATTGTGAGAAATATAAAATTATAGTATCCAACTAATAAAAATTTTCCTTTATTTATACACATTTTCTCTAACAAAAATATTTTTCTCACTTGAGTGTATCTCTAAATTGTATATCAACACTTTTCCTTATAATACCACTCATAATGTTTAAACACCCTTTCACAATGCTATTTTTTTATGAGTTTACAATTTACTTGTTTGAATATAATTTTTGGACTCAAATTTTGAAAACTATAATTTTTGTTTTTAATTGAGGTTCAAACTTGAGTAGGGTTATAGGGTTGTCTAGTAGAGGTAAGATGTTTGCAAGAAACCTAGTTCTAGCTCTTTGGTTAAGACTTGATCCTTGGTGGGCTCATTTGAAGCCATTCAACTTCACCAATAAATGAAGGACCCAATAACACTAATTAATTTATGTTCCTTATATAATTAATATGACATCAATTTAAAGACTATAAATTGATTATTTCTCTGAAGATGACCTTTCACTAGTAAATTGGGAAAAGAGTAAAATATGTACAAAAATAAAGCACCCATCAATATAATTAGATAGAGAGAGAGAACTACTATTAAAAATGTAAGAGATTTATTTTACTATGTGGAACTTCTATTAGATAGAGACATGACTATCTATAGGCAGCAAACATAAGTGAAAAGTTAATAATAATTTAGTGAGGTCCATGCATAAAGATACCACTAATGTGTTCTCTATGAGGACAAGTGGACCCTAAAATCTAAAATGCATAGCTCGTTTAGGGGACACTACATTTTCTTAGAGCATGAGTTTCTATTTTCATGATTACAACCCTAATGAAAATGGTTTTGGCTATGGAGGGGCCAAAATGCACTTGCATAATCATTTTTTTTGTATTTTTTAATAAATTAAAATTCATAAAACTATTATACATAGTTTTTAAATTAATTAATAAAAGTGCATTTTGGTCCCTACATAGACAGTACCAATGAAAATAGAATTAGAATGGCAAAGTGGAGTGAAGGAACATAAAGTTCTTTAGTGAAACCTAGCGATCGATGCCTTGTATTTTGTCGATAGCCAGTGAGTGTTGAAACAAATTCAAAAGGAGATGTGCATGTTTCTCTGCCACCAACAATGGCTATTAAATGCAGTATTCCAAAAGATAAATCTCCCTTTATACAAGTGGTATACATACAAAATCCATGGCAGGCTGTAAATATTTTGAGTGTAGAAAATTAGCGAATTGTAAATGTGATGAACATCTTTTACTTTGAAATAGAAAAAATGTGTTTAAATATATTTAATAATGTTGGTTTCTAGCTAGTTCTAACATATGTAAGTTTATTAAAGGTAATGATTCTTGGGTTAGCAGTGTTACTAGTCAAAGTTGATTGATTTTTTCTAGGCTTAATTTATTTCTTAGTGTATGATGTGTAAAAGCTACCAAACAAGAGATAAATTGGTGTAGTGGGCTTTGAATGTGAGAAATGGATCAGACTAAGTGTGTTGGTTGTCACCTTCATCATCAAAAGGTTAAAGAAAAATAAGTGTTTTGTTTGTCACCTTTGCAAGTGAGTAGTCATTACATGGTTATAGATTTGACTGCACAAATTTCAATGGATCATATTATTTGTTGACAAGTATGGTTTCCAACCACTACATTTATATTTATATCTTTTTAGCTTACCTTACATTAATCTTATCACATCAAGTACATCTAAATGATGCTAGTACTTGCACCTAAAAGATGTGTAATGCTTATATGGATCATAAGATATATCTTATTTAATATATTGGGGGCTGAAGATGGTGGGGAGGGGGAGGAGGGATTCTATTTCTTTTTCTCCTCCTATTGTGTTTGCACCTTCTCTCCTCCTCCTCATACTTGTTCTTTGCATTCTACTTCAACTTCTTCTCCTCCTCTTTTTTTTCTCCTTCTTCACCTTCATCTCTTTTTCTTTCTCTTTTCATTCTCCTCCTTCTATGCATTCTATTTCTTCTCCTTCTCTTCCTACTTCTTATCCTTTCCCTTATTCTTCTTCTCTATCTTCTCCTTTGTGTGCTTCTTCTCCTCCTTCTGCTTCCTTTCCTCTTTGTCCTCCACATTCGATTTCTACTACTCATACTCGTCCTCCATCTAGAGGAGAAAATTGAATTCAAATATATTTTAATTTTTTTTAGTTTATGTTGTGGCGCCCACAACACACACCCCATTCCTCATTAGGAATAGGGACCCCCTACTTTTTTTGACTACCAGACTCATAGTTTGAGAGTCTGGAGAAGAAAATTTGGTTAAAAATTAGAGTCCTAGTGTCAAAATTGAAAAAGCACAAAATTTATAAAAATAAAAAATAAAAAATGTACAAAAAAAATAAAATTCAAAAAACAAAAAAAGATTAGAAAATGGAAAAAATTGAAATGCAAGTTTCAAAAAAAATTTAAAATTCCTGCTCAGCTCCACGCGCACACTGAGGTACGACACGCATTTTGCATTTTGTGCGTACAGAGGGGGAGGAGGGTTATAAAAACCCTCCACATTTCCTTTTCCCCCATTTTTTCTCCAAGTCACCAAGAGGAGGAGCAAGGTGAACTCCCCCCTCTCTCCCTTCTATGCACTTCATGCTATCCCTATGCATTGGTCGTGTGCTCTCGTGCCACATGCTTGTCGCACCATGCTCGCGTCGCACGCTGGCATTGCACACTAGCCTCACTACACACCTAGCCGAGTGCACTAGCACTACACACTAGTTGCACCACACACTTGGCTAAGCGTGCTCATGCCATGTCCTTGGTCGTGCATGCTTCGATGTACTGCGAGCTAGCGACATGCTCACATGCCCCATGCATGCCCTTAGCATGTGCTTTCCTCGATGCACGCACCTCACCACGTGCATGTGGAGGGTTTCATTTTTTAATTTTTTAATTTTTTAAAACAATGTTTAAGGAAAAAAATAAATATAAAATTTTTTAAAAAAAGAAAAGAAAAAATAACAAAATAATAAAATTTTAAATATAGAAATAAATAGATGCCCAAAGGGGGACCTTTTTTTTCTTATGTATGTTTTTTCTTGTACATTATCTTGAGACTAATAACATTTTTCTTACAATTTGAAAGTAACATGACTAGATGGTATCCACATTCAAAACAACACCTGAACTAGTCCTATTCAAGTTCCAAGGCATACCTTCATAATCAAGATTCCATGACAACTATGCTGAGATCAGAGATACCGACCTCGGACACATGGATCTAGGAGATTTCTTGAGAATTTGTAACAAGCCAACAAAGAGGTCAGCCTTGGTGTCTGAATTGATCCATTCTATATTAGTGAGTGCAGGGTCACATCTGTGTCAGTGCAATCAGTTAAATTAATCATGGCTCTATCACAACACTTTGTTCCTAATGAAAGGGTAGTTAAGAGTGTCACTAGAGAAGTTGTGTTGGATTTGTGGCTTGATAACATTGAGAGGGTCTCCCATCTTCCTAGAGCTGACCAGTTCATTTGACTTTCCTATGGAGTAGCTAAGAGATGGTCTAGGGAGCTTCAGGAAGAGGCCATTGACATTATACAATCCTCATACCTGATTGAGAAACCTTCTCAGGGAAGGATGACAAGAAAAGTGGATATGATTCAAGGGTACAAGAAGGATGACATTAAATACTCTATCATTCTCCTAAGCAGAGTCGTGAGCTTACCTGAAGTGAGTCATCTCACTACATTCATGGACAACTTTATTGAGACCATTAGACATGCAAGGATACCACTAGAATTGGCAACCACACTAAGCGAAAACGTGTGTGATCAACTGAGGATAGTGAAGGACAAGAAGAAGTTTTATATGACTTCTTATATGGTGTACCTACTTGTAGTGAAGGCAACAAACTATCCTAGTTTGTAAAAGAAAGGTAGTATGCAAGACCCGAATGCTTGGCCATACAAATTCTATCCTCAGTCGATGAAGAAGAAGCTCTCAACATAGAGCAAGGAGTACAGGATTTTGAATGATGCATTCATCTTTGTGATCATTTGATTCATTGGGGGAGACTATGTGAAGAGTTTATCTGATGAAGCCAAAGCATAGATCATGACTCTCAAAGCCTGTTTTATCTAGTTCAAGACATTTAAGTATATTCAGATGGGTGGTGCATCTATCAATCCTAAGAAGCTTTTAAGATACCCAAGAAAAAATTTGGTACTACTGGAGATCTCTAGGAAAAGCAAGAAAAGGATATTCTGACCTTCGAGTGAAAATGGGAAAACTATCCTCTTGAAGAGCCATACTTTGACAATGTTGGTAAAGTGGAAAGCTTGGCAGGAAAGGACTTCCATCATGAAGATGTCATTGAAGATCATTGGATGAATGCCACAAATGACTACGATGTCCACATCAAGGACTATTGTAGCATGACTTTGTATTTAGTAGAAAAGGCTCTCCATTTGAATATTTTATATGAGATAAGGCTACAAGACTCCAAAGAATTACTGGATCCCTTGTTCAATGTAGATAAAGTTAGTGAAAGACGCATTCTAAATGAAGAGGTTGATAGAGAGGAAGGAGATGACATCAATCATCGAGTGAGACATGTCATTAGAATGACAAAGGATTGGATCAAGAAACCTTTTCCATTCAATCCAATTCCTAATAATGTAATCTTTCATCCACATGCTCACCTAGAAAAGGGTAAGGGAAGGAAAGTCATAGTTCCTATCTTTACACTCTAGTCTCCTATTAGGCCAGAGATAGTCTACCAACTTGATCACCTAATGGGATATTATCACCCTCCTAAAAGGAAGGGAAAGAGGAAGAGAACCTCTCCTCAGAGGATTTAGATAGAACAATTTATAGAACATATGTCTTCCTGGTAGCATGAATAGAGCTCAAAATAGTCTCAAGTTATTGGAGTCTCTAAAATCTAGGATGAACCTCAGTTGCCTCCTATTGTGCAAGGCCAACTAGAAGAGGGAGAGATTCAAAAAGCCTCCATTTCTCTTGTACAAGAAGAGCCCTCTTCTCCTTCTGTCTCCAACAAACATAAGAGGATCAAGTTTAAGATGAAGAAAAGGGAAAGTATTAGCAAAAGATTAGTACCTAATCCATCTATTCCTAAAACTTTTTTGAAGGAAGAAGAAGATGAGGAAGAAACATAATTAGAAGAGGAGAAGGAATAGGTACCGCTACAAAGAAGAAATTGGTTATCAAAAACTGTAGAGTTAGAAAGAAGAAAGAGTGCCACTAGTACCCTACCATCCACACAAGTAGAACCATTAGAACTCTCTTCTTCAAAAGACGAAGTGAAATAGTGGGTGAATGAGAAAAGGGAGCAAGGTGAGGATGTTTTCTCTATGATGGATTTTGATTTCATGCTCATGTGTATAGAGTTGGTTGGAGATAAGATTAGAGACACCCCTATAGGTGAAATCCAATAGGAAGATTGGATGCAGATGCCACTAGAAACATAGGTTCCTGATCTCACTCCATCTCCACCATAGATTATAGTGGTAGATAAGGGTTCAATAACTCCCCCACCTCTAAGTTCAGAAGAGGAACAAGTTCAAAAGGAACAATCACCACAAGAGTAACTAGAGTAGAGGGCTACTGATGAAGTGTTAAGAGAGGGATAGCTGGTAGAATATGTACAACAACCTTCCCAAGATGCTAAGGAGCAAGCTACAAGATCTATAGAGACCGAGGCTACAGAAGGAGAGTCTTCACAATAGGAGATGACTCCAAGCAAGAGTGATAAAGGGAAGGAGGTAGTTGAACACACCAATTTGTCATCAAGAGCCAAGGTTGTAGAGAAAGACATTTTGAAATGGTTCTGAAAGGAGATAATGAGGAGTGCTAAGCCTCAGTTACATGCTTTATAGGATGACATTTGTGATATCGTAGAGATCTTGAACAAACCTGAGTCTCTATTACATGATGCAATGCCATTTGTATTTGTCACTACCATATGGAACTAGGATTTATTTACACAAGTGGCTCTCCCTCCTGAAGGTACAAATGCAGAAGTTGTTAGTCTGGAGGATTATGAAGTGAAGGATGTTATGTTGGGAAGGACTACATGGGATTTAGCTTAAAAAATGATGATTATGGGAGTCAAAGAGGTTCTTAGGCACATGGAGTAGGATGAAATTGAACTCTTAACTCTTTCAAGGAAAGTTGAGATCCTAAAGCGATATCTATCCAAAATTGTTAGTCTTCTTGATCTTGAGCACCTCGAGGAGACTCTAAATACCATTCTTAGAGAAGGGGAAGGCGTAAAGCTCAATCTAGTTTTGAGAGTTTGTTAAGAATGGCAAGAAAGCCTTGAGGATAGAGGTGTTACCACAATCACAAGGAATTTGAAGTTGCTTCATGCTATGCAAGAGAACATGAATAGGATTGTAACAATTTTGAGGCAGGACTTCAGTATCATGGATAAGGTACAGGCATGGAGCAAGGATTTGCAGACTCTACAAGCCATAAAAGGGAAAAGGTACTGCACTTTGATCGATGTATATACTGGAGAAGAGATAGAATTAATTGATGATTGGATAGATAAGATAGAAGATGGCAATATAGTAATGGAAACATTACACAAGGAGATCCATCAGCTCAAGGACCAAGCCTAGGGGTGAATTTTGGAAGCAAAAAAGTTGTACAATGATGCATGCTTGGACATCTTTGAAGATGAATAACAATAGTAGCTATTGCTAGTTGAGGTAATAGTAGAGAATTTCAAGAAGATGTTAGAGGAAGCATCTAGTGATGAAGATATCATGAAAGCCTTTAGGATAGAGGAAGCATTGTTAGAGTTGGACACCAAACTCAGAGATTTCATAGAGATTCAAATTGAGGTGTACAACTATAGGAATAAGGTAAAGGATGAATATGAGGCTTTAGATATTGCATATGCAACCAAAATTACTAAGATGATAGATAAATTCAAGGGAAAACATCCAAACTTGGCTTTGGTATGAAGAAGAACAAAACCTAGATGCCAGAATTTCAATTTTAACACTTAGTAAAATTTTGAGATTTTGACCCTGTCGAGGTCTACAGCTCTGCATTTTCATGTAGCTCCATAGTTCTATAGCTTTTCATTTTCATATAGGTCCATAGGTTTGCAAGTACGTAGGTCCACAGCTCTGTAATTCAGAAGTGCACTGACAATTAATTGCCAGTTCCAAAAATAACACTTTTCATGCATTGAGAACGCATTCTTATGCTAGTTTAACTCCAACATGCTCCTAGTTAAGGACCAGCTTCTATTTTTGGCACCTCAATGCACTTCCACTTTGACTGATGACTTCCTCCTACTTTATCTCTCATGTCTTCTTTGTTTTTGACATGTAAAGGGCTCATGCATCCAATTAATGAATAAAATATGGATGGAGTCCCTCTAAGCACCAGATTAATGTTTAGTTTGTATGTATTTAGTTTGTTTTAATGTTTTAAAATCATTTTATTGCATGGAGATATTTCTCACTCTCAACACAAATTGAGGAGACAATTTCTTATAAATACCCCATTGTAAAATGTAACAAAGGCCACCATTATTATGCAATAAAATTATGCTTTTGGTGCTCGCATTTGGAGTGTAGTCATTCTTGCCTAAATGTTTCATATTTTTGTGAATTTTATTAATGAGATTGTGTTTGAGCCAAAGTTTTATTACATTGTTTCTAGTTGTGCAATCTTTTAGTTTTGGTGTTTGCTACAGATTTATGAATTCTGCTGACATAACGAGCTTGAGAAGAGATCACAAGTTTTGCCTGCATAGCCTTTTGTCTTGCATGAGCGCACTTTCCATGGCCTTGAAATTTGATGAAAGGTGAAATACCATATGATAGTTAAGGTTTCTCACCGATGATTACATCAGTGGATTTTAGGAAGCACTACTCCTATTTTCATTGGTTTCCTACTGATTTGTTTGAAAGTTTAACTTGCAGCATGTTGTTTTTGATAGCTTATGTCCATTTAGAATTTCAACTTCATGTTATTTTCTTTGCTAACCCCTTGTTAGAATAGGAACTCATTTTAGTTGCATTAGTAGAATTGAATTCAATGAAAAAACTAGAAAATACAAAAAAAATATTTTTCTTTTGTGTATGATTTTTGAGACAATAGATAGATATACTTCACTCCGAGTTTAAATCAGAACTAGCAAAGGCCTCCTTGTGAAAAATCACATTTATCTTCAATTGAGCTGATTTTGGTACATCACAAGACAAATACTGAACCTTGGAGTTGATCCCAAAATGATTATCTTTTCAAGAGAGGAATTGTGTAATGGATTCCTACCATTGACCTCATGTAAAATGACCACCCAATAGAAGTGGTGCTAGAAGGAGGGCCTCCTTTTGACTCTCAAAAAGGAAGAAAATTTGTTAAAATTTTAGAATTTTGCACTTCTACAATAATCTATGCTTCATAAATGTTCAAAAAAATTTCTTGAGTTTTTGACAAATTTAGGTCCATAGCTCTATAGGTACACAGGTCCATAGATTCACAAGTGTGCAAAACTCTGTGGTGCGCAAAATTTAGAATAGTGAGAAAGTTTACTTCTGTAGAAGTGTGCTTTGCTCCAAAATTTCATGCAAGTTGGAGGATATTGATCCAAAATCTCCATTTCAGTGAGCATTAAGGTCTACACCAAGTGTAAACGAGTTTCTCAAGCTTACCCACTTCCATAAACCACGTAGTGACAAGGAAACATCTCGAGTTCAACCACTTGCATTCAAACTTTCATAATCTTCTTCAACTCCACCTCCACTCCAACCACCTAGTGAACCACCACATATTCTGGTAGCTACTCCTCAACAACCACTATTAGGTTCACCAAACCCCCCAATGGCCTTTTTTGCAAATGTTGTGGACTCACTGATAAACTTGAGAGGTGCACTTCATGACCTCCCAAAGAATCCCGACAAGTTTTGCCCAAGATTCATCTATGGTGAAACACGAACTACCGAAGATCATGTCCAGGATTTCAAAGAAATTTGCAACTAAAAGCAAGTGGCTAATGAGGACGTGGTTCTTCATTTATTTCCCTACTCTTTAGGAGAAATTTCCTTCAATTGGTACATCAATTTGCCACCTAAATGCATTGGGGATTGGGATACATTTGAAAAATTATTTTTGGAACAATTCAAAACATTCATCAATCCAGCTGTGATATATCAACAATTCATATCAATAAAAAAAATCCACCTGAGATAGTTTCATGCTTCAACCATCACTTTTATATGGCCTACCACAAGTTGGAAATGACATACACCATATCGGTTGAAGCTACCATTCAGATTTATTTGAATGTTATGGACCCTCTTACTGTGATCTTTCTGAGAAGACTTCCTGCAACAAATATTGACAAATTGGACAAAGTCTTTGTAGAAGTGATCACATTCATGAAGCAAGCCAATCCTAATGGAGGAGGACTGATGCTTCTAGTACAAGTAGTCCCTACAATACCAACATACCCTATGGGAGCACGCACTATGTCTAGCCAGTTCATACCTATGAAACCAGTTCCATTACAATAGGCACCCACTCCACAAACTCAAGTTATAACATATCCAGGTTATGAGCCTCCAAAAATAGCTTTCTTTGAGCAAAAAGCAATAGTTCCTATGGAAGCAGATAACAATCTTCTTTTGGAAGTTGGTCAAATGAAGAAGACCATGTCACAATGAACAATGAGCTAACACATCTTAGGTTGTCACAAGGACAAAATAGCAGCTTCCAAAGAAATAATACTAGCCCCTACAACAACAATTTTGGCTAGAATTACAATAGGAACTTCAACAATAATAGTAACAACAACAATGCAAGAAACAATGGTAGAGGAAACAACTTCAATCCTCCTAATTGCGACAATGGCTTCCAAAGGAAAAACCAACAATGGACCACTTGACCAAATAATGGAAGCATTCTTGCTAATAACAACAACAACAACATTCAATATGTTGATATCAATCAATATTATGATAGCCAAAATGTGCCTAACAATGATGGTTTATACTACAATGGTAATCAGGATGTGAATCAAAACTCACAAGTAAATGAAAATCCTCCTCTTGTTCAATTCCTATTTAGCCATGAACCAAACCTTCAACATGATGAGATGTTTGCATTTCAAAATGATAATCGAAATACATGCAATCTCAGAAATAGAAAGGATCCCTTGATGGATGGGATTCCTCCAAGCCACTCCACTTGATCCAAGAGAAAATAACAATCTGCCACCAGTAAGACTAGTCTAGGGAGGACAATAGTATCAAAATCAATTGAACATACCAAGAATACTAAAGAACCCCGCTTGGTCTACTGAAAAGTACAATGCAGTAGAACATTTGAAGAAAACTAAAGCCAATATGTCCATGTTTGATATGTTATAGAATTTTCCACAACAAAGAGAAGTGCTCATGAAGACATTGGATAATACAAAGGTTTCCCACAATATAAATGCTATCACTCAAAAGATAGTGCGACAATAAGTAAATGTTGCAGAAGCGATGCCCACTATGTTCAAAGATAAAGTTGAGGTACCCCCATTTTTGTTGAGCATAAAGATATATGGGAAGAATCTTCACAATTTCCTCATTGATTTAGGATCTTCCTTTAATGTAATTCCATTATCAATAGCCCAAAGGGTAGGAGTTAGTCCTCAACCCTCTAATCGAGTCATGATACAGTTGGATAAAACAGAAGTAAAAGTTATTGGTGTATTGAAAGATGTGCGAATACAGTTAACAGTTGACCCTCAGATCCAAGATGTTATCAAAAACATGTGGTAGATATCCCTAAGACATATGGATTACTTCTGAGTAGAGAATGGACAAAATGCCTAAGAGGATGGTTTTCTACAGACTTCACTCAATTGTGGTTGCCATGGAAAGTATTGAACAATCAAATCAAGATAGATGTTGAGCCCAAATTGAAAACAATGATCACATATTACAATGCCCTGAATGAGATAGCATTCTTATAATCAGATTTAGGTTCATACAAAGCGATGGTAATTGATATGCTTCCAAACAATACACCTCAAGATCAGAAAGGAGAACCTAGGTTGCCAATACCCAAAAGTGAAATAGTGACATAGTTCATAGATACCATGGTGACTAATCTACAATTTTTAGGAGAGAAAGCTGATCATAGTATACTCGTCCTTCCAAAATTTTGTCAGTTACACAAAGTTAGTCACTCTGAATTTGAATGTTCATCATGTCAAGAAGCAGTTGCGAAGGTATTGACCCACATCATGAAAAACAAGGTTAAAAAACCTCAATAGATGAACTCACGGAAAGTCAAAATTCTATGAACTCATCCCACCTTCTTGAAAAGACTGAAGAAGAAAGTGAAGATCTAAACATATCATAGGGTGATACCTCTTTAGATGGTGGAGGTTTTCCTTCTCCTCCTCTAGGGATGATTAAAGTTCAAAGAAGAAGATGATATGTGAAAGGTAAAGGATGGAATTCAGTAGTCATTCATTCTAAACCAAAGTTGAAGAAATCAAAACATTGATAGGGGAAATTCAAGATCAACAAGAAAAACACATGCTTCCTCTATCTACAAGTTATGAAGGGGACTCATAAAGTCCTGCACAAGGAAAGTTACAATCGGTTCCTAAGAAACAATCATTTAAGGTTCAAGTGAAAGAGAAGTTAAGGATGAATAAGCATAAAGTGATAAGAAAACCCAAGGAAAATGCAATTTGGACACTTCACTTCAATGGTTCTAGGTGCAAGATGGGAGCTAGTGTAGGTATCAAATTAATCAATCCAAAAGGTAGGTCTTTCTATGCCACATATCGATTGCAATTTAGATGTACTAACAATGGTGCAGAATATGAGGTGTTAATTTGAGGACTCCTCTTTGCACTAGAAAAAGGAGTCATAGCTCTTAAAATCAAAGGGGATTCACAATTGGTCATATGAAAAGTAAAATCCATATACTCTTGCAACGACAAAAGGTTACTTGCTTATAGGAAAAGGGTATGGGACATATTGGATGACTTTGAGGCCTTAAACATCAAGTCCATTCCAAGAAGAAAGAACATGGTAGTAGATGCTCTTGCCATCTCAGCTAGTGCATTGCAACCAGTTGAAAGAACCAAGTTGAAAATATTTTCAATAGAATTGGTCACTATTCCATCCATCCATGATAATATTGCAAACTTTCAAGTCTTTCAAGATGATCAACATATACTTGAGTTTATCATGTGTAGTCATCATTTTGAGGGACAAGAAATTGATGATACACTAGATGACAGAGTTAAAGATGATGGACTTGAAGATGAAGATGAGATCCTAAATTTGAAAAATAACACTATTCCAAAAGGAATGGTTGAGCTTGAGCACATATTTTATTGTGATGAATCAGCACTCAAGGGAAACCCAAGAAAAGGGAATTGAAGAATGTGACTCATACAATTTGGGTACTGATGAAGAACCAAGAATTACAGATAGGAAAAGCATGCAACTCAAAAGAAAGGGATGACATGCTCAAATTACTCACCAAGTATAAGGATGTCATTGCCTAGAGCTATAAAGAGCTAAAGACTTATGATCCTAAAATTATCACACATGACATCCCGTTGAAGCTCGATGCCAAGCCATTCTGACAAAGACAAAGAACAGTAAATCCTCTCATTGAACCACTGATCATGAAAGAAGTAAAGAAGTTACTAGATGCTAAGATCATATTTCCCATCTACCATTCCACATGGGTGGTGAATTTGGTTCCTATGTGGAAGAAGACAAGAGAGATTCATCTATGTGTTGACTTTTATAACTTGAATCTAGCATCTCAGAAGGATAACTATCCTCTATCCTCATTAGATGAGGTATTGCAAGTTGTTAATGGTTCAAAAATGATGTCATTCTTGGATGGTTACTCAGGATATAATCAGGTGATGGTTGATGAAGAAGAAAGGCCAAAGACAACTTTCACGACGAAGTGGGGAACTTTTGCCTACAAAAGGATGCCCTTTGGAATAATTAACGCAGGAGCTACATTTCAGCATGTGATGGATGAAGCTTTCAAAGGATTGATTAATAGGTGTATAGTTATCTACATGGATGACTTGACTATATTTTCAAAAGATTGAAGTACCCATATTGCTGATCTAAGGCAGGTATTCAATAGATGTCATAAATACGACATATCTCTCAATCCCAAAAAATGTTCATTTGGTGTTACTAAAGGAAAGCTCCTAGGACATGTTATTTCTAAGGCTAGAATCTCCATTGATCTATATAGAGTTGAGTCTATTTTGAAGTTAGCACCTCCACATAGTAGGAAGGAATTGAAGTCTTTCTTCAGAAAAATTAACTTTGTACGAAAATTCATAAGTGGATTTGCAGAGATAGTTTGTCCCCTTAATGACTTACTCAAGAAAGGGGCTAAGATAGAATGGGTGCCCAAGATAAAGAAGTCATTTGAAGATATCAAGGTTGCCATTTCAATGGCCTCAGTTTTGGTGATTCCAGATTATGAGTTTCCTTTCAAGATCTATTCCTTTGCTTCTGAACACTCTTCCACAGGGATCCTAACACAAAAAAGAGAGAAGGAAGATGAGAGACCAATTTCTTTTATGAGTTATCCTTTGAAAATTTAGAGTTGAAATTTTTTAACCTTGATAAATAGTCCTTTGCATTGATCAAGGCAGTAAAGAAGTTCTGTCACTACATACTTAGATGTAAGGTGTATGCAATTGTACCTGATCTAGTAGTAAAGATACTTTTGATGCAAAATGAACTTGGTGAAAGGAGAGGAAACTGGATGGCAAGACTTCAAGACTTTGATCTCAAAATTCAATCTATGAGATTAGTCAGAGATCAAGGGTTGTCAAAAATGATAGCTGATAACTAGGATGGAAATGAAAAGGAATTCAAGTTTGATGATGAAACAGATGAGGATGATCAAAACAAGATGGTTGTATCACAAGTTGACATTAACCAAGGAGTGGTGATAGATGTGTGGTACCAAGACATTGTTTATTATCTCTTACAATACTGATGCCCCAAATGGATGAATAGTTCAAAATGTAGGGGACTTAAGATGAAATACAAGTCTTATATGTTTCTTGATAACAAGTTGTATAAAAGGAACTATGAAGGGATCTATCTGAAATGCTTAGGACATGAAGAAGCCAAAGAGGTCTTAGAACACTATCATGATAAGTATGGTATAGGACATGGTTCTATAGAAGCAATAGCTCATATGATTCTAAGATCAGGTTATTTTTGGCCCTTGATATTCAAAGACACTTTCAAGCATGTACACTCGTGCCATATCTGTCAAACTAGTGCTAATAGAGAAAGGAATTTGACAATGCCCTTGCAATTTGTATACGAGATAAACCCCTTCACAAAGTGGGGGCTAGATTTCATCGGTCAAGTCAACCCACCATCATCAATTGGACATGCATTTATTCTCACAGCTACGGATTACTACACACAATGGACGAAAGTAGAAACATGTAGAAATTGCACTGCTAAGGTTGTGACTGACTTTTTGAAAGAACACATTGTTACTAGGTTCAGAATGCCATTCACCCTTGTGTTTGATAATGGATTTTCTTTTGAATTTGCATTCTTAACCCAATGGGCATTTGAAAACAAAGTCATTATCGAGTTTTATTAAAACTACTACCTGCAAGGAAATGGGGTAGCAAAATCTACAAACAAGAACTTGATCATAGTAATAAAATGATTGTTGAAAGAGAATCCTAAGGATTGGCATAAACAACTAAAATATGCCTTATGGACAAATTGAGTGAGAGTCAAAAATGCCTTGGGGACTTCTCCATATTTTCTTGTTTATAGACAAGAACTAGTGTTCCCACTTAATCTAAGAATTCTGGTTTTGAAATTCATGAGTGGGTACACTAAAGATGCTAACAAAATACAAATCAGATTGATGAATCTTTTAGAGATGGATGAAAAATGAATAGCTACATTGGCGCACATGGCTAAACATTAGGATATTGTGAAAAGATGGTTTGATAAGAGGGCCACGATCAAATCATTTAGGATTTTTGACCTTGTTTTCCTCTATGATAAGGCAAAAAAAAAACTGGGTTGTCATACCAAGTTTCAATGCTTGTGGATAGGCCCTTATCAAATCATAGAAATTCTAGGAGAAAACACTTTCAGGCTGAGTTCCTTATAGGGGGAATTTCTTCCCTTGCCCATAAATAGGAAATTTCTAAAGCATTACTTTGAAGCCTAAAAGACAAAAAACAAAAAAAAAAATAGTCAGATTTTATTTCCACATTTAGCTTAGATTTTCATTGCTGCAAGTGTGTTTGCTTTTAGTTGTGTGTTTTCTTTCAAAGTTGCATTAGTCCTGGGGGGTAAGGTGTACTTGATATTTTCTCTTAAGATTTCACTAACCACTCTTTGGATTTAATTTCAAGAAGAGGTATTTCTTTGTCAAAAAATTTTGACGATTGTGTGTCTTATACCAACCAAGCAACAGGTATTTCTTGTGGAAATAAGAGATGTTCAGTCTGGAAATGAGAGGCCTAGACCAACAAGTTCTCAACACTTCAAAAATTTAAAGATTTGATTGTTTTAGGTGTTGTTGATTTGAAGTCAAAGATGGTGAGGGATGATCCAAATTTCAACTAGTTCAAATAGGAGGGGTCTCCTCGAAAGGTTACTAAGATCATTGTTTGGCCTTAGAGTTTCCTAAAAGTTCTAAAAGAGAAATGCAAGGAATGTTCACAAGAGATCAAATCTGAGAAATGACATTGATGTTCTGACTACACAGTCTAAGCATAGTTAGGATACAGAAAAAAAAAGGAAGAAAGAAAAAATATACGGTGTTAAGTTTGAAGGATTCTAAAAATCTAAAATGGCAAAAGATACATTTGTAAAATGAAGTATCTTGTATCCAAAGTATCATTCCATTGAAAGTAAAATTTTGAATGATGTGGAGCAATTATTCAAAAGCCAAAAATTTAAAAGAACGTTGCATCCCACGAAGAGCCCTCGAACTGATTCTCTCATCTGGTCAAGCAATTGATTGATAAAAGCCTACTTGCAGTTTCTAAATGAACAAGCTGGGAGGAGTGGAAGATTATTTCAAGTTATCAAAAAACTTTGATTGATTGCATCCTGGCACATCAAATGGAATGAATACACAATGCATGCACTGAGTTTGAAGGTTTTGAGTTCTAAGATTTTGATTGAAGAGTCATCCGAAAGATGCTTGAGATGTTCAGAGTCTAGTTAGTGTTTGACACATGTTGGAAGAGTGTTTGTTGATGAAGAATGCCTTGGTCATTTCTTCCTTTTTTTGGGGATATTTGTTGTGGTACCCACAACACACGCCCCATTCCTCACTAGGAATGGGAACCCCCTACTTTTTTTTGACTCCTAAACTCATAGTTCAAGAGTCTGGAGAAGAAAATTTGGTTAAAAGTTAGAGTCCTAGTGTCAAAATTGAAAAAGCACAATTTTTTTTTTTTAAATTCAAAAATTTGCAAAAAAAATAACAAGTCAAAAAACACAAAAACATTAGAAAATGGGAAAAATTGAAATGCAAGTTAAAAAAAAAAAATTCTTGCTCACCTCTACACCCGTGCGAAGGAGCGGCGCGCATTTTGCATTTTGTGCATGGAGGGGGGGAGGAGGGTTATAAAAACCCTCCCCCTTTCCTTTTCCCCCATTTTTTGTCTAAGTCACCAAGAGGAGGAGCAAGGTGAGCTCCCCCCTCTGTCCCTTCTATGCGTCACGCACCTGGCCAAGCACACTCAGGATGTATGTGCTTCGGTGCACTATGAGTTGGCCGTGCCATGTGCCTTCGTGCTACGTGCTAGTCTATGCACCCATGTTCCCTGCACATGCCCTCAGTGTGCGCGTGCATATTTCATTTTTTTTTCTTAATTATTTTTAAAAATGTTTTAAAAAAAATATAAAATATTTAAGAAAAGAAAAGAAAAATTCAAATATAGAAATAAATAAATCTGCAAAGGGGTACTTTTTTTTCTTATGTATGTTTTTTCTTGTACACTATCTTGACACTAATAACATTTTTCTCACAATCTGCAGGTAAAAGGACCAGATGACATCCACATCTAGAACAACACCCAAACCAGTCTTATTCAAGTTCGAAGGTGTACCTTCAAAATCAAGATTCCATGATGACTATGCTGAGACATGAGATACCGACCTCAGACACATGGATCTATGAGATTTCTTGAGAATTTGCAACAAGCCAATAGAGAGGTCAACCTTGGTGTCTACATTGATCTGTTCTAGATTAGTGAGTGTAGCATCACATCATGTGTCGGTGCAATCAGTTGAATTAATTATGGCTTTGTCACGACACTTCATTCCTAATGAAAGGGTAGTTAAGAGTGTCATCGGAGAAGTTGTGTTGGATCTGTGATGTGATAACATTGAGAGGGTCTTCCATCTTCCTAGAGCTGACTAGTTAATCTGACTTTCCTATGAAGTAGCTGAGAGATGGTACAGGGAGCATCAACAAGAGGCCATTGACATTATACAATCCTTGTACCTAATTGAGAAACCTCCTTAGGGAAGGGTAATGAGAAAAGTGGATATGACTCTAGGATACATGAAGGATGACATAAAATAATCTATCATTCTCCTAAGTAGTGTCATGGGCTTACTTGCATCGATTCATCTCACTACATTCATGGTCAACTTCATTGAGACCATTAGACATGCAAGGATACCACTAGATTGGGCCACCACACTAAGAAAAAACTTGTGTGATAAATTGAGGATGGTGAAGGACAAGAAGAAGTTTTATATGACTTCTTATATGGTGTACCTACTTGCAGTGAAGGCAATGAACTATCCTAGTTTGTACAAGAAATGTAGTATGTAGGACCCCAATGCTTCTCCATACATAGTCTATCCTCAGTTGGTGAAAAAGAAGCACTCAACACAAAGCAAGGAGTACAGGATTGTGAATGATGCATTCATCTTTTTGATCATTTGATTCATTGAGGGAGACTATGGGAAGATGTTATCTAATTAAGCCAAAGCACATATCACAACTCTTAGAGGCTACTTCATCTAGGTCAAGACATTCACGTATCTTCAGGTGGGTGGTGCATCTATCAATCCTAAGAATCTTCTGAGATACCCAAGGGACAACTTGGTACTAGTGGAGATCTCTAGAAAAATTGGGTTGGCCTATGAGAAGATAAAGAGGCAATGGAGACTCTGTTGGGAATAGTCATTGGTCATTGGGCTATATTAGGTGAAGCAGAAATAGAATATTTTTACCTTCGAGTGGGAAAGGTAGAACAATCCTCTTGAAGAATAAAACTCTCCTTGACCATGCTTTGACAATGTTGGTAAAGTGGAAAGCTTGGCAAGAAAGGACTTTCATCATGAATGCCATTGAATATCATTGGATGAATGGCACAAATGACTATGATGTCCACATCAGGGACTACTATAGGATGACTTTGTATTTAGCAAAAAAGGCTCTCCATTTGAATATCCTTGATGAGATAAGGCTACAAGACTCCAAAGAATTACTGGATCCATTATTCAATGTAGATAAGGTCAGTGAAAGACCCATTCTAAATGCAAAGGTTGACAGAGAGGAAGCAGATGACATCAATCATCGAGAAAGACATGTCATTAGAATGACAAAGGATTGGATCAAGAAACCTTTTTCACTTGATCTAATTTTTGATACTGTAATCTTCCATGCACATGCTCACCCAAAAAGGGGTAAGGGAAGGAAATTCATAGTTCCTATCTTTGTGCTCTAGTCTCCTATTAGGAAAAAGATATTCTACTAGCTTGATTGCCTAGTGGGATATTATCACCCTCCTAAAAGGAAGGGAAAGAGGAAGAGAATCTCTCCTTAGAAAATTTAGATAGAATAGGTTATAGAACATATGTCTTCCCGACAACATGAAAAAAGCTCACAAGACTCCCAAGGTATTGGAGCCTCTCAAATCTAGGATGAACCTCAGTTGCCTCCTATTGTGCCAAGCCAACCAGAAGAGAGAGAGAGATTCCAGAAGCCTCCATTCCTCCTGTACAATAAAATCCCCCTTCTCCTTCTGTCTCCAAGAAACATAAGAGGATCAAGATTAAGATGTGGAAAAGGAAAATGATCAGCAAAAGATTAGTACCTAATCCATCTATTCCTAAAACTATTCTGGAGGAAGAAGAAGATGAGGAAGAAACATAACCAGAAGAGGAGGAAGAACAGGTACCCCTACAAAGAAGAACTCAGTTAGAAAAAGTTGCAGAGTTAGAAAGAAGAAAGAGTGCCACTAATACCCTACCATCCACCCAAGTAGAACCATTAGAACTCTCTTCTTTAGAATATGAAGTGTAGTAGTGGGTGAATGAGCAAAGGGAGCAAGGTGAGGATGTTTTCTCTATGATAGATTTTTATTTCATGCCTATGGCTATAGAGTTGGTTGGAGATAAGATCAAAGACACCCTTATAGGTGAACTCCAATAGGAAGACTGGATGTAGATGCCACTAGAAACACAAGTTCTTGATCTCACTCCTCCATCTCCACCAACGATTACAGTGTTAGATAAGGGTTTAGTATCTCCTTGATTTTTTAGTTCAAAAGGAACCATCATCGCAAGAGAAACCAAAGCTAAGAGCTATTGATGAAGCATCAAAAGAGGGACAAATGGTAGAATCCATACAACACCCTTCCCAAGATGCTGAGGAACAAGCTATATGATCTATGGAGACTGAGGCTATAGAAGGAGAGTCTTCACAACAAGAGATGACTCCAAGTAAGAGTGATAAAGGGAAGGAGGTAGTTGAACACACCCCTTCATCATCAAGAGCCAAGGTTGTAGAGAAACACATTTCGAGATGGTTCTGAAAGGAGATAATGAGGAGTGCTGAGCCTGAGTTTCGTGTTGTAGAGGATGATATTTGTGATATTGCAGAGATATTTAAGAAACTTGAGTCTCCATTACATGATGCAATGCCATTTGCGTTTATCACTACCATATGGAACCAGGATTTATTTGCACAAGTGGCTCTCCCTCTTGAAGGTATAGATGCAAAAGCTATTAGTCTAGAGGATTATGAAGTGAAGGAAATTATGTTGGGAAGGCCTACATGGGATTCAACCCTTCAAATGATGACTATGGGAGTCAAAGAGGTTCTTAGGCACATGGAGTAGGATGAAATTGAACTCTAAACTCTTCAAAGGAAAGTTGAGATCCTTAAGGGATATCTAGCTAAAGTTGTTGGTCCTCTTGAGACTGAGCACGCCGAGGAGACTCTAAATACCATTCTTAGAGAAGGGGAAGGTGTATGGCTCAATCCATTTTTTAAGGATCTTGTTAGGAATGGAGAGAAATTCTTGAGGATTGAGGTGTCATCACAATCATAGGGAATTTGAAGTTACTACATGCTATGCAAGAGAACGTGAATATGATCGTAGCAATTTTGAGGTAGGACTTTAGTATCATGGATGAGGTACAGGCATGGAGCAAGGATTTGCAAACTCTACAAGCCATAAAAGGGAAAAGGTACTGCACTTTGATCGATTTATATACCAGAGAAGAGTTAGACTTTATTGATGATTAGATAGAGAAGATAGCATATGGAAATAAAGTAATGGAAAGATTACATGAGGAGATCCACCAATTGAAGGACCAAGCCTAGGGGAAATTTTTGGAAGCAAAAAAGTTGTACAGTGATGCATGCTTGGACATCTTTGAAGATGAAGAATGAGAGAAGCTATTGCCAATTGAGGTAGTAGTAGAGAATTTCAAGAAGACATTAGAGGAAGAATCCACTAATGAAGATATCAAGATAGCCTTTAGGATAGAGGAAGCATTGTTAGAGTTGGACACCAAACTCAAAGATTTCATAGAGACTCAAATTGAGATGGACAACTATAGACAGAAGATAAAGGATACATATGAGGCCTTAGATCTTCTATATGTGACAAAAATTATTGAGTTGATATATAAATTCAATAGCAAACATCCAAACATAGCTTTGGGATGAAGAAGAACAAAACCCAGATGCCAGAATTTCAATTTTGACACTTAGTAAAATAATGAGATTTTGACCCTATCAAGGTCTCTAGCTCCATAGGTCCACAACTCTACATTTTCATATAGGTGTGTAGGTGCACAGGTACACAAGTCTATAGCTCTGTAATTCAGAAGTGCACCGACAGTTGCCAGTTCCAAAAATAGCACTTTTCATGCATTGGGAACACATTTTGACTATAGTTTAACTCCAACATGATCCAAGTGAAGGACTGGCTTCTATTTTTGGTGCCTCCATGCACTTCCACTTTGACTGATGGCTTCCTCCTACTTTCTCTCTCATGCCTTCTTTATTTTTGACATGTAAAGGGCTCATGCATCCAATTAATGAATAAAATATGGATGGAGTCCCTCTAAGCACCAGATTAATGTTTAGTTTGTTTTAATTTTTTAAAGGAATTTTATTGCATGAAGATATGTCTCTCTCTCAACACAAATTGAGGAGACAATTTCTTATAAATACCCTATTGTAAAATTTAACAAAGGTTTCCATTATTATGCAATAAAATTATGCTTTTGGTGCTCGCATTTGGAGTGTAGTCATTCTTGCCTGAATGTGTCATATTTTTTTGGATTTTATTCATGAGATTTTGATTGAGCCAAAGGTTTATTGCATTGTTTTTGGTTGTGTGATCTTTTAGTTTTGGTGTTTTCTATAGATTTATGAATTCTGCTAACATAATGAGCTTGAGAAGGGATCACAAATTGTGCCTGCATAGCCTTTTGTCTCACATGAGCACAATTTTCATGGCCTTTCAATTTTATGAAAGGTGAAATATCATATGATAACTAAATTTTCTCATCGACAATTGTATCAGTGGATTTGGGGAAGCACTGATCCTATTTTCATTGGTTTCCTACTAATTTCTTTGAAAGTTTAACTCGTAGCGTGTTGTTTTTTGTAGCTTATGTCTATTTAGGTTTTCAATTTAAAGTTATTTAAATTTCATGTTATTTTATTTGCTAACCCCTTGTTAGAATAGGAACTCATTTTAGTTGCATTGGTAGAATTGCATTCATTTAAAAAACTAGAAAATACAAAAAAATATTGTTCTTTTGTGTGTGATTTTTGAGATAGAAGATAGATATACTTTATTCCAAGTTTAAATCAAAACCAACAAAGGCTTCCTTGTGAACAATCACATTTATCTTCAACTGAGAATATTTTGGTACGTGACAAATACTAAACCTTGGAGTTGATCCCAAAAGGATTAGCTTTTCAAGAGAGGAATTGTGCAATTGATTTCTGCCATTGACCTCATGTAAAATGACCACCGAATAGTTTATTTTAAAGAGATTTGTTAAATTTAAATATTGTTATTATGAATTCTCCTAAGTCTATTTTCTATTGGAATTCTTTTAGAATAATAGGGGGGTGGTGTGAATCAATTATTCAAGGTCTAGATGTACAAATAAAGCTTTTCACAATTTAGTGAACCAATAAAACATTCTTATCCATGCATGCATTCATTGTGTATCAAATAAAACTTATATGTTACTATCAAATCAACTTACAGAAATGTAAAACATGAAACACAACACATCCATCAACACATTTGACACAATGATTTAATGTGGAAACCCAATTTGGGAAAAACCACTAGTAACATGCTCCTCATTTTTCACTCTTCTATGGTGATGCTCTATTAAAGGCCAACCCTATTAAAGGTTACAATACACATTATTAAATGTGACCCAATTAAGGATTTTAGTCACTGTACTAAAAGTGAGCCTTGTTAAAGGATTTTAGGCCATTCAATTGGAATGCCACCCTATTAAAGGATTTTCCAATTACTGTTAAGTCAACCTTTCTCCAAAGGATTTACCCTAGGCCAATACAATTGTTAGAAATTAATAGTAGAGCTTTGATATGATACAACTTACAACCTTACTTGCAAATTATAGATGTATATTTAGTCCTCAACTCTACTTGGCTTCTGATCTTTGTAGCACTAACAACCTATTCACCCTTCAAGCATTCATCCTCTTAAGCCTTCTTGCTCAATATGCGATTGCAGACTTCTTCACACTTGATGAAGCAAAACCCCTTTCCTTCTCCTTAAAAAATTTTCACATCAAACTCTCTAACTCTTTTCTTCATGACTAGACATTCCTATATACAAGAAATTAGAACATTTTCCCACTCATTATCCATCATCAAAATTAGGGTTTTCGATGGATTAGGTAGGATACAATGTATCTACCCCATATCTTGTCTTCTCTAGAAAATTCTCGTAGAATTCCATCATAGAAAGGCCAAGATTTATGATATTCATGGTAAGTTGATTGGAAGTGGTGATCAAATGAGAAATAACTTGTTATATCTATATTTATTTGATGAGACATGTTTGTTTGCACAACATGAAGAAATTTGGTTATAGCACAAAATATTATGTCATATAAACTTTGATAATTTGGTAAGCATTAGCAAAATGAAGAAAGTAAGAGGGTTTCCAAAACTAAAGAAACCTAACAATGCTATGTGTAAACAATGTCAATTGGGAAAATTGATAAAGTCTAGTTTCAAGACCAAAACATACACATCTAGTGACATTTTGGAATTGGTTCATAGTAACACTTGTGAATCTATTGATGTTTGAAGCTATTGTGGAGATAATTATTTTATTTTGTTTGTTGATGATTATTCTAGGATCATGATTGTGATGTTTCTCAAAGCTAAATCTGATGATTTTTAGTTATTTAAGTGGTACTTGGCTAGAGTTTAAAAAATTGGGAAGAGTCTGAAGTGTTTGAGATCTGACAGAGGTGGTGAATTAATTTCTCATGAGTTTAATACATTATGTAATGATAGAGGAATTGAAAGATAAATTTCAACACCAAGGACCCCTCCTTAGAATGGGATAGTTGAAAGAAGAAACATATCAATAATGGACTATGTTAGAACATTAATGATGGAGAAAAATGTATCATAGAAATATTGGAGAGAAGCTATCAGTACTATTGTCTATACCCTGAATAGAGTACAAGTCAAGAAATTTATAAATACTACACCTTTTGAACTATGGTACAGTTATGCTCCTAATGTGAAATATTCCAAAAGTTTTGGAGGAAAATGTTACATATTTTAAGATAACAGAAATGGAGAACTTGATGCCAAGAGTGATAAAAGGTATATTCCTAGGATATTCCACCAAGAGTAAAGCTTTGTTGCCAAATTTTTAGTCTCCCTTTTTCAAGATTCTAGTTTAATCATAATTTATGGCTACTGAGTTCTTATCCAAATTGAGTTAGCCCTAGGAGGATTCATTTTAAGAAGATTTTCCCAAAATTCAGGTTCTTAGTTACATGTGCTTGAATGCTGTTAGAAAAGATGAAATTCATATTCTTGGGAACAAGACACCAACCTTCTAGAATGAAGGCATATTGATAACATTAACTAATAGGGAAATTTTGGAAAACCTATGCCATGGCTATGGGATGGGGCTCCTTGTCCTTAGTTTTGATCAGTTTCTTTTGTCTCACTATTAAAGGTCATGAGCTAAGTGTAGTGGAAGTTGTGGATTCACCACAACATTGAAAGGATGTGTTTGGGATCATAAAGTTAGTAGAAGAATCATCCTAGCCACTTGTTCACCCATAAATAATAGAAAATCATTGTCAACCAGTTGTTTTAGAAACCAACATTCTAATTACACCAAGGCCATTAGAGAGCCACATTTCCAGTTACCCATAAGCATTTTAGAATGTGTTTCTTTGGTGTCTAAGCTAGAGGAGATCAATTCTCTAAAATATTTGCACAAATCTTATAGTGTACATTTGATCAGATGAATGAGTTTATTTCAAAAATGTGTTTCAAATATTCACCTCTATTTCTTTGCGAGAATAAGAAGTACACCCCCAGACACAATTTTTTGAAACATACTAATTGGATCAAATGGTATGTTATCTCTACCTAATTATATTTCTCATAATCACTTGGAGCATTGTGAATATGTTGGGAAAACTATGGAGGGTGAATGCACCAAGTTGTGGTGCCAAAAAAATGACTCCCATCTTCATTTTTGAAAATTTCCTATAGTGTGTGCATGCTATAGTGTGTGCGCTATATGAAAATATATTAATGGAATGTTGGCCACAACCCATGCCATTTCTTCCATTTCATTTGTCAGTTGCCTTCTCTACCCCTAATAGCTTGCACACATTTTCTAGAAGGTGAGATCTTTGCTCACTCTCCTCAAAATGCTTCCTCGTTGCTAGAGATCAAGATCGAGTTCATCAAGTATGTTTTCTAACCTTGTTTTTGCATTGTTTTGTATGTTTTTTTAGTTTTGCCTCAAGTTTGTTTATTTTTAAAAAATACAATTGGTTTCTTATCAGGAAATATGAATAATCAACCACTAAAACCCCAACCTGATTAACAAAATTCTCCACAAAATCAAAATGAAAGACCTCCATGAGATCAAAATGAAAACCCTCCACAAGATCAAAATGAAAACCCTCATGAGAAAGAGAAAAAATCTCTACAACCTTGATTGATTAAAAAACCTCCTCCTAGCACCCAAGACAATATAATGAATGAAATAGAAAGAGAGAAAATTCAATTAGAAGAAATCATTAGTAGGTTAAAGTCTTGTGGTAAAAATAATCCTATGAGAGCACAATTGGCATCCTCCCTTGAGTCCATTGTGTTCTAGGTAGCTTCTATTAGTGGTCAGTTGGATATTTGGCATGTTAAGAGAGAAGAAAAAAGAAGATATTATGCAATCAAATTATCCTATGAAGATGTAAAATAAAGGACATAATGAAGGTAACGTATGTGCATTGTTTAAGAAACTAATAAAACTACAAGTAAAAGGTTCCCCATCCATTGGTGCATCATGATGATATTAGAAATAATTTTTGGGATAGATGGTGGATGGCCTTTGATGCCCCTCCCTGCAATAATAATGAGGTTCCAATATATTTCTTAAAGAAATTATATTGTGAACTTGTCCTTGAGGAGATCCCCATTGACATATTAGATTCTTGGAGTACAGGTGGGGGTTGTCATTTGAGAGGTCAGGGGCACATCGTGACCCTAATGCAATTATGAAACCTTTTGTCAAGCCATAGGATGAGCATGTTATTATTCCTTCATTTGTAAAGTAACATGTAAAGACTAGTACTCTACGGACTATCAATGCTTTGACATAGACCCTCATTCATTGTGCAAGTCCATTAGTTGAGGAGGAGCCTTCTTTGCACCACTATCACATGTGCATGTCATGTGGATTCTTATGCACATTTGGTAGTTATGTTGGATACATTATGGATGATGGGCTAGTCACTGATGACTTCCTAAGTGAGATATTTGACATTGACACATAGGTAAATTATAATTATAATAAACTAATTTGATCACATTTCATATGTACAATGAATGACTAATAAATTAGCATATCTTGATATTGTTCAAAATTTAGGGTAAGAGTGTTGATGGCCCTAGTACATATTCCTCAGCCCCATTTTATGTCTTGTTGATGAGTCAATAAGTATGTATCGATGTAATCATTTCAATTGATACATATATTTATCAAGTAATCATATGAAGGATTGACAAAAAAAATTGTAAATTTTATGAGCTTCATAGAGGTACATTTGTTTCATGTTAATTTAATTCATTTAATTATATTATATTCTATAAAAAGCATGTAAATTGTATTATATGATTTGCAGTTGTTGATGTCAGAGACTCCTCGTCATCTTGGCCAGTCCATCGATCATGGAGTTGCTTCTGTGATGGCTATTTTAGAGCCATTGACTGAGGTATGAAAGAGTTTTCATAGTTTTAGTTGTTATTTATAATAGTTAGTATTCAAGTTTCAAATGGTATCTATAAGTATGATCTAGGGATTATATTGATTAAATTGTTGTAGGGCCTTGTTACTCCCAATTGTTTGCAAGCCTTTGAGGTGGATGTATAGAGTGCCTATTTGATTACAGTAAGAATAATTAATTTTTTGTATGCATATGTTTGATTTCAATCTATAATAATTATTGAGTCATAAATACTTTAAATGTATCAGCTCATGTTAGAGAGGAGCCTAAAACAAGAGGATGGACGAGTTTGTGAGGAAGACCCTATCATCCCCATCATCTCCCTACATGCAATGACCAAAGACCTCTAGGGATTTTTTTGCTTCCCCTCATGGGAAGGAGAAGATATAGGGATGGACACATGTTTTTGAATTAGTGTACATATATCTTGAATTCTATGTTAGTTGACATATATTTAATGCATCGATTTTCTCATGTATGACATTATTGGTTATCATTATATATATATATATATATATATATATATATATATATATATATATATATATATAATGTTTTAAATATTTCATTTTAATGTAATTTGCATCCAAAATAAGGGTATAAATCATTATAATAAGATTTGATAATATATTTTGACATGTGAATAAGGCTATGATATTCATTTGTATTTACATTGTACAAGTTATGAGTAATTTTGATTATGAGTAACTTATTTGGAGTTTTAGTTGGGATGAAAATAGTGAAACTTGAAATTCTTATTATTGTTATACATTAACATTAAAATTTGAATTTTGAGTTGGCTGCATTACGTAATGTATAAGCTTGAATTTTAGTGTCATCATATACATGTCAAGAATTTTTATAAATGCTATATCTCCACAACATGAGAAGAATTGAAATAAAGTTTTTAATTTATTCACTACAACATTTGGGTCAAATTGCAATGGAAATTTGTGATAGTAGTGTAATTTGTGGTAATTTTTTATGTTTTCTTTGCAATTTTGCCTAATGTCATTGTATTACTGACATTTGAGTCATAATTGTGATGCTCCCATGAGAATAAACAAAAATAAGTAAAACATGACATAAATCATTTTCCATTTTTTTAAATTATGGAGAGTTGTGCATGAAACAGGTGGAGAGCTCTGAATGAGGGTGGAGAGTTGTGAACCTTGTCATGCCCTTGTGGTTAGTGAATTTGGTTGTTGTGCCCTTGTGATCTTTGCATTTCATTATCGTGCCCTTGCTCTATGATCTCATTGTCATTTTGTGCCCTTGTTCTATGATTTCATTGTCATGTCATGCCCTTGCTCTATGAATTACTATCATTTCATTCCCTTTTGATCTACATGCCCTTGCTCTGTGATTTTATTCAAGGGCGAGAAGAGGTATGTACATAATTTTCTTTTCTTTTCCTTGTAAACATGTATGTCTTTATATTTCATTCTAAATATGTATCTATTTATATAGTCAAAGAGATATCTTTTAAGGTGCTTATTACATATTATCTCACAACATAAAAAATTATCCAACTACATACATATTCCAGAATGCAAATAATAAAATAATAAAACTCACTCAACCTATGCTAAGTGACTTACCTCAAGATCCTACACAAAAATAATGCAGTTCACAAGAAATTTTACAAAAACATATCATAATAGATATTTTTAGAAAGAAACAAGTCATAACCCAGTTAAATTAGTCTAGTTGTTGATTAGTTGGGTTGATTGCAAATTCTTGTAGAATTATCATCAGATTAGGTACAATAAAATGAACAATCAACTTTCCCAAAAATGATCCACCTGCATACATATTCTAGAATCTAAATAATAAAACAATAAAACTCACCCAACCTATGCTAAGCAACTTACCTCAAGATCCACAAAAATAATGCAAACCACAAAAAATGGGCAGAGTTCGTAAGAAATTTTACAAAAACATATCATAGTAGATATTTTTAGAAAGAAAGAAGCCATAACCCAGTTAAATTGGTCTAGTTATTGATTAGTTGGGTTGATTACAAATTCTTGTAGAATGGTCATTAGATTAGGTAAAATAGAATGAACAATAAAGGACATAATTTAGATCATGTGTATTATAGCTTTTTAACACATAATCTAATTTTTGGTAGGTTCTATTCTAATTCAGGTTGAAAAAAAGTTATTTCTAATTTGAAACTCTCAATTCAAAGGATTAATACTATTATTGATAGAGAAAACTTCATACTAGATTGGTAATCTTATCTTCATGACTTGTTCCTATAGAAACTCTTGATTTTCATTGGATACCTCTCCTTACATCCATAGATTTTTTTGTATACAATATTATTTTCTAAGATAAAGGATTTGGATAGTAATATGATTAATTTTCTATTTACAACATATTCACTATATATGGTTGAACCACATGGCTTCAGTTTCTAAGATAAGCATTATCTTTGCTTCATTTAAAAGAAACAACATAATCTTGTGCATTATAGTTAGGGGTAATTGTAGTGCCTCTCGTGTTTGGAGTTTGCACCTTGTTATATTTTGATCCATGACATACTTGCTACTCTTGTTATGTTTACATTTGAGATAAACTAAGGGTCAAATTTTATACTTTGATTTCAATATCATAGATGTTAGACTATTATGTTGTTTAGTTTATCTTGTTTTCATGATGATGCCATTTTGAGATGACAATAGGTTTCGTCATGATATCTAATTATCCTATATTTGGACATATCTCTAATTATGTTATGTGATGGATTTAATGCTATGACTATTTACTTCATTCTTAATTCATTATACTTTATGCAAACATGAGTGATGTAAATGGATTATTTCAGTATAATTGAATAAATGGCTAAATTAGTAGATTTAATGCATTTATTGCTTCGTCTATGTTATTATATGTAATTGTATTTGATCATGTGTTTTAGTGTGTAGGATTTATATCCCTAGCAATGGCACATGGAGTTAGTGATTTAGTTGTTCATATTTTACCAATGTCATCCCTATATGGTTGACATATCTTATTTAAATGTTAAATTAAACCTTCCAGTGATTCGATAAATCTGGACTCATTTGCATTATGTGACTAGACCCGTGAACATGTCTATGCATTTAGAGGTTCACATTGTCATGAAGGTTGTTAAGGAATTTTTGTGATTTTGGTTTTAGGATTTTTGGGCTTTATTTAATTGATTTTTAATTTCTAGTAGCTTTGCCATAGATGAATTCCAATTACTTGAAATAGCTTATTTTTGTTTGGGTTGATTCGGGGTCTACCTAGTTTATCTGGTTAATTATCCTAATTGATTATTCACTCAAAAAGTGAATAAGTATTGAAAGAGGAAATTAATTCATCACTTCTCACTTTTGGAAATTGAGAATTTGAGAGCTTTTTCCAAAATCCTCTTCTAAAGGACTATGTTTTTGTTCATTATGAGAGCTATGGGCATGGGATCTTCATGAGATCAGTCTCGTTGGATCCATCTCAAGGAGACCTTGTTTCATCATGAATTTTGGCAACTACTATGCATTATATATTTCATTGCGTTGATTTTCATTTTTGCCACTTTTGTTGTCAAGTAGAACTCTCCCATTTTTATGTTTCAGCTCCATTTCTAGTTATGTTTTTTGTAGTTGTTTATTAGGAGGCTAAGAACTAGTATTCCATTCCATTTATGTTCATTGGTTCAACTCGATTGATCAGGTATGAACACTTTCCTTATTTTTAGGATGGGGGTTTTGGGTTTCACACAGTTATGCTGGTCATTTTTGCATATGATGTCTGAACATAAATTTTATTTGATTTGCATGGCTTTTGTGCCCAAATACCAAATGCGTTTTTATTTTGGAGTTTTTGAGTTTTGGGGTTTTTACCTCATTTTGTATACCACCTAGTTTTCTCAAGTTTTCTTGGTATGATGTTGGTCATGGACCAAGATCATCCATTGGGATGCTAGTAGATTGTTGTTACACTTTTATGTTGCATTGGGATGCATGCGACATTCATCCTCCTAAGCTATTATTTAGTTGAGTATTTTATTGCTTGTGTTCTCATCTGGCCCTTATGTTTTGATATTTGTGATGGTGGTGTGCCCACTCATGAGAAAATTTGCATGTGTTTATTGGGTGAATTATTAAGCCTGAACTCTTGATGGTAATGCGATTGAGTTATATCTTTGGGGTTGGGTTGATAAAATGCATGCCTATGAGTGCTCATCATTGGATGAGTATGGGTACCGTAGGGTAGCTTCATGGAGGGGCTTCTATCACATGCCTAGTGACCATGCTTAGGTTGATAGATAGAAGGATTAATCAAGTGATAACTAAATTAAAATATTCGATGGTAATAAATGTAATTTAATAAAATGTGTGTGCACTTGATTAAGTTTGAGGATATAGTGCATGACCCTTTTGTTGGGAAGTTGATTCTACACCACACTAGCTTGGGATACTTGATGCCAACCCATTTTCCCTCCAAGTGAGTCCCTACATAGTAACCCATTGAGTGTCTGAGTAAGACTTGTTGTACATGCATTGTCTCATGATCTTGGTTGGAATCATCTTATGGCATGAGTGTTAGCCATGGATGTTTGTTTTATGCGTATTTGTGGTTGGATTATTATCTCCATCAGTATAGTGGAAGTGGACCTATAAGTTTCACATGGTTGGGAGGTGTAGCCACCTATACCACTGGTGGGGACTAGTGTATAGAGATAGTCTATTTTTCTAGCATGACCATTGCTTGTTGTTTTCATTAGATACTTTGGGTTTTAGAGTATGCTTTCTTGTGACTTATGTGTTGATCTCAAATTGGTTTTGAAAATTGAGTGTGAACACACTTAAGAAATTTTCTAAGTTGATGTCAAGTATAATATAGATTTTGAGTTATAATATGTGTTGAACCAAAAATTCAACAAGTGTTGAGTCATTCAGATGCTGGGCAAACAGACATTGCGAAGCAAGTTTCAAGTGTCAAGTGACTAATAGATGCCAAGAAAAGTTCAAGTGCCGAGCAAGACAAAATTTAGTATGTATTGAGAGTCAGTGATCAACAAGTGCTAAGTAATATAGAATTAGCATAAGAGTTTGTGCCTTCACAAGCTAAGATGTAAACCATTTTTGAGCTGACATACAGATGAATCTCAAAGGATTAAAAGATAAGAATGAACCTATTTGGATTCCCTATGCAATCAACATGCAACAAATTAGAAAAATGGAAAGATTTGAGCGGGAGTGTTGGATGAATCTCAATCGTACATTCATACCTAATGCTAAGTCATGAAATCCTTTTTAAGCAGGTCGAAGCCCCATAATTAAAAGAGAATGACAGAGAGAATGCATGCAAGGAGATAATTCTAGCAAACATTTGAAGGAAGTAAAGGGAGTGAATTGATCAAGTTGAAAGTGACTTAGAAGAAGGACATAACTACAGATCAGTTAGAAGAATAGAATATCAATACTATAAATAACTTAATATCAGATCAGCAAGGATTAGATTATATTGAATGGCGATATGGAATTAGCAATAGCAGATTGTAAGTGATTAGGTCAAACGTTCTACTATACCTTCTAACAATTGTATTAGTAGAATGAAATCCTATGGGGATAGGTTGGTTTAACAACCATTATATAAAGCCTTTAAAAGGGTGACATTCCAAGTGAATATTTTATAAATCCTTTAGCTATGTACACTTTTGATAGAGTGTTAAAGTCCTTTAACAAGGTAGGATCTAACAATCCTTGTAAGCTTTTAATAGGGCAAGCCTTTCACAAGGAAGATCATGAGAATGGCTAAAATATGTAAACCTAATAGGTGAAATTTATTGCTCTAGTAGTGAAGAGTTGTGGGTGTCATCCCCACCCCAGTTTTATCTTCTCATTGGAGGGTTTCTGGGTAATCATATTTGGTGTCAAGTGTGTATGTGAATGTATTTTCTTTACATGTTATTTACATATGTTTATGCATGTAATGTTTTAAAGTTAAAATTTTTATTGGTTGAAGTTTAGTACTTTTGATTCACCCCCGCCCCCCCTCTCAGAAGTATACTTCCCACTTGTAAATCCCAACAATTGGTATCAGAACTAAGTTCTCATCAGGAGAAGCCTTATAGCTTGGAGAAAAGATCTTGAGGTGGAAGTCTACAAGTTGGGAAAGAGCATTGAGAATTAGGAGATTGAGATACACCTCTTGCTGCAAAAATTGGATGAAGCTATAAATGATTTGAGGAGTTTGCTAAAAAGAAAGAAAGAGATTGCCATAGCTAAGAGTGACACCCAATGCAAGGAGATTGATACCACAAAGTTATTTGTAGATGGTAACTCATGTGAGTTTGATGCAAAAATTGTAGATCTCATGGACAGGAACAGAGCACAAATCAAAGAGATCAAAAATCTCAAATTGGAGCAAGAATCACAAGCAATACTACTATGTGAAGTAACTGAACAAAAGAAGAAAGCCATTGAGGATAAGGTCATGATAGAAGATGACAAGAGAAACTTAGCCAACAGACTAGAGGAGAAGTCAACTGAGGTTACTAGAGTTTCAAATATGGAACTAGACACCCTAAGCCAAATGATGAATTCTCATCATGAGTTGAATGTCAAGGACATTGAAGTTGTAAAATGAGCAACTAAAAAATGAACTAAAAAGAGAGAAGGAGTTTGTTGAAAGATTAAAAAAGCTAAATGAAGCCATCAATTACTTTGAGCAACTACTAAAATCCGCTAGATCTAGTAAAGACACATTAGGTTTGGGCTACACAAGCACTGAAGAGGGAGATTCATCCAAGATTACTAAATAAAGGAATGAAAAAGGTAAGAACTCCAAACCCACTTGTCATTTTTGTGGTAAGAAAGGACATACAACTAATGTTTGTAGGAACAAGAATGGTAGTCATAATACCAAGCCAAAGAATATAACACATTTTTACAAGTGCAAAAAACAAGGTCATTAGGCACATGAATGCAGAACTAGAACTATGCATGCACCAAGATTTGAAGGACATTGCTACAATTGTCAAAAGCTTGGACACAAAGCATTTGAGTGTAGATCCAAAACCACATGGTCATCAAACAAGGGAAGAAGTCATGAAAATTGCTAGAATTGGGACTATAATACAAGACATAGCTGTCACTACTATCAAGAGTACAGACACATCCCTGTGAATTGCATAAGAACACATTTTAGTGGAAAATACAATAGATGGTTAAACCAAACTACATGCATTAGTTGTTTGAACACTGGACATATAAGAAAGCATTGTCCAACAAGATCAAAGACACCTAACTCAAACTCAAACAAGGGAAAAGGCAAGGTAGATGTTGAGCACATTAGAGGAGAGATGAATAAAACATGGAAGAAGAAAGATGGATGTAGCACATCAAATGAAGGGATCACTTCACCTAAAGGGTCAAGTGGTCATGCTTCATCAAACTAAGTGTGAAGGCATGTGGGACTAATATTTAAATGATTTATCATACATTAGTTCCTAGAATAAGTTAGTATTAAAAGGGATATGTTAGCATGAATAAAGATGCAAGGTTAAATCTTCAAAGTTTTCACACTATTTCCAAGTAAGGAAAGTTGCCTTCAGATGTCGAGTGAAATCCTAGTGTATGCTGGGTTGTTTGCCAAAGTTAGTAGGAGCTGAATTAGTAGTAGTTGCCATGTAAAAGGGAAATTCTTATTGAAGTTGAGTAAGGGAAACTCCAGTGGATGTTGAGTGTTGGAAAATCAATAGAAGCTGAGTAAAGTAGAATTACATAAGGAGCTAAGTGGATAGCTATATATGCACCAAGCATTAAATGCTATGTAATGAAGGGTATAAGGTTGAGTTTTTTATCATTTCTCATCATTGTGAACATAGAGAAAGAGTGAGAAGAGTACAAAAATGATTTTCAAGTAGAGATTGATGCTTTTGCAAAGATTCTAGAAAAGATTCAACATTTTTTCATCTATCTAAGGTATTTACTAAAGTGCCAAGCTAAACAATTATGCAATTTTTATATCTTGAAACCCTAATTTTTAGAAATTGCATCTAGCTCTAGGAATCCCAAGGATAAGAATTGTTTGAGGTTCAATTAGTTAGTAACGAAGTTAAACAATTGGATTTTAGGCCAATTCTTAAAGTGGCTTACAAAAATGACCCTGTTGGCACTTTATCTATTATTCCACCAGAGGTTGTTATACTGCAAGATGTCAGAAAATGTTATAATTGTAAAGTTGGAGCAATAGGTGACATGGAGATTTGGAAAGCCTATGATAAACTCTATGAGAATAGGGTATTAAAGGATGAATTTCAAATTGTTGAGAGAAAGGGCTTAACCTATGCCCTAGATTTCCCTACAGTTTTCAAGATAGAGTGGATAAGAATTATGCTAAGTAGAATTCATGATGGATGCCTATGGTTGGAGGATGTACATATTAAGTTGTCAAAAAGAATCATACATAGGATAATAGGGTATCCAGCCCTAGAATGACCAAAGACCCTGAGGAGTGATTCAAAAGAAGCCATAGAGAAGAACACTGGGGCAAAGTGGAACAAAAGGGGCTTGACAATTGACACAATCAAAGATCCACTTGTAGAATTTTCTATTAGGGTCATATCCCATAAATTTTACTAGTCAAGCTGACTAAACAATGTAACATGCATTGCGGTTGATGTGGGATACAAACTTGTCAAGAAAGATCATACATATGATCTAGCAAAACTACAATTGCAATAGATTATGGAGAATTTGGGAGCAATAAGGAGATCGAAGAGTGCTCAGTATAAGTTTGGATCAATTTTGATATGCATATTTTTCTATGTTTAGAATGAATTCCCTTCTTTTGGTAAAATAAGTTGGAAGAAAAATAGGCCTATAGTAGTACAAGTTAATGAGCATATAGAGTAGATGGGAGCCAATTTTGAAACCTTAATGACAAGCTATTTTGAGGACTTTAAGAAGTCTATGAAGCAAAGGCTTAGAATACCAGTTTCTCTAGTGGATCAACATATCAATGACATTTGTTTCTTAGTTGATATTGACTACACCTATATCCAAGTAGTAGTACCAAGTGTGAGATGGCTAAGGCCACTTGGATATGAAATTAACATTGATGAGGCATCAATAGAAATCACAACATTGCTTGTAGAAGACATTGATAAAAGTGAAAAACCCTTTGGAATTTTTGATGTTGGAAAGTCCAAGGTAGAGATTAAGTTGAAGACTAATTCAACCCTAAAGAAGAAGGACAAATTGGTCAAAAATCTTAAGGACAAATTTGGTGAAGGAAAAATTGAAGAAAAAGAAGAAGAATAAGGCCAAGGGCCACTTAGCTTGACACAAGGAATGGGTGAAGATACTGAATAGGAAGACGGTGTTGAGGAGGAAGAGTAAGCTGAGGAAGCACCTACAATGTTAGAGCCAAAGAAAAGAAAATCTTAGAAACAACCTGCAGTTTAGTGCAAGGGAAAAAAGATAGCTAAGCCAAGCCCAGCTAAGCCTACTATAAGAGCAAGTACAAGAGCTACAAAGAAGGAGGTTAAGGAGCAAGAGAAGAAGAAGGCTACCAAGTAGAAATGACCAATAAAGAAGAATCTAAGAAGAGAATATGTTGCTCAACCTGACTCAGATGAAGAGAGAATATAGTTAGAAGACACAAGTCAATTTAGAGTGGTAAGTCACACCACCAAGTATGATTTAGAAAATATATGTGATAATATTAGAGATAATGTAGACTTAACTGGCTTAAAGAGAATTGATTTGAATAAGTTAAATAAAGGAGAACAAAACATGGTTGAAGAATAATTCTACAACATGATGGCAAAGTTCAAGAACACCCCACTTGAACTTGACAATTTAATGCCTAAAGAGTTATATTCTATTGTTGAAAATAATTGGCATTATTGCCTTAATATGGAGAAAGAAATAAGAGAGTCAACATTGGCTCGAGTAATGCTATAGCTCACAAAAGGGAAAATTAGCAAGAAAAATAAGAAGCATGGGAGAAAATTTGCACCCAAATATAGAGCCTTTAGTATTCTTCAAAATAAGGTTGAAGATGTTGTTAAAAAGTCCACTCAAATGTGGAAATTAATCTATGGCCTAAAAACTATAAAAGAAGGAGAGGAAGATCCCTTTGAAGGGAGAAACAATGGAGAAGAAGATGATAATTAAAAGGAAGTGAAGGTGAGAAAGAAAAGGCAAATGACATAGTGGAGAAGGAAACTCAAAAGGATAATATGGGAACTACTGAAGAGCAAAAAATAGAATAGAGTGTGTAAGACACACAATTGCCACCTCAAAGTCCTCCACATGACACATCGACACTATAGATAGAGTAAAAGTGAAGGATGTTCCTGACAACTCTATTCAGAACGTGAAGGATCTCAAAAAGATTCTTGACCAAACAACTCTATAAGCCCAATTATGTAGTAATCTAGTGTTGGTTAGTGCAGATGAGTTGCAAAAAGTAGTGGCTGACTTGACTATGGATAAGATGGCAACATAAGAAACATATTTTTTCATCCCTACAACTACAAGTGGACAAACTAAAGAGAAAGTTGCACAAGATACATTAGCTAAGGTTGACTCCACAATCAAAGTCACTACAAATACTAAGGAGCCAACAAAGGACCAAATAGGATAGATGGATACTTCTATTCTTACTACACAAGTACAAGGTACACCACCATAGATAATAGTCATTGATCAAGGAAGATCAAAGGAGAAGGAGACCCCAAAGGAAAAGGAACAAGAAGCAATTCAAAGTTTGGTTAATCTAACAACCTCTGGGACTCTAACAAGAATGCCAAAAAATATGAGCACTAAAGCAATACCACTTCAAATTTTAGCACCAGGCTTGAGCTCTACAAAGGTTTCAAGGATACTTCACTATGAAGACCCTACACTAGATGAAGAAGTAGTCATTCCTAAATATGACTATGCAACCATGAACATTGATCAAATAAATGAAGTGTAAGAGCCACTAGAAAGTAAGAAGAAGCATGAGATACTCAAAAATGAGTAGAAATAGAGGGAAGAACAAATTGAAATAAAGGGAATCTTTCTAGATACATTTAGCTTGCAGGCACCTAATGAACAAAGCCCATTATGGAGCAACTTTCAAACATAGTGGACTAGGTGCAAAGTAAAGGCCATGATACTAATGCAAAACTAATGGAATGGTTAGAAAATAAGTTTCAAATAAAGGTGAATGAAAGAATATCTAGTGAGATAGCACTATCATAGGTAGAGGTGGCTAAGAAAATTGAAAAGTTGAAGATAGTACTTGAGAATATCTTTTCATTGTACTCAAAATTGTGCGATCCTTCCATTTTCACATAGGAAACTAGCCAGAGAATCATGAGCTTGGAGAGGAACTTAAAGAAATCAAGAATGCAATTTCCTAAAGATCCAGCTCAAAGTGAGAAGCACTTTAACACAATGCTTTACACACAAAAGGAACTAGCTGTATTAATAGTAGAAGAGGCCAACACAAGAGCCAAATTGGTGTGAATACAAGCGTTCCTCACCCCACACATGGAAATATTACAAAAGGAACTAGCCAATGCAGAGAATGTGATAAAGAAAGATCCATATCTTTCTACATTAGATGGTTTAGTTCACCTTGTAGTAGAGACAACCATCCAAATTAAATCACTAGAAGTTGCAATACAAAAATGGGATGCCACACTAAGGATTGTAATGGAAGTGAACAAGAACTTCTTGGCCAAATATTTAGTAAATGTATAGACCCTTTGACAGAAGTGTCAAAAAGGGGGAGAAAAATCAAAAAGCTAGAAGGACACTTAAACTGCAAGGGGAGACATGTGAAATGGGGAGTGATAAAATAAACTAAGAAAAGAAAGGAAAAGAGAAAAATAGAAAATAGGGCCAAAATAGGAAATAGGGCATAACAAGAACACATTAGATAATGAGTATTACAATTAAAGAAAAGGAGTATCAATTGATGCACATCAATCTATTCATATATATTTTGGTTACAAGGATATGGCACATCAACTCAGGGGGAGATACAAAATTTTGAGATATATAGTGTATATGAGCAATGTTAGTATGCTAATAGAAACCAAATTTAAATAAAGCTTCTACAAACTAAACAAAATTCATAAACTTCAAGATAGACTAAGATGAACTCTCAATTGAGAATATGAGCCATTAATGGGCTCTCTCAATAAGAAGCTCTCTTGTTGAGTGGCTTTGTCTAAATAGATAGGGTGTATGCTCAAGCTTATGCTTCAAAAAGGGATTCAAATGGAGTTGGAATTTGGGTGTAAGTGTATGGTTTTGATGTAAAATGGCTTCTTAAAATGGCATTATGACTTTACTTCATGGATTGTGTTATTTTGAAAAGGGGAAGGATCCAATTTATAGGCAAGAGGCTTGAGGGATTGAGGGCTAAGATGCAAGGATGGGAAAAAGCTCATGGAGGGCTTCGATTGCATGAGAGGAGAGCACATGGATTGTGCTTCCTTACAGTCAATCAAGGAGTGAGACATGTCACATGGTGAGAGGATGGAGGAAAGGGGAAGGATGAGTCAACAAAGGAGGCTCAAGGGATAAAATATTCATAAAGACCCTCATAATGGCTTGTAAGAGCAATAAAAGGGCTTGGAAGAGTCATTTATGGCCTAGTGGGCTTCATAAAGTTTTATGGTTGAGATATTTTGAGGGAGATGAGAGTAATTTTGACTTAGGCTTGATTAGGAGGGTTTTAAGCTTGCTTAGGATTGTGCAAATGATTAGAGGATGGATTAGGATGGTTTAGGATTAGCTTAGGGATAGGCAAGTGGATGGCATTTAATGAGGGTGGGTGAAGGAGGAGATATTTGTTAACTTTGGCTTGGGTTAGTAAGTCTTAACCCATTTTTAGGGAATGTGACAAGGTTAGGAGGGGATTAGGATTAGGTTTAAAGACATCTTCTAGAAGAGTCTAGACTTTGGATGAGGATAAAGACTTTCTAGAATAGTCTAGAATTTCCTAGGATGAGGATGAAGAATTTCTAGAAGAGTCTAGAACTTCTTAGGATGAGGATAAATTAGATTTTTAGGAAATAAATAAAATTTTATTTATTTCAAGGGTTTGGATTGAGGAGATATTTATTAAAAAAAAATTAATAAACATGAGGATTAATATTTAATTTTAATTAAATATTTTGAGTTGGGATTAGGGGTAGAAAATGACGGGATTAGCCTTTAATCAAAATTAAAGAAGGATTAGAAGATTTTGGAAGAGGTTAGTGGTCTTAAGGAAATTGGCCAAGTTTTGGGCAAAAAATAAATTTTTTATTTATTTAGGGTTTTTTGGTCAATTTATTAATTAAATAATTAATAAATAAGGAAATAATGTTTAAATAAGATTTAAACATTTTTGGGAGGGATTCCTTAATTAAATATTTTTAATTAAGATAAAAGGATTTAATGGCATAAAAATAAATTAATTAATTAATTAATTAATTAATTAATTAATGATGATGTCATCAGGAATTTTTCAGAAAATAAAAATACTTTATTTTCTAAAGGTTTTTAGGTGTCTACATTTTGCCTCTCTTTGATGTGATGCCGCAAGTGGCATGGCATCAAAGATAAGAAAATAAGATGCCCAAGGCTAGAGCAGAAGAGGAGAGAATGGATTGTGAGATGCCCCCTCAAGAAGGCAGCAGGGAGAGAAAGCGAGGCTCAATGGCTTCTTGAAAAGTACAAGAATCTCGGATGAGCAAGGAAACTCAGATTGGCAAAGAGAAGGGGCTGAATTAGCTCAAACTCTCACTATGGGAGAATGATAAAGGAGAATCAGATGCACAAGAGGAAGCAAGCTTAAGACATTAGGGAAGGTGGAGGATGAAGGAGCGGAGCGCTATAAAAAGGAATCCAGGATAGGGAGATGGATGAGGGGATTATAAAGCTGATGCAATAGGATTTCAAAGAGTCAGATTGGCGGAAGATGGGTTTCGGAGATCCCTAGGACTAGGATTGTGGATCTCGAAAGATGAGGCTTGGTGGATTGATTTGGATTGGTGGATCCCTAAGACTAGGATTATGGATCCATAAAGCTAAAGGTGGGGAGTGATTCAAAGAGATACTGATGCATAAGCTGGGGTAGGAGAGATGGATGTTGGATATGGATGGCGGATAATGGAGATGAAGGAAAACTATTGAAGCTTTTTGAGCGGGGGGATACTTCGAAGAGAAGTACCACCATGTAGTTGAGCACTAGATTTGCTATAGGACTGTTGGTTAATTGCCAAGGTTACCACTGTAGACACCTAAAAACCTTTAGAAAATAAAGTATTTTTATTTTTTGAAAAATTCCTGATGACATCATCATTTATTAATTAATTATTTATTTAATTAATTAATTTATTTTTATGCCATTAAATCCCTTTATCTTAATTAAAAATATTTAATTAAGGAATCCCTCAGAAAAATGTTTAAATCTTATTTAAACATTATTTTCTTATTTATTAATTATTTAATTAATAAATTGACCAAAAAACCCAAAATAAAAAAAATAAAAATTTTTTGCCCAAAACTTGGCCAATTTCCTTAAGACCACTAACCTCTTCCAAAATCTTCTAATCCTTCTTTAATTTTGATTAAAGGCTAATCCCATCATTTCCTACCACTAATCCCAACTCAAAATATTTAATTAAGATTAAATATTAATCCCCATGTTTATTAAAAAAGTTTTAATAAATATCTCCTCAACCCAAACCCTTGAAATAAATAAAACTTTATTTATTTCCTAAAAATCTAATTTATCCTCATCCTAAGAAGTTCTAGACTCTTCTAGAAAGTCTTCATTCTTATCCTAAGAAATTCTAGACTATTCTAGAAAGTCTTTATCCTCATCCAAAGTAGAGACTCTTCTAGAAGATGTCTTTAAACCTAATCCTAATCCCCTCCTAACCTTGTCACATTCCCTAAACATGAGTTAAAACTTCCTAACCCAAGCCAAAGTTAACAAATATCTCATCCTTCACCCACCCTCATTAAATGCCATCCACTTGCCTATCCCTAAGCGAATCCTAAACCATCCTAATCCATCCTCTAATCATTTGCACAAGCCTAAGCAAACTTAAAACCCTCCTAATCAAGCCCAAGTCGAAATTTCTCTCATCTCCCTCAACATATCTCAACCATAAAACTTTATGAAGCCCACTAGGCCATAAATGACTCTTCCAAGCCTTTTTATTGCTCTTACAAGCCATTATGAGGGTCTTTATGAAGATTTTATCCCTTGAGCCTCCTTTGTTGACTCATCCTTCCCTTTTCCTCCATCCTCTCACCTTGTGACATGTGTCACTCCTTGATTGGCTATAAGGAAGCACAATCCATGTGCTCTCCTCTCATGCAATCGGAGCCCTCCATGAGCTTTTTCCCATCCTTGCATCTTAGCCCTCAACCCCTCAAGCCTCTTGCCTATAAATTGGATCCTTCCCCTTTGCAAGATAACACAATCCATGAAGTAAAGTCATAATGCCATTTTAAGAAGCCATTTTACATCAAAACCATACACTCACACCCAAATTCCAACTCCATTTGAAGCCCTTTTTGAAGCATAAGCTTGAGCATACATCCTATCGATTTAGACAAAGCTACTCAACAAGAGAGCTTCTCATTGAGAGAGCCCATTAATGGCTCATATTCTCAATTGAGAGCTCATCTTAGTCTATCTTGAAGTTTATGAATTTTGTTTAGTTTGTAGAAGCTTTATTTAAATTTGGTTTCTATTAGCATACTAACATTGCTCATATACAACCAAGAACATCAAGACCTTTTCACCAACTATCTAGAGGACTGACAAACTGACTCAAAAAAAACATGCAAGGATTGCCCCAGTATCACACACGAATCCCAGAGGAAGCAGTGTGGAAACGACACTAGGTAACCCACAAGCAGAAAAGAAAACAAGCAAAAAACATGATCAAGACCTTACGCTTTGATTACCCCATTCAAAGTATGCCATGAGATGGAAGATCGTGGCAACCTTGAGGAGGGAACAAAAGGATTTCTTGGAAAAGATACTTCAAGACCCAAAAGGGAAGAGTCCAAATCAAAAGAAAGAGAAAATCCAAAAGAGAACCGTTTGCCAACAAGATGGGTAGGACAAGGTACTAACGGACCAAGATCAGACATGAGGAAAGCTATATCCTGCAAGGACCTATCGGAGAGCACCTAAGCTGGTGGATTTGGATGAGTGATGCATCTGGCAAGCTGAACTAAGAAAGATAACACTTTGGTGATAGAAAATCTAGCTAAAGGATGCATTGGAATAGCTAACCAAGATGTGCGATGGGTGCAAGATGCTGATCAAGGACGAACTGACATGAACGCTGGATAGATACAATGGTACTAAGCTAAAGAGGATGTACAAGCTGACAGACTAAGATATTTACAAGTTGAAGCTGATCAAGATAGTTACAAGCAGGAAAAAGCTTAGGATGATAGGATAGCGAGATGGTTCGATGTTGTGCAAGATGCGAAAGCTAAGGGTGGGGTGATAGCAAAAGATATGGATTTGGCAGGATGCATCCAATGATGATGAGAGATTTTGTGACCAAGGATAGCTAGAGGAGCAGGATGAGATGGCTGGATAGGATGGTAGATAGCTAGGATTATGATGGATATAAAGAGATGACATTTGGTTTGCATGAGGATAGCCTAGAGCTAGATACCAATGACAAGCGAGGATGGACAAGACAAGATCTCCAAGGAATATAGTGCCCCCAATCAGAAGATAAAATGTGGAAGGAGGTCTTATGATGGATGTGATAGGATTGAAGCTAGGATGGAAAAAGCTGAAGGGGCTAGGGAGATGGATGATAGCTGGGATGGTTGGCTGAAGCTGCAGGAGATAAGTGGATGGTGTGAGATGGAAGATGGAGGGTGGAGGATAGGTGGATAGATTAGAAGATGGAGTTGGATGTCAAGAGATGACCAAAAGCATGAGGGTGATAGGCTAAGTTAGGGATGGTGGGATTACCCATGACGCTTGTTTGCCAAGTTTTCATCATGGTACTTGTCCAAGGTGCTTGAATTGCCAAGTTTTCACCAGTGGACACTTTATTTTTCTTTATTATTTTTTTTTGACTTTTTGACTTTGGACTTAGCTGGAATAATTTTGGCTTTCTTCAGCTATTTTTGGCTCATAGATGTTGGTAGGATGGATGAAAAAGGATTGGATTGAACAAGTGGAATGGTGGGTGGGAGTTTGACGGATAATGGATGCAAAGACATAAGGCTTGTGGGTAAATCAATGAGGAAAATGGAAAGATCATCATTGGCACACACCTTGAGAGGTGATAAAGTAGTGGGAAAGATGGTTTTGAGCGAGGTTGAGGAGAAAATGGAGGAAGAGAAAGATAAGGACTAAAAGTAGAGTTGGAAGATGGAGGATGGGAAATTTAGGATAAGAAGCATATGGACTAAAAGTGGATTGGGGGGATGAAGGATGCTTATATGGGGATTTGGATGAAGGATGGATGGATGAGGCTTTTTGAGTAGCATGAATGGATGCCAATTGAGATTTTGATTTGAGATGCATTTATTTTATGAGCATCTTGGGTATCCACATGATTTTTGACATTTTTAGCTTGGGCTTTTTTTGCCTCTTGAATTTTTCTTTGATTGGGATTAAATGTTTCTTGTTTTGAACATGTATTTTAGAAGGGACATGTTGAGACTTGGATTTTTGTGGATTTTTGGATTTATGCTTTTTTATTTTGGCATCCAATATGCTTCTATTAGCCATGGGATGGGAACAAGAGCATAGAGGAGATGGAGGGATAATTGATGGAGTGATAGGGTTTAAAGGTTGGAAGGGATTCAAGGGTGAGTGCCTTTGATGATCTAGCTGGTGGATTTGAGGGGATGGAAGGATAGATTGGAACATAGGATATGGATGGATATAATTGCCCAAAATGGATGGAGGGAAGGAAGGATATGGGCCCAAAATAGATGGAAACGGGGAAGGTGTAGGTCCCAAAATAGATGGAGGGGATAAAGGATTCATATTAGGTATGAAAGGACCCAAAATGGATGGAAAGGGTGTGGGATTTAGATAAGGTATATATGGACCCAAAATGGAGGGTTGGAGATAAGGAGTAGGATGAGGGTCCAAAATAGATGCAGAATAAGATGGATGGGAACTTTGGGGTGGAGATGGAAATACTTGGGACCATGCAAGAATAGCGGGGATACCAACATCTAGAAATACATTTTCATTTCTTTTTTCAATATGATGTTCATTATTTGGAACAGAAGATGTGAGTCCATTACTAGCTGAAGGAGTTGGAGCTTTGGATATGATAATTAGTTCTCCTTTGATGGATCTATCATCATGGATTATGGGAGATGTATGATCATGAAGCAGAGGAGATGGGAGGATAGGATCTTGAGTTGGGTGGGCTGAGGGAAAGGGATCTTGAGATGGAGTAAGTAAGATGGTAAGATTTAGATATGGAGGGGATGGTAAAAGTGGATCATGTAGGGGAATAAGTGGGATGGCAGGATCTGTTGTTCTGTCGGAGGATATTTCAACATGCTTTTGGAAAAGATCTTGACAGGAATGGATGGGAGTGGATGCATGAGGTTCATTATATGGGATTTGGATAATGCTTGGAGGAGGAGATGTGGATGGGATTTGGAGCGATTTGATGGGTGGTGGGAATTTTATGCTTGCGGGAAGTGGAAGGATTTTAAGCAACTTAATGGATGGTATGGGGATGATAGCTTTGGGAGATGGGGGTGATATTATAGATGGGGAAGCTTCATCACTAACTACTTCACATGGTTGGATTAGATGACATGGCTTATCGACTGTTGGAGGTTGATTTTCTTGTATTTCCTCTAGGAGATTCCTTGGAGACTCATGTTTCATAGGTGGAGGTGGTGGATTAATAGGAATAGCTAGTGTGATGAGGGTGGAAGATTGGAAGCTTGGTTGATTGGGTGATGGAGGAGAAGCTGGGATATCAGATGGCATGACTAGATAGTTTGGAATAACTCTTGGATTTTGTGGGATGCTTGGGGGAATGTTTCTAAGGCTTTCAATATACCCATCATAGTCAACAAGATTTTCATCATCATTGGAATAGGAGGTGGTAGAAGCAAGGACAATATGACTGAACACATCATGATAGGTTTGGGATTTCATGTGTTGATGATGAGTCGGATGGGGATGGGGTCTTGCATATGGATGAACACGGAAGCTCATGGTTGGATTTGGATTAAGCACAAATTTTGGATTGGATGATGAAGGATTTCTTAAGGAGAGTCAAAGTTGTATGACAGACCTAAGGAGGATTGGCTAGAGATTTTTGGCTTTCCTATGGATGGAAGACTTCAAGGGCATGTTGTCAAAGAGTGAGAGTTTTGCTTTCCTATGCGTTGGATTGGTGGAGATTGTGTCAACTTAAGGATAGACTAATGATCCTATGGGCATGACATGAGATTGACCACTTGTGGATCCCAACCTTTAGCTCAAGGTGATGAGGGATAACAAGTGACAAAGCTAGATTACCCTAGACAAAGCTCTATCAAAGGGATAACCTTGGTGAGGCTGGTGGATGGGTCAGATTGATTAGATAGCAAATTTGAGCAGAATGACAACAACTCTCTAAAGGCTTGGGTGTGATTTTGGATTGGGTTGCTAACTGGCTGGGGGGGATGATTCTGAGAGATTTTGGATTTGGGATTTTTCTAAAGCAAGGAACTAGATAGATTCGGTTGTAGTGGGGGAGCTTGGATGATTTTCTGATGAGGCAGTGACTATACTAGGTATGCCTTGAGTTGGGAGATTTCTACTTTTTTGGGATTTTGACCAAAGTTGGAAAACATTCATTCAAAAGCTATGAACAAACAAGTAGACAAAATTTTGGAGCAAGCACGTCAAACACACCAACATCCTAGGAATCTTTCTACAAGGATAAAATTTGTTATAGCTAGGGAGTCCTCGATATATGCAAGGTACGTGAGGCCCAAATCCATAGATGGAACCAAAAAGATGTCACACAGCCGAGAGGAGCGGTAACCCACTTCTCCTCTTTCACTTCTCAAGGGTATAAAGTTCCTTGAGGCTTAGCCTGAGTGACAAAATCTTGATTCCAAGAGAGGTGTGTTTGGATTCACCTCCCAATTTTTATACTCCGCCGGAACGCTGGAGTTGAGGTCGTCCCAAGGGGTGATGAAATCCCCAAGCAGGCCTCCTAAAAAGTGTAAAACAAGACCACATACATGATCTTGGGCTTTAAAAGACACGCATTTATTCCAATTGATGATTTAGATTTTGTAAGCTATGATTGAAGACACTTGTGATTATGGCATACAATGTTCATTCCAATTTGACAGCATTGTCAGCATAATGAAATTTGAGAGATCGTCAACATAAGAAATGCGAGTGTCATTGAAAATTCGTCCAAACCATGCAATGTTCATTGATTGTTAGGCATTCAAGATTGAGTGTGAGTTTGTTTTAAGCCCAAAACAAAGATGTGTGACACTCGATTGCCAAGCATGCACCTGAAGGCCCTCCACATCAAGATTTGTCCAATTTTTATAACCAAATGAAGTGTGAGCGAGATTAATGTGCATTCAAGGAATTTTCTAACTTAGAAAAACCACTAAAGACCCAAGTGAGTGGAGTTTGATCTTTGTGGAGCACTTAACACCCTCTTAGGTAGACCCATCCCCATAGATGGCGCTGAGATTGCAACCAATGGTTAAATTGATGGGTGATTAAAGAGGGTGAGTCCAACTACAAACTTACTCAAAGCATCTTTATTAGTTTTTATAACTTAGAAGATTTCAAAAATGTGGATTCTTTTTATGCCCCAAAAGATGATTATTTGATCTATGGCATTCAAGATTGGATTTTTTGTTTTAATCATGCATTCATAAAATAAAATAAAAACTTGATTTTAATCCATGCCACTCAAGAGTGATTTTAGCAACATGCATTCAAAGACAAGTGATTAAACATTCAAGTTTTTTCCTAGGAGCATTCAAGATTGAGATTTTGTGTGTTGTTTTAAGAACTTTGAAGTGATTTGTTTTAACCTTAGATCATTCAAGATTGTTTTGGACTCAAAAGTGAAAATGACTCTTTGGACTTTGGTTTTCATTCAAGATTTTGTGTTCTAGTTTTCATATTTTAAGCCCAAAAATGATATTCCTAGATTGTTTTGATGCATGAAAAACCTAAGAAACATTCAAGATTTTGCAACAATACATTTGTTTGGAACAAATAACAAAGCTTTTAGGACAATTTTTGGCAACCATTTAGGACTCTTAGTTTTCATGAAATTTTTAAAAGAACTTTAAAATATTTGCAAATGAGGTTCATTTTATCCTTGATTGATGCTTTGAGTTTGATTTAGATTTTAGTGTGCACTTAGTGTTGATTTTGAACCTTTTGAAATGGAAACTTGAAGTTCTTTTTAAATTCCCAAAGATGAAGTGTTCCTAACTTTGCATGAATGCATCTAAACCCTTGATGTTTCAAGGATGCAAATGATTGAATTGGTTTAGTTTCACTTGTTTAAAGATTTTTCTTTTTTGACAATTTTTAATTTTTTAATGGATTTAAGTATGATTTGGGGGTTCATTTTAAGCACTAAAAAGAAGTGTGTATGATTTTTCTTCCTTCAAAAAAAATGGCCAAGATCTCCCACAAGAAGAAGAAGAAGAAGTAGATGGAATAAGAAGAATATAGACAAGAAGAGGAAGAAGAATTCCAAGTGCTTTGTCCACCTATAAGCTTGAAAAATCTGCAAACACTATGAGATAGATTATGACTTCCTTTGTCTTTTTCATGCTCATGTGGACCTACAAAACCAATTTATACAATCCTACCAATCACAAAAAAAAAAAAAAGATAGCCAAAATTAGCAAATGACATACAAAACTTGACTAAAAAAGCTAATGAAGATGACCCATGCGGGGTCCCACCGGGCATGCCAAAATGTATATGAGCAATGTCAGTATGCTTATAGAAACCAAATTTAAATAAAGCTTCTACAAACTAAACAAAATTCATAAACTTCAAGATAGACTAAGATGAACTCTCAATTGAGAATATGAGCCATTAATGGGCTCTCTCAATAAGAAGCTCTCTTGTTGAGTGGCTTTGTCTAAATAGATAGGGTGTATGCTCAAGCTTATGCTTCAAAAAGGGCTTCAAATGGAGTTGGAATTTGGGTGTGAGTGTATGGTTTTGATGTAAAATTGCTTCTTAAAATGGCATTATGAATTTACTTCATGGATTGTGTTATTTTGCAAAGGGGAAAGATCCAATTTATAGGCAAGAGGCTTGAGGGATTGAGGGCTAAGATGCAAGGATGGGAAAAAGCTCATGGAGGGCTCAGATTGCATGAGAGGAGAGCACATGGATTGTGCTTCCTTATAGCCAATCAAGGAGTGACACATGTCACATGGTGAGAGGATGGAGGAAAGGGGAAGGATGAGTCAACAAAGGAGGCTCAAGGGATAAAATCTTCATAAAGACCCTCATAATGGCTTGTAAGAGCAATAAAAGGGCTTGGAAGAGTCATTTATGGCCTAGTGGGCTTCATAAAGTTTTATGGTTGAGATATTTTGAGGGAGATGAGAGCAATTTCGACTTGGGCTTGATTAGGAGGGTTTTAAGCTTGCTTAGGAGTGTGAAAATGATTAGAGGATGGATTAGGATGGTTTATGATTAGCTTAGGGACAGGCAAGTGGATTAGGATGGTTTATGATTAGCTTAGTTTCAAGTGCCGAGTGACTAATAGATACCGAACAAAGTTCAAGTGCCAAGCAAGACATAATTTAGTATGTGTTGAGCATCAATGATCAGCAAGTGCCAAGTAACACATAATCAACATAAGATTTTGTGCCTTCACAAAATAAGATGTAAACCATTTTTGAGTTGACATATGGATAAATCTTGAAGGATTAAAATATGAGAACAAATCTATTTAGATTTCTTATGCAATCAACATGCAACCAATTAGAAAAATTGAAAGATTTGAGTGGGAAAGTTGGGTGAATCTCAATTGTAGATTCATACCTAACACTAAGTCATGAAATCCTTTTTAAGGAGGTAAAAGCCCCATAATTAAAAGAGAATGAGAGAGAGAATGCATGTGAGGAGATAATGCTAGCAAAGATTTGAAGGAAGTGAAGGGAGTGAATTGATCAAGTTGACGGTGACTTAGAAGAAGGATAGAACTAAGGATCAGTTAGAAGAACATAATATCAGTACTACAAATAGCTTCATATTAGATCAACAAGGATTAGATTGGATTGAATAGTGATCTAGAATCAGTAATACTAGATTGCAAGTGATTAGGTCAAACATTCTACTGCATCTTCTAACAATTGTATTAGCAAAATGAAATCCTATGGAGATAGATTGGTTTAACAACCATTGAATAAAGCCTTTAACAGGGTGATATTCCAAGTGAATGTTTTGTAAATCCTTTAGCTAGGTACACTTTTGATAAGAGTGTTAAAACCCTTTAATAGGTTAGGATCTAACAATCCCTGTAAGATTTTAATACGGTAGGCCTTTCATAGGGCAGATCATGAGAATGTCAAAATATGTAACCTTAACATGTGAACTTTACTACTGTAGTAGTGAAGAGTTGTGGCTGTCATCCCCACCCCAATTTTACCTTCTCATTGGAGGGTTTCTAGGTAATCATATCTAGTGTCAAGTGTGTATGTGAATGCATTTGCTTTACATGTTATTTACACATGTTCATGCATGAAATGTTTTAAACTTAAAAGTTTTCTTGGTTGAAGTTTAGTACTTTTGATTTACCCCCCCTCCCTCAGAAGTATACTTCCCACTTGTAAATCCCAATATTATGCTTTCATTGGAATGCTTGGATATCATGTTTAAATGATGTTAATTTATTTGTGGCATTTCCTTATTATGGTGTCTAGCATATGATTAGATGATGTAATTTTCTTTGTTCGAGTATCTATTGCTTATTGGATTAGCATATTAGATTTCTGATTCTTATGATGTTATTATGTTTTAGTAGTGGCGTCCTTATAAGACAGCTATAACCATCTAGTTGGTAGTTTGGGATGTTATTCAGAGGGGATGGCTAGGGCCTTCAAGGTCTCATGATGCTATTATGGTTGGGAGGAACTACGTATGAGTTCTTTTTTCTTTGTAGATTGCGATGTTGTTTTTATTACATTTCCTTTACTACTATGTTTCAAGTGGTTAGATGTAATTTTTTTTTGCAGTTATTATGTTCAAGTGTCTTAGCCTTGATTTGTGGATTTGATACTCCTCAATGTGGAGGAATAGTTTTACCCTTCTTTCATCTTTAGTTTCCTTTCCTGTTGTTATGATTCCTTGTATGCGAGTGTGAAGTTTTGCATGGATTTTTGTGTTTCTTCATGTGGCTCTTTGTGTGGTTCTCTATGTTTCTTTGTGTGGCTATCTACTTTTATTCACATGGATTTCTATGTTTATTTGCATGGCTCTTTGCACTTCTTCACATGGTTCTTTGCACTTCTTCATGCAAAGTGCAAAGAGGACCAAATTCTCATCCTATCCTTCTTCTCCATATATTTTATATCATCCTCTACTACTTTTTATCTCTAACCAAGCTTCAATGAAGAGTTGAGTGAAAGGAGTTGAAGAAGCAAGCTATGCTTCTATGTAAATGCCATAATCACAAGGCTTATTCCCTTGTAGAAGCCTCTTCCACAGTGAAATTATGTCTAAACCTCTAAACATATTAATAGATGTTTTGTGGTCAACATTGAGGTCCTTTCAAATGATGATCAAATAGGGCCCTAAGGCACAAATGTCTTGGACATTAATTTGAGCACCCAAGATTATGGTTAAGGACTTCAAAGTCATGAGGATGAACTAGGTGAGATCACCTCCCTAACATGGATATCAAAGTGAATGTCATGGGGAAAAATAATAATAGCCCAACCCATTAGGAATTAGAAGGGTAGATCTAATATCAACACCGTGTTCTTACTTTCAAGCTAATAGTTCTTCAGGTGCATTTTCTTGTAAAATATTAATTTTGTTGAACAATTATAAACTCTTAGGAAATGCCTTCTTGTTTTCTATTGCCATTGATGGGTTTCCCTTGAAAAAAATCAAAATGAAGAGGCATAAATACGCCAAATTTTTCTTTCAAAACCATATGTGCAGATATAAACATTAAGTACAACATGTCCAATATTTTTGCAGATATACACATTAATTACACCAAATTTTTCTTTCAAAACTGTATGTGTAGATATAAACATTAAGTACAACCAACTCAATAAGGGTACATGAATAAGTTATTCCCATAAAGAAGGATCATGTTAGATAATACAAGGGAGTTTGATTAAAATAAGGAGATAATCACTAGATTGTTGTCTAACTTTCAAAGAGTGGGCAATGGAAAATGTTATTGTCCTTGCCATCATTTTAATGACTTAAAGATAAGAAGAATTAGAAACAAAATAGCTAAGAGACATTGTAGGGAGAATGGTCACACTAAAAGGGGGTTTAGTTATCATCAATTGGTAAGTTCTTTATTATATTGTTTTCATAATTAATATACATATAAACCACATAATGGGGGTTTGATTATTATCAATTTTATATAGGTCAATCTCCCTAGGGTATTACATGATATGGACCAACACATTTCAGAGAAAAATGGAGGTGTGAATATGGAGGAACATGGAGGTGTGAGTATTGAAGGAGAAGATCATGATCCCATGGAAGATGACGATCTTGTGCTAGAAAACATGTTTGAAGATGATGATATGAATGTATTGATCCATGACACATTTGTTACTAGTATTGTTGTTGCTAATGATGATGAGGAGGAGGAGGATGGGGATGACATTAAGGTCATCAATGATATATCTCTACTTGAGAAGGAAAAGATGACCCTTTATTAAGGACCCCAATCAACTCTTCTCTTTTTTGTATTATTGTTGGTGAATTTGAAGGTTATGAATGGTTTATCCTATTGGCATTAAGTTATGTTTTTCATTGGTGACAAAACTTATTCATAATTTTTTATGGTTACCAAGTTCATTACTCAATCTCCAATGTTTACTAAGCATTTAGTGGTTGCCAAATAAGTTTACTAGATTAGTAGTTCATATTGAGCATTCCAATGGTTACCAAGTGAGTTTAGTAGTGCAGCAATTTAGATTGAGCAGTTGGTGGATACTAAGCTTTACAATATTTACCGAGTCATTAGTAACTGTGATGTGAAGCCAGTGTCTATCAAGTGATGGGATGAGAAATTTCTACCAAGTACAAGAAAGGTAAATATAGTATTCAATTCTTACCAAGTTACACTATATCTACGAGTCTCTAATGTTCACCGAGTTTGAAGCTGCATTGAGTGACTAGTATGGACCATTCCTCTACTTCTACTAAATGCATGATGATGCCAAGTAATGTAGTTGATGTTGAGTATTAGAAGGTCACCAAGTCAACTATTCAAAACCCAAGTTTCTACATTTGGGCCAACTCTGTAATATTTGTGTTCACTTGTGTTTTAGCCAACCTTGTAAACATGAGAATTGGATGGTATATATGTAATGTATTGTATCATTCTTAGATATGTAGATGAGTAATGTTTTGAGAAGAGTGAATGTGAATCAACAACAGAGCAGAGTATCTAGCAAGGTCTATAAGGAGAAATCAAGTTACATCTATCCCAAGAGGTGATCAGCATTTCAAATATCTAATTAGCAATCAAGTTGTAAGTCAGATATACTATTTCATCCTAACAGGTGAATCAGATTCAAATCCTTTAATAGGGTAGACTTAACCATCTTTTCTCTAAATCTCTTAACAGAGTGCATACTTCATTGTATGTTTGTAAAACCTCTAACAAGGTGGACCTAGCAGTCCTAATTGCTCCTAATAGGTTCGATCATTAGAAGTGATCATTATAAGCCTTAACAGGCCAACTTTATAATATAGTATTGAAGTTTTGTGGGTATCATCCCCACCCTAGTTTTACTTTCTATTTGGAAGGGTTCTAGGTCACCAAATATTGTGTTCATGTGCCATGAATGTTTATCTTTCAATTTCTCATGTATGTAGTCGATTAGATCAATTAATGGTGAATAGATTATGTTGATTAAGTGCTAAATTTGCTAAAAGTTTTTGAGGTTACTGATTCTCCCCTCCCTTCGTAATAACCTAGCTAGTCTTGATTATTTCCAACAATTGGTATAAGAGCCTTGTGGTTCTTAGGATAAAGTTTGACAACTTGAGCAAAGATCAAGGATGATGGCGATATTAAAACTTGACAAAGCTATTGACAATGAGAAGCTACATTTGGAGATGGCCATAGCTCATCTCAAGGAAGCAAAACAACATTTTTCCCAATCCCTAAAAATAAGGAATGAACTTGCAAAACAAATGAATGACCATCAATATGTTGTAGAAAAGATTGAAGACTTTTTCCCTTCAAGTAGTTTAGATGAAGCAAATGAGGCAATCAAAGAACTCCTAGAAAAGAATGGCTCTCTACAAGAAGAGGTAAGAAAATTGAAAAGAGAACAAGAAATTTAGTCAATAAGATATCAATCAGCTCTCTAATGCAAATGAGGAAATCATGAGTCTAAGATCTGAAAATGAAGGGTTAAGAAATGACTTAAGCACTGAAAGAAAAATCAATGAAAGATTGAAAGTTGATCTAAATTTTGAGAAGAAACTAAATGAAAGAATAATGAAATCCCAAGCAGACATGGATCAATTGAAGAAAGTGAGCAAAATTTTTATAAGAAAAAGAGTAAAGCAAGTCTTGGATACAAAGAAGAAGGTGAATCCTCCAAACAAGGTGCTCAAAGGAATCAAAAACCTACTTGCAATCACTATGGTAAGATAGGTCATACATCAAAAAAATGTTGGAGCAATGGAAAGGAAAATTTCAATGGAAAATGCTACAATTGTAGTCAGCATGGTCATAAAGCTAATGAATGCAAGGAGAAACCAAGATTTGAAGGTAAATGTCACAAATGCAAGAAACAAGGTCATAAGGCATCTAAATGTAGATCTAAACCATTCAATCTAGCTGAAAATTTTGTATAGGAAATATTTGGTTGGAATTACAATAGTTGGTGTAGATGTCATTACTATAGAGAATATCGACACATTGGCATAAACTGTGCAAGGCATCACTTGAGAAAGAAGGATACTACAATAAGATGTTATACATGCATTGAACTTGGTCACATAGCTAAGAATTGCATGAATATAGGTAGAGTTGAAGATGAAAAGAAAGCCAAAGCTGATAACATTAGGAAGTAGATGAGACAGTAGTGGATTCCCAAATCTATTGAGCAAGCCAGTTCAAATGATGGTCATGTCACTCAAGAAGTGGGTAACTCCACCATTTCCAATTAAGTTCTAAAGGAAGAATTGGAACTATATCATCAAGCCACATCTTAATCAGTTCCAATGAAAGAAAGAAAAGATCCAAATCAATATTACATATAGAGAGGGATCACAAAAAAATTAGCATCAATATTCACTAAGTGAGGTTAGGAGTAACAAGTTTTGTTTGGTCATCAAGTTATAAGGTTCTAGCAAGTTATCTGGATAGATAGTGGATGATAGCCTGTCAAGCAGTATATCATTATGGCTCACATCATATTGAGCATTAATGGAGAATTTTCATCAAAAAGCCAAAATTTTGACTTCATTCTCACCGTGAATTCAGTGTATCCAAAGTAAAGTGATTTACAGAGCATCCAGGTGATCTTGAGCATAGTTTGCAACAAAATTTTTGAAGGAGATTTTATTAGTCTATCAAGCAATCATGGAATCCACCAGTAGTACCAAGAAGGCAAAGAGAGGTTTGAATATGTTGGTGCATGATGTTGAATGGAAGGCTCCAAACTTCAAGCTAGTGCCAGCAATTGCAAAATCACTCGACCCTAATGGAGCTCAGTCTCAAATTTTTCTAAAGGTACTTCTTATAAATGATATTCGTACTCATTTCAAATGTATTGTTCAAGAAATTGGAACCCTAGAAATAGAAAATTCCCTAGGAGAACTGTGTGTGGATGGAACCCTCAAACCTAAGCATAAACATTTAGAGGAGAAAGGCTTGACCCACATTCTACACCTACTAAGGAACTTCCAAATTAAGTGCATTAGGTATATTTTGAGCCAAATGTACAATGGTCAGTTATGGTTAGAGAAACCCATCTTGATAACAAAGAAGATGATTCACATAATAATGGGCCTCCTTATGCTCAACAAGGTTAAGGTTACCAAGACCCTAGGTCAAGATGAGCTATAGCTAAAAGGGATGGTAGAGAACTGAAGATTAATAATGTATCTGATGTGGAACTTAGGTTTGATATTCATATCATTGCCCATAAGATATATAGCTCTAGCAAATTGAATAGTGTGTCATGCGAGGCTATGGACTTAGCTTACAAAGTTGTGAAGATGAATTTGGAGTATGATTTGGTAGATTTGATGTTGAAACTATTGGCATTAAGTTAGTATTTCCATTAGTGACAACACTTATCCATATCAGTATAGCTACTGAGCTTAGCACTTAATTCTCTACTCTCACTGAGCATTTCCATGTTAACCAAGCTTTGAAAGAGTCCAGTAGTTTATATGGAGCAGACAGTGGCTACCAAGTTATTACAAGATCAACATTTTCTACTAAGCTTCACAATGTCTACCAAGCAGTAAGTTTGTGTCATGCAGATTTTGTGTAAACTAAGCATTGGAAGAATTAGTGTTTACTGAGTGAAGCAAGTTAAACTCAGTATCTACCAAGTAACACTACATTTATTGAGTCACCAGTGGTCACTGAGTTCAGAACTACATCAAGTGATTAGTATTGACCGAGTCTTCACTTCTACTAAGTGCATGGAAATGATGAGTAATGTAGTGAATGTTGTGTATCAGAAGGTCACCGAGTAGGTTCAGTGAACCTAAGTTATTTACTATTGGGCTGACTTTGCAATTTATTTGTTCACTTATATTTTGGCCGACCTTGTAGTTTTGTAAATTTGAAAGGTATATATGTAAGGAGTATTGTAAGATATCACATGCATGGAAGCAATAGCGAAGTAATGAGAAATATATGAAAAATATTATGAGCATCAGTTCAAAGGATACAACAAGGTCAATACCTAGGCAAAAAAGTTATATCTATCATGTAAAGTGATCAGTGCATAAAGGATCTTATCAACAATCAGTTGTAAGTAGATCCACTACTTCATCTTAATAGGTGAATCAGTTTTCTAAATCCTCTAACAAGGTAGACTTGACAATCTTTGTAGAAATCTCTTAACCGAGTACATACTTTATTGTATGTTTTTAAATCCTCTAACAAGGTGGACCTAGCGGTCCTTTGTGCTCCTAATAGGGTAGATCACTAGAAGTGGTCAATGTAAGCCTTAATAGGCCAACTTTATGCTGCAATACTAAAGTTTTGTGGGTATCATCCCCACCCCAATTTTACTTTCTATTTGGAAGGTTTCTAGATCACCAAAATATTGTGTTCTTTTATGTGATGAATGTTTTAAATTTCAGTATTAATGCATACAATAGCATAGATTGGTTTGTGACTAACTCAAAGAAGAATTTAAGGTTACTGATTCACTCCTCCCCTCTCAGTAACCTATCATATATTGAATATTTCCAACAATTGGTATCAGAGCATTGTGGTTCTCAAGATAAAATCTTAATAGCTTGAGCAAAGATCCAAGGATAAATGGAGATATTCATACTTGATAAGGCAATTGAAAATGAAAAGCTAGATCTGGAGATGGCCATAGCTCAACTCAAAGAAGCAAAGGAGCACCTTTCCCAATCCCTGAAAAGAAGGACAAAACTTGCAAGAAAAATGGATGATCATCAGTATGTTGAAGAGAAGATTGAAGACTTTTTCCCATCAAGCAACTTAGATGAAGCTAATGAAGCAATCAAAGAACTCCTAGCAAAGAATGGCTCTCTGTAAGAAGAAGTAAGAAAACTTAAAAGAGAACAAGAAATCAAATCAATCAGGCTATGTGAAATTTTGGAACAAAGGAATAAGGAAAATGAAGACTTGGAGGCAAGGAACAATGAAGAATAGAATCAATCTAATCAGCATGAAGACCTCATTGATCAAATCACTAGAGCAAATGAAGAAATCGGGATTCTTAAAACATAGAATGAAAGAATAAAAAGTGACCTAAATTATGAAAGGGAAATTAATGAAAGAATAATGAGAGAACTGAGATGTGAGAAGAAAATCATTGAAAAATTGAAGAATGAACTAAATGCTAAAAAAAAAATCAATCAGAGAATGTTGAAATCACAAGAAAACATAAATCAATTGAATTAGCAAAATGAGTAGAATCTTCATAGGCAAAAGGGTAAAGTAGGACAAGGATAAAATGAAGAACAAGGTGAATCTTCCAAGCAAGTTGCAAAAAGGAACCTAAAACCTTCATGCAATCATTGTGGGAAAATTGGTCATACATCAAACAAATGTTGGAGCAATAGAAAAGGAAAATTCAATGGAAAGTGCTATAACTGCAATCAGCATGGTCACAAAGCCAATGAATGCAAGGAGAAACCAAAATTTGAAGGTAAATGTCACAAATGCAAAAAGAATGGTCACAAGGCATCTCAATGTAGATCCAAATCATTCAATCTAGCTGAACAATTAGTAAAGGCAATATTTGGATGGGACTACAATACCTAGTGTAGATGTCATTATTGTGGAGAATATGGACACACTGGCATAAATTGTGCAAGGCACACCTAAGAAAGAAAGATACTACTATTAGGTGTTACACATGCACTAAACTTGGTCATATAGCTAAAAATTGCATGAATATAGGAAAAGTTGAAGATGAAAAGAAAGTAAGGGTTGACAATATAAGGAAACAAATGAGGGAGCAATGGATTCCTAACTCTATTGAGGATACAAGCTCGAATCATGGAAGTGAAGTCACTCAAGAAGTGGGTGACTCCATCCCCTCAAACTAAATTCCTAAGAATGAGTTGGAGTTGTACTCAACAAGAAAATCATAAGCAGTTCCAAGAAATATGAGGAATGCAAATGATCCAATCAGTATTCCAGATACACTAGGAATCATAGAAAGGTTATCCTTCGCAGAGCTACATCAGACTCCACTAAGGTAAGCTAGTTATAGACCTTATCGAGCAAGGTTGGAAGTAAAGAAAATTTGGTTTGTTCATCGAGTTGATACTTTTGTCAAGTTAGATTAGTGGATGATAGTCTGTCATGCACTATGTCATAATGGCACTGAGCATTTACTAAAATCTCTCAACAAAAGGGGCAATTTTAACTTCATTTTTCATCGTATCCACAATAATCAAAGAGCAGAGTGATTTGGAAGAGCATTATAAGTGTTTTCAAGTGATTCAGCAGCAAGATTTTCATGAATTTCATCATCTACCGAGCAGAAATGGCATCTACTAGTGGAAGTTGCAATAAACCAAAGAAGGGTTCTAAAATGTTGGTTAAGGGTGTTGAATGGAAAACACCAAACTTCAAAATTGTTCTGGCCGTTGCTGAGTCACTTGATCCATATGGAGCTTAGTCACAAATCCCACCCAAGGTACTCCTAATTAATGACATATGAACTCACTTTAAATGTTCCCCTCAAGAATTAGGGACACTAGAATGGATATTGCCCTAGCTAAATGTGTGTTGACAAAATTTTGAAACCTGGGCATAAACATTTGGAAGTCAAAGGATTAACTCATATCCCTCACATGCCTCAAAGTTTCCAAGTGAAGTGGATATACATATTGAGTCAATTTCACAATGGTCAATTATGGTTGGAGCAACCCATTCTAATTACAAAGAAGATGATACACAAGGTTATGGGTCTGTCAATACTAAGCAAGGCCAAATCAACCAAAACCCTAGGTCGGGAGGAACTGCAAAAGAAAACCCTAGCTGAGTGGGATGGTAGAGGTTTGAAACTAAACAATGTCACTAACATAGAGCTTAGGTTAGGAATCCATATCATTGCACATAAAATCTACAGCTCGAGTCAGTCAAATAGCATTCCTTGTGAGGTAGTTGACCTAGCATACAAGGTTATAAAGAAGAACCTTGAATTTGATTTGTTAGATGTACTTTTGAAGCAATTGAACAAAAACATTGAATGTGTAAAGACTTCCAAGAACAATTATTTCAAGTTTGGTTCATTGCTTGCCTGTTTATTCTTTTATCTTCAAAAATTATTTCCATCTAAGGGCATAGTCATAGGGAGAAAAGACATGCCTATTCTTTATCAGATAAATGAATTTATTGAAGAAATGGGTGAAAACTTTGAAAGCGTGTTGGAAAATTACTTTCAGGCATTCAAAGAGAAAATGAATAATAGATTCTGAATCCCATCCAAGCTTGTGGAAGAACACAAGGATAACATATGCTTCATGGTGGACTATGATAGAGTGTACATTTAAGCAGTCATACCAAGAGTGGCATGGGTAAAACCATTGCCTTATGAAATCAACATTGATGAAGCTAGAGACATCATTGAGGCTTTAGTAAATGAACTAGCCAATCTAAATCTTCCTACATTTGGCACTTATGAGGAAGCAAAGAAGAGGATAGAACTCGGTATCAAGATTCCTCAAGTTATCAATAGAAGTAAGAAGAGGATTGCAAAATTGAAGAAATCTAAAGGTCCTCTAATGCTTAGCAAGGGCAAGGGTCAGGATGAAGAAGAAGAATATGATGAAGGTGAAGAAGAAGAATCAGAGAAAGAGGAACCAAAAAGGAAGAAAGGTAGAGTGATTATCACTAAACATCAAAAGAACCCTATTGTAGTGTTCTCCAAGAGAGGTAGGAAAGGTAAAAGTGAACCAGTACCCATTCGCTCTCCACCTAAATTTGAGGAAAGGATGCAACAACTAAGAGTTGGAGCAAGAATATGTAACTTCAAAGTTCTCAAGTATGAGACTCGAACTCCAGTTGATTAGAGAGAGATTGAGGACTAAGTCATGAAAAAGATGGGTATTTGGAAATACTCCCTTGCTCAAATGCAACCTCAAATCCATGTAGATCTCTTTGCCAAAATTCAACTCAGATGGGAGAACATGGTGCAAACTGTTAAAGACATTTTTGAACAATAGCTGAAATAGTTAGCACCTAATCTGACTAATGTTGAAGTAAAGAAGGCAATGAAACAACATGAAGACATAATGATTCTAGAGCTTAACTCATGCTTTATATTAATGAATGACATAGAATTAGTAGTTAAGAATGCCTCAAACGTTTGGAGAGATCTATATCATCTCAACAAGCCATCTGAAGAAACTATTATAATTAAAGATGATGTTATTGATGAGGATGATGATGATGATGATGACAACACTCCTTACATCATAGTTACTGAAGGTGAATTGCATGCTCTAATGGAGGAGAAGGAAGAAGAGGAGGAGGAAGTAGAAGAAATGGATGAAGAAGGAGAGGAGGAAGAAGCAAAAGAGGAAGAAAAGGATGAAGATGATCCAGTCAGAATTGCAGCAGAAGTTATTGCATCTCTTCCTCACACTCCACCACATACTATCACATCTTTGGAGATAGCTTCTACTAGTGAAATTGTGAGCACAACAACATCAATTGCTCAACCTTCACTAGTCAACTCCTAGCTCCAAGTATCAAGCACTTCATGTATAGAGCTGACTATTACCTCTTCAGCTACCAAGTTAGCTCCCTCTGTATCTGCATCTTCAGTTTGTGCATTAGTAAATTCTACAATTTTGTCTTCATCAATTCTAGTATGCTCTACAGTTTTGTTTTCATCTACATCTACTTTGATTCTAGTTAGTTCAGACACTTCTATGAGTATTCTACTGAGTGTGGCACCATTTTTGGGAAATTTTTTAGTTTTTGGTTCAACTAATACTTCTATTGGCATTCAATCCTTAATCCCTATTCCATTTTTTACTACTGGCCCTTCTATCTCTACTGTTGTGTTTGTTCCAAAGGTCAAACCAGTCATCACTGAAGTAAAACCAAGGCAACCATTGAAACTTTTGATCACTAGAAAGAAAATTGAAGAAGACATTGACTTAGACATTGAGATAATAATACCTAAGATTGACTATGAGACTGCTACTATTGAATAAATGAGGTTAGCCAATCAACTCATAGAGAAGAAAGCTAAGCAGAAGTAGCTAAGGCCTGAAAGGGATAAGGAGTACAAAATAATTGAAAATGCCAAGAATATAATTATAGATGCTATAGGTATTGAAGTGGATTCCACTCAACATATTTTGATTCAGTTAAAGGAGGCTATAAAAAAATATAATGAGGACTCCTTTGGACAAGAGAAGCTAATTGAAAAGGCTAAAAGGAAGTTTGATACCAAGGTGCTAGAGCATATTTCTCAACAAATTGTAATCAAACAAGTGGAGTTGTCCATATTTTTGGGAAATTTTGAAAATACCTTTAATAATGCAGCCTCACTTTTTGCAAAACTTTGTGATATGTCTAGTTTTACAAATGAAATAAAGGAGAAGCTAAATAAGATTGATGCTAACATGAAATCTGTAAGAACTCTTTTAGAATAACTAGGAGGGAGGGGTGGGGGTGAATCAGTTATCCAAGGTCCAAATGCCCTAATAACACTTTTTCACTACTTTTAATAAATCCATACACTTTTCATTCATCCAAACTTAAATCAACTATATTAGCAAGTTACACTAAATCAACATGCAGAGATAAAACATGCAAGATCAACACATGACACAATGATTTACGTGGAAACCCAATTTGGGAAAAACCACTAGTAACATGCTACTTGATTTTCACTCTTCTAAAGTGATGTCCTATTAAAAGCCTACCTTGTTAAAGGCTTACAACACACTATTAAATGTGACCTTGTTAGAGGATTTCACCAAACTGTTAGGAATGGGCCTGGTTAAAGGACTTCTGAACATTCACTTGGAATGTCACCCTATTAAAGGATTTACCTCATGGCTATTGAACCAACCTAAGTCCATAGGATTTAAACTATCTGTTACAATTGCTAGAGAGTAACAATAATGGCTTTTTGATCTGATACAACTTACAACATACTTTGCGGATTTCAGATCACTTCTTCAGTTCAGTCCTATTGCTTGGCTTTAATCATTTTAGCTCTGACAACTTGTCTTCCTCTCAAGCTTCATCTCCTTGAGTCTTCTTACTCACCATGCCAATGCAATAATCCTTGTGGTCATCTATCCAAACAAATTTCTGTGCTTTCTTCTCCTTAGCACCTTCTTCAGCAATTATGCTTTCATGCTTGACCACCTCTCTCTTTTTGCTTCATGACCTTATGACTCCTTAAATAGAAATCTAATTTGCCTTTTCTGCTCAATTCTCCCTCTCCAATTTGTAGGGTTTCAAATGGATTAGGTAGGATACAATGTATCTACCTCATATCTTGTTCTTATCTAGAGATTTCATCTAGGTTCCAGTTGTAACCTCAAAAATGTTCTACATGGTGTTCTGTGCCATTAGCTCATCATTCTTATCTTCCATTTAATTCACAAACTTCTAGATAACAACCTTGTTGGCTTAAATCTGGTGAATCTTCAATTATCAAAATAATGCAGCAACTCAGCATTATTGGTTTACTGATGCTCGGCATCTCTATGTTACTCGGCACTATTGGTTTTCTGATGCTTGGCATCTGTTTCCTGGATAGCTCAGCACCTAAATAAAACTGTATCACTCAGCATTTGATTACTCTAGATCACTCGGCACTTGATAAACTCTGTATCACTCGACACTTGAAGTTCACTCGGCACTTGATAAACTCTATATCACTTGGCATCTGAAGTTCACTCAGCACTTGAAGTTGAACTTGCTCGGCTTCAACTAGGAATCTGTTCGGCACCTACTAGCTTGCTCGGCTCCTTTTCTCTAATGAACTTTAGTTAGGCTTTACAGATGTCTTAGCTAAAACCTTATATCTTTGATATGTTTCAGTGTGCCCATTCTCTATGTCTTAGAGTATGTCATCAGTACATTATTTCATCAATGGCTTGACTGATCCTTCTACTTGATTCCAACGTCATAACTTCAACCTTTCTCTAGGTGTTCTAGTTACATCTTATTTATTTCCTCCTCCTTGTTAATCAACTAATTGATAGTATTTGGATCACTAAAGCAATTGTCATTCCTGCAAGTAGCAAGTTTGACATCAATTACAAAACAATGTTTGAGAACATTCTTTACCAGTTCCATGTGATCATTCCAACAACCTTCCTTATGATGTTTTCAATCATTTCCAACAAAATCTAGTGCATCAAAGTTGCAGGCTAACCCCTCTTCCAGTGCCAATCATCACACCAAGGTGAAATATCTAGCAGAAGTGCAGGCATAACTTCTAAGAGAAGAAGCAAGAATAAGAGAAACCTTAATTGATATTCAGAACATGATCTTACCAATAATGGATACAATGCAGAAACATATTGCTCATTGCAAGACATTAGTTCAGGATCAAAACTTCTAAGTGGCTGATCACATGATCAAATTATCAACAGAAGTTTAGATTGCTCTCTCCACCTGCAAAATTTTGCAAAAGAATTTGAATACCTCATTGGCCCTCATTCTTAAGGTACATTAGTAATTTCTCTCTCAATTTGGTGTAACAATATAGATAGTATTATGTAGCCCTTTGGCATTACTTTAAAAAACGGGGAGAGATATCAATATAAACAAAAGGGAAATTCTATATATAAGGAGAGATATCAGTATAAGTGAAAGGGGGAGATAGAACTCAATAGAGTTATCATGTATATGTGTATAGCTATGTACATAACCATCTTTGTATATACATTATATGTCACCAAGGAGATATATGTAGAAATGTATATGCAACAGCTTTACAAAGATCAATTTTGAAAAACCAAAATTTAGTGAGTCAGTTTATGTACATATGTTTTAGCTTATAAGCATTTTTCACTAATGCCAAGGGGGAGATTCTTGAGATTAAGTTAGTATTTCCATTAGTGACAACACGTATCCATATCAGTATAGCTACTGAGATCAGCACTTAATTCTCTACTCTCACCGAGCATTCCAGTGTTAACTAAGCTTTGAAAGAGTCCAATAGTTTACACCGAGCAGATAGTGGCTACCAAGCAAATATAGGCAATATAAAGAGTAGATAGTGGCTACTGAGTGAATACAAGATCAGCACTATATACCAAGCTTCACAATGTCTACCAAGCAATAAGTTTGTGTCATGCAGATTCTATGTAAATTGAGCATTGGAAGAATTAGTGTTTATAGAGTGAAGCAAGGTAAACTCAGTATCTACTGAGTAACATTACATTTATTGAGTCACCTGTGGTCACCAAGTTCAGAGCTACATCAAGTGATTAGTATGTATTTATTCTTCACTTCTAATGAGTGCATGACAATGACAAGTACTGTAGTGAATGTTGTATATCAGAAGGTCACCAAGTCAATTTAGTGAACTCGAGTTATTTATTATTGGGTTGACTTTGTAATGTATTTGTTCACTTATGTTTTGGCCAACCTTGCAGCTTTGTAAATTTGAAAGGTATATATGTAAGGAGTATTGTAAGATATCACATGCATGGAAGCAATAGCAAAGTAATGAGAAATATATGAAAAATATTATCAGTAGTAGTTCAAAGGATACAACAAGGTCAATATAGAAGCAAAAAAGTTATATCTATCATGTAAGGTGATTAGTGCATAAAGGATCTTATCAAAAATTAGTTGTAAGCAGATCCATTACTTCATCTTAATAGGTGAATTAGTTTTCTAAATCCTCTAACAAGGTAGACTTGATAGTCTTTGTACAAATCCCTTAACCGAGTGCATACTTCATTGTATGTTTGTAAATCCTCTAACAAGGTGGACCTAGCAGTCATTTGTGATCCTAAAAGGGCAGATCACCAGAAGTGGTCAATATAAGCTTTAATAGGCCAACTTTATGTTGTAGTATTAACATTTTGTGGGTATCATCCCCACCCTAGTTTTACTTTCTATTTGGAAGGTTTCTGGGTCACCAAAATATTGTGTTCTTTTGTGTGATGAATGTTTTAACTTTCAGTATTAATGCATATAGTAGCATAGATTGGTTCATGACTAACTCAAAGAAGAATTTAAGGTTATTGATTCATCCCTCCCCTCTTAGTAACCTATCATATATTGAATATTTCCAATAGAAATAGCTTATCAAGAACATGGAAAGTATCAGGACATCAATAAATAATTTGTGTAAATTTGGTTCTTTGTTAACTTGTTTGTTCCTTTATGTACAAAATTTTTTCCATCAAAAGGATCAGTGGTATGGAGAAAGGATACTATAGTTTTGTATCAAATCAATGAGTTTATTGCAAAAATGGGTGAGAATTTTGATAGTATAATGGACAACTATTTTGAAGTTTTCAATGAGAAAATGAATAATAGGTTTTGGATTCGACCAAAACTAGTTGAAGACTACAAGGAAAATGTTTGTTTCATGGTTGACTGTGAAATGGTATATATTCAGGTAGTTAGACCTAGAATTGTATGGGTAAAACCTCTTCCCTATGTGGTTAACATTGATAACAAAAGAGATAATTGAAGCCCCGGTGAATGAACCTATAGATCCAAATTTACCCATCTTTGGAACTTATGATGATGCCAAGGTTAGAATAGAGATTGAGATACAACTACCTCAGACATTAAGTAAACATAAGAGGAACATAGCAAAGTTGAAAACTACAAGTGCTCCTCTTATGCTTATTGGGGGAAAATAAGAAGATAAAGAAGAATCTAAGGATGAAGAGCAAGAATCTGAAAAGGAGGAAGATCTTGTAAGAAAGAAAGGCAAGGTGATTATCACCAAGCCACCTAAGGCCTCTACAGTTGTGTTTACAAGAAGATCCAAGAAGAAAGGAGATAGTGAAATTGTATTTAGTAAGCCCCCACTCACCTTCAAAGAGAGATTGAAGCAATTAGAAGAAGGTGTAGGTGTCATAAATTTCAAAGCTTTAAAGTATGAATCAAGAACTAACACAAGGAAAATGTAGATTAAGGAGCTAGTGCTGACTAAGATGGGAAAATGGAAATATTCCCTAGATCAAATTGCCCCTTATATTTCCAATGAATTATTGGCAAGGTTGAAACCTAGATGGGAATTAGCTATGTAGACAACAAAGGATATATATGAGCAATCTTTGAGATGATTGCTATTGAGTCTTACTAATGCAGAGGTTAAGGTAGCAATGAAGGATAATGAAGGTAAAATGATGAACATATTTCATACCTATTTGATTTTGGTCAAAGAAATTGAGCATGTAGTTATAGACACTAAAAATATGTGGAAAAATGTTTATCATTTACACAAACCAAATGAGGATCTAGTGGAGATCAAAGATGATGATGATAGTGACAATAAAGAAGATAACACACCTTGTGTCACTATTGATGCTGAGGACTATTAGGTAGTTATGAAGGATGGTAAAGAAGAGAATGATCTAGTTAGGATAGTTGCACAAGTCATAGCCTCCCTTCCTCACTCTCCACCAAAAACTGCTACATCATCTGGCATGGAGATAGCTTCATTAAGTGTGATTGCAACTACAATAGATATATCATCTACTCAATCACTGTTTGCTACCTCTCATCTCTAGGTATCAATAATGGAAGTGTCTACCACTTCATCCACCCAACTATAGACCTGCTCTTCATCAGCTCTCAAGTTAGGGACATTAGCATTAAGTACAAAATCAAGTTCTACAATTTTGTCTACTTCAATTTTGCATGCTCCTATAAGTACTTTATTTGTAAATACTTCTAACAGTGCTCCTATTGTATGTACTTCAGTTAGTGTTCCACCTGTTATTACTTCAATTTTGGGTAGCACTTCATTTTTGAATTTTGTTAGCACTCCTGTCAGTATTCCTTCAATAGGCCCTATTCAAGTTTTCATAGCAAGCCCTACTATTTCTACAATTATTTCTGTTTCCAAGTCCAAGACAGTAATATCAAAAGTAGAACCAAGGACACTCGTAAAAGCACAAATTAGTGTTACATTTTATAAAGAAATGAGATATTAGAATGTGACAATTCAACATTACTGACAAAAAAATGGTATTTGTGTTTAAAATAGGAAGATGATGTAAACTGATGAAATGTGTAGAATTGGATGAATTTTATGCCTATAATTTTTATAATTTTTTTGAGTAAGAATTTATTCATTTTGAAGTCCCTTTTTTAACTATAACAAATATAAGGTGTAGTTCTCGTCAAACAAGTATATGAAAATCATCTTTTTTTGTTCTAATCTAAAAATATCTTATAGATGACATGTATAGCTAGTGAACAAAAAAAGAAATAATTATTTTGATGTATATTTTCTTTGTTATAAGTACTCAAGTTTGACCTTATTAGAATCTAATATTTTTTACTCCTGTCAAAACTTTCCTATCAAATCTATACCTTCTTGAAGAAAAATTACATATTCGTAAAGAGGATTCTCTTGTCTAGAGATAAATATTTTATTTTTATTTTTTTGATATGATTTACTATTTTTTTCCTTTTTTGAGGGAGCATCTTCTAAAATGTTGAAATATTAATTTATAATATTTTGAGATTATAACATGTTATAACTACTCAAAACACTCAAAAAATTATATAATGATGATGTTGAATCTGAGATCTATAAAAGGGTATTTTTAGTTTTTGAAAAAAATTGAGTTTTATAGAGAAATGAGATTTGACCAAAATAGGTTTTGGTATCATAAACAGTGACACAGATCTGTGCTTTTACCCACACCCCTTAAACTTCTGATTACTGGAAAAGAAATTGATGAAGATATAGATTTGGACAAAGAGATTAAAATTCCTAAGTTGGATCTTGATAATGCTATTGTGGAACAAATGAGATTGGTCAGCCAACTTTTGGAACAGAAAGCCAAACAGAAGTAGCTCAGAGAGGAAAGGGATAGAGAATTTAGGATAATTGAGAGTGCAAAGAATATTTTGACAGTAGCCATAGGAGTGGATGTTGATTCATCTCAACATATTTGGCTATAGTTAGAGGAAGTAGTTAATAAATTCAATGAGGACTCTACTAGTCAAGAAAAGTTGATTGCAAAAGCTGAGAAAAAGTTTGACAATAAGGTGCTTGAGCACATTGCTATTCATTAGGTAGAGCTTTCCTCAATTTTTGGTAATCTTGAAATTTTTTTTACAAATGTAACATCTCTTTTTGCCAAACTTTGTGATATTACCAAGTGCACAAAAGAAATAAAGGGAAAACTGATCAAAATTGATGAGGATCTAAAGCCTAGCACCCAAAAGTTGTAGCTTGACCCCAGTTCAAGCTTTGCACATCACATAAAGGTCAAATTTTTATCTGATATGTAGGTAGAATTGTTAAGAGAGGAAGCAAGGATTAGGTCTACATTAATAGGCATCCAAAACATGATCCTGCCAATCATGGACACAATGCAAAAACATATTGCATATTCATAAACATTGATACATGATAACAAATTTTCAATTGCAAATCACATGATTGAAATTTTAGCAGAAGTTCAATTGGAACTTCACACCTACAAAATTTTGCAAGAGAACTAGGATAAGACATTAGCTCTTATTCTCAAGGTACACTCTGATTTTCTCTCACATTTTAGTGTCTTTGTATAAGTATGGTGTGAATAAATGTTTGGCATTATTGTCAAAAAAGGGGTAGAGAAAGAGATATTTGTAGAGACATATATACAAAAGAGAGACTTGTATATATAGTGTGGTACTATGCCTTATATAATATGTACACTGTATGGGGGAGATATGTGCAAATGTATATATAGCAAAATTACAAAGACAAATTTTGATAAATCAAAAAATATCAACACGTCACTGTACATATATTTTTGGCTAATAAATGTTTTTGTCACTAATGCCAAAGGGGGTGATTGTTGACACTAAGTTATGTTTTTCATTAGTGACAACACTTATTCATAATTTTGTATGGTTACTAAGTTCATCACTCAGTCTCTAGTGTTTATCGAGCATTTATTGGTTGCCAAGTAGGTTTTGTAGTTTTGTAGTTCATACCAAGCATTCCAATGGTTACCAAGTGAGTTCGGTAGTGCAGTAGTTCAGACCAAGAACTTAGTGGATATCGAGCTTTGTAGTATTTACCAAGTCATTAGTTACTATGATGTGAAGCTAGTGTCTACTGAGTGATGGGATAAGTAGTGTTTACTGAGTGCAAGCAAGGTAAACATAGTATTCAATTCTCATCAAGTTACACTATATCTATTGAGACTCCAATGTTCATAGAGTTCGAAGCTATGTTGAGTGACTAGTATGGGCCATGCCTCTACTTTTACCAAATGCATGACGATGTCAACTAATGCAGTGGATGTTGAGTATTAGAAGTTCACCAAGTTAGCTATTTAGAACCCAAGTTTCTACATTAGGGCCGACTTAGTAATATTTATGTTAACTTGTATTTTGGCCAACCTTGTAAATATGAGAATTGAATGGTATATATGTAATGTATTATATCATTCTTAGATATGTAGATGAGTACTTTTTTGAGAAGAGTGAATGCAAATCAGTAGCAAAGCAGAGTATTTAGCAAGGTTTATAAGGAGTAGTCAAGTTACATCTATCACAAGAGGTGATCAACATTTCAAGAATCTAATCAAAAATCAAGTTGTAAGTCAGATCTACTATTTCATCCTAACAGGTGAATTAGATTCAAATCCTTTAATAGGGTAGACTTAACAGTCTTTTCTCTAAATCACTTAACAAAGTGCATACTTCATTGTATGTTTGTAAAACCTCTAACAAGGTGGACCTAGCAGTCCTAATTGCTCCTAACAGGGAAAATCATCAAAAGTGATCATTATAAGCCTTAACAGGCCAACTTTATGCTATAGTATTGAAGTTTTGTGGGTATCATCCCCACCCCAGTTTTACTTTCTATTTGGAAGGTTTTTGGGTCACCAAATATTGTGTTTATGTGCCATGAATGTTTATCTTTCAGTTTCTCATGCATGCAATAGATTAGATCAATTAATGGTGAATGGATTATGTTGATTAAGTGCTGAAATTGCTAAAAGAAATTAAGATTACTGATTCATCCCTCCCCTCTCACTAATCTAGCTAGTCTTGACTATTTCCAACATATCCAACATAACAATGTCATGTATGCTAAGGTTTGTGAAATATTCTATTATAGTCTATAAAAGATAAAATGTATACCATTAATATTATTTATACTAACGACTAATATTTTTTGTTGTAGATTGATAGGTGACTATTTGTAACCACCATCAAATGTTCTCCCTCACTTTTACTAAGAACTATGTGCCACTATGAAACATATTGGAATAGAGTATCAATCAATAGATGTTTGTCCTCAAGATCACGTAATTTATCATAAAGAATACAAAAAATGCAATAAAATGCCTTCAATGCCATATAAGAAGATATCAAGATGATCAAATGACAAAAAAGGTTCCTTTCAAGTTTCTTCATTACATCCCCATTATTTCATGTCTTAAATGATTATTCAGGTGTAGTAGCTTGGCACAATTTATGGATTACTATGCACACAATAGAAGTTGAGATGACATTATTTGAATGCATGCAAATGGTTTAGCATTTAAGGACATAGATGAAAAGTGGCCACACTTTAAAGAAGAACCTCAAAACCTCAAGCTTTCTTTGACAACTAATAGTGTCAATCCATATGGAGAGATGAGATCTATTTACTCAGTATGGCCTATTTTTGTTATTAAAAATAACCTTCCTCCATGGATGTCAATAAAGAGGGAGAACATTATGTTGGCAATGATTGTTCTAGATATTTTATTATTTTATTGTTACCTACATGTAATTATAAGCCTTGGAGTGAAATGACCACAATAATTATCTGATGTTGTTCATTCAACTAGGTAAGTACCAAGTGAAAGATATGAATGTATATATTGTGCCTCTTATCAACGAGTTGCTAGTGTTATAGAATGGTTTCACCATGTATGATATATCTAGAACAATTGGAAAAATAATAATTTCAACTCTATGCAATGCTTGTATGGACAGTTCATGATGCCCTAGGGTTGAGACATTTATGTGGTATGTTATGCTAAAATCTAGTTATATGTGATAATACTAATTCCAAAAAGAAGATATTTAATCAAATTGTATCATTATAATGTAGGTCTTCAAACAAAAGGAAAAATTGCATGTCCAATGTGTGCTCCAAAGATGAAAACTCACCATTCCAAAAGTTTAAGAAAGAAGGTGTTTGATGAGAATAGGCACTTCCTGCACAAAAAAATAACTATCAAAGTGTTGAAAAACATCTTTTCAATGGGAAATAAGAGACTACATCAAATTCATGAAGAATGACACCTCACCTATGGTAGTTGGAATATAATAGAATTCAAGGTCATCAAGGCATTAGTACTAACCACCTTCTAAAGGGATTAAAATGTTAGCCCAAATAATTTAGTAGGCTACCCTTCTACGAGCAGCTACAAATTATGCATTTTCTTGATACCATGCATATTGGAAAGAATCTAATAGAGACACTATGGAAAATATTGGATGGAAGATGTGACAAAGATAAAATTGCCATAATTTGTAGTGAAATTCATGATTCCAATCATGCAATGAAAAACAGCATTGGATCAAATAGAAATGGAGACTAGATTAATGCAAGTGTCCTTCCTTGGTTATTAATGAAGCAACAAATTAATGCCATAAAAGAAGTCATATGAAAAATTTGATTGCCTACAAGATTTTCTACAAATATAAGTAATTTCATATCAAGGAAAAAAGAATTTGGCCTAGGGTTGAAAATGCATGATTGACATACCTTCATCAAGGTAATTCACAATCTTTTGTATTTACAATATATTTGTGAAACTACATTCAATTTTCATTGTATTGTGTTAGAAAAGAATAAAATGAGTAGCTGACAATTGTTGTAGTATATACCACCCCTATCACTCCCAAAAAACTTTGACAATAATATCAAACAAGTGATATATGATCTTGGAAAATACATGAGGTAAGAAGTGATATTAGTTCAATATATCAAACAAGTAATATATTGTAAAGTCTTGTATTTATATATATTTTTGTGTTGAATCCCTTGTAGGTGGCTTTCATCTAAAGAAATCCATAAAGAAGATATAAAATTTTGGAAGAAAAGAATTCCTCTGCTAATGTGTGAAATACAAAAGTGTTTACCTTCAAATTTTTTCAATGTAAAAGAACACTACTTCATACACCAAGTTGAAGAGATTTAATTCTGTGGACCTGTACATCTTAGATCAATGTGGATGGTTGAGAGACACTTGAAAATTTTGAATTGTTCATTTAACAAAGAGCATGTCTCGAGGGTTCTATGATTGAGGGATATATATCATACTAGATGATGGTGAATGTTACTCAATATCTTCCTAATCTTGCAGCAAAGAGCCATATAGATTGCATTTGGGATCTCAAATCCATTAAAAAATTTGAAGGGGAGTACTTGGTGGGGAAAGGTAGATTTAGGAAAATGAAAGGTTTAATAAATTATGAGATTTTATTACTGTTAATTAATTCTTAATCTTCAAAATAAATCTATTATAAGTCATCTATTTACTTTTTTACAGCTAGTAAAGAGTATAATACAATACATTTGTTTATTGCAAACAATCAAGATTAGATGATGGTATGGATTGAAAAATGTCAACATTCTAGTTATGGATTAAAATAATAATATGTGTCTTCATTGGTTAAAGAAGCTCATTTTAATGGAGATGCCAATGTTACACAAAAGGAAATAGATTTAACATATGGTTTGAGAGATCTCTAGGTACTTATAAGTTTGTTAATCAACCATTTATTTTTTAACTCGTGATGGAATAATTTATATATGTTTGACATTATTGTAGGTGAAACACCACAAGATTATGTTCTACAATGGTTATAAATTTCACATCAAAGATTTAGATGGCATGAAGAGAACTTGTGATTATGGGATAAGTGTAGTCTTCCAAGTGACCAATATTTCCATCTAGAAATAACTTACATCCTTGAGAATCTCAAAATCGATAATATGGTATTTTGGTTGACATACTTGAATATGACTTTAATTCCTTCAAACTAGTTCTCTTCATCATCAAATGGTACAAACTACCACTCAATCAAGATGATCCTGATAGAACTATTATTGAGCATGAGAATGGATTTTCAATGATTAATACAAGGTTATTTGAGTCAGTTGGGATGAGCTCTATGTTCTTCTAAGCCAATGTGAGTAGGTATTTTATTCATAGGTTCGACATAAACTAGGTTGGTCATTTCTTGTTAGACATGATCCAAGGGGAAGGCCAATAAAGTATAATGGGATGGATGAAGAAGATATCAAGGAAGAGGAAGAAGTGGATCATGATCAAGAGTTGGACGTTGATGCTCCTGATGTAAATAATGTTGTTATTGATATTGATGATGATGATGATGATGATGATGATGATAATGACGATGATGATGGTGATGACTAGGATAGTGGTCGTGACAATGTCAATGACGATGATGATCCTGATGATGAGATGGATGAAGAATAATATCAGTGTATATACAAGTAAATATTTTATATTCGATTTATTGTTTCTAAATTATTAATGAAAGTAAAAAGTTTAAATTGAATTTGGTGTACTAATACAATTTTAACTATAATATGTATTGGGATTAAGAAAAAATCTTGTATTGTAGTTACAGGGGATGCAAAGGTTTTCTTGATGAGCATGTTGAGGTCCAAGCAAACAGGCAAGATAATGTGGTTAGACATGTTAAAGAGCATGTAAGAATTTTCCTTAGGGAAAAATTCACCCAAGATCAAGAAACTCAAGCACAAGCATAATAGTAGACCAAAAGATTTGATTAGAATATTGCTATGTATTCAATTCAATGTGAAAGTACATTAGGAGTGTCTATATATAAAGGCCTCTAGAATGCTTCTAGAATGCATACAAATTAGTGATGTAGGAGCATCTAGAGGTATAAGGGCAATCCTATGTCATCCAAAAAAATGTACTTAGACTTAGTTTCTGTTTCATCTATTTTCATTTCTAGATACCCATTTGGGTCAAATAAAGGTTCCAACTCACAGCTCCACTATTAGTATTCTGGGTTAGAGTTTTTAATCATATTGGGATACATGTAAATGCCAAAAAAATAGGAGTATGTAATTGAGCCATCATTTTGGTGAACTAGAAGGTGTAAATTGGCCAAATGAATGTAATTGTAATTTAGAGCATTCCAAAAAAAGAATCAGGTCAAAAGGCCCCACAGTCTGAAAGTTATTGCAATTTTTCAATTTTTGCAGACCTCTTAAGAACGCTTCAAAGTCAGGTTAGGGGCATTAAATGACCTCGAAAAGGACTAAAAAATGGGGGAAGATCGAAGCTTTTCCATAAGGCTATAGAGTGCTTCAAGAGCTTTCCAAAAATGTAAACGGTTTGTCAATCGGAGCTATGGTTCAGAAGTTATGCCTCCCGAAAGTTCGGTTACCATTTCTGGATTCTTTTTATTTTGTGCCAACTTCTAATGTGACATATAGAGCCTTCTATTTGGTCGGTGGATGCCAACTAGAACTTTCTAGAATGTATTCTTAATCCTTAACCCTCCAGGGTCTATTTAAGAACATTTCTAGCATTGTAAAAGGCAGTTAGGAGTGGAGTTTGAGAGAAGGTACTAGGAGAAGAAATTATCTCCAGTTTTATGCTATTGTAAGCCCATAGGGCTTGTTTTGGAGTCTCTTTCTTTGCACTAAGTGTACTAACATATTTTTACAGTTAATAAAATTTTTCCTTTCCTATTGTGTCCATTTTGTGCTTGGGTCATAGTGTCCCCATCAATTAGCAACATGATAAGTCATACAACATGTCCACCAAGTGTGGGTTATTCTCCATTAAGCACAGGAGTAAGTGCGATGATGAGAGGATAGGCCTAAAAAGGTGTAGCATGCAAAATTATGTTGTAGACACCATGTGCTAAAATAGGAGTTCAAATAACTATGTTGTCTACATGACAACTTAGTTAATTATGCAAACTCCAACATTGTAGACACCATGTGCTGAATTAGAGTTGCTTACTTCTGTGTTGTCAACATGACAACTCATAAAAGTATGCAAACTCCCTAGTGTCTCACTAATAAATAATAAAATAATGCATTGACCTATGTAAAATTAAGTAAGTATAAATAGTGAATAATTATTTACACCAATACACTCAAGTTTGCAAAAGTCTTTAAGCCTTGTGTTCACATAGATGCTTTCATTGTCCATCCAAAGAACCTTGATCACTTTTCTTGATTGTTTTTCAATATGAGTTTTGAAGGCTAGAAACTTATCCAACATTTCATTCTTGTGATGAAGAAAGTAGACCCATGTGAAGCATGAAAAGTCATCAATGAAAGTGAGTATGTAGTGACCTTGGCTAATTGATGTCACTACAAAAGGATCTACTAGTACCATGTGAACCAACTAAAGAACAATTGGTGCTCTTGAAGACTTCCCTTTATCAAACTTCTCCTCTAGATGCATATCCATTGAATATGTTGAACATTCACCCTAAGAAAAGTTGAGTGTAGGAAAAACCTTGACCATGTTTTTTGAGCAAATTTGTTGAAGATAGCAAAAGGCAAGATGACCATACCACTCATGCCGTTATTTAATTTTTGAATGAGATTGAGTTAACAAGGCATGTGAAGGAGACTTAGGCAAAAAGTGTGAAAAAAATAAAGCCTTTTGTGATGATTGACTTTACCCACTACAACCAATTAATTATCTTTTAGATTTTGCATCATTATGGAATTAGGAAGTAACTAAACTTTGTTGCCATCTCCAAGGTGTGTTATTTGGTAAATTGAGAGGAGATTAGAGCTAAGGTTTGGAACATAGAGAACATCTTTGACTTCCCCAATTTCCATCTCCACATGTCCTTTCCCTTCAACTTCCATTTTTATATCATCTCCTACAAATATGTGTGGTACCTTTGACTTCTTTAATGAAGAAAAATCTCCCTTTGAAGAACCCATATGATATGAGGCAACTAAGTCAGGAATCCATTTTGCTAAAGAACTTTAACCAACCATAAGTGCTTTCCCTTTTCCCTTTGAAGTAGTTGGAGTTGAATCCTTGGAAGCATTTGGAACATTGATTTTGTTCTTCTTAAGTAGGTTTTCCAACTCATCAGTTCTCTTGGTCTTGCAATGATACTCATCATGATTCAGTTTTTTACAATATGCACAAAAAAGTTTGTCCTTCTTTTCATTGTGTGCCTTCTTGTTGGAAGAAGAACTGCCTTGTTGTGAGGAGGATGAGTGTTGTGTCTTAGATTGTGATTTTTGCTTCCACTACTTTTTATTGCTATTGTTAGAACTTTTTCCATGTTGACTTGAATGGTTCTCATCACTAGCCACCAATGCTTTGGTCTTTGATGACGTGAGAAGTCCCATACCTATCAACTTGGTTTGTTCAAAAATCAACATTTCTACAAATACATCAAATGTAGGCTTTTGGAAAGCACTTCCCATGGTCAACCTATGAGTGTTATATCTGAAAAAAAAGGAAGCATACTCTGAAGGTAGCCTCTTTAGGATGTGATGAATCAATCGATCATCCTTCATGGGATTACCACAATCTTTTAAAAGTGCTCTAAACTCATTGGCTTTGTTGATATAATATTTAATTGTGTCAAAATTCTTTGGATCCAATAGAAATAGATCATCCTCAATCTAAAATCCTTTTTCCTCATCCACTTTACCATACAATGCTTCAAGTTTATCCCAAGCAGGTTTTGCTTCCTTGAAATTGGAAATGTGGAAGAAGAGATCTCTATGTACACAACTCCTGATAATTCCTAAAGCCTTTTGATCTTTAATTTTCTAATTAAAGAGTGTTGTAGCATCAGTGGTTTTGGGAATTGTACCATCAACATAATGATTTAGACCTTTTTCTATTAATCTACTCCATACAATATCTTTCCATGTAGAATAATTATATGAAGTTAGAAGTGGACCTTTAGGTGAACCCATGATGCAAAAAATTAAAAGAGCACAAAAGAGAGACACAAAAACACAATACACACCCCCCTATTCACTCAGTCAAAGAAACCCACCCCCCCCCCCCCCCCCACACACCAAAAAAAAAAATTATGCTTTTGACACTTTATATGTAGTACATGTACAATAAGTCACTTGTCAAAATGTACAAAGTGGATTTCTGATTTTGTTGTTTATTAGCACTGAAGCTTAGATGTACAATAATTTTGAAAAGTAATTGTAGACACTTAAAATTGTCCCAAATGCTATATTAATTTATTTAATATTTCCTTTGACATTATAGTTATTTATTTATTAATTAATTATATTTTGTTATATTCTTCTACCTTTTTAATTAAATAGATTCATTTTTCTAATGTATTTAAATTTAGTTCAAATACATCCCCTCTAATGTATTAAATTTATTTAATTCATAGTGCTCCATAAATCTCCTTTTAAATAAATTCTAATTTATTTAATTCCCTCCATTCTATTAAATTCTTTAAGCCTATGATTAAGTTAAATCTTATTTAATTTAATCCTAATCTCATCCTAAAACATAGTCTATACCCATCACTCTCATCTTTCTAATCCTACCCACTACTTAATCTCACTTTATTATCCTAAACACCTTTCTAAACATCTTTTAGCTCCTAAGTGTTTTCTCACACATGTGTGAGAAGCTCATGATCCAATAAAGCTTCCACTTCATTTACACCTCTTACACCTTTGTCCTCCCACTCCTTCCCCTAAAGTTTGAGCCTCTCAACCATAAAGGCTCTTTCTGACTTTTGCATGGCTTGTCCTTTAGCCCATGTGTCTCCCTTATGGCACCTATGTGGATGCCATATAGATGCCACCTCCCCAAGGCCTCTCTCAAACCTATAAATAGAGCCCTTGTCTCAAGCATTTCTCCATCTCCCTCATTTACATTGTTATCATGCTATTTTAGTTTTTGAGTTCTTAGAAATTTTATGCTCAGAGCTAACCTTTAGTAGTTGTTTACATTACTTAGATTTCTAGATTTTGCATTAGATTCATGGTAGTATGATGTTGTTAGATTTATTCCTCCGTTGCATTTCATCCACATTTACATCCATGGAATCATTTGAGATTGGCTCATTCATAGCCATTTCTTGAAAGTATTCTCCAGTCATTGTGTTTTGGGAGAGCACATCTACATCTCTCCAATCTAAAGCACACCAAAAAGGCCTCTCATGGGTGCTTCTCGTTGAGCTTCTTTGAGGTTGCATGAGGACTCTAACATTTTGGTTGCATAGTTTTAAAACTCAAGTAGAATTAGTAGTTTTCCAATCTTATTCGAATCTTTGATATGCATATGCTACTAATGTTTGTTTGTTTATGCATGCTCCCAATAGGTGAGGTTTTGTGTATACATTTTGGCACACCTAGTGGGAGCCACATCCCTTTTTCCATTTTAAAAAGTGGTTAAAAACTTAGAATTTTTCATAGAAACTATGCACTATTATCTCTATTAGGACTTAGTTTCATGTGCAAGGATGCTTCATCACCTTTGCAAATCAGTGTCTCTGCCTATAATTTTTTAAGCATTGTTTCATTATGCAAACCATAACTATTTTGTCATCTCCATTCCACTCTGTCAGCTTTGTAGTTTATACTATTGTGTGTGATTTTTCTTATCTTTTCGTCTTCATTGTGGGTAGCCAAAAAACTAGCGCTATTTGTAAAAAGTCATCTCCACAATTTTCCTAGTCTATCATATTTGTTGTAGGTGGCCAAGAAGCCTAGTGATATTTGAAAACTATAATCTCTGCAGTTTGTCTAGACTATCATCTCTATTGCAGACATTTGAAAGCTATAATATTTGTTTTCTGTTGTCTCTAAAACTTCGTATTCTATTATCTACATGTTTTAGTGTTTGTGACCATATTTTTTCATCTGCCACTATCAACTGTTAGTAAAAAAAGGAAACTATACATCTCTGAATTCTGTCATCTATGTGTTTTAGCATCTTTGTAGTTCTATCATCTATGTATTTCAGCGTCTATGTAGTTATGGCATCTACACCTGGAGTCTATCATCTACACAATTTTGATAGTTTTACTCATGTTTTTGAATGCTTAACTCATTGTTTGGTTGATTGACAGGGATTTCTAATAAAGTTTTCATTGCAAGAAACACACTCTAGGATATTTTTAGTGATTTTGATCACTTAAAAATTTGTAGTGATTTTAATCACTTAGGAAATTTATAGTGGTTTCAACCACTTGGGAATTTGTAGTGATTTTAATCACTTGTGGGATTCAAATTGTAAATGAAATTGTATGAATTAATCACTTTTCTTGGAATGCATGTTGCAATTAATATCTAAAGGTCAAGCAAACTCTTCAATGCATTAAGGTAAACCATTACACACTCTTGATTGCCTTAAGAAAAATTATACACATTTCATTAGAATGGATGATGCTCAAACACACTCTTGAATGCATTAAGGTAAACCATTATACACTCTTGAGTTCCTTAAGGAAAATTACACACATTTCATTGGAATGGATGATGCTCAAACACACTCTTGAATGTCATTAATGAATGAACAAGTTTTTAATTGGAATGCATGTGTAGACTAGCCAAATCCAATCTTGAGTGCCTTAAGGAAATTGACATACTATCATTGGAATGAATGTTTAGATAGAAAATACACTCTTGGATGCTTAAGGTCAATGAAGCTTGATATGAAATATTTGGATTTGGTGCTTAAAATGAACTCACTCAATCTTGAATGACTTGAAAGAATTGGTTTCATTTTTAGCAATTTGATTATGTTGAAGATAATCAATTTACTTTTTGTTGATGAATCCTCACTTTTCATTATGTTGATGACATTGTCAAGTTAGAAAGAAAAATGCATGCTTAAACATGAGTGTCTTCAAGATTAGATTACAAAATGTAAAGCTCCATTGGGAAATAATAAGTGTCTTTTAACCCTAAGGCCACTTACGTATTCTCTCCTCTCATGCCTTCAAGTGATCTTGAGTGCACAAGAAATAAGTGGTCTTATTTATATTTTTTAGGAGGCCTACTTAGGGATTTCGACATCCCTTGCGATGACCTCAACTCCAGTGTTCTGGAAAAGTATAAGAATCAAGGGTGAATCAAAAGACACCTCAGTTGGAAGCAAAATTTTGTCACTCTTGGTTAAGCCCCAATTAACTTTATACCTTTGGGAAGTGAAGGTGGAGATTTGGGTTACCATCTTGCCCTGGCTGTGTGGCACTATTTTCTTATATCTATAGATTTGGGCCTCACATACCTTTCATATATCAAGGATGCCCTCTTGATAATATTTGTACATCCTAGTGGTAGCCTTATTAGGATTATTGATGTGTTCAACATGCTTGATTGTTTAAACATCCAAAACCAATACCAAACATCAAATAAGTTCAAAAATGAATGAAATGGTGAGCTAAACTTTTAGTGAGTGAAATAGTTGTACGTGGGTCCTCTTGACCTATAGTCATTTTTCAAGAATTTCTATACTTGGTCTAGCATTTGAAATTCATTGGGTCTTTTAGTCACAAGTTTGTTTGCAAAATTTTTGTGCTTGAAATTGGGATTGTTTTATTCTTGCCATGACTAACAAAAGGTGAAATTATCCAAACCAATTGCTTACAAGGAAAGGAAAAATCTAGCACATGGTGATAAAAAACTCTAATACACTATCAAAGACATCAAGAAAGAAGAAGCTAAACAGGACTGTTATGATAGAATCAAATACAACGATAAACTTCAAAATTGGTCTACTTTCCCTGAAGTGAACCCAAGATTTTTGTTCCCAGTGAGAGAAGATTGAGTTAACTATATAGTGACCATATCACCCTCATTTTCCACATCAACCCCATTTCCATAATTTCTAGTCTTCCATTTGCCAAATTTTCTCTAGAGAGCTTGATCATTTGAACCTTAATCTTTTGGGCATAAGAACATATTAGCTACAAAAATTTTGAGATTACACCACTAGACCTTTATCCATAAGAAAAAATTTATCATAGTTTGCAAATCAATAAGGTTTTTTTTTACATTTAGGTTGTTGGCCCTTTTATTATATAAGGTTTAGTTTCTCTCCCACACTTTCTTCCCTTCTTTCCACAATCTTCCACCCATTGGTCTGGTCACAATTGTATGGTTCATACACAATCTAATAGATTCATGTTTAATCCTATGTTTCATTTGTTGGAATCATCAAGACAACAAGAGATGGAGAATCCTTTTCCTCCATGATCAGCCTCATTGGGGAGCACATTGCTCCTTATTATGAACTTTGGTATGCCTAGCTCAACACCCACACAAGAACCAAAGAATCCTTTTTTCAACACAACTCTAGGAAGTAATTCACATGATGAAAAATAAGTATACTAAGATGAAAAACCTATTGACAACAACAATATCCCTAGTGATGTTCAAACATTTCTTGCAAATCCATACAACTTGGAAATGTTAGAAAAATCCATTAGGGAAAACAAGATGGAGATCTTCCTAAACTTGGTTAAAGATGGTGTTAATATCCCTACGAGTTTTGATGAGAGCACTTTATTTAGACAAATTACCAAGGATGGTGCTCCGATGTTGACAACTTCACATATAGCCCAAAAATTTGACAAGGAAAAAGAACCTTTGGTGAGAACTAGTTCCATACTGACATCAAGTGTTTCAACACACCTATGTTCCAATTAAGTGTAGAACATATTAAACAAATCATTAGTGTTATGCCCAACACTACTACACATGCTAATATTTCACAATCAACCTTGATAGGTCCAACTGTAGGATGCTTAAACATTGGGAAAGCATCTACACAACAAATGGCAATTCTAACACAACCAATATATTCCTCTTATTTACAAATGCCAACAAGTATGATGAAAACATCAATGCCAATTCCAACGACTGCATATCAATACATTGGCCAAAGTGGAGCACTTCCACCACCTCAAAATACATTTGGGACTCCATGGAACTTGGGAGGTGGGTTTATTAATTCCCAACAATCACAAATGCAATCAAACCAAGATCTAGCCTAGTAGTTACATGAACTTTGGAATTTGGTCCATACCATGAGCAAAAAAGGGGTGAAGGATTTTTGTTTTGAGGAAATTTGCTCCTTTCCATTTGATAGATCCATTAACATGATACCATTTCCACCAAACTTTGAGATTCCTAAATTTGAAAAATACATAGGAGAAACATGTCTTGTCACACATCTAAAGAAATGTTCCATCTTATGTCAAGAAGTAGCCTATAGTGAGTATTATCTTAAGAGGCTCTTCACACAAAGTCTTTGAGGCCCCACACTTGAGTGGCTAATGAACTTACCAAGGGTTCCATTACTTAAATGATTTAATGAGGAAATTTGTAGCACAATACTCTTACAACATTGAACATCATTCCTCATTAAGTGATTTGTGCAACACGAAACAATGAAATGGTGAAACATTTGCCAACTTTCTACAATGGTGGAGGCATCTTGCTAATCACATGCCATAAAAAATTGAGGATTCCCACCTTGTGGATATATTTATCAAAAACTTGATACTAGAGATATCCTTCCACATGAAGATGGCTAGTCCTAAAAACTTTTCCACCTTAGTCAAGAAAGACAAGAACATTGAAAATGGACTCCTAGACAAGGGTTCCATTAAACATTATAACTCTTCATCCTCCAACAATGACATGCACAACAACGTCAAACCCAAATTTTAGTCCAAAAAATAAGGTGTTACCCATGATGGTGTCATTGATGTTAAAAGTGTACAAAACCTCCAAGGTGGAAATAACAACTATTGTAACCAAAACAACAACAATTCAAACCATGACAATTAGAACCAAAACAACAATCAAACAACTAGCAATCTTGTAATCAAATGCAATTTTTCCTTGCAACAACAACAATACCAGCAACTATTAAAAATTTTATTATGATCAAAATAGGAAGTTCACTAACTTTTGTGAACCCTTGGATGCCATATTCCAAAAACTAGTGGATCACAATTTTATGGTGTTTCCCAACACATGACCCTTTGATGAAAATCAACCCAAATCAAAATGGTATAGGGAAAATGAATATTGAAAATACCATCAAATCAAAGGAAATGATACAAAAAAGTGTATGAAACTCAAGGTCTTCATTCAAAATCTTCTTGACAATGGAGAAATTAAGGTAGAAGGCAGACCACTGTCTAAAAATGCTAAACTAAAGATATTTCAAAACCAATTTCCTGACCACAAAAATGACAATAACAACATTGGAAACATCAATAAGAACAATTTAAATTGATCCTCCACATCCAATTCATTACACTATGACTATTCTGCTAACCACATATCAGGATTTGACTCCTTGTGTGGTAAAATGGAAACAAACGATATATGTGGTTTTAATTCCATGTGTGGTCGCATTGAAGAGGTATAAACTCATGTAAATACCCTTGTACTACAAGTAGCTGATTGTGATGCAACCACTTGATGGGGAAGAATTACTTTGCAAGCTCCCACTCCCAACTCCACTAATCCATCAGTTTCACATGTGTTTGATGTGCCATCCACTTCACAAAGACCCGCTTCTTGCTATGATATATTATCCTAGTTAGGGAAGACTCTAGTTCAAATATCCGTTCTAGAGCTTCTTAACACCTCACCTATCCACAAAGAGATTTTGGAGACTACTCTTTTAGAGTCTCATGTGTCTAAAAACATTAATGCATCCCAATTCACCACCATGATTGGAAATCTCACCGCACAATAACACCTTGTCTTTACAGAAAAAGATTTCCAAGGTCCTAGTCAGCACCACAATTTGTCACTCCACATTGAATTCCTTATATAGCGACACAAAATAAACTGAGTCCTTATAGGTAATGGATCTGGTTTGAACCTTTTTACATTGAAGATGGTTCATTTCTTGGGGCTTCTAGAAGACCTCCTAGATATCAATAAAAGGATCACAATCAAAGCATATGATGAAAGAGAAAGAGAATCAAAAGGGGTTATCATGCTATCGCTATATGTTGGGCCAACTATAATAAATACTAAGTGTCATGTCATAGATTTGGACTTTCCATATAACATCTTGCTTGGTCAACCATGGATACACACACTTGTACCATCCACATATCATCAATGCTTGAAATTCCCCCACCAAGGTAGAGAGGTCACAATTCCAGGCAATCCTTTACCTTTTTCTTTTTGTAAGAGGTTGGAAAGGGCCCCAACAATTATTTTTCTAGTTAGTAAGTTTGCTAAGGTTATACCTAGATCTCTCACAATAACAGAATCACCTTCTACAATAGTACCAGAGTTGTCCAATCTTGATTCTAGTTTCCATAAAGGAAAAGAGAAGGTCAAAGATATTAAGGTCCATACTATAGGGAAGAAGGTTACTTTTGTTGACCAAGGAATGGGAGAGTATAAGTTTGAAAATGCATTATCTATTGGAAAACTACCAATCTCCCCCTGATCCTTTAGAAAAACTTCAAAAATACCACCTTCTACAAATAAGGACACTATACATTTTAATAAGACAACATTTGAACATTGGGCTTCACTTAGTGATGAACACATGGAATATAATATCCTAGATTGGCTATATTTTGATGGAAAAGATGAACCTAGGGAATTCCCTAAAGATAGGTATGTTAAGGCTTCTCCTATAATTAAAAACATGGGATATCATGGTACTAGCCTTGGGCCAAAAGAAGATGGAATTAGACAATCCCTTGATGCTAATAGCTATCCTAAAGGATGTGGTTTGGGCTCCATTAAACCCAAGTGTCCTTTGCTGACAATTGTTGTATGGTTGAGCCCAATTCTAAGATTGAAGAGGAGGAATTCTTCAAAGTACCCTTCCAATACGTTGAGGATGATCTAAATAACCATGTCTATGCCATTATCATAGTTGACCTTTCATTCACTGACCTACCTCTCACCAACCTTGACATGATAGACTTGGACCTTAAGGACACACGATCAACTCTTGATATCTGTAAATCTGATGAAGCAGTGATGGTACTCTTTGGCCTTAAGAATCTTGAAGATTATGAACATGAGATCCAATACAATGAGGAAGCCTACTTTGGTAGCCAAGTTAACTCTCTTAGTTGCAAAAGTGAAAAAGACAAGAAAAATTTAAAATTAGAAGAAACATCCTCTAGTGAAAATTCTTTTGGAGCACTTTTAGATGAAGAAAAGGATAAAATAAAGGATGCTTCTTTAGGTGAAAACCTACTAGAGGCACCAAAAGAGGGAGAGGTTGACTTCCTATTCAAATCTTTACCACTAGAATATAGAAGTTGATGAAATCCAACTTCACAACTCACCAAGATCACCTGCATGCAAATAACCTACTGAAGGGAAACCAAAGAAGGAAGAGGTGGAGCTTGGAGAAGCTAAATAGACTAAGAGAGAAGATATTGCAAAAAAAGAAAAATGTATTTCTATACAATATTCCCTTGAAAATGAGATATGAAATACAATGAGAGAGCCTGAATATAAAGTCCTTAAGGAGGCTTCTAGAACAAGTTAGACGATGCTAGGAGATAAGAATGACAACTAAGAATACATACACAAAAGGTGGAATGTCCTCGATCAAGGTGAGGAGATAAGTATGACTTAGATAGGAACAAACTCCCATGTTCTCAATAACTCCTAGACTACAACTAATAAATAAATGCATTAACCTAAGTAAACTTAAGTAAAGGAGTAAATAATAATTATTTACTCTAACATAGAAAAGTCATCTATATTGAATGAGGACACAATTCTAATTAATTTGGGCACAGTAGATAATCCACAAATCACCTACATTGCTGCCACGTTAAGTCCTGAAGAACAAAAAGTGGTAACTGAGTTCCTAGAAAAAGGCAAAATCAATTTTGCATGGACATACAAAGACATGCCTAGTTTAGACATAGATTTGGTTGTGCATCACTTAGCAATAGATCTAAATATTAAACTTATGAAACAAAAGTTGTGTAAGATGCATCCTAAGGTAGCACTTTTAGTCAAAGTAGAACTCCAAAAAATGCTAGAGGAAAAATTCATTCACCCTATTGATTATCCTAAGTGGGTTTCCAATATTATTCCTATAGGGAAAGCATCTAGGGGCATCTACATCTGTTCATATTTTTTAGATTTAAATCTCGCATGTCTTAAGGATAATTTTCCACTTCCTAACATAGAAATCATAGTGGATTTGACTGTCAAACATGAAATGTTGTCTTTAATGGATGGTTTCTCCAATTATAATCAATTCAAAATTTTAGAAGAAGATAAACATAAAATGGCATTTACTACCCCATGGGGGGCCTTTTTTTACCAAGTTATGCCTTTTGGCTTGAAGAATGTTGGTGCCACCTATGAACACGTAATGACTACAATCTTCCATGATTTTCTACATGTCATAATGGAGGACTATGTTGATGACATTCTAGGAAAATCTAAGACACATGATTCCCACATTGATGTTCTCACCACCATTTTTGAAAGGTTAGAGAAATATAAAGTGCACTTTAATCCAAAGAAGCACGTTTTTAGGGTCAAATCAAGCAAATTGTTAGGCTACATTGTGTCAAGAAGAGGCATTGAGGTAGATTCCACCAAAGTGAAAGCCATCATGAAAATGCCTCCCCCTACCACATTGAAACAACTTTGTAGTTTTTAGGGAAGGTTACAGTCCATCAGATGGTTTGTGTTTGATCCGCCTCACAAGAGGTGTATAATAATCATGTCAAATGCCATACTTAGGAATAGTGTATTCAGTCTAAGGACTATTTTTCCCACTATGAGGTGCATTTAATTTTGTCAACCTAGGGACATATACTTGAAATGGTTGGCATAGTATGTGCACTAGATTTCTTAATGAGTCATTATTCTTATGCTGTAGGAAAGTAAAATGCAAGGCAAGAACCTACACTAGTGCTGCAAGAAACTAACACAATTAACTCTTTACTAAAATGAATACTGGAAATGCAATGAAATGCTAATACATATTCCAACTTAGTTCATCTACTATAACTGTTCTCATAGATGCTATAGGAACATTCACAAAGTATGATGCTACAGGAAGGAACTTATAACTTCTACTTGCAATACTAAAAATGCTTGAAAATAAATCTACACTACTATAATCTAATCCACATCCCAAGTGGGCCCACTTGATTGGCTTCTGCTAATCTACTAACATAGAATGTAAGCCAAGAACTATTTCATTAAATTTAGAAATTCATTACATTGGAAAAATACATAGAACTATAAAAACAAATAACTACAAGAGTTAACAGTTTGTTTTCATAAACTTTCTTCTTCTAACCCCTAACACAATTGGTCCAATCCCTATAAATAGAATATTGACACTTATTCCAAAACAAAAAGAAAACAAACTAGCTATAAATTTGTAGAGAAAAAGAAGGAAAGATAACAGCTCAAGGTGGGAACAAAAGATAATGGCTCAAGGCATGAATAATAAAGTCTGGACAACTACTTTGACATAATAATAAATGCAGAGAATGTTGCAAGTCTTCATAGCTCCTCCATACTCATAGTCATGTGCTTTGGTACTATTATAACTTTTCCACCATGGCTAAACCTCAACATCTTTTCTCCTTGAATGCTATTGGCTATCTTCAACATTCATCTTTGAATTCTTCCAATCATCTTCAGCTCCATTGCTAATAGGTTAGTTATAATGCAAAGATATTTGCAAATAAGCATTATCAAATAAAATTCAAATATGAGGACACACATTCTGATGGTTATATGAAATACTGCATTATATATAATATTGGCAAAATATGGCCTACTATCTACCCATAGGTTAATCATTGTTTTAGGTAAACATAAGTTCACAAATGTCTTGATGAAAATAAAATAGAGTGTTGAACAAAGTGTTTAAAACTATCACAAAATAGAGGCAATAGTTAGCCTCATCATCTACCCCATGGTAAGCTAATGCTTTTCCTCAAGCATTGCATTTCCTATTCAGTGACCTGAATTCCCCAACTTTAGTCCTTCCTTTCCTATTGCTCTTGAAGGTATAGTAGAATCCTCATGTTCTTTCCTAAACTTCCCTTCTATTGTCCTCCTTTAGGTTTTCAAGTCTGTTAGCATTAATATCATACAAAGCCCACATGAGCATTGCAGGTTGCATAGTGATTGGGCACTATAGTTCTAGTCTAGCCTATTTCCCTAACTCTATATAATTTGGAGCTCGGTGAAGGGAAGCCTCCAAATTGATGGGACTATGTGGCTTTGACCTTTTAAGTGTCTTAGGTAATCTAGCCCATCTACTTCTAACACCAGCCATGGCTTTCTAAAGGAAAAGTAGGGTAAGTTATCATAATCTACATAGGCCTTGGTTTGATCAATGAAGATTCTATCCCTTAATCCCTTGTTCTTATCCAAATAAGTTAATCTAAAATAGTCCTTAAGAACTTCTTCTGATTTACTGCTCTCGTCTCTTAATGGCAGGGGCTCTATTCTTTCCTCGTCTTTGTAATTATTTAGTTGTCTATCATAGTTTCCTTCATTATACATCTAGGACATCAAAGCCCTCAGATGTATAGTCCCAATATAGAGTAAAGGATTCCATTGGGTTTTGGATGGGATAATAAAATTGTGCACATATAATTCATAGAGAAAATTCTATTGCTAGGATGGCAAAGTCTAGTATAAACCATAGAATTCTTGAGCATATTTGAATTTTGCATTTATATTCTTAAGGGTTAGCATAAGTTGGAATAAAAGAATTTTTTTCTTTAAACACATTCATAAATCCGTGGTGGTGGTCTACAAGCAAGTGCTTGATCAGCCAATTCGAGGGCATGATCCATCCTTTATTTTTTATTTGCTAATTGCTCCTTCAAATTTGTAATTTCTACACCTAGAGACACTATGTCTTTCTTCATTTTCTTCCTCTCTTCTTCCCATAGGGTTGCAAAAAACATATGCTATCCAAACAACTAGAAAAGGATTTTCTATAGGGTAATGGAACTATTGTCCTCTTCATAGTTTTTTTTCCTCTTTCTCTATTCCCTACATTATTGTTCTACAAAACCAATAAGCCATGTTGATTTATAGGGAACTAAGCCAGTGTTTGGATAAAATTGCTTAGGAAATGTTTCATCTTTATAGCTTGAAGTATCTGGTTGGCCTATTGAGGTATCATTTTAATTTTCATTAACTTCAACCCTACATTACTCATTAGGGTTTTTAGAAATGTTTGCAGTTTCAGGGTGAGGAGGATAGTTATCAAGAACAATTTGTACTGGAGATTCTTTGGTAAATGGCTTGGATGAAGTGGATTCTTTAGAAAAATTCCCTCCCATTCTAGGACTTCTTCTTACAGGGGTTTCTTCTAGTATAATAACCTTCTACCTACTTCTTCCTTTGGGTTTCTCTACTACATGTGTGACTACTGCAGGACCCATCTTAGTTCTCTTTTGCCTCATGACTGTAAGGTTTGGCTTTTCTTTTACCAAAGCAAAGATCTCTTCTTACAATATCTATTTTCTCTTTTCTCAGCTAGAGGTAGGTTTCTAAGTTTCTTGAACAAGTAAAGACGCATTTTCTTGCACATTCTTAGTTGAAGCATTTTGAGTGCTCTGTTTAGTAGGTTTATTAGTGGGAACTACATTCTCTTCACTGGGCTATTCATTAAGAGCAGCCTTGGGTTGTAGGGTTTTAGCTTGGACAAATTTTTCAGAGAGACATCCCTAAGTGATCTTTCTATGATTAATTTAATTAGGGCATGATGGATGACAAAATTGTCCTTTCCCTTTTGGGTTTCTTTAGCACTAATACATAACATATTGTACAAGAAATTAGGAACATTTACTGGATAATTATGCCTTATACAACTAAGCAATTTAAAATGATGTGCATGTAAATATGAAAATCTTCCTCCACATGTGAGGTACTTGATAATGTGCATGGCCAACTCATTGTATGGTGGAAAAAGAGATGTCCTTTTGCAACCTTGCATGGTAATATCCAATTGAGGATCAGTTGGTATGACAAACTGATCCCTGTTTGATCTTGCATCATGCATATTAGGATAATGTTCTTCTATTGTTGGTAGCCCACTTACTTCTACTATTCATTCTTCTATAGTAACCACCGTTAAACTCCATATAGAAGCTTCTCCCTCATCAAACATACTTGTGAATTATGTCGCTACTTCTTCAATAAATGCAGTTAAACTTAAGAAATACCCTAACCAACCACATGCATTAAATATCCTCACTACCTCTACATCTAAGAGAAAAATACTATGCTCCACTAGTTCTCATCATTTTAATTGTCCACCCATTTCTATTTAACACTTTTACTGTCTGCACTGCTTGCACTATTTCCGCCTTATGAATTCAGGCTTCTTTTGTTGTTGTTTTACAGACCCATTTTCACATTTCATTTAACAAGTAATTAATGTCATAACAATTTATTATGAGCAATAATATGCCTTTAATGAGAATAAATCATGGATGTGTGAAAATCATTTGAAAATGGGATTTAGTCCACTTGAAACTTAAATACAGGTCACATCTCAACTTGACAATAAGGAATCATTCAAGAATAAGGGGTATGACATCTAGACACTTGTGTACTTATGACAATTGAATTCCATCAATAAAGGAAGTATGAAGATTTGAAAAAAAAATTCTATATGAATAAATAGGAATGTCATTGGGTTTTAGTAACCTTCCCTGCCCCTTACAAAATATGGACAAGTGTTCGCACTTGTTAGACTTAGTACAAGGTATGGAACTGGCATAACACTATCATAATATAAAGAATGCAATATTAGATATAAGCAAAAAAAGTTGCATACTATAAATGAATAATAATTTAAAAATCTTATACCTGTTAATTGATCATCTCACATACCAAAAGGTGGTAGAAGGTACATCAATAGTGACAACATTCGTTAGCAAACTTGTGGTGTTTCTTGAATGCATTAGAAAATGATGATGTGGAAGGTTGGTGGGTGGAAGGTAAAGAAATGAGATGAAGTGAAAAAAGAAGAAATTAGAAAGTGAATAGAGAAATTTAGAGCTTTATGTGGGCATAAAGTCATTATTATGGGCATGCACAAAGAAATTAGTGTTTAAGAGTTGTAGGTGAAAGGTTAGCACCTTCAACTACAGGAAGAGTTACCTGGTTTCTATTTGAGCTTTGCCATTGAAATTTCTGTAGGAAGTCCTCTTTTGTTTGGGGATGTTTATATATCTTGAGTCTATGACCATTGACTAATAATTTAAAAGACACTGGATCAATGGTAGATAATTGGACAACTCCATTTTCAAAGACATGGTTAATTTCATATGGACCTAGCCATCTTGTCGGCAACTTGCTTGGCATATCTTTAAATCTAGAATCATATAGTAGTGCCCAATCACCAAGTTGAAATTTTTTATTACTAATATGGGAGTCATGCCATTTTTTTCTTTGCTTCTATATAATTTTAGTGTGTTTTAGAGTAGCTTTGTGCATTTTTTCTAAAGAGTCAAGATGTAGAAGACATTCTCTCTATGCTATAGGAAGTTCAATGCCCAACTCCAATGTAGTTCTTAAATTTTTATGTTCAAATTCAATGGGGAGAATTGCTACTTTCCCATCTGTAGTAGTCTTCCATGTTGTTCTATAGGCCCAAACAAATTTTGGTAATATGCTATTCTAATCCCTATGGTGTAAATGAACTATTTTTGTTAGGATGTTCTCCATCTCCCAATTTATGACTTATGCTTATCTATTAGCTTGAGGGTGATAGGGACTTGATTTTAAGTGCCTGATGTTATATTTTTTTATTAGTTCTAAGATTAGATTAGAAGTAAATTGCACACCTTGGCCAGTGACTAGTTCTTTGGGTAAACCATAGCGAGTAAAGCTTTTTTCATACATAAATTCTGCAGCTTTGTGATCACGAGCATACTTTATGGCTTTAACTTCAACCCATTTTGTTAGGTAATTAGTGCACACAACAATATATGATTCCCCACTGGATGGAGGATCAATTAGACCAATGAAATCCATGTCCCATTTGTCAAATGGTGTTAATGCCATTTGTGGGTTGAGAGGCATTTCATCTGTTCTTCTTGGTCTCCCTATCCTTTGATATTTGTCACAGCTCCGTGTATATTTGGTTGTATCTTTTTGAAGTGTAGGCCACTAGTAACCATTTGTCAAAAATTTCAAGGCTATTCCTTTTGCAACAAAGTACCCTCCACATGGTTCATTATGACATGTATGTAGAATTTCATATGTCTCATCCTCTCTCACACATATTCTCATAACTTGATTAGGTCTAGTGTAAAACAAGAGATTTTCTATCCAAGAGAAATGGAAACTTTTATCTACAAGCAGCTTATTTTCTTTGTAAGAAAAATGTTTTGGCATTTTATTAGCTGCAATGTAGTTAGCAATGTTTGCATACCATGGAGTTTGAACAGTAATATGAAATAAATACTCATCTAGGAATGCATCATCTACCAAAGTAGTGTCATTCTCATCATGATGGATTCTTGATAAATAATCAGCTACCACATTAGCTCTTTCAGGCTTATCAACAATAGTAATATCAAATTCTTGCAACAATAGTAACCATCTTGCTAACTGGCTTGTTATAGAAGGTTTGTTCATGAGATATTTAATTGTTGCATGAACAGTATGAAAAAATATGGGATAGCTAGTTATATAATGCCAAAATTTATTCAAGGCATAAACTACTGCTAACAATTCTTTTTCAATCACTGTGTAGTTTAATTCTAGTCCATGAAAGCTCTTGCTAATATAATATATTGCATTTTCAAGGTGTTGAGATTGTTGTACTAGAACTGTACCTATGACATAGTCAGAAGCATTTTTATATATATGACAAGACAAATTCCAATTAGGGCCTTGTAAAACTAGAGTTGTAGTGAGAAGTTTCTTAAGCTGTAGGAAGGCTTCATTACATTTGGGTGTCCAACTAAATTTAACTTCCTTTGTCAATAATTTATACAAGGGACTAGCTATTTTTCTGAAATCTCTTATGAAATGTCAATAATATCTAGCATGACCTAGAAAATATCTTACATCTTTTAGTTTTATGGGTATGGGCAATGTTTGAATTACCTCTATCTTAGCTGGATCCACTTGTATTCCTGCACCTGATATGAAATGACCAAGTACCACACCTTCTTACATGAGCATGAAACATTTTTCACTATTAAGTGCTAGATTATGTTCTTGACACCTTATCAAAACTTTTTCAAGATTCATCATTGCTTCCTCAAAGGTGACTCCAAATGTTGTAAAACAATCCATATATATTTCCATATAATCATGTGATATATCAGACAAGATGCCAATAACAACTCGTTGGAATGTTGCTGGAGCATCACATAGACCAAATGGAAAAATAGAGTATACAAAAGTACCCCATGGGCATGTGAATGTGGTTTTGTCTTGATCTTCAAGAGCAATACTGATTTGATTATAACCACTATACCCATCTAGAAAAGAGAAATACTTCTTTCCAACTAGAGTGGCTAGAACTTGATCTATAAATTGTAAAGGAAAGTGATCCTTTTTGGTAGCCTTGTTCAATTCTCTATAATCTACACAAATTCTCCATTTTCCTCCCTTTTTGGGCACTATGACCAGGGGTGACACCCATCTACTATCAGATATAGGATAAATAAAACTATCATCAAGCAATTTTTGCAATTCAGTTTTAACTATTTCTCTAAGGCTTGGATTTATCCTTCTTTGGGGTTGACAGAGTGGTAGACACCCTTCATTGATGTATATCTTATGAGTGCACAATGTAGGACTCAAACCTTTCATATCACCATATCCCATGCAAAATCATTTTCATGCTTTTGAAGCAACTTTATTAACTATTTCATTTGTGTGGATGTTAATTTGGGGTTTACATGGAGTTTATGACCTTTGGACAACTCAATAGTAGTGGTAGACTCTATCATAACAGCCTTAGAGATTGGACTTGCTTCTAATTCACATGGTAAGAGTGGATGAAGAATGTTAGGTTCTTTGAGTATAGTACAATTCTCATCACATTCCTCATATGTGATTAATTCCAACACAAAACTTTCAGATACATCTTTTTCTACCACACAACTATTGATAAGAATGCTCTAAAGTACTAAATCTTCCTCCTGCAACTTTAGAAAGGATGGTCTATGTAACATCATGAGTTGTGCTATAGAAATTAACTCTTCTTCTTCATCCCCTAAAATTGGCCTAGCAGATGTGCTTAAATTTGGCAATGGTTGTGGTGGAGGGTATAAATCAAATATCTTTGTTGCTTGGCCATTGGATATGGTCATATTCCCTAAGCTACAACTTATATTTGCATCAGCTATAGCTAACCATGGTTGACCTAAGATGATAGGGTAATTGGATAGATTAACTTTGGGGGATAGAATCATGAAGTCTGTAGGATACTCTAGAGAGTCTAAGGTTACAACTATGTTTTCTATCATCCCATTAGGGGTGACAGTAGAACTATCTCAAAGTTGCATAATTGTTGGAGTAGCCCTTAATCCTTCTATTTTCAACTTCTTCATAGTGTCCTTGGTCATGAAATTTATAGCAACACCAAGATCTATTAAAGCATTTTTAACAGACTAACCATTTATACTCACATCCACAACTAGACTACCTGGATTAGAATATTTTGGGGTCACTAGTAAATTTGGACCCAATTTTTTACCAATTCTAGTTGAATTTTGACCAAGGTTCATCACTATTTTTTTGTCAAAATTTCAACCAAATTGTAGGTTAGTCAAAATTTTGACAAATAAATTGTAAGTTGGTCAAAATTTTGATGAGAAAAATAGCGATGAACCTTGGTCAAAAATTGGGTCCAAATGTACTAGTGGGTGATCAATTTTCCTAACATAATGTCAATCAATTCTCCAACAACATGGACTATGGTGGCATCCTTTTTCTTCCTCCTAGGCTTCTTCAAGTAGGCATCTCTAATGGCTTTTCCATAGATTGGAACATCTTTAATAGCTTGGAAGAGGGGTATTTGGATATGCATGTTCTTCAACTGATCAACAATATCGAAAGGTTGTTCCTCTATTTGTATAGGTTTACTTTGTACAAGCTTTTTTGGAAAAGGAGGTTTCACTATTGGTTGAGCTTGGGCTAAGATAGTGACATTGGTTGGGTCAACCTCTTTAGAGACTAGGGGTTCTCATGTTGCAAGAATATCTGATATTTCAATTATAAGAGGTAGTTTAGGTGTTGGTAAAGTTGTACTAGATCTCATATGTATATTTGCAACACTCAGAGTGTAATCAAGTAGGATATTGTTGATAATTAGCAATATTCATGGGTTGTTGTGGTTGTTGGCTATTTGGATTTAGCTAAGGTTGTGTAGGTAATTGTGTTTGCTTTTGAGGTCTAAGATTTACAGGCGGTGGCATTAGAGCAGGTTGTTGAACTGGGGTTGGTAATTGTGGAGTACTGGTATTTTTATTAGGCCACTGCTGAGGTCCCCTCTATTAGTTTGTAGGCTATCAATTCCCTTGGGTTGGTTTCCATTGGTTCTACTAGTTTTTCTAGTAGTTCTACTGATTCTGCCATTAGTTATTCTATTGGTTGAGTCAGGATGGTTGGGAATTCTGAGGCCATTGGGGCTGTTGCAGATTATTTTTCCTAGCATTATTCCAATTAGGTTGATAATATTGTGGAGGACCTTGGGGATTATATTTTTTTCCATTGATTACCATATGAATAGAAAAGGGTCCTACGACAATAGATAGAAGATTGCTAACCCCTAACACAATTGATCTAATTGCTAAAGATAGAAGACCGACACTTATTCCAAAACAAAAAGGAAAACAAACTAGCTATAAATCCATAGGAAAAAAAGAAGGAAGGATAACAACTCAAGGCAGGAAGAAAATATAACGGCTTTGGACAATAGCTTTGACATAATAATAAATGCAAAGAATGTAGCAAGTCTTCATAGCTTCTCCATACTCATAGTTGTGTCCTTTGGTATCGTTATAACTTTTCCACTATGGCTAAACCTAAACATCTTTTATCCTTGAATGTTATTGGATGTCTTCAACATTCATCTTTGAATTCTTCCAATCATCTTCAACTTCATTGCTAACATGTTAGTTATAATGTAGAGATATTTGCAAATAAGCATTATCAAATAAAATTCAAATATGAGAACACACATTCTGATGGTTATATGAAATACTGCATTATATATAATATTGGAAAAAGATGACATACTATCTACCCATAGGTTAATCATTGGTTTAGGTAAAAATAAATTCACAAATTTCTTGATGAAAATAAAATAGAGTGTTAAACAAAGTGTTTAAGACTATCATAAAATAGAGGCAATAATTAGCCTCATTAGTGTCCCAGTTAGCAGATAAGGTCCATCCACTTTAAAATTTACTTCAAAAAGACACTAAGTTTCAATGGGATTGCCTATGTCAAAAAGCATTTGAACAAGTTAAGGTATACTTGGCTAATCCACTAGTTCTAGTCCCTCTAATTACAGGATGACCATTGATTCTATACATTTTTTCCACTTCAGTTACCTTAGGTGCTCTTTTGGCAGAACTAGATGACAAAGGTAATGAGCAAGCCATATACTATCTTAGTCAAACATTAGTTGGCTATGAGTTGAACTACACTGTTATTAAAGTAATCAAACTAGAAATCTCATTACCAAGATAGATCCACTCAAATATTTGCTATCAAAAGCCTCCCTCATTGGTTGAGCTACAAAATGGGTCTTGATTTTAAGTGAATTTGACATTGTCTATAAGGATTGCAAGGCCATTAAGGGACAAGTAATTGCATACCAGCTTGTTGAAGCTCCTCTTCAAGGAGACCATCCTATTATAATAGATTTTTGAGATGACAAAATTATGATTGTTACCCTTAGTACATAATGGAAACTATTATTTGATTGTTCCTTCACACAAAAAGGATTAGGGGCACAAATTTTGTTTGTTACACTGCATGGAGACCTCATTCCTAAGTCTTATAAAATTTCATTCCCTTGCACAAACAATATAACTAAGTATGAAGGATTAGTCATAGGGCTTTGTCAAGCTATCAGATGGAATATCAAAAGCCTTCTTGTCTTTGGAGACTCTCAGTTGGTCATTAAACAAGTCAAAGATGAAAAGTTGTTGCCATATCATCAGATAGTTGAAGATCTTACACAAAACTTCACCGAGATAGTCTTTTAGTAGATACCAAGGACCAATAACAAAGCAATAGATGCCATGACCACCATTGCCTCTATGATCACCATGCTTGAATATAGTCCTAAGTGTGATTTTCTTGTTGAGAATATTTTTCTTCCTGCTTATGAGCAACCTGATTCAGAGCTAGTGTCTAATATTTTTAGTCCTGAGTCTCCATGGTATGCTGACATTTTTGCCAATCTTCATCATAAAATGATCCCCATAGCCCTCTCCCTGAATCAAAGTAAAACTTTCATCCATTGTATTTGTAAGAATTTTCCTAAGGGAAAAATTCACCCAAGAACTAAGAACTCAAACACAAGCACAATTGTAGACTAGAAAGAGAGAGTATGATACAAATGATGATATATTCATTCAATATGCATTGTGAAAGTACACTAGGAGTGACTATATATAAAGGTCTCTAAGATACATCTACAATGCCTCGTAATCAACATCATGATAAGTCATACAACTATGCACATGTCCACTAGATATGGGTTATCCTCCATTAAGCATAGAAGTAAGTGTGATGGAGAGGATAAGCCTACAAGGGTGTAATACACAAATCAGTGTTGTAGACACCCTGTGCTAAAATAGAGTTGTGTATTCCTGTCTTATCAACATGACAACTCAAAAAGGTGCACAAACTCCTAAGTGTCTCATAAAATAAAATAATAAAACAATTCAAAATAATAAAATAATGCATTAACCTAAGTAAACTTAAGTAAGTGTAGATAGTAAATACGTATTTACACCAACACCCCCCCTTAAGTGCAACTTAGGGGAATGCCCTTAAGCTTATGAAAACTAGGATGAAGATGCATGATGGGTCCTCGCTACTAGGCCATGTTAGGTACCTATATACATAATGAAATGCAATCTCTCATAAAGAAAAAAAAGAGGGAAAACCTCATGGGAAAAACCCTCCCCCAAAAAGAGAGATAAATAGGGATGCATGGATGGATGAAGTAATCAAGACCCCACCCCCACACACCACCCCCCCCCCCCCCCCCATTACGACATACATCTGGTATATACAAAAGTGAAGAAGGAGAAGAACAAGAACCTCATAAGAGGAAAAATTCCCCCACCCCGCACCCCCCATAAGAAAGAAGAGGAAGAGAGACAAGGTAGTGCCCCCCCCCCCCCCCAAATGAAGAATGTCTGCCAATGAAAGATGTGCCAAATGAAGAAGCTAGTCTAAGAGTGTTGAATGGCGTTCCTCCCTTTAGGAAGAAACAATGCCAAAGGTACAATCCTAAAGATGTAAGGTGACCCTGAAACCTACTCAAGTATCCCTGTGCTGATGCTGATGGTCGCCCCTTCCAACTATGTTGAGAAAAATGAATGCAGATCTGGCAAGGATGTCTATTGAACCTGTTCCACTAAACCATCTATCTTCTCAACTGACAAAGAGACCTCCTCCAATTTTTGTACATAAGGATCCATAATCACACCAACATGGATAGATTGATCATGTAGAGAATGGACATGAGGGTCAAAGTGAGCCCTTGTAACAACTGTAGAAGGATCATCATTATCAATGAGAAGATGTAAGTCCTCAAGTCTATCTCCCAAGTCAACTAAAGTTGGAGTTGGAAGATGAGATGTACGATGCTGTGTTGAACCTTTCATCATGGCAATACAAGCATGTGGACTATACTAATGATGTGACCTCTCACTACAACTCTCAATAGAACCCCATGTATCTAAATTTGTTAAAGCACTATCGCTAGTGTCACTATCAGTTTTCACTGTGTATGATGTGCAGAGAGGATTAAAGGATAAGCTAGGTGAACTTTCCTCAAATTGAACATCCTTCTCCATAAAAATCTCATGAGTCTCTGGATCCATTAGTCTATAAGCCTTTGCATTGTCTTCATACCCAATCAAAGTACAAGGTCTTAGTGCAGGTGCCTTGCAACTCCTGGAAGATAGGTTTTCCCATGTTGGACAACCAAAGATTATAAAGTGACTCACAACTACTTTTTTGCTGCACCATGCCTCGAAAGTAGTCTTCCTCTCTAAGGCATTATGAGGAGACCTATTAAGTATGTGAGTAGCATTGCTAATGGCTTCAACTTCAAGTGTAGGATCAAGAGACTTGGCTTTAATCATGCAACTTTCCATGGTTTTGAGAGTTCTAATCCTCATAGCTGCAACATCTATCTTATGTGGAATGAATGCTGGTGAATTCTGAAGATCAATCTACTCAAGTTTGCAAAAGTCCTTAAGTCTTTTGTCAACATATCTATTCTCATTGTCCACTCTTAGTACCTTGATGGATTTCTTGGATTTTTGTTCAACACAAGTCTTAAATTCTTGAAGCTTATGAACCACTTCATTCTTGTGATGAAGGAAGTAGACCCAAGTTAATCATGAAAAGTCATCAACAAATGTGAGGATGTAGTGGCCTTGGCTGACTGAAGTCACTACAAAAGGGTCCTACTAAAACCATGCGAACCAACTAAAGAACAACTGGAGCTCTATAAGACTTCCCTTTATCATACTTCTACTCGAGATTCATATCCACTAAACATGATGAGTATTCTCCCTTAGAAAAGTTGATGTTAGGTAAACCTTTGACCATATGTTTTGAGAAAAGTTTCTAAAGAGAGTGAAAGTCAAGGTGACCAAACTACGCATGCCATAAGGTGATTTGTGAAGTAGAGTGAGTCAACAAGGTTTGAGAAGGAGACTTAGGCACAAAGTGGGAGAAGGAATAAAGCCTTTTGTCATCATTAACTTTCCCCACTGCAACCAATGAATCATCTTGAAGATTGTGCACTATCACTAAATCTAGAAGGAACTCAACTTTATGACCAACTCCAAGATGAGTGATTTGGTAAACTGATAGGAGATTGGAGCTAAGGTTTGGAACATAGAGAACATCTTTGAATTCCCCATTTTCCATTTCCACATGTCCTTTCCCTTCAACTTCTATTTTAGTATCATCTCCCACGAAAATGTGTGGTACCTGTGATTGCTTCAATGAAGAAAAATCCCACTTTGAAGAACCCATATGGTAGGAGGCACCTGAGTCAAGTATCTATTCCAAAGAAGAACTTGTGTTGGCCATGAGTGCTTGCCCTTTACCCTTCAAAGAGGTTGGAGTAGAATCCTTGGAGGTACTTGGCATTTGAATCTTGTTCTTCTTGTGTACGTTTTCCAACTCATCAATTCTTTTAGTCTTGCAATGATGCTCATCATGATTTGGCTTTTTTTTGTATTCATAAAAAAATTTGTCCTTCTTTTCATTACTTCCCTTCTTGTTCGAAGAAGAACTGCCTTGCTATGAGGAGGATTCTTGTGTCTCAGATTGTGATTTTTGCTTCCACTACTTCTTCTTGTTGTTGCTTTTCCCTCCTTGACTTGATTGGTGCTCATCACTAGCCACCAAGGCTTTGGTCTTTGATGACTTAAAAATTCCTAAATCCATCAAGTGAAACTAATCAACAATCAACATTTTTATGAATGCATCAAATGAAGGGTTCTAGTAAGCAGATCCCATGGTCAATTTGTGAGTATTAAAACTTGAAACAAAGCAAGCATACTTTGAAGGTGCCCTCTTCAGGATGTGATGAATCAACTTTTCATCCTTCATGGGATTTCCACAATCTTTAAGAAGTGCCCTATACTCATTTTCTTTGGTGATGTAATCTTGAATTGTGTCAAAAAAATTTGGATCCAAGAGAAGTAGATCATCCTTAATTTGAAATCCCTTTTCTTCATCCACCTTACCATAGAATGATATAAGTTTATCCCAAGTTGCTTTGGATTCTGTATAACTAGCAATGTGAAAGAAGATATCTGTATGAAAAAAACTCTTGATAGCTCTAAAAGCCCATTGGTTTTGTCTTTTCCATTCAATGAGCTCTTTAGCATCAGTAGGTTTGGTGATTGTACCATCAACATAAAGACTATATCCATTTTCCATTAATCTAGTCCATGCAATATCTTTCCATGTAGACTAGTTGCGTGAAGTTAGAGGACATTTAAAACTCATGACATAGAAAATAAAAAGAGCACAAAAGAGAGACACAAGAACACAATACACCCCCCTCCCCCCCCTTTTCACTCAATCAAATGACCCCCTCAAAAAAGATGTTGTTGGCACTTTAAAAGTAGTGCGTGTACAATGGGCCACTTGTCAAAATAAACAAACTCGACTTTTTTATTTTTCTTTTACAACTGCCTTTTGAGGCCAAAATCTATCACTAAGCATTGTAGTTCAGATGTAAAACAATTCTAAAAAGTAATCAAAGCTTTATAATGTAGAAAAAGCACTAATTTTGAAAGTGAGATTTTGGTCCACACAACCCTAGAATCTGACTGGAGATCTAGAAAGTAAACAAAAAAAATGCACTTTCAAAAAAATAGAACCTAAAAAAGTGACCAGATGTCCTCGTACAGAGCTTTTGAAGTTGCAAAATGTAGGATTATGTAGGTATAGTCACCAAAAAATGCAATTTTTGCAAAATCCTTGAACCAAAACTTTAAAAAAACCACCATTTGAAAATTTAGGAAATTCTACCCAATTTTTAAAAAAATTACACCTAAATTGGAGTCTAGATGTCTGAGTTATGGGCTCACAAAGTCAAGCTACCAAATGAAAAAATAATTTGGAGAGGGGTCTAGAAGAAAAATTGCGAGATTAAATTTGATGGTCAAAAGGCTATCATAGGAGTTCAAAAAGGCCTAGGAATGATGGTTAGATGGCTATCAAATTTAACCAAGTTCTCTGCTAACATTAGCAAAAAATTGTGCCCCCTATCGATGTGTTAGGTTGCTAGTTGTTTGTACTGTATAGCTAGGGACACATGGCAGAGGCTATAAAAATGATGTGTTAGGTATGGAAAAGTGCAAGCATGGCATACTAAGGTGGCACCATATAGTGACGTGTTGCTTAGTTAGTTGTTGATGTGGTTTAGATTGTGTGTCTGTCCTGCAATACAGACAGGTCTGACTGGGCACAACATGTCAGTCTTACATCACGGTCTAATGTGGCCTTTGACAAATAAAATTGTGCCACATGGTATAGCTGAGAGGGGTCCGCATAGACTAACATGGACTATACAGTCTCCATGTGGGATCAAGACTAGAGGGTGTGTGTCTGAAGGTACAATTGTATGGTGTGGGCATGGAATTATCACAGTTGTTGTTTTAATAAAAGTGACACTGAAAACACTATTACTTTCTAGGAAATCTCACAAAACTTGCTAGAATATACCTTATGCTGCCAATGATTGCCGCACTGGCCAAAAGTTTAAAATTGCACCAGGTACTTTCTTGGAATGGTTGGAATAAGAAGACGATGCCAAAATCTATCGACATCCACCATGGGTTGGAAATTGTCATTAAATTTGAATAGCGTTGATAGGGGTTATGTGAGAATTATCCCACATGGGTGTGGTGGGATGTTTTAAGATATATAAAAACCAAACCGAGCAAACCACAAAGCAAATAAGTCACTGGTATGTTGGGAGGTGTGGTCAGTGAAGGTGCTTGGTCCGTCAGAAAATGGGTGACATGCCCAAAATTTTCCCAAAATTTGCAGTAAGCCCAAAATTGTATAGCCCATATTCATGAGGAATGTCGGTTGTGATTTACAAATATTCCTCTATGGACACAATAAAATATAGCTCCAAATGGAAAAGTCGGGGTGTCACTACCAAGTTCTGCTAAAAAAATTCTCTACTAGGTGCCTGAAGGGCAAAAAAAAACTTCAAAAAAAATGTAGTAAAAAAAAGTAGAGGAAAAAAATGTAGCTCTGGATAAATCAATTAAATATGCAAAAATTGACCATACTTGAATTGTAAATCAGGGCTTCCAGGGTCCGATTTACAAAAATAATTTCCCTCACAATCAACTTTGGGCCAAGGTACCTAAGTTTATAGTCAATCTTCACCAAATCATCATTCTAGATGCAATGGTGAGGTCAAATCCATCTCTAGATGCTCCTAATTTATACAGTACTCCAAATTCAGGATGAGGTGTTGAAGGAACAAGTGGTCTCGAACAACTATGTGATGAGAAAATCTCCAATCTTTGATACCATGTAAGAATTTTCCTAAGGGAAAAAATCACCTAGGAACTAAGAACTCAAACACAAGCACAATTGTAGACCAAATAGAGAGAGTATGATCAGAATGACGATATATTCATTCAATATGCATTGTAAAAGTACACTAGGAGTGTCTGTATATAAAGGCCTCTGAGATAAATCTAGAAAGCCTCATAATTAGCATCATGATAAATCATACAACCATGCATATGTCAACTAGATATGGGTTAGCCTCCATTAATCACGTAAGTAAGTGCAATACTGAGAGGATAAGCCTACAAGGGTGTAACACACAAATTAGTGTTGTATACACCATGTGCTAAAATAGAGTTGCGTACTCCTGTGTTGTCAACATAACAACTCAAAAAGGTGTGCAAACTCCTAAGTGTCTCACAAAATGAAATAATAAAATAATGCATTAACCTAAGTAAACTTAAGTAAGTGTAAATAGTAAATACGTATTTACACCAACAATATTGCCTGATATACTATCCTAGGTGATACACTTTTCCAAAAACACTTCGATGGAACCCTCCTCCAATGTCTCAGTTCAAACAAAGCTAGAGTGATGTTAGAAGATGTCCACCAACGAATTTTTGGTGCCCATTCTAGTGGCCTTGTGTTAGCAAGAAAGCTCCTTAGAACAAGTTACTATTGGCCTACTAGAGAAGTGGATGCCTTTCATTTTGTAAAAAGATGTGTTCCTTGTTAGTAGCATGGTGATTTGATACATGCCCCTACCCAAGACCTTCAGCCACCATCACACCAAGGCCCTTTTCCCACTAGGGATTTTATCTATAGGCCAAATATATCCAAATTATGCAAATGGTCACAAGTATATTATTGCCACTACTGAGTACTTCACAAAGTGGGTCAAGGCTATCCCATTAACCTACACCAATAGAAAACAAGTTTGAAAGTTCATCTTGAACTACATTATTTGTCATTTTGGTAAACCTCAAGACATCATAATTGATAATGGAACTCCTTTAAAAAAACTAAGAAGTTGCCACATTGTGTAGGAAATTCTGAATCACCCAACATTTTTCCACCAAATACTTCCCCCAAGGCAATGGCTAAGTTGAAGCAACCAATAAAACCATTTTGAAAATCCTAAAGAAAATAGTTGATGTAGTTGGCCATGATAGGCACCTCCAAATCACTCTAGCCCTTTGGGCCTACTACACCTCCATCCATACCCCCACAGGCACCACCCCATGTTCCCTTGTTTATGGTTCTGAAGTTGTCTTACCCATCAAAATTGAGGTCCCTTCCCTCAGAATCTCTCTCAAGAATATGATTTCTAAAAAAGAATACTGAGTTTCTCACTTGCAAGAGCTAAAAATCCTTAATGAAAGATGCCTCAATGCCCTAAATCACCTCTGTGTGTATCAAAATCACCTTTAGCTTTAGTTTTACAAAAAATTTAGGCCTCAAGAATTTGAGGTGGGTGACTTAATTTTGTAGCATAACATGAAGAACCTCTAGAACTATGAAAAGAAAGGAAAATTTGAACCTAATTGGCTTGATCCATTTATCATTACAGCTAAATATGGTTCTGGGGCATATTAGATTGCCACTTCAAAGGGAGATCCACTCTCTAAACCTATAAATATCCAACACCTCAAGTGGTTCTATGCTTAAGTCTTGTAGTTCCTATATAGTGTTGTTATAGTACCACAAAAATACAAAAAAATTAGAAAATCAGAAAACTCCAAAAATATTCATAACATGTTCCTAAAGAAAAGACTAAAAAATAGAAAAAAATATTTTGGTCCATTATCTATAAGGCTCATCTCACTTCACTCCATTCTCCCATTTCATCCCATCCTTGTGTAGAAGTCTCATCTGACTAACACTTTTCATGCATCCAATAAAAGACCTCTTGTTTGCAAGGCATCACTTCACTTCCATTTTTTCAAAGACCTCTAGTCTAGGAGGAATTTTCTTGTCGAGTGTTTGTCCTAATCCTATTACACTGAGCTTTTTCCCACAAGTAGTGACTGCACCAAAACCTAAACAAAATCACCATTGAAACTTAATGATTTGAGAAAATTGTTCTTTTCATAGCCCTTGCTGACAAACATTTGCAACAAACATTAGACAAATACATAGGATGAATCCATCCTACATGTCATACAATGAACTTCACTTTTGAGACCTAACATTCTTAGCAAGAACTTTGGACTAAATGAGTACTTGGTCATGCGGTCTCTTTTGGTTGATTTCATTTTGTGTGTTAGTAGTAGCCTTTTATGGTGTGCCTTGATCTTCCATATTTTGGTATCTCCTGAATGGTTCCAACTAACTACATGTGTCATTTGTAGCATGATCTTTTTTTGATACTTTAATACATGTATGTCAATTTCAAGTTATGGTTATGCATTGCTCACTAGGGGTAATGGGTTAGAACATGCTCCACCAAAGATCATTAAAAAAACTTTGGGTGTGCCTAGACCTCTCCAAGGCAGATATGAAATTTGTTCCATCATGACTATGAAAACTACATCCACCATCCTAAAGTATCTATTTTCTTGAGAATCTAGTCCATGCAAAGGAACTTTGTCATCTATTCTTCTATAGCATATGGTGCATAACTCCTTTTTCAAAATCAAACTAGGGTGTGCTCTCCCATATAAACACAACTGAATCCCTCGATATCATGTAGCTAGGATTTCATTACACCCAACTTGAGACAATGGTTCTCTTTATTCCCCCTCCTATGCTATGCTACTTGGTTCCTACATGTGAAAAGTTTGACACATGTCCATTCATTAGGTTCATTTATCTTACATTTTCATATCTCATATTTCCACTTTAAATTAGCACCATTTTATTTTACATTCATAATTAGGGTCCTTTTCTTTTACTGACATTTTCAGTTAGGATACATTCATATTAAGTACATTCATTGCATTAGACATTCCATGAATTATTAGATCCCATTTTTCATTACATTAATCTATCAATTTATCCTATCACATGTAGTAATGTATACATCATGACACATCTCATAAAGCATATAGTAAATCCATACATCTACAAATAACAAAATGTAGACATCTCATACATTGCCCTAGAACCTACACATAAGTCATCATATATGCATCATAGAAATCATAACATCACACACATCCTACATCACAATGTCAGTAACCAAATCATAGAAATTACATGCATAAGAAACAATCATCCATATACACTTAGGCTCATCAAATCATGTCATATATATATATATATATATATATATATATATATATATATATATATATATATATATATAAAAGAATCATGTAGTATATCATGCATAATGCATCATCAAATAATCACTACATCTGCGTCACTGTGTCAAAACTGCTCACTATAGAAATCATGGAGCTAACCCTAAGGGCCCAACCCCTTCTATACCCCCTCCTCATGGAGGTCTACCCTATCCAACTAATTGCTCTAACCTCCCACGACCTCCTGTGATCTATGAATTGGATGCCTCTCAAAAATCTAGATGTCGTTGATCTGCAGGCACGACATCATGATACAAGGACCTATAGTAGGCTACCTCTCACATGACCCATGTCTCTTATCAATAGGCTTCCATGTCCTCCTACATCATAGTCATAACCTCCCCAGGCTATACCATCTATCAAGCTAGGTCATGCTATTGGCGGTACTCACCCACCTGCCTCTAGTGCATCTCTCGCTCTACCCATAGAGTGGCCACCTCCTATCATAGAGTATCTATCTCAACCAGCTCATCCACCTTAGCCTACATACCAAAATTGTTGAACTCTCTTACATCTATCATAGCCTACAGCGTTGCCAAGGCCTCCTAGGCACTGTCTACCCTCACTTGCTATGCCTGTACCTCGGCCTGTAGAGTTTTCAAGGCCTGTCAGGCACTACTTGCCCTCACACACTCCACCTGTATCTCACCCTATAGATGAACAACCTCTATCCTAAGGCTATCCCTCTCATCCCTAATATTATTTGCATTCTATGGCCCCTATGGCCCCTATACCTATGGCCCTTGTAGCCCCTGTACCTATGGCCCCTGTGGTGGCCTCGCTGGTGCTAGTACTCTCCTCTGGCAGACTCTGCACCCTCGAGGACCCTGCTATGCCCCTTGCCCTAATGGTGGCACCACCGCTACTTGCTCACCATTCTCTACTCTATCCCCCTTGCCCTATGCCTACTTGCCCATTGGTGGCATGCCTAGTATTGTGAGTTGCATAGGATGATGGGTCACCCACCACTGTGTATATATAGGTGTCATCCCTACATCTCCTTGTTCCTGTCGATGCACCCAAGGCATCAAATGCATCCTTTTCCATGAGATCCAAGCTAATCTCAATGAGGTCCTAAAACCCCATAACCTTCCATACTCATGGGATACCACTAGATATAAAAATCTATCTAGCACAACATATTGCATTCTCCCAAACTACCACTGCACTCTAGAGGGCATATATCTCATCACCACATGAATAGTCTAATTGATGAGCTAGCAATCTATCTATGTGTACTATAGGTAGCACTAAACCTCACTGTCATCCTCCCCTCCTATAGCTAATGTAATCCCCCACCACTCCACACCATCATATGGAGTCTAATCGAACATAATAATCTCGTCCAAACATCTCCTCTAGAATCTAACTTAGTCAAGGTGTACTGGATAGGTGGCCTATATTGGCATACAAATGGCTCTTTGGGTTGCCGAGTCTCAAGCCTCATAATCAAATGTATCACCCCTACATACTCCCATGACCACATCATGAGTAATGTCAATCCTAGTCCAAGAGTCTATTGTGTCCTATATATACACATGTGTAAATCATGGTACAACTCAGCCAAAATAGTCTAACCCCTATAGAAAACTACACCATCATTCTGAAGTAGAGTGCTCAGCACTCATGTCCACCCAATCAAGAATGCATGGCCAACATGGTCTGGCACCATCCTCCATATGAGTGATGCTAGGTAAAAGGGTAGTCATGGAAACCCCTTCTCTAATGCCTCTCTCCATCCCAACCACGATCTCTGGATTGGTAGCCTCTATTTTTGGCACCAAAAACACTCTCATAAATAGGGATCTGCACCCTCTAGAATATACTCTGGGTAACTCCCATGGATCGACACTTGAAGAATCTAGTACACATCAAGAAGGGTGATTGTCACCTCTCCAATAGATAGATGGAAGCTCGAAGTTGATGTGTGCCACCGCTCTATAAGTGTTGATAATTATGTTGAGTGTGCCCTTAGATCTGGCCACTCATGGACATTCTCTAAACTACATAGTCTAACATGCCCCACTCTGCCTTTTTTAGTTTACTTCCTAGCACCATAGTCACTGGATAGTGCTCCTACAACCAAAATGTCACTTTCTACATCTACAACATAAACATGCAATGGTTAGTATATCCTTTATCTTATGCTCTTTTTGCTTACCTCACCATGGTGCATCCTACTCTATTAATCCCAAGTCATCACCATTCCCTCATTCTATAGATTTTTCCCAATCGATGAAGATGCCCATTGGTGGAGACGTTGATCCATGCAGATGTGGGTTAGTGAAGATGACAAACTATGGAGACATCGATTTGGCATCTCCAACAGTTGCACAGATGTTAGTTTCTTGTTGACGACTGCTAGACTATCATCTATGGAGATGACAACATGAAGATCATCATCTTTGACCCAACTCTAGTCCCCCATTTTCCCTTTTTTCATCTACAAAGATGACAAGACACATCTTATTATCTCTGCAGTCCCTTGCATCCCTAGTTTGTCATTTGTGAAGATGATAGAGGAAAGATTGTTGTCTCCACTCTGACTAAGTTTTCCCCCATTTAATGGACAATAAATCCTCAATTTAAGTGTGTAATAATTTTTTTGAAAAAGTGGGATAGTCAACTTACTGGTGGGCCCATCTCAGCTAACCTTTGATGCTCCTAGATGTGCTCTCCAAGCCGTAATCTATTGATCAGATCCATCTTTCATCTGGTTCTCTACTCTCTAGGTGTCCAAATGACTCTTCCTTAACCCCTTTGGAAGCTTATATAGGCCCTCCAAGGTCCCTTTCTAAACCTATACCCTTTCCTTGGCCATGTCAACCCTTTTTTATCCCCAAGTCATGCAAACTATTCATCTATGCCTTTTTCCTACCCTTTCCTTTCTTCTAAAGACCTTTTCACAAAAATTGCCCAAAATTTAGTTTTTGTGCTATTTTTGCAAGGGGGCACCCTCCTCCCCTGTTATCACCTTGACATAGCTCCTAGAACTCCTATCCTCTCTGGGGTAACCTATATTTTCTTTTCTTTGATATAATGTCATTCCGACATCACATCAAAGAGGGGCAAAATATAGATGCTTCAAATCATCCCAAATGCTATATTAATTTATTTAATATTTCCTTTGACATTATAGTTAATTAATTATATTTTTTCATATTCTTCTACTTATTTAATTAAATTTATTTAATTAAATAGGTTCATTTTCCTAATGTGTTTAAATTTAATTTAAATGCATCCCTCTAATGTATTAAATTTATTTACTACATAGTGCTCCATAAATTCCCTTTTAAATAAATTTTAATTTATTTAATTCCCTCCATTCCATTAAATTCTTTAATCTTATGATTAAGTTAAATCTTATTAATTTAATCATAATCTCATCCTAAAATCTAGTCTATACCCATCACTCTCATCCTTCTAAGCTTACCCACTACTTAATCCCACTTTATTATCCTAAACACCTTTTAGCTCCTAAGTGTTTGCTCACACATGTGTGAGAAGCTCATAATCTAATAAAGCTTCCACTTTATTTACACCTCTTACACCTTTGTCCCCCCACTCCTTCCCCTAAGGTTGCTCACACACGTGTGAGCACACCTTGATACTCTCAACCATAAAGTTTATTTTTGACTTTTGCATGGCTTGTCCTTTAGCCCATGTCTCTCCCTTATGGCACCTATGTGGATGCCACATAGATGACACCTCCCCAAGGCCTCTCTTAGACCTATAAATAGATCCCTTGTCTCAAGCATTTTTCCATCTCCCTCATTTGCATTGTTATCATGCTAGTTTTGTTTTTGAGTTCTTAAAAATTTTATGCATAGAGCTAACCTTTGGTAGTTGTTTGCATTACCTAAATTTCTAGATTTTGCTTTAGATTCATGGTAGTATGATGTTGTTATATTTCTTTCTCCATTGCATCTCATCCACATTCACATCCATGGAATCCTTTGAGATTGGCTCATTCATAGTCATTTCTTGAAAGTATTCTCCATTCATTTAGTTTAGATTTGCTCATTTCATTTTGCATATTATTTATCAATCAAAGGATTCAATAGTTGTGTTTTGGAAGAGCACATTCACATCTCTCCAATCTAAAGCACACCAACAAGGCCTCTCATGGGTGCCCTTTGTTAAGCTACTTTGAGGTTGCATGAGGACTCTATCATTTTGTTTGCATAGTTTTAAAACTCAAGTAGAATTAGTAGTTTTCCAATTTTATTTAAATCTTTGATATGCACATGTTACTAATGTTCTCTTGTCTATGCATGCTCCTGACAAGTTAGGTTTTTATAAATACAGTAATCAAAGCAATATAATGCAAAAAAATTCGTAAGTCTAAAAGTGATTTTTTTTCCACACAACTCTATAATTTGAATGTAGATTTAGAAAGTAGATGAAAAAGTAATCACTTTCAAAAAAAAATGGAACTTGTTTTCAAGTCCAAATGAGCTCGTACAGAGCGTTTCAAGTTGCAAAATGTAGGATTCGATAGCTATAGTCACCAAAAATGCAATTTTTGACAAATACATACCACAAAACTAGAAAAGAACACCATCACTAAATATTTTAGGAAATTCTACCCAAAATAAAAAAAATTGCACCTAATTTGGAGTCCAGATGACTGAGTTATGGCCTCCCAAAGTCAGACAATCAAATCAAAACTACATCTGGAGAGGGGTCTGGGCAACAAACTACGAGGTTAAATTTGAAGGCCAAATGGTTGTTGTAGTAGTTCAAATATACCTTGGACTAACAGTAAGACGATCATCAAATTTAATACCGTGAAAATGCTAGCGCAAGAAAAAAAATGGCCGCATGGGTGACATGGCAGATGATGTCAGGGTATAGCTTGGTGACTAGGTAGTAACATGGCCTATATGGCCATTGAGATGGCAGTATGATGAGTCTTCATACAAAGATACACATGGTGAGGTGCAACACACTAAGCTGGCTTTCATGGCATAGACGTGTTAATGCTTAGTTAGATGCCTACATGGTTGGGCTAAGTTATTTGTACACATTGGATGCCACATGGTACATGTCCTTCACCAAAAACTTCTTTGTGATGTCAAAAGGTATTTCGTGACCAGTGAGATTACAAAGTGGTAGGGTCTTTGAACACAGGAAAAAAACTATAATTTGCGTTTGGAGGTGAATTTTAGCACCGGGATCAGCAGTCAGTGATAATACCATCGTCAAGAGGTTATTTAATGGTTGCCACGAGATGTTCTACAACAATGGTTGGGAACATGACTTTGCGAGTACTAGTGAAGTCTCTAATTGCCACTGGGAAATGTGTTGAACGTCAATGTGGGATTTAAAGATTTATCCCACATACACGAGGGCAACTGATACAAACAAATTTAAATACAGATTGTCATAGTAGCAATGCAAACAAGCCTATCCTGAGTAGTCTTGGCCGGAAGTTGAGTATGCTTGACTGGTGCTAGGTTGACTTGTGATGCCAGAATAAGAATATTTTGCGATGTCCTACAAATAAATATGCCAAATTTGGAGAGTATATTCAATTGTAGGGGTCAAGATTTGACCACCTAGTGCCTATACAAAAAAAAGTTATCTACAAGCCCGAAGGGAAAAAAAAAATTCCAAAAATTTCCACAAAAAAGTAGACAGAAATTACAGAGGAAAAATAAATTTGATCTAAAAATAAAATGTACATCTAAAGAATGATCATACCAGAGTTGAAAATTGGGCCTTTAGGTGCTGGTTAGCAATTTCTTTTTGCCTCAAATTCAAATTTAGCCCAGCATAGGCAAATTTATAGTCAATTTTCATAAAAATGGATGTTCTAGACACAATGATGAGGTTCATTCTAGCTCTAGACGCTCCCAATGACTGAAGAGAAATTCTGTAATCTCTAATACCATGTAAGAATTTTCCTTAGGGAAAAATTCACCTAAGATCAAGGAACTCAAGCACAAGCACAATAATAGACCAAAAGATTATGATCAGAATATCGATATGTATTGAATTCAATGTGAAAGTACACTAGGAGTTCCTGTATATAAAGGCCTCTAGAATGTTTCTAGAATGCATAGGAATCAGCAACATGATAAGTCATACAACCAAACACATGCCCACCAGGTATGGGTTATCCTCCATTAAGCACAAGAGTAAGTGTGGTGATGAGAGGATAAGCCTACAAAGGTGTAACATGTAAAATTATGTTGTAGACACCATGTGTTGAAATAGGACTGCAAATAACTATGTTGTCTACACGACAACTTAGTTAATTATAAAAACTTAGTGTAGTAGACACCATGTGCTGAATTAGAGTTTCTTACTTCTATGTTGTCAACATGAAAACTCATAAAAGTATGCAAACTCCTAAGTGCCTCACTAATCAATAATAAAATAATGCATTGACTTAAGCAAGCTTAAGTAAGTGTACATAGTGAATAATTATTTACACCAACAGAGCACTGCAATGTTCTTTAAAATCTTTAAAGTCACAATTTTTTTAAAACTTAACCCTTTTATTTTTTATTGTATGGGACCAACCTTTGCAAAGGATAGTGAGTGCACATCCATAGGTAAGAAGAAATATCGATGAAGACATGGATATGCCTCTGCAACAATATAGGAAAGGACAAAAAAAAGAAAAAAGAAGAAGAAATGATTCATGTGAACTTATGTTACTTATATGATGATAATGACTGATGTTTATGTATAGATGTTTTATTTATGTTCTATTGAATGTTTTAATGGATCTTATGTTTCAATGTTAATGTGAATTTTCTAATGAAACTAATGTGTTAATGAATGTTATCATGTGATAATTCATGAATGTTACATTTTATTAATAGAATGAATGAATTATAGATGTTAACGAGGAATGTAGATTTTATTTTTATTTTTATTTTTTTTGTTGGCAGGGGGAAAGAGCTTCTACCTTCATTTGGTTGGCCTTGATTAGTAGAAAATATTAAACTATTCATGAAACAAAGTGAAGCTCAACATTAACCTATGATTGCATGACAACTAACTATGTGAATCTGTTGGTTTTAAGCAATGCAGAAGGACGCCATAGTCAAACTCATTTATTTATGAAATTTAGTTGCAGTGTATGAAGCATTTGCAAGAACGGATTTCTATGGGATTGCCTCAAATTATTCATCTTTAAGGTACTCAATTGTTTATTTTTATCTACAATCATGTTTGGTTGCGTTTGATAAATTTTGTTGTAAATTGGGAGACATGAAGAAGAATTTGAATAGTGGAAACAAATGATATTAGATTACTCTAAAGTATACATTGATTCATGAACTATTCTCATTATTTCTTTTGAATGTGGTGATATGTTGAATAATATTACAAGGAGGAAGTAGAGGATCCCAAAGTCTAGTCAAAGATTTATCTTTAAAGAATTACCAAATTAGCAAAGCAGGCCACCACAATACATCTTATACTTCAACCTATGTTTCTTTTTTTGATAGTGGGAAACACTTGCCCTTCAGAATGGACTCGCACTAAGTGTTCTATATGACATGAAACGCTTAATGGAGAAAGCACATAACATTTACATTTCAATTATTGTTTCCAAATTCCAAGTTCACCTTTTTTTCATTTTAATATTTTATGATATTTCATGCTTTTCTGCTAGTCAATTTGTAGGTTGTTGCAAGGTTTGCACAACTCTCATTCCTACCAAATAACAACACCACAATGACCACTCTTCAATTATATATGCCCAAGTTATGTGTTGAGAAAAAAAAATATAGATCTAATTTGGGTTTTGAAATTCATTTTACACCTTTTCAATTTGAATACAATCAAAAGAACAATGCATTAGGAAAATTTAGAACCAAGTTTCTTACCCACAATAAAGGGTATAATTCTCCATCCACCCTTATAAGACTCTTTCTTTTGTACAACATAATCCACATTTGTTGAATGTGATTCTTCCTGCATTCTCAATGGGGACAATTGCATTAATATATCCATTGGGTCTATTATAAAAATCTTCTTCTTAGGTATATAAAGATTGTTGTTGCACTTCAATTCATGAACAAATCATTAATATTCTTATCACAATGCTGGATTATTGAATGCAATCTGATATATTCATACAAACTAAACTGTTACACAGTCTAATTCAGAAATAAAATTGCTCAATCATTACCCATAATTTGTATTTGCATAGTTTAAAACAACCACCATTTAACCTTTCAAATTCTAAATTTGATTGATGACATTGCTAAATCAACTTTTGTGATTCTTATTCTCAAATTATTGCTACTTATTTTGAACATCAAACTTGATACAACAAAATTGTCTTTTCAGGATTTTGCCAAGAAACATATTTATACATATAAACAACTATATGTTAGGATTAACCCTAGACAGAAATAACAGTTACATGTAAATATAACCAATATCAGAAAATAATAAATCCCATAAAAGAGGGCACAAGACACCAAGATTTAACATGGTTCACCCAGTCCCTGAGCTATGTCCACCAACATCAAGTCCAATATTATTATTATCCAATGATTACAATCTATAATCCCTTATAGCTCAATACCACCACAAGAAGCTACAATATCATCATTACATTATAAAATCTCTAACCCTAAGCCTTTGTATATAAGCTTTTGCCACTTACAAAATTAGGGTTAGAATAATAGAAACATAGTAGCCGACACCTTTTACAATATAAGGGAATTTTTGGCTTTGAAGGTGCTGCCCTCAAAAAACCCCTTTGTGGTGTTGCCCCTCGACCCCACCCTATACTGTGACAGGGAGCAAACTTGGGGTGTTGCCCCAGGACCTTGCAAGGGTGCTACCCCTTGACCACATTTTGTGGGCACTGCCCCCAAACCCCCATAGAAATAATATGGGGAGAAAACCACATCAAATAAACCTCTGAGTCTGATTAGGCTCCACATCACAAACATATAAAGAACTGTCATATCAAAATCCATTCCTGTATATATAAACATATTTAAATATATATAAAAATAGCTATCATGTTGAAATCCATTCTTGTATATAGGGGCACAAAAGAACGTGGCCATTAGAAGACTTGATTTTGATAAATACTTTGTACATAGGTGCTTCTCTTTGTGTCTTCTCTCTATAGATTAAATTCATTTATTTTTGTAGGCTTTTTAAAGGATTTGGGTTGAATTGTCATATAGATTATGGTAAGCATGGAAATAAAATCATTTTACTTAAGAAACTATACGTGTTTGGTATCATAGTGTATTCCATGAATTTTTTTGAATTAAAATTAATAACTACAATATGAGATGTAAAGAAGCTTTAGTTATGTGTTATATAATTAATATGTCTTTTAATATCTTATAAAAAATGATTTTTTTTAGCAAATATTTAACTTCAATACATCATATAAGTATAAGCTTGAAGAAGAGATGCACAACATTGTACCTGTGCCCTTTCCATATGATAATTTAGACATTTTCAGTCCTTGGGATACCACTTTTTCCATTGGCTAAGTACTGAAATAAGAGTACTACATTCTGATTATTTTTTGTGATTTGATTTGAATTAATCTCTATTAAATATTAGTTTGATATGTGTTATATTCAATGAGCTTTGTCACAACATACTAATTCAAAGATGGAATATACATGCTTGCAGAGTTCAAATCTTAGCAACCACAAGGACAACCACATCAACAGAAGTTACGACCAAAACCATATGAGAAAGAGGAACCTCCAAGAAATAGACGAGCAAGGAAGACACACATCCCCCATTGAAACACCAACATGAAAAGTTGATATGACATGGCAAGGACCAAGGAAAGGAGCTTTGGTGAGACCATCAACAAAAAAAAAAGGGGTTAGTTGGGCCTTTCCCTTGAGTGCAAAGTCTCTTGCATGGAAGGAAGAGGGATACACATGTATTATGGGCTGCATGTGCTAGTACATTGTTATGCACTTTGAGGGTGATAAGGGGAGAAATTTGTAAGAGTTGGTAATTATTTTGCATGCCTTGTGAAGGTGATTTGGTTTTATGTATTTGGCTTCTCCTCAGGTTTTAGGCACACCTTCACCCATTATATTGGTTGCCATGGTAACATGTTGTGTAAGCTCAAAAGGGTGTTAAATAGTGTATCATGTAATTATTATTTTATGTGTTTGTGCTTGATTGTTACCTGGTTGGTCTTAGTTCTCCAAGCTGGGTGGATGGTCTCATAGAGACATAGGTTGGGAGGTGAGCTCTTCATGGTTTTTAGTGTTGTTTTGTACATGTTTAAAAATGGATTTGTATTGAAGAAAAGCTTGGAAGATTTTTTTAATTTTCTGTTAGAGATTTCAAGAAGATATATTATGAATATTTGTAAAAGCTATGTATTGAAAATGATCAGTTGTAGATCTTCATTATGTAATTTCTTATTGTTGTAAAGATCCAATTGTGATCGTATTATTTGAAAAGACTTTTCAATATTGTGAATATATTTTACTTTAAATATTTCTTGAAAATGAGAAAAAGTATTTGAAAATTTGTAGCAAAATAATCTGTTAATAATTTGATATGAATTGTTAAATTGTTTTCAAGAATTAAAATTGAATATTATGTATGTGTATGCATGTGTCTTGTTCAAATTTTGGGCATGACATTTTGGTTTCAGAGACTAGTTTAAGAAACTTTGAGAAACAATGGGTTCATCTTGAATGTAATATATATATCAATTTTCTTGTTTTAGTATTTTTATTTCCAAGTAGAAGTTAAAAATAAATATAGCTTTTACATCATCTTTATATCTAAATATTAAATTCAATATTAATGTGTGTAATTAAATACATAATGCAATGAAGTATTTCTTTTACTAGCTTTAAAACCCATTTTCCAGAAAATCAAACAAGCTAATAAAATGCATATAGTCATCAAGAGAAAAAGACAAAAAAAAATGTTTTGAAAATTTCCTATAGACACCTACAAGATTACGGTTATTGTATGGAAAATGAATTAACCTACTATAAATAAAATTTCAGAGGTAAGATATACTTCCTAAGACAACTCCTATAGTTACCTAATATGAAGGAAGTCAATAAAGGAAACAAACTTCAGACCAAAAGTAAATAAAATTTTAAAATCAACGAAAATCTGTGGCTCACATTTCTAGTAGTAAGAATCAATAAATTTTCCCTTTTACAAGTAACTTTCCTAACTTATAGGATAGAGTAGTTCTTTCTAAATATATATGAACATGGATAGAAACAACTAGAGTTATATCACACTTGTTTTAGAAGAAAAAAATTTATCTTCTTAATATATCATTAATTGTGGGCCCCACCAACCCACTCTCCACACTCTTTTTCTTTTTCCATCATGCGATGGGTGTGGATCACGAAGTTAGTGTTTTTTTTTTAAGGAAAGAAGAAAAATAAACTATTTATTGCATTTGTTTTGGGGGAAGATATTGGTCATTCTGTGGCCCTGGGTGCACGCATGACACACTACCATCACCTTGGTAAGGGTGCGGTAAGGTAAGTCAAAGGTAGGTTTATTTTTCTTTGTTTGGTTTTAGTTAAATTGTTTTAAGATTAAATTATTAGTATTTTTTTGTTGATAGGCTATATGTGAGAACTTTGTTCCTATAAAATTACTTTTTCGCTGGAAAATTGTCAGCCTTTGACCGAAAAACTGTCAGCCCTTGTCATTAATTATTTTCCAACTAATTTTATCTCACTTCAACTTTAACTCTTTTTTTTCCTATTTATTTTATTTAATTAGCTATTATGTACATTGTTAACTCTTATTTTTATTTTTATTTATTTATTTATCTCCATTTTCAACACTTGTATTTAATTTATAAATTAATTTATCTATACTTTGAACTCTTATTTTTTTCCTGTTTATTTAGAAAATTAATTAGTTGTTATCTCCACTTTTAACTCATTTTTTCTTTCTTTTTATTTACTTTTAATTTTTAAAATTGATTTAAGTTTTAGCTTTTAAATTAGTTTAGTTAGTTTAATTTTTTTAACTTCAAATATTAATCTTTAGTTTAGTCAATAGGATATTTGTGCGAGGAGTTCCTATTTTTTTACTATATTTTTAAATATTTCTCATATTAATTTTTTATATTAATTTTTGAAGATTTTTAAAAATAATTATTTTATTCATAAATTTAAGCTGATAACATTAAATTAGTTTACTTTTTAGCTTTTATAATTATTTTTTTAAAGTTTTAGTTTTTAATTTATTTTTTAAATTAGTTTAGTTATTCACTTTAAATATTGAATTTGAATTTAGCGAATAGGTTTAGCAATTAGCATATTTGTATGATTGAAATTTTTGTTTTTAAATTGTTTAAATTTATGTTTTAAATTATCATTTTTAGTTTAGCCAATATGATATGATCTTTGTGGGAGTTTGTGTGTGTGTGTGTGTGTGTACACACACACACACACACACACACACATCTTTATATATATATGTATGTATGTATGTATGTATGTATGCATGTATGTATGTGTGTGTGTGTGTATATGCATACATATATATGTACAGAGATATATATATATATATCTCTGTACATATATATGTATGCATATACATACATACATACATATGCATATACACACACACACACACATACATACATACATACATACATACATACATACATATATATATATATTTCTCATATTAATTATTCATTAAAATAAATTATGAAGATTGTTTTTAAAAGATTTTTTTCATATGTTTAAGTTGGTAGATTTTAAATTAGTTTATGTTTTTTATTTTTTTAAATGATTTTATTCATATATTTAAGATAATAGACTTTAAATTAATAAACAGAATATTTTTTTTACAATAAGTTAAATTGTGATATTGTTACCAGGGTTTAACTATATAGTTTTTGAGTCAAACTCATTAACTCATGTTTATTGAGTAGTGATTTACAAGAATCCATCTCTCATGATGATAAATAGAACAATTAGCAGTCATTGGATCTAGGTGATGCTCACAAAGGTGAAGCACTAGACTTCCCTTAGTTTAGTTTTTAGATTTTATAATTATTTCAGTTTATATTTTTTGCTCCATTTTATACGCATTATTTTTTTAATATTATTTTCTTATTAGTTTTTCATAATAGATTTTTATGGGAATATTTTTTAGATGATAACTTAGCACAAAAGCTTGTGACTTCTAATTTTTATTATTTTATGTGTGTGTAAAAGATAATAATTTTTTAAAATAAAAATAGAATAAATTTTAATGTAAATAAACTCTATTTATATAGTGGATAATATATAATTTAATGGTAAAAAAAATAAATGGTATTTGAATATTTGAAATATGGTACTATTAAATAATAAATATATATTTGTATAATTGAAAATCTAAAATTAAATTTATATATAAGTTAAATACTATTTATGCCTAATTCTTTACTAGATGAATTTGAATTGCTTTAAATGTTTATATATCCAAAAAAAAAATGTAATTAAAGTAAATTTAACTTTATAAGAATTGTGATGTGAATATCAGGATTTAACTGTGTGATTTTGAGTCAAACTCGATGACCCATGTTTCATGAGTAGTGATTCAACATGAATCCATCTCTCATGAGAATAAATGGAACACTTAGCACTCATTGGATCTAGGTGATGCTCACAAGGGTGAAGCACCGGGACTTCCCGGGAGGTCACCCATCCCAATACTACTCCAGCCTGAGCGCGCTTAACTACGGAGTTTCCTCCACAGTTAAACCCAAAGCTTGCAACCCCATTTGCAAAACCTTCACCAAGTGTTGTGCCTTATGAACCATTCATTAGAAAGCCCCTTAAGCTCATCAATTGATAAGTAGGAGATGATGCAGGAGTAACATTAATAATAACTTTTAATAAAATGGTGCCTTATGATGCAGGAGTATTCTAACTTTTAATGATGCAGGAGATGATGCAGGAGTAACAAAATGGTGCAGGAATATTTTTTAGATGATAACTTAGCACAAAAGCTTGGGACTTCTAATATTACTATCAAAAAATGGTGCAGGAGTAACATTAATAGGAACCGTGGTGACAATACCATCACCATTGAAGCCAAGAATTCCTCTCTTGACTCCTAGCCTATGGTAAACCTCTTGCCGGTTGTTGTTGCTAGTAATTCTTTGACTACTGTGGTTAGTATCAACTCCCTATCCTTGGCTTTAGATATGCATTCTCCAACCCCTGCCACAAATGTCCTAGCTGTTACACACTCTTCTGGAATTTTTTTTAAGGAAATAGATGATGACTGCACCTTCGAGATTATCCCTACTAAACCTGTTGCATCCCCCATGTATTGTTCTAAATTCTTTGAAGCCAATCTGTTCTCCACTATGGATCTAGATGTTGAATCTACCTAGCTCTTTGAGGATGTGGTGGAAGGTTACAAAGGGCCACAATCTAGTAAGAGAGGTAGGCCTAAAGGTTCAAAAAACAAAAAGTCCTCTGGAAAAAAAATAGAGGAGATTAATGTTGCCTCTCATCCTACTCTCAATGGTATAGAATACTTGCTCAACTCCTCATGAATTACACATCATGGAACATTAGGGGTCTTGAATCCCTAGATAGAAAACATGTTATTAAGAAAGTGTTAAATTCTATTGGCTATATGGACATTCTTATGTTGCAAGAATTAAAAGCTATAGGTTTTATGCTTGAAACCAATTTAAATTTTATCTGGTTCAATTCTATTAAGTATTTCACTAATTATTCAAAAAGAAAGGGTGGATTTGGCATTCTCATTCACCCTAAATGGTCTAAATACATAGTTGATAATGGATCATCCCCTTGTAATAGGGCCATCTAGGTTCAAAACTTCCAAACTCCTATTCAATCCCCTAGCTTGTAACAAACCTAAAAATCCCAATCTTTGGTTTACTTGGTGCAACTTTCAAAAAGGTGACAATAGAATCTACTCTAAGCTAGACCGGTTCTATGCTCATAAGAATGCATTTTCCTTTATACCAGGTAAGGATGGTAATGTTGTTAAAATTTCCCCTCTACCCTCTTAGATCATCACCCTATTGTGGTCTTCATCTCTTTGTACAACCAATCCCCTCTCAAGAGGCCTAAATTGCAAGATAAGTTCATTCTCAATGTTGGTCTACTCGAGGATGAAGATGTCATCTCTACCATTAATCTCATTCAAATTATTAATAAGAACCAGCCAACTTTGTAGTCTTACATTTCTTAATGGCAACACAATATGGTTGCATGGAAAAAAACTTCTTTAGACCATTGGACAAAAGAAGGCCAAAGACTTTAGGACTATCGATAAAAAAATTTCTGAGCAACTGAAGAATGTTGAAGCCAATATTCAAGCTAACCCTTCCAACTCTAACCTTTCAAAGTGTGTCACTTGTGTGAGGAATGCCCTTAGGAAACACCAACACCAAAACACTTGTGGAGCAAGAATTAGGGCTTGTACCCATTGGTTGGAATATGGTGATAGAAGTACATAGTTTTTTTCAATTTTCTTAAGCAAAATCAAGCCAATGAATCTGTCAATAAGATTCTTGTTGACAATACTGAAATTGTTGATATTGACAACATCAAGGATGACTTCTTTGACTTCTACCATTCTTAAAAACTGGTTAGTACTTCTGGAATTTGATTGTGTTTTAAATTAAACACAATCAATTAAACACAATCAAATTCCAAAAGTACTAACTAGTTTTTACTAATGGATTGTGGAAATCAAATGACACTCTTCTACCATTCTTTGTTTTCCTCAGAAGATAGTGACAATGCCAAACAACTTAGAGGGAAATGTCGACCCCTAATCCCCATCAAAATCAACTTTTTGGAATGTTCTTCTCTTAGTCAAAATATATCCATTGATGACATAGAGAAAGCCATCAAATCTCTCAAAAATGATAAGGCCCCAGGCTCAAATGGTTTTCCTATTGAATTTTACATAGCCAACATCAATTGGATTTGTGAAGATCTGCTTCATATCTATTCGAAAGTCTTCACCAATGGGTCTCTTGGCTCTATAATCAATTGTGGGGTAGTCAAACTTCTCCCCAAAAATGGAGATAAGGTTTTAATAAAAAATTGGAGGCCTATCCCTCTCCTAAATGTGTCTTATAAGATTCTTACTAAGATATTGGCCCAAAGACTTGAATCTATCCTTCCTAAATTTGTTAGCCCCTCCCAGACTGGGTTTATCAAAGGAAGATATATCCTTGAAAATCTCATCATAGGTTGGGAAGCAATGAGCTGGGCTAAGGATTTAGCCCAAGACTGTGCCATGCTTCTGCTTGATTTTGAGAAAGCCTATGATAGGATAGAGTGGGACTTCATACTTATGATGTTAGAGGCTTTCAGTTTTCCCAATTCCTTTTGTAAATGGGTCAAGGTGTTTATTTGTGAAGCTTTAGCTTAGATTGATATTAATGGCTCACTTACTAAGACTATTTCCCTTAGTCAATCAATTAGACAGGGCTTCCCCCTTGCTCCCATATTATTTATCATTGCTTTTGATTCTTTGTCTTGCATCTTAAGGGACAACACTCCTTCACCAGCTATTAAGGGACTTTCCCTCCCTGATAATTCTGAGCTCATCAATTCTCAATTCGCTAATGATACTATCATTTTCTTTGAACTTTCTGAAAGCAATCTTATTGCGCTTAACCACAAGCTTGATTTGTTTTGTTCTATTTCTAGAGATCCTTTATCTTATGCTAAAACCTACTACTTAGGATGAGATAACGCTCCTCCTAAATGGCTAAGTATAGTTTCCAATGGAAAGGACCAAAGATGATTGTCAAGTATCTTGGCATATTGTTCTTGGTTGACCCTTCTCTTAATGAAATGTGGAAGTGGGTGAAGGCAAAAATCTCCAAAAAAATTGGATAAATGGCATAATAGAGATTTCTTTCTCTTGCCAGGAGAATTCAAGTTTGTCAAAAAATCCTCTCCTATAATATTTACTACTCTTTAGCATGGGTTTTTAGTGATTATCAGATCTTAGAGATTCAAAAAATTATTAGACAATTCTTGTGATCTAATAGTAGAGGAAGGACAAAAATCCATTCGGTTAGATGGGAGTGGTGTCATATCGATAAGCTTCTTGGAATCTTGGGATTGAAAGATCTCAAAACTCAAGGAATATCCCTTGCTGCCAAATGGATCTTTCACTCGCTTGAGGGATCCGAGCCATAGAAGGTTCTTATTATGAATAATATTAAAAGAGGCATCCCTAAAAAGGCCAAATATTGGAAGAGTCTTCCCTTTGTTTGTTAGGAATAAGGTGTCTCAACCTTGTATAATTCCTATTCTTATTATTTGTTTTGTAAATTATATTTGTTGCAAATAATGTTGATGTGTCGACATCTTGAATTGTGTGTAAGGAGATCATGACTAAAACGGTTATGACAGATTTCTATGACACATAAGAGCTATGTTAGGAAGATTCAATGACAAGTGAAGACATGTGGCAACTAAGATATTTGAGTACTATACACTCTACTTGGGGTTCTTATTTTCTCAGAGAATGGTAAAACCCTAATACGGTTTACCTTTTGGGAGTAGCCCTAAAGTGAAGCGCATGATATAAGCATTTTTAGGGTTACGAAGAGATGTGATGCGAAAAAAGGTGTATTGTTGGTACTGCGAGTAGCTACTGGAGTCTTCTGTTGTCGATGTTGAACTTGCATTGCAAGTGTATTGTAACCTTGTGTTGAAGATAATACATTGTGCAGGTTCTGAAGGGGTGGGGTTGTTTTACCGAAAGGTTTTTCCCCACCGAAAAATCCTTGTGTTATGGTTTCTTTTCTCTGTCTATTTTCTGTATGCATGGTTGGCTGCAATATTGTTGTTTACATGATATTGAATTTGTAAGTATAGAAGATTTTAATAGGATTTGCATTATACTTTCCTTATGAGATTAGTGTAGGAAGCTGTTTCCACACCTAAGTTTCCTTACATTGTTGACCTTCTTGAAGGGAATTTTTATGTTTGTGTTCAAGGTTATATTATTTTTAAATCTATTTCGAAGGCTTGGGATGTTGTTAAGAAATTCATTCCTAATAGGAACTACCATCACTCTCTTCAGCTCTTTGACAAAAGATCCATATGGTGGAATCTTTGTCTTGCTAATAAATGCCTTGCTCTTTGTCAAGGCTATTTGGAAAATGCTTGGAATAAGCTCAAGATCTCTTGATTGGTAGATCTATTTGAAAATAATAGCCTTATCAATTGGGAGGATCTTAGGAGCCAACACAACATTCATGCCTCTCAAAATTGAAAATTTATAATATGATTAAGAAAGCTAGTAGCTGCCTACCCACTATCTATTTTGTGGACTCACACATATTTCTTAACATGAAATGGCTGGAGGGAACTATAGTAGGAAAACATAAATCCAAGCATATCTATAGTATAATTGGTTATAATGATTCTATTATTCCACATCTCAAGAAAACTTGGTATTCTGAACTTGACATTCCCGCATGGAAAAAACCCTTTGAAAGATTGTGGAAAAGTGGCATAGAACCAAAAATTGCTTGTTTTGAATGGCTTCTTATACTCGATAGACTTCTTATTAGAAAAGATAAGATGGATGATCATAAATGTAAACTCTTGAATATGCCTGAAACATGTAGGCACATTTTCTTTGATTGTATATTTGCTAGAAGAGTTTGGCTAATGTTTGGTATTATTTATCCTAAAGGTGTTAATATTCTTGAAATAATCATTGGTTATATTCATGGCTTAAAAAAGGATAGTAATTTGTTTTGGTTTATTCTTTCCTCTAACATTCTTTGGCAGCTTTGGAAGTGCAGAAATGAAGAGAGGTATGCTAGCAATCCCAAGTCCCTTATTGAGTTTTTTTTATAAAACTCATGCTTTTTAAAATCTCCTTGTAGGTTCTAGACAATATGCTTTGGAAAAGGAAACGCTGAAGAGATTCTTGCAAATGGGTCACTCTAGAATGTTCATTTACGAAATGAAGATTGGAGAAGACACACAGATAACCCTGCTCTATTTGATCATGCCATCATGAAGTTGAATGAAGACTTAGGGATAGGAAAATAAGTGTGGATGGAGACATGGTCTATATGCTTGATCAAATCCAAAAGAGAAAGAGCTTAATTTGGATGGCGGGCCCCTTGTGCTAGACATCCTAGGTCGATGCTTACATTAACACCACTTTGTAGGTGTTTTACTATAGTTAGTTTCACTATATTTAGACATATCTATTTTCTATAGGCTACTTTGTTGTAATTGATACTCTAGTTCTTCCCTTTGATCACAGGAGTGTGAGACAACGCCTCCTCCTTGTGAACCAATGTTAACTTTTGTATCTGTTTACTCTCTATATCTAATTAAAAAAATATCTGAACATTTTAAAAATATGATTTTTTAAATTAAAATCAATATCTAATTAATCATATAAATGTCATCCTACTATTATAACTAACTTAAATATATCTTAAAATATTAATGTTTTATTTAAAATAAAAATACTCATTAAAAATATAATAATGAGGATACTAAAATGTAGAAAATTTGGCTTTCATATTCATAATATAATTGTTATTTTGTTTGATCTAATAATAATAATTGGATTAATAATAATAATTTAATTTAGTAGTAATAATAATAATTTGAATAATTTGATTTAATAGTTTTTTTAAATTTATCGGTAAATGATCGAAGCCTAGACTAATTATTATTATTTGTTGGAATTAATTATTATTATATGTTAAGCGAAGGTAGATTCAAACCCAAGACCTCCCACATGAGAGGCTCACAAGTTACCATTGCGTTGTAGACTTTTACCTTTAATAATTGATAATAGCGTATACATTTGAATTGATTTAAAATATAATGTATTAATAGAATTGTAAAATATACAATGGTTACATAATAAAGTTATTGTATTTAAAGGATTGAATATTTAGATTTGAACTTTGTTTATTTTTAATGAATAAAATACTACTTACATTTGATATTTACAAAATTTGTTGTTTGTAAATTAAATAGTTTATTAACATACTTTAAGATTAAAGAGAAATAGGACGAGGAATTGAATATATATTAAAAATAAAAATGAAATTTTGTTGAATGTTACATATTTAGTTTTAACATTTAAATCTAGAAGTTACATACCATTAAAAACTACTATTAATATTTTTTTGTAATGTGCATTCCAGAAATCTTATCTAAAAAGATGTTATCTAGAAATAGATCCAAACTAAATGCAATAGTATATTGCCTATGGAAAATACAATAATATGTAATATATTATATTTTATAATGTATTATATGCTATTTAAAATCTAATAGATATATTGTTATAGAAAATAATGTTCACGTATATTTAATATTTATAGAAGTTAATTATTATTATTATTATTTTAGATTTATATATATATATATATATATATATATGTTTAAATATGAATTATATATATATATATATATATATATATATATATTGGATGTGAAATTAAAGTGTTGGATTTATTTTTATTTTTTAATAATACATATTATTTAATGGATTGATTAATGGGTATTTTTTGATACATTAATTAATCATTTATTTTATGGATATAATTCTTTAATTATATAACATGTATATTATAAATAGAATTTAAAATTAAAATAAATAATTTGGATATATGAGATTTATTACTATTGTGTATTATGTAATTATAACATTGATTTGGGAATTTTGACAACATCTAGAATCTATAAACGAATATATTGCAAAGTTTTTGACAAGGGCATTACACATGAATATGACTTCAGTCAATTGAAAACTAGAGAACAATTTTAAAAATATAGAACCTCAACTAAGACAATTAATTTGAAAATCTCTAATTTTTAGAAAAATAAGAAACACAATTAAAATTATTCTTAAACATGCAACTTGGTCTAGATAAACTTACAATCTATTTATCAATGAAGTTATTAATCAACTTGGTTAAGTGCATAGTTAGCTTAGTAGAACCCTTTTATGTTTCAACTTATGAAAAACATAAACCTTTGTGTAGGATGCCAATTATCACTCGAGCTAGTCCAGCTGGACAGGGTGGTCAAGGTGGTCGACGAGGTAAGGATCCTAGAGTCTCTTGTTCGAAAAATGTTGAGATAGAGTAGGACATTGATGTGTCTAGAGGGGATCATGTACCCCCACCTAACCCACTTTGAATCCTAATCAAGAAATTCTGGATGCACTTCATAACTTGATTAGAGTTATTCAGTAGAAGTTACTATTTGTACCACCACAGTTAGAGTGGAGGGATTCAGGAAGCCATATGATAGTTATTAGGGAGAGGACTAGGAATCATCCACCTAGCCTTGTCGAGGGCAATGATGATCACAAGGTTGAGTCAGTTCAACAGGTATTGCCATGCCCTAACCCAGTGCTACGCATAGTAGAGAGGTCTCCTAGAGATATTGTAGACAAGATCAAGGAGTTGATTCAGCTCCAACCTCCCCTATTCTTGGAAAATACCAATGGGGTTGTTGTAGAGGCATGGTTACAGAGTTTACAGTGGTGCTTTGGATTTTGTCCTTATAGAAGCAATCTGAAGGCATGACTTGTGGTGCATCTCCTTCGTGAGTTAGCTTTAGAATGGTGGTAGTAGGAGGAGGCTTTAGGTGAGGTGCATTTTGACACTCTCACATGGGAATCTTTTTTGAGTAGGTTTAGGGACATGTATCTTTCTGAGCATTTTAGACAGAGATAGCTAGAGGCTTTTTATGACCTTCAACCAAGAGGTCTTATAGTAGCATAGTATGAACATAGGTTTTTGGAGCTCCTTCCTTACGTTGAGTATATGAGGGAAAAAAAGGTACACACTCTTTTTTTTTCAAGGGACTTAATGTACCTCTCCAGGATTCAATTCAATTAGCTTTTCCATCTACCTTCAAAGAGGTAGTAGAGACAGTCCTAGTGGCAGAGGATATTCATAAAAGGGGACAATCAATTTCAGAACCAAAATAACTCAAGTTAGTTTTCAAGTCAGTAGAGGCCCCCTTGGAAAGGGAATATGAATTAGTTAGGAGGATTCTTTAAGGTTCGTTAGCTACAATATGATTATAATCAAGGATCATCACAGGGATATAGGGGCTCTAAACCTAAGAAACAGTGGTAGTCTCAGCGTCCTAAACAAGATCAAAAGACATAAACCCCTTACACACAACCAAGTAGGACTCAATAGTCCAGTAGGGGTGGTTTCAGGGGATCCATCTAGACTAGAGGTTCTTAGCAAACTAGGACATATGGTGTTTAGATTTAGGCTAGAGGACCATGCTACACTTGTGGTGGTATGGGTCACATTGCTAGAGATTTCCTATAGGGTTCAACATCAGGTTTTTAGAGAGGGGCTACTTCTGAGCCCACAGTAAGTGACATGGGAAAATCTCATAGAGTATTTGTAGTGGTTGATAACCACCAAGCATAATGCCACACCATGATCTTTGAGGCTGGTGTTGGAGTCATAGGCATCTAGCACTAGAACCCATTCTATTTTTGGGTCGACAAACCCTAGCACTTTAAGGTAAAGAGCTTGACCAGGTTAGATTATAGTGGGACTATTATGATGAGGTCACAGCTTCATGGGAGGACACACCACATATGAGATCATAGTACTCGTACCTCTTTGATGAACTCTAGAAGGATGTTCATGCCTAGGGGGGAGGATGTGAGGCCTCACCCAGCCCATCATAGCATAGCATAGCAATTTATTTGCATTGCAGATACTTTATATTTTGAGACCTTTTTATATGGTGGACTATTATTCAAAATATTTGATAGTCTGGGACACTTTATTTTTATCGTGATTATGTATGATGTTAGAACATATCAACAATGTTTGATGATTATTGACATTCATGTACTTGGTTGGTTATTTAATTGAGGATTATGAAATTATGTTTGAATGCAAAGGTTAGATGGATCATATATTTGAAAATCATGAAATGTTGCAAATGGTCATATCATACTTAGTTGATTTTGCTAGTATTATATATGCACAATGGTTTAGTAATGGAAAAATGTTATTTGAAATTCAGTTGAGTTATATTTTATTTTTTGATTCAATTACGAATAAAAAATTGATTTATGATTTATATGTCTTGGACTACTAATATGTAGTTTGAGTGTGTAAGAAATAACCATGGTAAAATGGAGAACCAAGACTATACCTTTGTATCTATTGAGAATGCCAATGCTACATCTAATGAAGAGATATTAGCCTCATTGCTTAGTATTTTACTTTGTGAATGTAATGCGAATGAGTATGTTAGATTAGATTTTCCACTCGTAATGTTAAGTGTGTATTTTATAGTATCACTTGGCACTTGTGTTGTTATGTGTATAAGTGGCAAGTTAGTTTTATATATTGGCAATAGACATCCAACCTTATTTTCTAACCAAGTAAAAATGTTTAAGTTATATCCCCTTGCATAAAATTATCATATGAAGGCTTTAACTAGATTAAATTCAAATTTTAAGTCTAAGATGACTTTAGAGGGCTTTATTAAAGTCCTAGGGTGTTCTTTTGGTAAAATTAAGTTACCTACATGTTAGTACTATATGTTAGGGCTTTAATTTTGACTTTACTTTAGTCTAAATCACTTTTCTAACCATTTTTAAATCCAATTTTTCAAGTATTTTGAAAATGGAACAAATCTTACCCAACTTCTCACCTTATCTTCAATGAGTTGGAGTTCCAATCAAATAGGGAAACTTAGGTGGAGTGAAGGGGTTTTTTCTATTTCATAATGGAGAAAATTATTAGAGGAGTTTTTTGAAAATAGGAGATCCATTCATGCACTCTCTAGTTTGAGAGATTTTCTATTTTTGGAGATTTGATCAAGGATAGAGGGCTCTTCATAAATCAATTCATTTGCCATAGCTTTGGAGCTTTTGTCATGGAGAAAGGTTGGATCTTTTGTTATGTTTTAGGAATTATGTATTGTATTATTATTTTTGAATAAATGTTAGGTAAATTTGGCTATAGATTCATATGTGTATTGTTCATTGTCCATGTTGCATTTTTGGGTATGAATGAATTTCTATTGTTTCTTTTCCTTCTCTTAATTTTTAGAGTATGATGTTATGGGTGTGTAAGGACATCACTCACTCTTGGGAGGGAAGAAGTGGCCTTTGAGTGAAGGGGTTAGTTGGGCCTTTCCCTTGAGTGTAGAGTCTCTTCCCTGGAAGGAAGAGGGATACACATGTAGTATGGATTGCATGTGCCAATACATTGTTATGCACTTTGAGGGTGATAAGGGGAGAAATTTTGTGAGAGTTGGTAATTGTTTTGTATGCCTTGTGAAGGAAAATCTGGTTTTATGTATTTGGCTTCTCTTTAGGGTTTTAGACACACCTTCACCCATTATATTGGTTACTATCGTAACATGTTGTGTAAGCTCAAAAGGGTGTTAAATATTGTATAGTATAATTATTATTTTATGTGTTTGTGCTTAATTGTTACCTAGTTGGTCTTGGTTCTCCAAGCTCGGTGGGTGGTCTCATAGAGACCTAGGTTGAGAGGTGAGCTCTTCATGGTTTTTAGTGTTTTTTTGTATAGGTTTCTAAATGGATTTGTATTGAAGAAAAGTTTGAAAGATTTTTTCATTTTCTGTTGGAGATTTCAAGAAGATTTATCATGAATATTTGTAAAAGTTATGTATTGGAAAAGATTAGTTGTAGATCTTCGTTATGTAATTTTTTACTGTTGTAAAGATCCAATTGTGATTGTAATATTTGAAAAGATTTTTTAATATTGTGACTATATTTTAGTTTAAATATTTTTTGAAAATGAGTAAAAGTATTTCAAAAATTGTAGCAAAATAATCAATTAATAATTTGATATGTTTTCATAAATTATTTTTAAGAATTAAAATTGAATATTATGTATGTGTGTGTCTTGTTTAAATTTTGGGCATGACACAGAGTGGACATGACATCACAAGGACCAAGGAAAGGAGCTTTGGTGACACCATCAACAAAAATAAGAGGAGCTCAAACCACAATAGAAGCAACTGGAACCATCACAATGGATTCTTGAATCCCACGATCATCAACATAATGTTGTGAGTTATTAAGCATGATTTTAAGATCATACTCACAATATATTAATTTATTTAGTACCTCAGATATATTTAGAAGAAAATAGTTAAAGTAGACCTTGTGCAATTGAGGAAATTTGCAATATTAGGTAGACCTACAGGAGAGAAAATGGAGTGTACTTTAGAAGGAGGAAATTTGTGCTACATGAATGAAGTTGCACCACATTGAAAGGGCCTTATAAAAGAAATGTTAAGCAATAAAAAGGATAGCAAATCCCTTGGGAGATGTGTAGATAAGTAAATACAACACAATATCTCACCATTTGTCAAGACATGAGATATAACAAACATTGAATGATATCACATGGAAAACATTTGAAGAACATATTACACTACAACTATTTCACTCAACTCTTAAGGATATACCCATGGCTAAGAAACCAATTAAATTATGTTCCATTCCAACCATAGATAAATTATGTTCCACACATCATGAATTATATTCCAGCAATCTCTCCACCAAGTTTCCCTCTCATGGGTTGTCTAATTCCTTTTCCTCCTATAAATACTCCCTTTCCTAGTGGAAGACTAGTGGAACCATCTAATTCTTTTCCCAATTTTTTGGTTTTCACTCCTCATGAGCAGCAAGGTTTGAAGGGTCCTCCTCCATAGCATCATTGTCTTCATCTACATATGTTATGAGATATTACATGTTTGGATTCAATTGAAAGAGATCACAAACATTGGTTCTAAGTCCATCCAGTGAGAAGTTTAGATTACCATCTCGCCTTAAACACTGAAGCATACTCTCAAAGTATTCTCACACTTTACCTACAATGAAATTAAAGTAAACATAGTATGATTAAGAATATCAATGCTTCAAGAATTTTTCAGGATAAGAAGTTTTGAAAAGCCTTACAAACTACATTCTAGATATAAGTTCTACGTATTGATCCATGATTAGATGACATAGAAGCATGGCAATCAATATCAACCAAAATTAAATCTCATTTTCTTTGCTTCAAGTTTTAACTTTACAACTATGTGCTCACCTCATGTTTTAGTCTAGAAGTTGGTCCAATGTTCAATGTGGATGGATGATGGACATGGATATCCATCAAAACACTAGATTGAACATTTTCTCAAATGATTTAGTTGTAGCCTCTCTTGTATCTATCTATGCAAAATGTGGAAGAACAAATGGGTATAATGTCTAAAAGAAATAGATGTATGATTTATGGTGGAGTGAAAAGTTGGAAGGTCATGTGTTTGTGCAGAAACAATCATTCAAAAATTAGGTGATGTAAGGCCCACACTAATACCCTATTATAGATCTTGATGAAATAAATATGTTTAGGAGTTAATAAGGTATTGATTAATATTTTTGTTACTAATAATGATTTATGAGACCTTATTAGATATTGATGCAGATTTTGATTATTATAACTCTAATACCCATTCAACAACATTAGGTAGATAAGATAGGACCACATGAAAATGAAACTCAACATGTTCAACCTGAGAACCTAGTCACGAGATTCAAGGTATGATCTATAAGGCAATTAGGAAAGATAAATTAACATTCACTCTAATGAGAACAACAATGAATGTAGGTTATAAAGACAACAAGACAGATGGTTACATTTGAAAATGGGTTTTAAATTATGATGACATAATTATGGAAGCGTATTGACAATTTGTACACACAAACTCCTCATAATGTGATAAAGGGATACTGCTAGGAATGTCGCTATGTTTAACTTGATTGAAAGGATACTAGTTAACAAGTCTGCAAATTAGTGATTTTCACTTAGGAGATATATACGAAGGTTCATTTTATAAGTATTAATGATTGAGTAGATATGACTTCAGTGTTTCATGATTATAAGTATGACGATAGAGTTTAGAACAGTAATTTTGTTATGTTAAGAAATATAAATGTTGATACACATATTTTGATATTGCAATGTTTTGAATATTTTATGGGAATGATTAGATGAAAATTAATTGTATATGTTAATGCGAATTATGTGATATTTAATCATTCTGCACTTATTTGTATGTATTTCTATAATATTTCATTGGGCTACTGATGGTTAAGTTGAATATGCAGGAAAATTGAACCATGGAAATTATTTAGGGAAACAAGGTTCAAACCTATGTGAACACAGTGAAGCCAAGGTGAATCTTTGGAAGATCCAAACCTCGTTGTAATGTGTTTATTTCATAATGTGATTGTGCATGGGTGTTATCATTTTAAAGATCATGGTTAATTAGTGACATGTCATCGTGATGTGTATGTATTTCATGTGTGTGTGTGTCATTTGAAACTTGTGTTGTTTATGTGTAAATGACATGTCATGTAGGATTTTGGACATGAAGTCACTTAACCTAAAATTAATGCCATTATAAAATTAACCCACCTTGGAGAGAGTGCTAGGATGAGTCAACTTCATGATGAAATTAAAATTAAATTTGATAGGAACTTTAGAGGGCTTAAAAGTGGTTCCCAAGTGTTATTTTGGTGAAAATAAGTCACCCACATGGTAATAGTATAGGTTGGGGGGTCTAAATATAACAATAAGTTAGTCTAGGAGACCTAGGGGACCCTCTAAACTAGTCATTTTCAAGCCAATTCGAAAATCAGAGTATCACATGACTTCTTTCCTCACCCCTCCACTTGGTTAAGTTCCTATTGGTAGAAAGGTACAAGGGTGTAAGAGGGCTAGGTGGGGATGGAAGTGGGGGCCTTTTTAGGGAGCTCGTGCCAAACTTAGTAGTTGTTCACCCACTCTCTAATTGTAGAGACAGATAGGGTTTTGGGAGAGGAAGCTTGGAAGCCAAGGAAGAAAAGATCTTGATCTCCATTTCATAACCATAGCTTGGAAGGAGGTTAGTGCTTCATGCCATGTTCTCTTCATCTCATGAATGTTGAAGATGGAAAATTGTAAGAGTATTCTTGTAGGATCTATGTTTTTGATATGGTGCATGTTGTAAATGTTTGTATATGAGAGTGAGCATGTTGAATCTATTTGCATTTTGGTTTTTTTTTCTTGGATTGTAGTTGTGGATTGAACTTCTTGTGTTAGGTGTGAAGGCTTCACTCACCCTTGGGAGGGAAGAGAAGCCTTGGGGTGAAGAGGTTAGTTGGGCTCAACATTGAAGTTGAGAAATCCTCCTCTTGGAGAGGGCATAGTTTTCATGGAGTATGGGCTCCATTGAAGCCATATGCCTTTTTATTGTTCTATGGGAGGTATAAGTGAGGATATGTGAAAGAAGTAAGTATAGATAGCCTTGTTGAGGCATGTGATTATTGGTAGCCATGGATGGCATGTGTTTCTTGGAAGCCTTGTTGGGCATATTGAAAATTGCAAGTTTTGTTAATGCATAAGGATATGGCATTCTCCTCTTTGAAGAGCCCACCTTCACCCAATGTTTATGATTCCACCTATGAATCATTGTGCAAGCCTTGGTTGGGGATTGGAAATGTGTTGTTAAACTGTGTTATTCATGTTGATTCTTGTTATTGTGATGTTGTTTGAATGTATCTCAGTTGAACCATGTTTCCCCTCGCACAGGGGTGGCCTCCTTGAGGCCTAGGTTGGGAGGTGAGCCTCCATGGTCATCATCATTTTTATCTCTCATTTGCAGGTCCTTATTGGATGATCTTGAAACTCAGAGCTCTTTTTTTTTCTTTCCATGTGCATAGGAGATGAAGGCATTCTTTGTTGTATTTGAATTGAGGCTGTAAGCAAACTCTATCTTGTTGTGGGCATTTAAATGTTTTGCATGAGTAATATTATTACTTCTCATTAACAAGGAGATTTGGTGAAACATCTATGTTTAGTGAATAGCATTTCCATTGTGTTTTTATACTATGAAGATTTCACCACCTTTTGTGTATTGTAAGAATTATTGGAGGAAGCATGCATTGTGTGTAGGTAGTGAAGTTATCTTGGTCCTTAAAGTTATTGAGCTCCTATGCTTGTATGCAGATTGCAAGATTGAATTTAATTTTCATATAAGAATAGCCATATTAGGAGAATTAGTTTCATGGAATGATGTCATCATTTCAACTCTCTTGAATAATAAATGTATATACATCATTGAAATGGATCCTTGCATGTGAATATAATGTTAGATCTTGAGCAAATGGTTTACCGATCTCGTTATATGCAAGATAAGAATAATCATTTTGTTCATATAAGACTTTTCTCAATCTCTATATGTGCTTTTGTATGGAGATATTGGCCAAATGAATCAATAAGACCATTAATATAGACTATCATAACATATTTACTAACCCCTAATGTATCATTGCAATTACTTATTATGGGTACCCTAGACTATAGAAGAAGAAAAATCAAATAGATGACATAAATGTATAAGTGTTAAGAAATAAACTTGTTGTAGGTGCCAATCCAACTTTCTGGAATTTGTATGGAGAAGTGAAATATAACCCTTAGCTATTCTAGACCAATAAAATATTCAAGGAATATCCACCCAATCCCATGCAAGGTATTATTAAATGCAATAGACTAAAGTAGATAAGACATAGTCTAATTCCACTTCAAGTAAAGAGAGTGCTTAATTAATAATAATAATAAAAGATTTGCATGCCCTAGGCCCCATCTTCATAATGGTGGGGGGGGGAAAAAAATGAAAGTCAAATCTTTTAAAATGGACAGTGGCCCCCACATGATGCCTACCCTTCTTAATGTTTTCTTTTGGGCATATGAGAAAGGATAAATCTTGTCTTAGTTTTGACATGGGTCAAAACCACTCCCTAAGCGACCAGTTTTAAAAGTGATGTAAAAAAAAAGGGTAATGATGGTAGTCCTTGACTTTGGCATAGCAAAATCATGTGAGCAACTCATTCTGTGGTGCCTAGTACTTGGATAATGTGAAAGGTTTTTAATTACATTCTCCACCCACCAACTCATGTTTAAGGGAGGACAAGTAAGGTCATGAAAAGTGTAAAAAGTTGAAATAAATGCCATGGTCGAATTTCCTTGTAGGAAAAGATGCCACTTATGATTGTCCTCTTGGTGTCCTAGGGGGATGTGACTCATGTCACCCCACTTTGGGAAAAGTAAAAGGGGTACGTGAGTTCTAATGGGAGGAGACTTTGCATTAAAATATATATATATATATATATATATATATATATATATATATATATATATATATATATATATATATAGTATAGGGTGGTAGGTCTCATAGTCTCATAGGATAAGGAAGGTCTTATTATATTAAAATTTGAATTTTTAATTCTATGTAAAGTTCATATTTTAATTTTGATGTTATTAAGATTAGTGTTAGGATCTAAGGATAGCTAGACACTAGGAATTGAAACTTATATTATTAGTGGGGTAGTTTGGTATGGGACACTCTAATATTATTGGGATTAAAATATTATAACAGATCAGTTATGTTATAAGGTAATATGATTATAAGGTAAAATTTGGACCACGGAAATATAGCTAGTGGTATTATGGATTGGTTCGGGGTAAGGAATGTGTATATATATATATATATATATTCCTATAAGGAGATACTTAAATCTAGGAGGCACCATGTGATATTATTGCACATATAGGAACCTAGTAACATATATATATAGTAACACAAATATATTTATGGTAGAACATTAAAAAAAAAAAATCTCCCCACAAACTTTAACCAATGAACGTAACACACTATATATGATGTGTAATATGACTTGCGAGTAACATGTTTGTTAGGACTCAGACAAGAAAATATTAGTTAATAGATTTTGGATAATTCATAATGATGTATATTAGAACATGAAATTATAATTCCTAGATTTAGGTGATCATCCATTTGGTCAGACGTGCAGAGAGAAATCGATTAAATCATGATTATAGGATCAATAATATGAAAGAGACTAGTGGAGATTTCGGACTAGTAAGTAGTAGAGTATTAGGAAGGAATATGTTAAATATTAATAATTAAAGATTAAAACTAAAATTGTAGTAAAAATAAAATAAATTCAAAATGGTAGCTAAACCTAAAATCAAATTAGTAGAATATAACAATAAGATAAAATAATAAAGTAATTATAAGATATAAGTAAAATGTCCAAAATAATAATGTTAAAAAATTAAAAAATAAAATTTTATTAGTTAGTAATTCACATAGATTGCTAGTTAGCAAGTATTCACTAACATGTATTAGTAGTGTGTTAATGTAGTATGGTTAGGAAATAAGCGGTATAAATGGAAACGAGCTAGTTAGTAATGAATTGCTTGTGGGTTTTTTAAGTATTAATGAAGGCAAGTATAATAATTTGTGAATAGACATAGATAAATCGATAGTAGATTTGATAGCATATAAATGATCAATTGAGGAGTAATTAGTATCAGTTAGTGAGTGTTAGTTCGGTCCAAGATTAACATAGTAAATTGGTTATTTATTGACATATTACATATAACATCCTCACCATCGTTTTAAGACATGCAACTCAACTTACTACCAATGTTAATAGCTACATATAGGTTAGGAGAAACATTTTAAAGGTGAATATGGCTAGTGATGTGAACATACCATGTTAGATGATAAGGAAGGATGAAGGTAGTGGCATATGAACTACACGTGTAAATACAATTCAAATGTGAAACTAAGTCCAAAGGATCTAACACAAAGTCTGAAGCCCATTTTAAAAATATTAGTGCATCACAATACTCCTGATTATATCTCACTAAACTAAGCCCTTGTCTGAAGAGATCTTTCCCTATAAGTAAAAGTAGTAGGAATCAATATCCAACATATCCTATTGAACATAATCGTTTCTTGTGACCCTGAGTAGATGTAGGAGGAATTTATAACTAATTGATAATCTAGTTGTAATATGCATATGTCTATTGGAGGCTCTTTAAGATTATTAAATTAATAAATAATAATAATAAATAAAGTAATTTTTTAAAAAAATAGTTGTGGTTTGCCCTATATTTTGGGCATGATAGGTGCATGGACTTTTAATGGAAGGACAATAATAGCAGGAATTCACAAACAAAATTGTGCATCATAAAGCCAAATTCCACTTCCTCTTTTAGCAACCGTGAAGGTTGAAATTGAATGAAGTGGATGCTTTGGAATGATTTTCAAGTTTCTACATTGGGAGCTCTAGGTATATTGAAATGCCACTAATTGATAAGTAGTTAACTAAAACCAAGCTTAAACTATTACATCTATCTATTACAAACTTGAACACTCAAACTATTTAAACTAAAATGAAACTTAAATAGTGTTATGTATCTTTTGCAACTTGAACACTTGAAAACTCCAAACTTGATTTCTTGAAACATAGAAAAAGGTAGAAACTTGAAAAAAAATTGATCTAGATTTCAAACATATTTTCTTATGATTGTGGTTTAATGTGATATGCCTTTGTTGACTTTGCAAGCATTATGTTGTTCTTGCTTCAGTGTTTTCAATGGAGTCTTATCCTCCTATAGGGGGAAAGGGTTCAATGTGACCCGCATAGTGAGTGCTTTAGTTTTATCTTCCTTGTAGGCTTCCAAGAGAAAGCCTAATTCTAGGGGGAGTGGATGTAATGCATATCCATAGTTGACTTTTTATGATTGTATTGTCAGATTCTTTTAGGCTTGTTTTATGTTTATATTTATGATTATTAGCATTAGTTACTGGATTTGATTAAATGTTATTTCATTTGTTTAGGATTACTTCGATGATGATATATGTATGCTTATTTAGTGATTTCAGTTATCTCATGATGGCTAGTTAGATGAATTATCTATAAGCAAGTTTATGGATACTTACCCCATACTTGCATGTGTATGGTGTATGTGTATGTTTTACTTTATGATTGATGTTCTTGATGTGGTTGAGGGAGGGAGTTGTAGTCACCTGCTAGTCAGGATCTATATGATGTACCACTCCTTGTCATTGCCTGCTTAGTTTAGAATATATGAGTATGTACATGTGTGGATTTTCTGTAGATTGCAAGTACCAGGTATCGACTTCCTTAAATCACTAGGATGAGTGTACCCTATCATAGTATCTCAATGATACAAGTGGGGAGATAATTCTTGAGTCGAAATCCTAACCTAAGCCAATTGTCCTAGAAAGTAGGACAAGAATCTAAGTTTTTTACCTGTCTGAATTTGTCAAGTGACATGAATTCATGATTCTGATCATAGAGTTTGATTATGTTCTTTGTCTTTAGTTGAATTGTTGTATTTGGTCTTGTGGGTTTGGTGTGATTTTCAGTTATAATTAAATCATATTGAAAGAGTATTTAATAATATAATTTGATGAAAATTTTATTAAGGAAATTTAATATTTAATTAATTAAATAAAAGAATTAAATTTAAAAGATTTTATTAAAGTTCTAATTTTGACATATTTATATTTATTTAATTTAATAATAATTTATTTAGGAGTTTTATTTTAATTAATAAACTCTAAATAACATTATTAGTTAAATTAATAAACATTATATTTAAAAGTGTCTCATAATTAAATAAGAGAGAAAAAGCATTAATTTAATAAATTTTATTTTAATTAAATTGCATAAAGCTTGTGCATGAAATTAAAATAATAATATAATAAATGAAAAAGAGTTTTCCCATGATTGCACAATTGAAGCCCTAATTTTGGGGAAAGCTCTTTATTAGGAAATCAAAACTTATTTCTCCACACACAGGTTGGAGGTGTCAATTTCCAGGAAGAGGGTTTTTCAAAGAGAAGGAAATTCTTGCATATTTTGTGTGTTTGTTGTTTTAGCATTAGATCTAGGTAGGATCTTATGGGTTTGTACAGTAGTTGCTTATTCTTGATTTCTTTGTCTTATCCATGTTTGAGAATCTATTTTCAGAATTCAATTGAGAATTTGAAACCCTTGTATGTGATTTATTGTTCTTTGTTTGAGAAACCTCTGTATGTGAATTGAGAATCTAGAACCCTTGTTTGTATCTTTATTGTTCTTTGGCTTGAAAGACATCTATGAACAAATCAAAACTTTGAAACCCTTGTCTTGTAAATTTTAAAGATGTGTTCTTGGCTAATTACTATTTGGGGAGGGTTTGGAAAAGAAATCAACATTGACATATGGAATTTGATTTGTTATTCGCATTTTTCCTAGGATTTATGATGAAAATCTATTATATATATATATACATACATACATACATATATATAAAATAATTGCCACAATAATTAAAATTATTGTGATAATTACAATATAAATAATGCACGTTTTGGTTATTGTACGGGGGCTTGTGGAGGTTCTTTTAAAAAAAATTAATAAGAAGTGGGACACAAGCCACCACCCCCACCTCCCCTCCTTCTCTTCTCCTCCCCATGGTGGTCATTTGAAAAGACTATCGACAATAGTCCTACTACAATAGCAACAAGTACTGCTGACACAGTACCCTACTACTATGGCAGCAAGCTGCTATGGCACTGATGCCTTTAAGGCAAGCAGGCCATAAATGTATTTGTCCTAAAAACTATTTTTTTAATAGTTTTTTTAAAGAGTTTTATTTTTTTTTAATTTTATAATTTAACAAATAATTTTAAATATTTTATTGTAATTGTTATTAATTAATATAGTTTTAATATTTATTATTATTAAATATTAAAAGATAATAATATATTTATTTTTTATTATCAGATTAATGATTATTTTATTAATAATTAATATAAAACTATTTTATTAATAAATCAATAATTATTATCTTTAATAATTAATGATTATTGATTTAATTTTAATAATATTCATTTAAAGTTCCAATTAATGTATTATTAAAATGTATGTATAGAAATTTGATAATGGTAATTGGAAAGATGATTATTTTAAGTAAACTCAATTTTTATTTGATAGATCAATTTTATAGGAAAATAATTTCTAGTATTACGAGAAATTTATTACATCTTTTGATAATTCAAAAACTTTAGAAATATTGTTACTTTGAAAAGACGAAAATTGTATCCTATTTGTCTATCAAATCTTGTGTTTTGATAAAAACTGAACTATGAATCAATGTGTAAACAACTTTTTATGATTTGTTAAGTGTTGAGACTTGTGGACTCAAGAACTTTAGTGAATCTGTAATACCTAAAAATGAAATGGAAACTTCAAAACCTATAAGTGAAAATGGAACTTTTGTGTTTTCAAAACCTAATGAATTATGAAAGTTATTTTTGTATGTACTTTATGTGATGTGTGGTTTACTGTTATGAGTTTTGGGGTTGACTTAGTTCTTTGACCAATTAAGATGTTTACCAAAGGCTTGGGGAGTTTATTCTATGATGTTATGTATCCAATCTTTTACACCTAACCACTGTGATGTAGTCATGTGTCTTATTTCATGAGTTTGATATGTTGGTTGATATTGCTTTCTAGTTTCTCTTGTGTAAAACTAAAGTGAATGGTGTGACTTTTCTGGTATAACCTTTGAGTCTTTGATCAGTTATCTTTGGATTGCTTTCCAGTTTCTTGTTTAGGAATGAGGTGATTATTGTTTTTTTTTTTAGTGATGTCATGTGATGTCATGGGTTGGTATATATGTGTACTTGATTTTGGATCAGTCCTATTAGAATCATTGTATTGGTGAAATCTATGATTTTGATCAGTGATATTTCAGTACTTTCCAGTTGCTTGTTTAAGAAATGATGTGTAGCATATGGTCGTATGAGACCTTCTTGTTTTGCTAAGCTTAGGGTAGGTTATCTATATGTCATGTTGGGAAGTGGCTTGCAATGGAGGCTGCAGCTCCAAGTGGCTGCCTAGTTAACCCATTGTAGGTTGTTTTAATAAGTGATAAAATTTCATTAAATGGGTTTAAAATGAATCAATAAGATATTGATGCCACATAAAGTCACTAGGGGGTTGGAGTCTTGAGAGACTACTAGGGTAACCTTAGAGTTGACTTGTTAGCATGCCTTGTCTGTATGAAAGGATGCTAATGCTAAATAGAGACACTAGGGGGTCAAAGTCCAGAGAGGCTACTAGGGTAACCTTAGAGTTGGCTCATGTGATGACACTTTCCCACTTGCATAGAAGATTTCCTACGTGTCTTTGTTGCCTCTAGGATTAGTTGATACTCATATCTTGGTACCCTTTGAGATAGTTTTCTATCAGGATTTCCTTGATGTAAATGTTGGTTATGACTTGTGGATTGATATCTATTTGAGACTTGAGTTTATCTCCTCAGTGTAGTGGGATTGGGCCATTTAGGTTACACAAGGTCAGATGGCAGTGCATTTTTCTTAAACCATTGAGATCCAACTATTCAATGTCATAGCTATAGTTCCCTATTCTATATTACCTTTCATTTTGTTCTTGTGTACTATGATCGATGGTTATACTCTACTATATTGTATTTGATTTCATAGATCTTATGAGATGATGTAATCTATTTTATGATGAATAATATTTCAAATTTTCATACTCTATGACTTGTACAATGGATGATTACAAATTTTGATTATTGCCAAGTGGTATCCTATAATTGTATATTATTTAAATGGATTTGTACTTGCAGTTATTATTTGATGTGAATTTTTTATATAGTGGATTTAGTATTAATTAAACTTAAATGTGATTATACGTCATGGGGCCCTTAGGATATGTAATTTATTTGTGATGTTTGTATGTATGTGATTATTATTATCTCTATCTTTAAAAAAAATGTTTGACAAACTTAGAGAAACTTTAGGTTAATTTCTTTTGAGTGCCTGGTGAGATGTTACATTGCACATTAAATTTTTTATTTTTTTAATATTCCAACAATCTATCACAATTGTGATGGCTTGGCCATCATACTAGCAACATTGTCATCTCATACCCATCACAATTGTGATAGATAAATCTGATGGATAGTCATCGCACCCACGACATTTTTGTTGCAATCGGTCTCACTTACGATGGTCATTTTGATGGATGACCATTAGCCATATAATGAGGTCACCACTATTGTGATAGAGGATTGACAATGTCATATATCGTAATTGTGATGGTGGCCTATCGCAATTAGGATAAAATGATGATGAACTCTTGGCATTGCCTTCTACCAAATTGTGATGCCAAAAGTCATCACAATTTTAAAAAATGAGCTTGCCATCACAAGTTGTGACTCCAAAAGTCTGATACCCATCTGATGGGAGCTAATTCTTGTTACTGTCACTTGGGTGATGGGTGACTATCGCAATTATGATGGCCTATCATCGCAATTTGGGTCCAAAAGTAGTATTGATTCATAGAATTTGATATCAATATTGCTTGCTTATCCATCTCTTCAAGAGCTTCATTCATGGAAACACATTATATATGCTCTTCTTATGATTCCTGTAGCTATAATTGTTACATTTTTTCTTGCATATATTTTGTCTTTCATTATCCACTATGCATTGACTACACTATCTTTGACCTACTTTGTATGGTGATGAATTTTATACCCTTATATATAGGATGTCATCTTCAACTTCTTCTATATTTTTCATTCTTCCAAGTATCAACACACAATATTTAGTGACTCTTAGGGTCAATTTTGTTTGGCATACCCGAGAATGTTCGAGTGGTGAACAAGATAGGACAAGCTTGGGACTAGGATTTAACCATCCACTTGAAGCTAATGGAGTAGATAGTTCAATCCCATAATGAATGGTTAGAGAGATTCACTAGTTGGTGACTTTGTACTGGAGACCACTACAAGTTTTAGCATCACTCGAGATGGGGCCACAAAATCAAATAGAATCCAATATCCAAAAAGAGAGAGGTTATTGTAGATGTCAACAAAATGATCTTATAGCACCCAAAATTGCATCCATACCTCAAATGAGCTCTGAGATATGCCTCGTTAAACATCGCTATCCTATGACATTTAGTGACTCTCAGGGTCAATTTTCTTTGGCATACCCAAGAACATTTGAGCATTCAAAAGGACAAGACAAGCTTAGGACTAGGGTTTACCCATCCACTCAGAGCTAATAGAAAAAATAGTTCAATCCCATGATGAACGGTTAGAGAGATTCACTAGTTGGCAACTTTGTACTAGCCAACACTACAAGTTTCAACATCACCCAAGATGGGGCCACAAAAATCAAAATGTAATTCAATCTCCAAAAAGAGAGAGAGGTTATTTTAGGTGTCAACAACATGATCATGTAGAACCCAACATTGCATCCATACCTCACACGAGCTCTAAGATATGCCCCATCAAAAATTAATGCCCTATAGCATTTAATGACTCTTAGGGTCAATTCCATTTGAGTGGTCAATGGGATGAGACAAGCTTGAGACTAGGGTTTACCTAGCCACTTAGAGCTAACAGAGTAGATAGTTTGATCCCACGATGAATGGTTAGAGAGATTCACTAGTTGGTGACTTTGTATTGACCAACACTACAAGTTTCAGTATCACCCGAGATGGGGTCACAAAATCAAAGTGGAATTGAATCACCAAAAAGTGAGAGAGGTTATTATAGGTACCAACAAAAAAATTCTATAGCACCCAACATTGCATCCATACCTTACACAATCTTTGAGATATGACTTGTCAAAATTTTCTTCCCTCTGGCATTTAGTGACTCTTAGGGTCAATTATGTTCAATGTGCCCAAGAACGTTTGAGTGATCAATAGGATGAGATGATATTGGGAGTAGGTTTTAACCATCCACATGGAGCTAAAAGAGAAAATAGTTTTATCCCGCAATGAATGATTAGAGAGATTCACTAGTTGGTGACTTTGTATTGGTCAACACTAGAAATTTCGACATCACCTGAGATGGGGCAAAAAAATCAACATAGAATTAAATCTCCAAAGAGAGAGAGAGAATTTATTGTAGGTATCAAAAACATGATCATGTTGCACTTGAGATTGAATCCATACCTCACACGAGCTCTGAGATATGCCCCGTCAAAGATTGTTGCCCTATGACATTTAGTGACTCTCAGGGTCAATTCTGTTTGGCATGCCAAAGAACATTTGAGTGGCCAATGAGATGAGACAAGTTTTGGAATAGGGTTTACCTAACCACTTGGAGCTAACAGAGTAGACAATTCATTCCCATGATGAACGATTAGAGAGATTCAACAGTTGGTGACTTTGTACTGGCCAAAACTACAACTTTTAGTATCACCCGAGATGAGCTCACAAAATCAAAACATAATTGAATCTCCAAAAAGAGAGATAATTTACTGTAGGTGTTGACAACACAATCATATAGCACCTAATATTGCATCCATATCTCACACAAGCTCCAAGATATGCCTTGTCAAAGATCACTACCCTATGGCATTTAGTGACTCTCAAGGTCAATTCGATTTGGCATGCCTGAGAATGTTCAAGTGGTCAATGGGACAAGAAAATCTTGGGAATAGGTTTTATTAGCGACTCAATGCTAACTAAGTAGACAGTTCGAACCCATGATGAATGGTTAAAGAGATTGACCAATTGGCAACTTTGTACTGGACAACATTACAAGTTTCAACATCACTCAAGATGGGGCCATAAAATCAAAATGAAATTGAATCTCCGAAAAGAGATATTTTATTGTAGGTGTTGAAAACACAATCCTAGAGCACCCAACATTGAATCCATGCCTCACACAACCTCTAAGATATGCCTCGTCAAAGATTGTTTCCCTATGACATTTAGTGACTCTCAGAGTCAATTCTATTCGGCGTGCCCAAGAATGTTTGAGTGGTCAATGGGATCAGACAAGCTTAGGAATGGATTTTATCCAACCACTCAGAGCTAACAAAGTAGATAATTTGATCCCACAATGATTGTTTAGAGAGATTCACCAGTTGGAAACTTTATACTAGCCAACACTACAAGTTTCAATGTCACTTGAGATGGGGCCACAAAATTTTAAAAATATTAAATCTCCAAAAAAAGAGAGGTTATTGTAGGTGTCAAAAACACAATCCTATAGCACCTGACATTGCATCCATACCTCACACAAGCATTTGAGATATGCCCCATAAAAGATCACTACCCTATGTCATTTAGTGACTGTAAGGGTCAATTTCATTCAGCATGCCCAAGAACGTTTGAGTGGTCAATGGGATGAGAAAATCTTGGGAATAGGGTTTAATTAGCCACTCAAAGCTAATGAAGTAGATAGTTTGATCCCATGATGAATTATTAGAGAGATTGACTAGTTTGCATCTTTGTACTGGCCAACACTACAAGTTTCAACATTACTTGAGATGAGGCCGCAAAATCAAAATGGAATCGAATCTCCAAAAAGAGAGATGTTATTTTAGGTGTTTAAAACATGATCCTATAGCACCCAACATTGCATCCATACCTCACATGAGCTGTGAGATATGCCATGTCAAATATCATTTCCCTATGGCATTTAGTGACTCTTAGGGTCAATTTTGTTCAATGTGCCCAAGAATGTTCAAGCAGTCAATAGGATGAGACAAGCTTGGGACTAGGGTTTACTTGGTCACTTGAAGCTAACGAAGCTTTGGACTAGAGTTTACTCCGCATCACACTATTAATTTTTATGTACAACGTAGCTCTAAAAGGCATCGATAGGAAAGTGCTAAGAGAGAAAACCACCAGTCTTGCCCAAAAAAAGATGAAATATAAATATTACATCAAATATTTTTGTAATTATATTTAATCTAATGAATGAGCTAGATCTTCTCTACATTATTAATATCTCAAGTATTGCCCCATGGTCTGAATTGTGAACCTTCCAAAGAGTCTTATTATGTGGTTTTCTTCCATATTTTATCAAGTGGACATTTGATGTGACAACAAGGTTTGAATAATGAATAATATTTCTCTCTATTTCCAATCCTCAAATAACTACAAGTTAGGGTTCTTCATAAAATATCATCTAAGCCATGTGTCGGTTACAACCACCACACCTATATGGTACTCTAAACCTTCACTATCAGTAACCGAGTGATCCATTTTTTTTGGTTGGACACAGTGGCACAAATAATAATCTGTCCTTTCTTCATTGTCTTTAGGTGTAATAACAGCAAAAACATGGCTTGCAATGATAAATGTATATAATGTGGTCATTAATTCAACAAATACTTAGGTAAAAGTTATAAAGTTACATATTGAATTTACACACACACACACACACACACACATATATAACTAACCAGGTTGCACTAGATCAGACAAGTGGTCAAAGGCAATGGATGAATTCATCTCTACCATTTCTAGTGCTTGTGGGGGACAATAGGTGTCAATCAAGTCCAAAACTTTTATATCCCATTTGTCCACCCATTTAGTCAACCCGCACTCATCCCAATTTTCCTTTGTATATGATGGACAAAAGCATGCCATTTTTTGTGTGTGGATACTCCATGAACCTACATTAAAGCTTTTAATATTGTGCAACTCACTTGATCTTGTCAGTATGGAACAATCCTCATATGGTGCAATGTTAATTTTATCTATCAACCAAAAGAATCTATGAAGTCTAGACTTGCCTTCCTTACTTGGACCCATTGTAGCGTTACAACACCGGACAATGGATTTTTCATATATCAATGTTGCTCCATCTTTGTACTTTAATTCTTCATGAGATAAGGCTCTTTTGGTGCATACACCTACACCATCATGCTCTCCCTTTCCATGACTAGCCTCTGTGAAATTCTACATATATTGAATTCTAGACAACCTGTGCATCCTACTAAACCAATAGAACATCCATGCATTCTTGAATTGAGATACGCAATTGCCTGACCAAATAATGTGTTGGCAATATGGTATGCCCTTGTTAGCTAAATCTCCATAAAATAGTTGAAAACAACCATGTACAAACTCTATAGAATGTGGTCAATCATCACTAATGTAAAAATGGTACTCCCTCAATATTTCCTATCATCCTATGTACTTGTAGGTGAATGTGTGAATATTATGTGAATAAATATGGAAACCTATTGAAAAGAATAATACTTTGATTGAACATCATTTTGTGGTTGTAGTGTGTAGTTCTCTACAATGTCTACAACTTAAATAATGGTATCCAATGAAAATGTATCCTCTCACAGCTTGAATTTCAAATCTAGCCATTGAGCTCTATGTGTATGCCTTGCATACTCATAAATAATCTTTTTCATGAAAAATCTTCACGAATTCATACACTAAATCTTTTCAATGACTAAATTACATCTTTTACCTTGTTTCCCATCTTTTGCACCATATGTCACTATCTCAATTTTTCCTAATCTACTATTTTCAATTTTTTCTAATCTACTATTTGATTCCCAATTGCATGTGTACTATCCATATGTTCACAATTTGATAAAAGTTAAAAAGAACCACAAAATAAGCATGTACCATCCAATCATGACATCTTGTAGAATTTTTGACCACCCCCTATTTCACATAAAATGTTGGATATGAATTCTCTTGAAGATCTAGGTGGCTCATTTATGTCATAATCTTGCAAAATGAACTAAGAATGCAAAAACACATATATGCATAAAAACATCAAAATGGTTAGAAAATTCAATATGTATCCTACAACATGAAGTTGTGTGTGTGATTTATCTTCACATAAAAAGTTTTATCCATCTCAAAAAATATTTGACTTATTCGAATTTGAGGATACATACCAATAAATTTTGCAAAAAAATTGTGTTTGAGTTGGGTCCAAAAAATATTTCACATGTGGATCGCGATATCAGCTACCAATCCTCCCTACAACATCTCTTTGATTAGGGAAAACACACATGTTATTTGTCCAAAAATCTTCAATAAAAAATTTCAAAGCTTCACAATAATTTCTTTATCCTTTCATAGTAGTCTACTGCTAAATGTCTATAACTCATTTTTTGTTGGATCTTCCACTCTCTCACACCTTACCATGGCTCTCCTTAGAGTACCTATACCAATTTTCAATATTTTGATTGTCTTTCTCATGAGTCAAACTTTTTTCATTTGGGTACTTACTATTGTTGATATAAGTACATGTCTTATGATATTACTATATTTGGTGTGTGATTTAGAACCCACTTTGTCATAAGCACTCATTAGATTCCTTACAATATTTTTTCGTTTGAATCATCCATCATTCTTAGCCCAAGAATCTTCATGATGGGTCTAAATTTCAAATTCCTTATCATTTCAACAAATAATTGCTATTGACCTATCATATTTAATTCTTCAAAGAATAATCTCCAAATACAATTAAATTTTCTTTGACAAGTACGGTTGCTAATCTTGTCGGATATTGATTTCAAAATATTAGTATCAATATTAATGAAATATTTTGGTCTTCTAAAAAAAACTCTAGAAGATGTTATAATCTCTTCCATTGCCTCAACATTTTGAACATCAACATAAGGTTGAGTGATTTGTATACCTTGAATCAAAGATGATGTGCCTTAACAATAAGATGCAAAAGATGGAATATCACCTACTTGATATGTTGATGTTGTGCCTTCAACATGATATGATGGAGTGTGTACATTGTCTGACATAGAAATTAGAGTCTCTTCAACATGAGATAATGGTATGACTCCAACATTGGAAGGTGGTGTAGCTTCACAATTCAATTGTCTTCTTGAGAGTAAGTCATTCTCTTTGTCTTTCTAATTCTTCTTTTTTGTTTTTTTGTATTGGTGGCTCATGTTCCTCTTTGAAAGATAATTCTTCATTATTGTATTGCACTTTTCTTTGTTCACATAGTAGTTTCATTTCATCTCTTTTAATTGCTAAATCTCTCTCCCTCTCTTCTATTGTTTGTGTTTTTGGTTTCTTCCTTGGCATGATTATGATTTCTATATGTCAAATTATTCAAACATTTGAATTACTTACAATTTGTAAATAACAAATCATTCAAATACATATACAAATTACAATTATTTTAATGAATACACAATATATATTAAATAGCTTGTAAAATTATAATGAATTATTCATACATTAAAATTTCTAACCATTTCCAAATAACAATTCATTTAAACTTATAGATTTTAATGAATTCACTATATATTAAACAACTTGTCAAATTATAATGAAATTTGTCTCTATAGTAACAAAGAATATTTAAAAAGGACTGCACTAACCTTTTCTATACAAAGAATGTTAAAAACCCTTCAAATAGTGTATCCAATGATTGAATTTGGTGTTTTCTATCTTCCAATACCATGAAACCTGTGTTTTATATTAGAACATCAAAATAGGCAATAGGCAAAAAAGAGAATATGGGTTAGTAGGACCCAAACTTTCCTTTTAACTATTTTTTGGTGTTTCCATATAGCACATATGCACTATAAAGCACGTACACACTATAGTGCATGCACACTATGTGAAAACTCTCTCTCTCCCCCCTCTCTCTCCCATCCCCTTCTCTCTCTCTCTCTCTCTCTCTCTCTCTCTCTCTCTCTCTCTCTCTCTCTCTCTCTCTCTCTCATCCCTTACTCTCTCTCCATTTCTCCCTCCCTCTCCCTATCCCACTCTCTCTCATGCCCTTCTCTCTGCCTCCCTCCCTCCCTCCCTATCCCACCCCCCCACTCTCTCTCTTCCCCTCCCTATCTCACCCTCTCCCATCCCCTACTCTCTCTCCCTCTCTCTCCCTCTCTCCCCTACTCTCTTGTGCTCTATCTCTATTTATATCACTCTCCTCCCTTTCTCCCTCTCCATTCCTACTCTCTCTTACTTTCTTACTCTACCTTAATCCCTCTCTTTGCATCCTATCCCATGCTCTCTCTCTCTCTCTCTCTCTCTCTCTCTCTCTCTCTCTCTCTCTCTCTCTACATCCTATCCCCTACTCTCTCCCCATCCTCTACTATCTCTCACTCTCTATCCTCTCTCCCTCTCTCCTTTCCTCTCTCCCTATCCATCCTCTCTATTGAAATACAAGGCTTAAAAAGTGCATGTGCACTATAGCATGCACAATTTAAGCCTTGAATTTAAAAATGTTTTAAATAGTATGCACACACTATAGTGCATACGTGCTATTGCACACACATACTATATAAAGCATTGGATACCACCAAGCTTAAGAATTGGATTTATCTTGGGAATCCAACCCAAAGGTTTGATGTCTCTAAACTAGTCTGAGACGTGTTTTGTAGCAAGCATACAAAAAATGCTTGACTTTTCTTCTGTGCTCTCCTTCAAGTTTTCTCATGGTTTAGCATTGATAAAATTAGGTTACATGATATTGTAGATCTCTATGTTAGCTATATAACCATATAATTTAATTTTAATTCATACTATTTCAAGCCTTTCAACTATAATTTCTTTTGAATGTATGTCCATTTTCTCTCAAAAACCAACATGTACTAGTTGGGGTGTAGAATTTAGCTTGTTTATCAAATTTTTCAACAACTTAATTTTTTAGAAACTAGACTCCATTCTACACACTTTAAAAAAAAGAAGTTTTGATTTTGGATTAGTTTTCAATCATTTCTAGGGGGAGCTTATAGATATTTCAAATTATTGGGATGTGTCCAATAACAAAATTCATAAAAAAGAAATACACATTATAAAATTATGCAAAAAATCTAGGATAAACTACATAGTGTTAGGTAACTTTTGACCAAAGTGATTAAAGAATTTTTTTTTTTAAAGTTAAAATTTTTGGGGGGCCACACTTTGCACTATATTATATTTTTTTTCTAAAAAAATAGTACCACTTTCTATGGCCCCCTTTTTTGAAGACCTAAAACTAAACCATTTTGAAAAAATATTAGTAGTTTAGAAACTAGATTCAAAGGACTACTATTTTTATTTTTGTCATATCTTAAAATTTTGAGCATAACTATCTTCAAATTCTTGTAGAAGTTCAAAAATTGTTGATTTCAGAAAAAAAAAAGTGGCCACTTTTACCCCCTTTTTGGCACCACAACTTGGTGCACTTACCCTAGAGCCTTATTGATAAAGATAAAGAACTTATCAAATCAATCTTCTTGGTCACATTGCGTCCTCCATAGTGGAGCCACGCACACCTTTGTCTAAAATTAGTGAAATTGGATAGGTTCTTATCATACTTGGCATTGACTTCACTCTAAGAAGTGATTTAGATGATAGTGTGCATAACTAGATCATTTTTGAAGAGAGATATGTAGGGGAATGTCTTAGTTCAAAAGAAACCTCTTGATGCTATGCTATGTTCATAGTGGAGTTGAGCCCCCTCCTTTTCGAAACTAGAATTCAGATATGTTCTCCATAGACTAGGAATACCAACACTTCGAGTGAACATTTGTATAGAAGTACTCATAAGAGGTAGAGGATATATAGGTATTCTAGAAAGAGTGATAGAAAAACTGTTTAGCACATTTTGTCAAAGACTTAGGATAGGTATTAATAAGTTGAGATATACCATACAAGATAGAAATGTTTTTGTCATCATTTTTAACAAGCTTCTTAAGAGCTTCAATAGAAACAACACTATCAATATTATGATTTTCTTGAGCAAGCCACATTTCCAATTTATCAAATTCATTAGAAAGCTTATCAAATTGTGAAGGGTGAACTCTTAAAGCATCATATTCATCATGGGATGAGTGAGAAGAGTTATGCTCCATTATAGGATTAAGATCATGAGCAAAGATGTAAGTATCATTACGAGTCCTAAGAAGAAAATAAGAATCATGATAAAAGGAGCCCATGAGTCCATGGTTTTGCCTAACAAAAATTCTATAGGCTGGCCTTACTATAATTAAGCTTATAAAAGATGAGATCATAAAAGGAAAACCTAATGAGATCCAGCCGTGAAAAAATAAAGAGCATAAAAGAGAGATATAACCACACGTAAGATAGCCAAATCTAACTCTATGATAGAAAAGAAAAAGGGGTTCACCAAAAAAGAAGGTAAACACCTAAAATAAAATAACATAAATCCAAAAAGAAAGGGGCACAAGTTGGGTTCACCAAAATGTTTAGTGGTAAAATAGAAGCACCTAAATAAGATATATACTTCCACTTTACGAGGAATTGAGCCATTCAAATACTAAATTTGAATTATAAAGAGGAATGCAAACAAGGAAATGCACTTTCTTTGGCCCTTGATAAGATAATGTGAATGTTAGATTGAACTAGAATTTCTTAAAGAATGTTAATAAATGGTAAAGATATGAAATGAAATAAAATATGAAAGACTCACCTTGAAATGTGTAGAGGAAGATGTATTTTAGCTCCAACACTCTTAGATCATAACTATTTTTGAATATCCATATGAAGATCTCTGTATAAAATGACGAAAGGAATGAAACCCATAAATCTCCCCAAAAATGGAGACTAGAGTACTAGGTCAACATAGGAAGATGTCCTCCAACCAAGTTGACATAGTCTGATGACTTGAAACTGACTTCTCCAGAAAGCTTTTGGAAAGTAGGTTTCAAATCCACAAACCTTTCATTGATATCTTGTAAATCAACATAGAAAAAGAAGGGGTTTTGGGTTGGGATTTAATGAGGTCTTTCCTTGGTCAAGCCCCAAGTTAATGAATTAACCATAGTAGAGAAATCTAAATGTAAATGACTAAAAGATAAGATAAATGTTAGGATTCACCTTGTTTGTATGTAAATGTATTGAATATCTTGAACAAGGAATGTAGGGTATATCCACCCTCTACAATGGATCTACCATAATCCCATCATGGTGCCATGAGTATAAAAGTACACTAATGAAGATGATGATGAATGCTTAAATATTGATGTCCTCCCTTGATGACCAATAATAAGCTAGATCTTGAATAGAAAATTCTCACAAAATGACCCTTTAATGCTAGATCGAAATCTCCTTTCTTAAATGCTTGAAAATATTGAATACTTAAACTCATTGAATGCAAAAGGCATAAATCTTTACTTGAGAGCAAGAGTTTGAGAGCATGAATGATTAAGATATGAAAATGAAGCCTCCAAGTCTCCTTGGTTAAGTTTTTCTAGAATATGGCGTATTTCAAACATTCAACATTCAATCATATTTTGATTGAGTTCAAGGAATTTTCTAACTAAAGAACTCCAAAGTTTAAATTTGCTTTAGAAAAGCTTTGAATCAAGTAATCAAGTTTTAGGAGGTCTACCCACCTAGGTATAGTGGAGCCTAAAGTGTAGGGGAATCAAGGTGATTCTTGTTCATTGGCCAAAACTAATTGCAAAATCCTATCAAAGAAGTGGCAGGCTCTTGGATTAATTCTAATCTGTAGTTTTGGGAACCAATATATTGGCAACTTTGCTGGGAAGAGTTGCTCACAACAAGCATTGTGCACTTACCCAAAGATTCAGATTTTGTAAGACCAAAAACAAATAGTAGTTGTATCATTTTTTTTGGAAGCACACTCTACTGGAAGTAAGAACTTAGAAGATCAACAAATTAATACATTCCTCGAAAGAGGTGGCTACTCTATTCAATAAAATTTTAGTTGGTAACTCTATTGAAGGAGAAGACTCAGAAGGAAGTGATTTGATCGTGTACTATGGAGAATATGTACTATGATCAGGAAATGGATCTATGTTACACCATGGAGGAAGTAGACATACACCCACTTGATGTCTTTTTCAATCTAGAAAGATATGAATAACACATTTTTTATAAGGATGGTGGATATTTTTCAGGAAGTACCTTTAGACATCATACCTCCACGCAAGGAATTGATAAGAAAATTTTGTCAATTGGGAATCTCATGAAAAGATGTTGATTTGATGCTTATCTTCCAAATATTGGATGAAAGTTTGAATTATATATCTTCTTTAGATGCATATTTGAATTTATAAAAGCAAGAAGATGAATCTGCAACATGATTCTTTATGAGAATGTTTAATGCTTATCAAAAAATACCTTTAGAATATAGACCTTCATCGTCTGGTCTTCTCTATAGGATGAGGGAGTTAGGCCTCTTATATGATCATTAGTTTCTTAACTTTCTCAAACTTATGGATATTGAACTAGTTGTAGAGGAGAATGAATTGAAGATTGAAGTAACATATGAGTCTAATGATATTTTAGACTTAAATAGAGAAGAAATTTGTGGATAGTTTGAGGAGTAATCTAATTATGATGATACTTATATGCCTTCAAATGACAGTGAATGTGAAAATGAGGAAGAGGATTCTCTAAGTGTGGAAGCAATTTCAGCCTTGTTAGATCTGGAATATCATAAACATATTGAAAGAAATGGTCCAATTTTTTTTTCTCAAATCACCATGGTGAGCAAGGCAATGGATCAGGGCAATCTAAAGGGGTACTAGATGAAGGAGATGGTAATTCACAGGAATCATATAGTGAGGATGAAGTAGAACTGCATATAATGTATGAAGATGGGGAAGTTTCAGGAGATAATGTTGATGAAGACATTAGTCTTGTTGATGACACACTTGATGATCCACATGAAAGCTTTCATGATAGTATGCCTCAATTTTCTATATTCTTGAACCCATTGTTCGAAGAAGAAGTGATAGAAGATACATCAGAATTTACTATATTCTTAAATCTATTGTTTGAAGAGGAGTTCTTATGTAGCCAATATCCATTAGCACCATGATGAAGATAGAAGGCTTGATGACAGCTTTGAAGATGGTGAAACTCAAGATATGAATGAGGAGGTGTATTTAGCAAATGAGTCATGCACAAGCTCATCCTATAAGGAGGGGTTGTTTCAAACATGTTGAGGAGATACAAAATCATATATGTGTGAAGAGGAGATTGCATTGAATCATGGTGCTGAAAATTTCCAAAGTATCCTAGCTGATCAAACTCTTAGTAAAAGGGAAAATGTACTTCTAGAAGTTAAGCCATTCTCAAAGCCTTGTTGTGAAGAGAAACAATATTTGAAGTATGGGGTGTATTGTGTAGAGAAGGGCATTCAAAATGATCTTTGTGCAATTGATCAAATACATGAATATGGGGATCTTCTATTTAGCAAAGACCACATTACACCTCATGATCTCTCAAAGGCAAGTAAGACCGATACCAAAGACTTCATTGATGAAATGGGGCCAATGAATATTATTCATGAGGATGGCACACCTACTACAAGTTTGATGTTTGGGCAGCAGATTGAAATGATGAAAGGAAGGCATTTCTTGATCAAAAGAAAGAAGGTGTTCCATGATAAAAACTATGTGTTTGATAGAGGGAAGAAGTAGTGTTCATTTTTGTGTGGGGCCTAGGGCCATCCATTTTCACCTTGCATCATGCTTAGCATGGGTGCTCGATCTGCTCCTCTAGAGATAGTTGGAATCTCATTATGCCCACAAGAGGCATATGTCCCCAACAAGAACCACTGATGGAACCTAAAATTTAATCTCCATTATTGATCATGATAACTAAAACATGAGGTTTGGAAGTTATAGAAACAATCCCTTTAGAAAGTTGCACTTTATTATTTGTTTCAAATCAATGTTGTCTTTAAGAAAGATGTGTCAATACAGTCATAGGTTGGAAATGATGGATGAGAAATTACACACTTTAGCTAAGTGATCTACAATATTAACTTATGGGTCTTCCTATTGAGGCAATACTTAAAATTTATTTATGACAAGATGCATATGATTAAGGAATCTACACATCTAATTGACAGGAAAGCATCAAATATTTACTATAATAAGAAGAGTATACATTGAACTAACATTCTGATGGATGATGGGTTTAGTAAAAACTATGAATGTTGGGGCTACTGATCTCTTCATAAAAGTGATGACAGAGTTGCAGATAAGAACATCTCAGAGGATTTTTCACATATCAGAACAAAGTCCATTCTAATTAAAGGAATTGGAGTTAAATGATTCACTCAAAATGATAGATAGGAGACAACTCAAATTTGAGATTTGGCTCAAATTAGAGAAGAAATACAATGATGTTCCTCTACACGAGAATATTGTTAGAGATGGAATCAGATTTCTATGATGGATTTTGCATTAGAGAAGTTTGGACAATACAAAGCTCATATGAAGCTTCCCTTCAATACAAATGATGAAAGAACATGGAAGAATTGTGTCTATGATATGCCGAAGATTGCCACCGTACACTCGAATTCTCTTAGTGCTCATTCAAGTATTTTGGAACACTCCTCTAATAATGAAGAATATATAATCTATGCAGGTGGAGGTCTGTAGATAATCATGTTTGATGAAAATGGTTTTGTTACAATCATTAGCGAGTTCATATTCCCATTTGAGATTGGAAGCTCTAGACATTAAGACAGGAATGTTGGAACTATTTTCGTAAGGACTTGCAGTGCCCCTATTGATAACAGGGGACAATTGAGACCAAGTATCGAGCCAGTTAAACATGAAACGGTGAGGATGCCTGAGCATAGATACATGGAAACAAGGGATCTATAGCCCATAACAAGAGAGGAACCATTGGTATTTACACTCTAATGATAGAATTAGAGTTTTCCAGCACTGAAAACCATTTGAAGATATTTTACCTTTTCTGTCTAGTAAATTTCTAGCATATAGCATAACGAGATTGGCATATGGACGACATATTGAAAACTTATATAAACCAATACACAAGAAATGAGATGTCAATAAAAAATGATATGTTCATATTTGTGAACTCACAAGAAAAGATATATTGAAGAAGTGATCTATTACTAATGGAAAGGAATATAAAACACTACCATAAATAAGGCCCGATAAGGGAGTGTGTTCAAAAAAAATTATATAGGGCAGATGATGATTCTTCTGTAATTGTCGATGCCTAATCTATGCTTAGCAAATCTCGAGCACCCAACGATGGGACAGTGTTGCACTAAATGAAGCTTCAAACTTGTCTTATTATTAAAAGGTAAGGCTAGAGTGATTACAAAGCTCGCAGAAGGTATAACCTGGAGACATCTAGAGTACACATGCCCAACCGAATGATAAGTTAAGACACCCTTGCAATATCAAATCGATGACATATAGGAAGAGACAAGCTCATTGTTGGGAATTCATCAATATAGAAAGATTCATTAAATTAAATATAAGATGGCAATATCATTATCAATTGGTAGATTAAAATGACAAGGAAGCATGTGTAGTTATGAATAATGCAACTAAACAATAATGATTTGTTAAATTCAAAGGAGGTGTAATATCTATGTAGAAGAAATATGACCTTTCATTTGAAAAGTTACATTCAAAGACATATAGAGGGTATAAATAAGGTTAGAAATTGGAAAAGATTCGACATTCGAAAACAATCATTCAACAAGGAGTATTTTATATCTACTTGTGCGAGGAATAAGAGCTATAATATGACTTTGTAATATAAATTCATTTATAATAAAATAAAATGTCCTTTATTTATTATTAAAGGTGCGGAGATTTAAACTGCAGATGAATTGTCCTTTGTAATTATTTTTTGGAATGTTGTATACAATTTAAATGCCAGATAAGTGGACATGCTCATTTAACATTTTAAATTTGATCATCATAGATATAGTGAAATAAATAATTGTTTCCATATCTGTGTCTAGTTCGTCTCCCTACCAAAGGATTCAATTTGGACTAATTTAAGTTTGTATAATATTTAGTCTATCGCATCTTGATTATTAAATTGTTGGCAATTCAAGTGCATAAGAATTTTATAAAGTTGTATGTGAAAATTCACTGAAGTTGACTCTATTGCCCAGATGAGCAGAGGCATTGATCTTTCTATTATTGAAGTCAGAAAATCTATAATTTCCTTCCTACAAGCATCAAATATATTATTTACAAATATTATACAATCCAAACATTCAACATTCAATCCTATTTTGATAGAGTTCAAGGACTTTGCTAGTGGAAGAACTCTAAAGTTTAAATTGGCTTTAGAAAAGCTCTGAATCAAGGTGATTCTCGTTCTTGGCTAGAATTGATTGCAGAATCCTATCGGAGAAGTGCCAGGCTCTTAGATTTCAAATCTGTGGTTTCGGAACCAACAGATTCAAGATTACAGAAACTTTTATCTTTCCATTTTTTTAAATAATTCTAAAACTTAAGAAATTTTTAGTGAAATGTTCAAAAAAGTTTCGTAGTTATTTTAAAAGCTTCTGTTGTAATAAAAAAAATTCCATAAATTTTAGAGGTCTTGGTGGTTTGTTTATGACTCAGGCAGCACCTGTGACCGTCAATTTATTTTGAAGCGGCGAAGTTGGGCTTGGCAGCAAATCCTTTTCTAGCTTTTGGCATTTTCAGACACACCCACATGTCAAACGCCATTGTCTTCCACCCAGAATAGGACATTTACACCCAACTATTTTGTTTGATCTGCGCCTTACAAGGGTCTTCTAAATTTTTGGCATTATTCGGCACCAACACGTTCTGGATTTTTTGACCCAACAGTTATTGTTTTATTCCCCACCTAAGATTTCTTGACAGTTTGTGATGCTTCTTGTGGCACTTTTGGGCCTTCAGGAAACGACACAGATTTTATTTCAGGGGCATCTGTTCTTTCGTTTTGTGAGGTCAAACCTACGGATCACTTCTACCTCAGCAGGGGTTTTTGGCGTTTTATGAAACAAAGTTCCTCCAAACTTTTGCAAACTTTCCTCCGCTATCTGCAATTTTGGTGTATTTCAAGAGTCAAAGTTTTGTTGTTTTTGAGGTGGGATTTTTCCCGACATGTCTTTTTGGAGTTTTTTTTGTCCAAGAAACCCTAATTCGCTCGATGCGGTTTTTTGCTTTTGGGTTATTCTGGGCTTTTATAATCTTTGAAAAAATGATCTAAGGAGTTAATATTTTTCTTTTTAAAAATGCATAGTACATCAAAAGTAATGTTGAAGTGGGGCTATGGTAGTCCATATGCCTAGTTGAGGGGATTGATCACCTCTGAAAGATAGCTTAACTTTTGGTTTTTTACGGACTACAGCAAGCCATAGTTTTTGAACTAGATAAAGATGGTTTTTCTTCTTTTCACAACGGGCAAGGATTATCAGCACTGTAATATTTTCAACTTATACTGTTTCAATTACTTGGTATATATCTATTTGTTTACTAGAACAGCAAATGAAGTCTATATGCCTTAACTTTCAATTCGAATATTTTGGATGTAAACTATAAAAGCACAAGGTGTTGTATTGGGCTCCGTTGGATGTCTGTGAGATTGTTTCTAACTTGCCGTTGTTGCTGATAGAGGATCTCAGCGTGGTCTATCTAAACAAACATTGAAAATGGTCCTTTTGTGTTTTGAAAACAAATGGGTTGCACAGCTTGTCGGTTGGTAATTTTGTTATTTGGTAAGGTCACTTTTTGTTGACAGTAATGTTTTCTGAAAAAATGGCATCCATTCATTAATATTGCAATTTTCTTCTTCATCACAAACATGCAATTTGATTATTTAGGCACTGGAAGTTCACTTGTTTTTTTCGGTTGGCAATCAAGTTTTCTGAAAAATGCTTTCGATATCATTACTATTGCAATTTTGTTCTACATCACAGACTGCCTTTGCAGTGTTTTTGATCCTAAATATACGCACTTCTCCACTTCTTTGTCATTTTTAAATAGGAGAGGATCTAGTAGCTGAGTGCATTTGAATAGTTGTGATAGCGCTGGTTGATTTATTATCCGCAATTTTTTTTATTTAAGACCAAATAGCTTTGACAATATTGCACCAATAGATTTGACTTCATAATTGTTATTGCTGAATGACTATTCATAATTGAATGAAATGTATCATTTAGTTCTAAAAAGCAACAAATTATGTGAGACACACAACTTAGTGCACAAGTATAGGTTTCAATTTCTTGGGGGGGGTTTTTGGAAACTTTGATAAAAGTGCCTTGATGTAGCATCACAATTGTCAATGTAGAGCTAAAACTTTAGTTAAAAATACGAGACTTAGTAAGTAAGCTGTTATAAAAAAAATTGAAAGTGATTTGAAATTTTAACATACCATTTGAAGAGGATTTTGAAAAGAGCAAAGTTGAGATGTTTAACTACCTATCTCATCATCATTAATTGTTTTGCATTGGATTGTATTGTAAATTTTTGTATCAACATTTTGAATCACAATTTGTTTGTAAGGATGAGCATAAAAGATTACAAAGAAAATTTATGCAAAATTTTCAACACAATTAAATTTAAAAATATTTAATAGTAATCATCATAGATTGTAGAAATCTCCTTTTTAACTTCTTATTTTTTATGTTTAAAATTACTATTTAGACACTCAAATGAATTAATTTTTTCCAAGATTCAACCTAAGTCCAAAATTTGAATGGTAATTTTATACCTATTCAGTTTTTAACTATAGAATTATCATCTGCGTAGCATCCCTGCTTGTTGGTTGAGGTAGATAGATAGCAGGGCCTATGTAAGGCCAACATTCATGACGATAGCTGAGTTGGTCCGTGAATGAATGTTAAGGAAATGATTATGATTTCTCTCACATCACATCACCAAGCGATCATACCTTCAATATGCATGTCATCTCGACTTTCTTTCTCCTTTCTTTCCTTTCCATTTTGTGTCGCTCAACAAGAGTGGAAAGCTGAAAAAACCTGTCGGTCCAAAAAATATTATATAATTTTGTATCCCATCAATGTAATATTCGTTGCCATGCACGTGTAAATCTGTTGGTGCCACTGATATTTTTTCTCATAACAAACAAAGTGTTTTACCAGTGTACGAGAATGTGGTCAGAATGATGCCTTGGAATACGAATGACCCGCAAAAACACTCAAAAGAAATCTGCCAAATCTCATGGTCTACATTTATTTATGGGCCGTCGTACAAAATTGACTTTGGACAGTTTTTTTTTTAAAGTTAGAAGCTATGTACTTTTCATTAAAATCCATGTCAAACAAAATGGTTATTTTTCTGAAATTAATTTAGAAAATACTCTTTTTTTCACATATAGATAATTTTTTAAATATTAAATTTATTAATTGTAAAAATTTGATAATTATATTGTTTGAGGGGAAAATTATTTTATATGAAATGTTTAAAAGTGGTCTAGAATATTTCTTTATTTTTATTATGGTTTGTATTTTACAAATTTAGCTTTAAGCATCTTATATATCATATTATATTACTTATATTTCCATCCTACTACTTTCTTGATATTTTGGTATTCTAAGTTTGTAAAGCTCTTGTTCTTGAACAAGGATAAAATATTTCAGCTTCTATTGTGAACATTTTTCTTTTTGAGAAAATATAAGTTCCTTGTGAATTGAGATCTTGATGGTCTTTTTCACTATATAATTTTTGTATTCCACTCAAGTATCACTATTATCTCTTGAATTGTGGATAGCTCAATCTACCATCTACTTCTTACAATATAGGCAGGAACTAAAGTTGTATAAGAGCTCTGTTACATATGAAAAAGGGTGTGACATGACATTTCAACAATGAAACTTTGAAATAATTATATACTCAATCTAGTCAAGGAATAGAGGCTTTTGATATAAGTGAGTGTGTTTAGTGGTAAACAATGAAACCATTATTTGATTGGCATCATGATGATGAAAATAAGTTAGTTCACATTACTTTAAATTGTTGATAATTTAAAAATTAAAATTAAAAAATAGTCATATTGCTATCATTAACTATGTAGTTTTTTGAGTCAAACTCATTGACTCATGTTTCATTAGTAGTGATTCAGATGAATCCATCTCTCATGACAATAAATGGAACACTTAGCACTCATTGGATCTAGGTGATGCTCACAAAGGTGAAGCATCGAGACTTCCTAGGAGCTAACCCATCCCAATACTACTCCAGCTCGAGTGTGCTTAACTACGAAGTTTCCTCCATGGTTAAATCCACTCTGCTTGCAACCCCATTTGCAAATACCAAGTGTTGTGCCTTATAAATCATTCATTAGAATGCCCCTTAAGCTCATAAATTGATAACCAGGAAGTATTTTTTCACAAGACAAATTGTGATATTGCTATCAAGATTTAACTCTATAGTTTCTTGAGTCAAACTCATTGACTCATGTTTCATGAGTAGTGATTCACACAAATCCATCTCTCATGACAATAAATGGAACACTTAGCACTCATTGGATCTAGGTGATGCTCATAGAGGCATTGAAAAGATGCTTGTATGGAGTATAGTAGAGAGCTAAGTGTTAATTGTTCTATAAAATTCAACTATCAATTTACATTCCTATCATAATTTGTTAGTTATAATGGTAGAAATTATAATAAGAGTCTTATATATGGTATTGTGAGGATGTAAAAATGGTGGCTTATTTGTTTATTTTACAGATGAGTGGGGTTGGTGGATTCATTGAGGTATGTTTTAATGCAATGCTATTTAGTCTAGTGGCGACTTTGATAATAGGGGTGTGTGGTTCAAGTAGGGAATAAATAGACAACTCTAAGAGAGTGCATAATGGAGGACTTTATTCCTTAGATGTGGGTTTTATGGGAGGGGTTTGTGGTTGGTTCTAGACTATGTTGGGTAAATAGATTTTTGGCTATAATCTCACATTGTGGATGGAAAGAATGTGGGTATTAGAAAAGGAGATAGATTGGTCTATTTGGAAATTTCTATTCACCCAACTATGGTGAAACTTTTGTTGAATTCTAGGTTATTAATGGGCGTTGGTAGGAAATGGGTAAGTGCTAGTGTAGTCATCAAATATCCTATTATAGTTCATTGTAAAAAGCTTGCCGAACTTCATCTTGAAAAAGCATCATGTAGAATAGGAGTAGAATATATGGATCACTTTACATCAAGCATATATTTGTATAGCAAAATGAAGAATGAGGACGAATAAGATGGATAGTATAGAGATAATAGGAGAAATGTATATATGATAAAAGATGGAAGGGGGAAGTATATACATATAATAAATGTAAATAATTGATCTATGATGATATGATATATCAAAGTTCTATGTGTATGGACATTCCATGCTTTAAAATTATATCCCCTAGTTGATTTATTTATTTGTATTACCTCTTTACTTCCTTTGTATAATTGAAGCTAGGGTATAAATTAAACACAAAAAAAGTCTGGGGTTTAAAATTTCTATTTGTCCCCTATATTTTTGCCAACACTAGTTTTGTTGTCAAGACTTTGGTCAAGTTATATAAAGGATGATAAGTATATAATTAACTTTTTGAACTCAAACATATAGAGAATGAAAAGGATGGATTCTTTTGGATAACTTGCAACATTGTCTCCTTGTTGTCTACCTCATGAGAAGCTTAGGTGCTAGACGAATAAAGATTGAAGGTAAGGGGGAGATCTTCTAAACAATGTCTCATAAAAATGATACCTAATAACAAATGTGAAGAAAAATGGAGGAGCAGTACAACCTCAATTCAAACATAATTGTGGCCAAATGAGATAATAAAAAGTAGAGAGAAGATAGAATTGAGAAAAAAAGTGACAACAACAAGCCCAAATAGAGAGGAAGATAGACAAGATATTGAGAGGGAAGAGAAACATTGTGGGAGATTGGAAAATGCAAAGAGGCAGAGTGTGCTAATGAGGGTCTTGTTGGGTATGCCAAAGTGGATGTTGTTAAATAGAGAAAGAAAAATAAATTAGAGAGTAAGAATGATAGACCTTAAAAAAAATTTAATCTATTTAAATAAGGTCATATTTTTTTAAGAAGATGTTAAAGTTGTTAGAAATTAGGTTCTACCCCTACCATAGCTCTCCAAAATTTGATAATCAAGCTAGGTCTATTAAACATAATAACGATAGATATTTTGAATTTATTAAAACTTTAAAAGATTTTTTTGGTTCGTTCAAGAGGAATATTAAAACTTAGTTTGGGAGAAGTGCTAGGTTCACTAATTATTTATATGTCATTAATGAATAAGAAGATGAAAAGGTGCTATGGAGGACCACAATTACCAAACCAACATCCATCCCTTATCTCGTATAAGAGTAGGAGGATTTCACTTGAGAACAAAGCATAAGCCCACAATAGTAAAAAAAAACATAAAGGAGAAAATAAGTATTCCATCACATAAAATAGATGAGACATCAGTGGACTAGTGTTTGAACAAAAATTCTAAACAGTTTGCAAAATATAATTTCTAGTTGTAATTGTTATAGGCAAGGCAAGATGTCGAGGAAGACAATATTAAGTGGCTCATTTGTTGAAGTCTAGAGGGATACTACTCTAGCATTGAATGAGAGGATTTAAGACACTTTAAAGATTTTTTCACTCCTACCCATCATATTCAAACCTAACTATGGTGCAAAGATTATAATATGGACCCATCATATTCAAACCTAGCTATGGTGCAAAGATTATAAATATGGACAAAAGGAGGTCTTTAGAGATTAAAATTAGTGATAGAGTAACTAGCTTTTCTACAAGGTATCATGGCTAGAGGAGAAGGAAAAAAAATTTAATATAAAATTTTCTATTCATATTGCTTAAGGAAAGGGCATGACCAAAATGAATTTCTCAAGGCCCTCACTGAACAAGGACCTATCAGACATGATGAATGGGGTAATAATCTATTTAAAACTACTCTAGCTAGCTCTTTATGTCCTATATGTTCACTATATCATGACTGTGATAGGAAGGTAGACTAGAACAACTCTTAAGAATTACCCTTTGTAGCACCATGAAGATGATGATATGTAATCCAATTATAGAGGAGGAAGAATGCACAAAAAGAATAATTGTAAGAGGAATAGTGCAACTTGCTACAATTATGAGATTGCATAGTTTATCTTGACCCTTGTAGTCTTCACAATTTCTTTTTTAATTTGAAGTTTTTAAGTTGATTATAATATTTGACTATAAATAAATGGTTGAGTAAGATTGATATTATTAGTGGTTGTTTGGACCAATTGCTCATTGGACCTTTTAGTGATGGATATTGGAACAAATAATTACTGTTTTGTGATTCTTTGATCCTAAATTATTGTCTTATATAAATGTGTGTTGTGTGCGCACACAACTTTTCAATTTAAATAATGATTTAGGTTTTGTATAGATTTTGAAATACTTGTAGGTTGAATTTGAATAAATAAAGCTCCTTATGGTTAAATTCAAGCATTGAGGGAATGATTTGGTATTCACAATTGATAACCCATAGAATTTCCTTGATAAAATGTAGACTTTTGAAACTTCTATTGAAGTTCTCTCTAATATTTATTTTGCATTAGGATGATAGTATTTAAGTAAATGGAAGTCATGAGTTTGTTAGGCTCAATTTATCTTATGTCAACACATTTGACAAATTGGTTTTTCAATTATAGATAATATTTAAAGATATTCAAGCATGGAGATGATGCATGTTCAAACTTTGGTGCAATGGATATCTTTTTAGCTCAAAATCAAAATGTTCTTATAATAATTACTACTTGTCACTTCTCGCTTATCCCATTATTTTCATGATTGAACTCTTATAAGTAAAAGTCTTAATGATCACTTTCTTAAATGTGTGCCAATAAAACTCATAATAGATAGTAGAAATTGACAAGAGTTGACTATTTAAATCTGAAATTAGAGTTGCTCTTTATCCATTTAAACCAATATCTTACGTTATGGGATACACAAAAGATAGGAAATTACATATCGTGAGGTGGAGATGGTGTGCAACAAAAAGTTACAGCTAAAAAATAAATGAGAACTTGTAGAACTATAAATGTGATATAGTCAAATATGTAGCGATAAGTATGAGTGGATTATAAAATAGGTGAATAAAGATCAAATAATTAATCAAACATAGAACACAAATATCATGTTCTAATATGCAATTGTATAAATTTTTTAAGTGACGATTTTAAGAAATTCCTCAAAAAAAGATGAAAAATCTTGATAAATTTTAAATATGATTTTTAAAATATATATATATATATATATACATACATGAAACTTTATTGACCAATCTTATACTTCTTTCAAATTCAATTTCATTGGAAAAAATCGCTAAAATATTATAGGAAATCTTGACAAATATTGGAAAGTAATAGAAAATGCACTACTTAGCATGGGAAGTCCTTATTAATTACTTTGATGAACAAGTATGGGCCCAAGGGTAAAAATGATTGATGGGTTTAAGTGGTGAAATTTATAATATTTAGTTGTCACTTTTAATTGAAAATGTAATATAATGACCTTATTGTATTCCATGAGATAAAATGTACCTATACTTTATAACATTTATGTTACCCAATATTGTTTTTAGATCATGGACCTCTTATTTTCTAAATTAAAATATTGAATTTATTCTATAAAAAATGAATTCATTTTTAGAAGGGAATTAACATAGAATATGCAATTTTTACAATTCAATGTTAATTCTACTTTGAATTGTATTTAAATTACCATGAATAAATATATCAAAATATGTTAAAAAGCTCACTTCTATGAAAAGTAAATATTTATAAATGATAAGGTATGAAGTTGATTTAGATTAATAATATAAATAAGCTTCTTAACATAGATTTTATTAGAAAATGCAATTTCCTTTTATATCAACAAATAACCTATACAGGTAGTGACCAATACTGATGTCCCTCCTTCGGATGTTACAAATGTTGATTCGATTGTTGCCCCTCTTGTAGCTCTGTCTCAAGAGGGAGTTGTTTCCCCTCTTTCGTGTGGTGGTGGTATTTCTTCTCCTACTGAGAGGGTTTTGGGGGATGTTTGTGGTGTGGATGACTTTTCTTGGCAGGAGGCTACTGGGAAGGTGGAGGATGGATGGACAACAATAAAAGGAAAAAAGGTGAAGCCCTCCAATCCATCATTTGATATGTCTTTATGTTCTTAAACGATGGTACCAAAATGTAAATCTTGAGGTTCTTGACCTGCTACTCGCCTAGTCTTTTTGAGGTTATCCCAATTTGTTTTGTTTCTCCTAGTCTTTTTGGCCTGTTGTCTTGTAGTTTGACATGGTTCTAGATGAAATTTCTTCTTTTACAACCATGGGGTTTCAGGATCTCATTCAAAATCTATTTAGGTGGCAGTAGAGCACTGTGTTATCTATAAGGCCACTTTGGTCACCTTTTTTTGGTGGGCATCCCATTTCACCTTAGGAATGTTGTATTTATGTTCGGACTTCATTGAAAATTATTTGATTTGTAAAAGGTTTTAGGCACCCTTCAAAACATGTTTTCCCTAATCAAAAACAAATAATCTATACAAATAAAATATAGACATTAATTCAATTGTCTTTGAATAAACCTCAATCTTGGATTAAATACACCCAACCATATAACTTGATAAGGTCAATCTCAAAGTCAAAAAAAATACATGTATTAAAACATGATGAACCCACTATTTTCCAACGTGTAATAATTTATCTATCTCTCTCATTTATGATGATCGTTATAGGTAAAAGGGCCCACTTTGTATAGAAAGACTCCCTTAATAAAAGTTAGAAATGGTTAGATTCCCTTAGTAAAAGTGACCACATAATTAATAATTGAAAAGATGATTTGCTTTCCAAAATGTCACTAGAGAAACCTTGTTTAAGATTTGTATTTTTACCTCAACCCCTTATGTTTCCACATCACTAGAATGGTCAATTTTTTTTATAAACAATTGCCATGTTACAACAACAAAAACATATTTAAAAAATACAAGAAGATGGTGAAGATTTTGCAAAACAAAATTATAGTTAAAGAACATCATTAAAAAGAAATGTAATATTAAAGAAAAATCAAAATATTAAAATTAATATTAACATCATTGAAATTAGTTTATATAAATATATTAAAAATAAGATTAAAAAACCAATCTCTTTTATAGAAAGTACTTTTGTGCGTATAAAATATGTTAATTATTCAGCCCAAAATTCAAAATTTTCAAAAAAAGAAGATTTAACATAAAATCTACACCTTCAAATATCTATTACAAAAATAACTTAAATTAAACTTTTTACTTTTGTTTTTAAAAAAGCATATAAAATTAAGCTTCGACACTCTATTTCACAGGTTCCAATTTCCATGCTATCCAATGTGCCTTTTTGGAATGCTTGAGAATATTATCCATCTTTTGTTTGTAAAACCATTGCTAACTAATTTATAAGGGATGCAACTATGCTTGCACAAAATCATTATGCTGTACATGAAAAGTACAACAAACAAACATAAAAATTGATGATACATAGATCCTTTTTATGGCATGATACATACATCCAGGATACATCCCATGGGACTATTTGGACACATCTACGATCCTCTCATGTCCTTCCTTGGGTGTCTAGTAGGCATGTTTGACGAATGTTTCATTGAACTGATAGTTTTGGACAATTTTTTTATTAATTATTCAATCTCATACATAAGCCAAGTAATGGAGTTCTAGTGGAATTATCACCATGGACTACTTCCATATGAATACTTACTAGCAATGCAAACTCATTCAATGTGGTTTCATGGACCTATTAATTTTGCATGAAGTTAGATAATTGTTTATGTACCTTCGATTAGCCATTGTTATTACTTCACCGTAGAGTAAAACATTTGAAATGAGTTAGCTATTAACCATCTTTCTGCCCTTCCTAGAAATTCAAATATCTAGGGTGACAACCATGATCGCATCAATTGTATTATTCATAGAAAATTCATATTGAAGGAAGCATTCAAGCTGCGATGATGCAATTTTTTCCTTTCTCGCACGATTGCAAATAGTTTCAAGCTTAAACAAATTCAAGTTGCAACCATGTGAAGTTAACTACTATAGTTCATATTCATGTGCTCTCAGATCATCGCACAAGGTTAAGACTTACCTTAGGTTTAGGTTGCAAGGTTGCAAAATTATGAATTGAATAAAAGCAAATCAGTTGGATCAATTTAACTCCATCGATGAGCTTCAAAGGTTTAAGTTATGAACATGCAAAATTCAAAAGCCCAGTCAAATCAAATGCTTTCATGAGGCCTCAAAGGGTTATGAGATAACCATAGTTTATATTGTGAAGTTGTGAAATGCCTTTGGTCACTTCATTGCAAGGCTAAGTGTTAAACCTCGAGTTCAAGTTGTGAATGAGTGGTGAGTAGACATGTGTCTCAGTGGACCCAATTTGTGTGAGGTCTTTCATTGCATCATCATAGGGTTCGATTTTTTCTCATCGAATGATGGAAAATTGATCAATCAATGTGCTCTCTCAAATGGCTTCAATTTGTAACCATGCGAAGTTAACTATAGTAGTTTAGACTCATGTGCTCTTGCATCATTGTGCACGATTAAGACTTACCATAGGTTTGGGCTATGAGGTTGCAAAATTATGAATCAAATGAAAGTAGATCTGTTGATCGATTTAACTCCATCAATGAGCTTCAAAGGTTTAAATTATGAACATGCAAAAGTAAAAAGCTCGGGCAAATCCAATGCTTTTGCAAGGTTGCAAATGGTTACAAGATAACCATATTTCTGACTAAGAAGTGGCAAAATGCCTTTGGTCACTTCATCAGAGGGTTAAATGCTAAACCTTAGGTTTAGGTTACAAATGAGTGACAAGTAGACACATGTCTCAGTGGGCCTAGTTCATGTGAGGTCTTTCATTGCATCATTGTAGGGTTCAGGTCTTTCTCATTGAATGAGGAAAAATTCATTAATCAATGTGCTCTATCGAATGGCTTCAATTATAACCATGCGAAGTTAACTGCAATAGTTCAAATTCATGTGCTCTTGCATCATTGTGCACAGTTAAGATTTAAGTGTAGGCTATGATGTTGCAAAATTATGAATCAAATGAAAGCAAATCAATTGGATCAATTTAACTCCACCAATGACTCTCGTGCCATTTGCATGAAAAACACTAGAATAGCAACACCTGGTAGCATCTAACAGAATGGATGATGATCATTTCATCTTTTGTTGAATCTCTATCATTGACCTACACATGTGCATTAGGCAAAAATAAGTCAAAGATGAGACCCTCCACCACGTGGCACAATTTTGGACCTCAGAACCTTGTGGGGACTGCACTGTATGAAGAAATACTAGGATGAAGACACATGACAACATCCTATGTGATTCCAGGCTTCTGGGTCTCATGGAGGCATTGTGGTAGGAAGAAGTACTAGAAAGGCAACATGTGGAATCATCTTGTGCTTTCGAGGAGATGGGTAGATAGCTCACGAAAATATGAGAGTCGTTAGATCTCACAACCAAGTCACCCAACCAAGAATAAAATGAGCTATCATTAAATGTTATCTGCCAACTTTAGTGCGATATTATCCCCTACAAGGAACCTAGCCCCTTGAATGTTTCTCTTATCTGATATCGTTAATGTGATGAATGGGGGGCAACAATAGCCAACAATATTTTTTTTAATTAATTAAATACATGATAGTTAATTTTATTATATAAAAAAGTAATTTTAACTTTAGTATATTAAGTTTTTTAAAATTAATTAAAGAGATGATATTTTTTTTTATAAGAATAGAAATTTAGAGAAAGTATTTATCTAATTCTTAATTTAAAAAGTGATCTTAACTATTTAAAGTTTTGAATATATTATAAAATTTTGTTTTTTAAATGTTACCATTGCATTTTTTTTATTTTTTTTATTCATTCAAGAACATTATTGTTTATAATTAATATAAAGATTTTTTTTTAAATTATCTATCATAAAAAAATTGTAATAATTATTTTAACTAATTCAAAAATAATTTTTTTAGCTAAAAGAATAAATAAATTAAACAATAAATAAACTTGTTATACTATAATTTATTAAAAAAATATACATATCATTTTCACTTACAAAATATAATTTAAGTTTTATACAAATATAATGTTGTTATTTTTTTAAATTTTCAAATAGATTAGTAAAAAGATAATTAGTAATTATTATTTTATTAATTATAAAATAGATAAGACGAGTTTTTTCAAATAAAATTAAAAATATATGATGTTGCATATCATTTTCTTAACGTGAATAGATTTTTTGACTACCACAAAATGGTTTTATGGGTTTCTAAAGATTTTTTTGTTCCTTTTAAAGTAGTTTTATGGTGTGAGACACATTTTACAGACAAAAAGTACAAGGGTAATCCCACATTAAAAGCCTATCAACTAATTATAAAAGAATCAATTTATTTGTCTGTAATGATAATATTTAATGTAACTGAGTTTTAATTTTAATATTTTTCATAAAATCATAGATGTAAAAAATACTAATATTTAATTTCTAATTTTAAAAAAATTATCATTCTATTTTTAAAAATAATTTCATATTTTAAAAATATAATATTTTTTAATATAAAAATATTAATCATGAAAATTGATTTATAATTTATAATATAAATATAATGATATCTTAGCTAGATATTGTGTTTTATTTGGTTTAATTTCAAAAAAATATATATATTTGATTATCATTAAAAAAAAATTATAATGTATAATATAAATATATAGTTAGTGTCTTAGCATTTGAATTCAAAACCTTTAAAAATATTTTTGATTCGTTTAATATTTTCATATATCTATCCTTCCAAAATTATTACTTCACAATATGTGTATGCTTCCTAGAAATCTGCTCCTATAAGACCCCAAATGTATGAGCCAATCATATGGAAATAAAATAATTTAATGGATTTTAGAAATTAAATTTCTCTTATATATAAATTAGAACAATCAAAAATTGAAATCTAAAATAAAATATTTAGATATGATTGGTTGAAATAAGAAAGATTAATCATTGCTTAAGTAGAAGAGATTGCAATAGTATTAGCCTACGACAAATACAATAAGGCACTTTGTAATTCTTTGTTTGAAATTCTTATGCATCCTCATTAAAGGGTTGAATCGATTTATGAGTCTTATTACTTTTTATATACAAAAATAGACACAATGTCCAAAATTTTACGAACAAAAGAAGATATAATTTGTTATAGAAACATTTTACAACATAAGGAAATGACTAAATTGTAGCATAAAAAAAAATTGAACTTGACACTAAAAATTAACAAATGTCAAACTCAAATTCAATGGTGTAGTGCATGGGGGTTTTGCAGCAACTAAAGGTGTGCTATGAAAAGAAAAGGGTGATGTGTTGTTAGCCTTCTAGGGGAATTTGGGCCAGGGAACTAATAGCATGGCAAAGGCCACTACCTTACTTTGGGGACTAAAATTTGTTGGAGATGAAGGTTAGAAGATTAACCATAGAAGATGACTCTACACTAATCATAGACTCTGTCAAAGGGCGTAACCTAGTTGAGCTCTTTATTGCATAATGGGGGACATTTGGCATCTCCTGACAGTCCTTGATCATTATGACTTACATCACACTTACATGGAAGACAATGCAGTGGCTGACACTTTGGCAGGATTGGGTTTTGATTTTGAGAACATAAAAAGCTGAAAGCTGAAAGAGTACTGAAATGTTACCAAAATATATAAATTCCCTCATTAGTAGGGAAAAGACTCCTCTAAACTATGGTTGATGACTATCCAAATTTGGAGAATGAGAAGGTTAAGATCTCTTTGAATTTGACAAGATATTTCACAATTTGACAAGACATTTCACAAGGATCGACCATGTGGATTGCACCATGAAAAGGCATAGAAAAGGGGAAGAAATTAATAACCCCGGCTATAAAAATAACACCATCTTTTTTGGTGGTATGGGATGATTACGGAAAAAAAGTTTCCATTATTATTCATTCCAGACCATTAAGGTATTATGTGTGGATTATTTGCACTCGTTGTAATGATGTTTTAAATTGGCTAGTACATTTTGGATTTTGCATCCCCGTGAAGTATAAGGAAGAAGGTATTTTGACCACTGTATACACCATTTTTAGCCCTACCTCTGTGATTTTCTAGGTGGTGTTCTTCTTGCCAATGAAAATTACCAAGACTGTGGAAGAAGCTATCATTGAGAAGAAAGTTTCCATGGGTGGGGGACCTCAACAAGTTGGAGCCCACGAAGATAGAGGATTTTTCCAAAAGGCAAGCAACTTGGATAATGCTAAAGGGAGGAGGTTTTGTCCCATACATGTAGGCTATGGCTAGCTATGATGAGAATTGTTCTCAATAATTCGTCAGTAGCTTGAAGGAGAGATAGGTTACTATCAATGACATCACCTTTCAGGTGATTGAGGAGATCATAGCTATGGCGACAAGCCTAGACATTACTAGCTAGAAATGGAAAAAGATTATGAAGGTGGCAGATGAAGCTATCCTATCTAGTTTCTTCAGAGGCAATGAGGCCCCATAGATGTATCGTAGTGGTTTTAGGAGGGATAAGCTTCTAGAGCCCTAGGATGATGTGTGCCTAGTCATAATGAAGTATCTCACTCTAGAAGGTAGGTATGGTCTATATTATTTTTACCATTTCCCTTTTCTTAACTTCATAATAGGGAGTTAGTCTGCATTCCCTTTTTTGATGCATGCCCTCAAAGAGACTATGATGGATGTCAGGGAGAAAAAAAAGAAAGGGACTAATTTCATTATCTTATCCTAAGGGCTCATGTTTCATTTTTTTTAGTTCTACCTAGCCCTTTTCCCTACCCATGTGATAGTCATTGATAATCTCCTTCCCTCTGGGACACCCCTTTTTTTGGAGTTTGTGGGTGGCAGCTATGCCCCTACCCCTCAACTGTCGCCAAGCCAAACCCCAGTTAAGGGTAGGAAAAATAAAACCCTAGCCTTGGAATTGGTTGCCAATAAGGTGGAAATTCAAGATTCAGATGATGAAATATGTGGGAACAGAAGGTTAGGAAAAATAGCTAAGACCTGAGGTAGATACAAACAAAAGGCTAGTCACTTTCAGGAGTAGGAGGAGGAAGATACCAATTTGGAGGAGAGTGACAAGATCTTGGGGGAATGACCAAGAGAAGGGGAAGGATGAGACTAATATAGAGTTGGAGAAGTGGGATGACAATCTCGATGACACTTGAGATTTTGAGGCAAAGAACCCTATCAAGAACCCCTCCCAAGATCCCATGCATATTTCTACCACCATCACTCTACCTTCTATTGTTAACCAGGATAACCCCAAACCTGATAATGCCTCCCCAAACACTATCTCCTCTAATATAAGGAATGAGAGTTTGAAAATTCTAAGGCCCCCGACTAACAATCTGGATGTGCAGGACAAAATGAATTCTCCAACGAAATACAATAGGTCTCTAAAAATAGGTAACACAGAGGTGTTGGAATTCTTTAGAATAAATGAGAGGGGAGAGGGTGAATCAATTATCCAAAGTCTAAATGTACAAATAAAACTTTTCATAGCGTAGGAAACCCATGTTTATAAAACATATTCATCATGCATGCATCCATTAGATCATATAATCACTTAAAACTTGTAAGTTACTGTCAGATCAACTTTGCAGAAATGTAAGCATGAATCATAATAGATTTAATAACACATTTGACACAATAATTTTATGTGGAAACCCAATTTGGTAAAAACCACCAGTAACATGCTATTGATTCTCACTCTTTTGAAGTGATGCCTTATGAAAGGCCAACCCTGTTAAAGGTTACAATGCACACTGTTAAATGTGACCTAGTTAGAGGATTTCAATCATCCTGTTAGGAGTGAGCCTTATCAAAGGACTTTAGATCATTCACTTGGAATGTTAGCTGGTTAAATGATTTACAAATGATTTTTAGGTCAACCTTAATCCAAAGGATTTACCCTAGACTGGTACAATGATTAGAAAGTAATAGTAAGGCTTGATTTGATAACAACTTACAAGTCACTTTACAAATTAAAAATTATAGATGTATGTTTTAGTCCTCCATTTTGCTTGGGTTTCACACACTTCAACTCTGATAGCTTATTTATCCTTCAAGCATCCATACTCTTACGCCTTCTTGCTTTACTTGTCAATAGTAGTCTCTTCTCTTTGGTCACTGAATGAAGGAATACCATGGACTCCTTGTCTTCCTTAGGTTCTTGAACATGACAACCTTTTCTTAAGATCTTTTATCATTCAACCTCAATCGTTCATTTTAGTATTAGGTAGGATTAGGTAGGATTCAATGATTCTACCCATTTTTTCAATTTATTCCCTTCTAGAAACTTCTCCTTCAATCCTCTTTGAATTCACCACAAAATAGTTCATCTTGAATTCTGTGTGACAAACTCATCAAGCCTACCTTCCACATAGTTCACACAATCCAAGAAATCAAACTTGTCGGCTTAGATTCATCGAATTCACAATCTTTCTCATAATGTTGACACTCGGCATTAACTTGCTTCTGATGCTTGGCACATACTGCATTTCTCGACATCCACTAACAAATCACTTGGCACAAACTAAAGTTTACTAGTGCTTAACATCAACTAAACTTTACTTGGCTGACATTGCATCACTCGACATAAACTAAAATTTGACTTTGCTTGGCTCCAACTAATTTTTTTCTCGGCTTGCACTAAAATTGCTCAGCAACTACTGTGTATATTGTTAAGCTTAGTAGAATTAATTCATTTTTCTTGTTCTTCTAAACTTAATCAGTCTATCCATTCTTTTGCAACCTTAAGTAGATAATCAATGCACTATAACACCACTATCTTAACTAATCTTTGTACTCCTTTTTCATACCATAACTCAACCTTTCCTCTAGGTGTTATTGTTAACTCATTTGATGAAAGAACTCTTTATCAAAATGTGTGGAGTAGGAGAAGCCTCAAAAGAAGAGAATAAATCATGTAAAGATGCCATATGGTGTGAAGCACTTGAATCCAGTAACCATCTAGAAGAATGAGGAATAGTAGTTACACATAGTGCATGACCCTTTCCTATATCTTTACCATTTGAGTGAAATGATGATGATGATGATGATGATGATCTATGAGAAGTTGAAGGAATATCAATGTTGCTCTTTTGAAGGAGAGTTGTCAAATCCGAAACCTGTTTGGCATAGCCATCTAACTTCTTCTCATAGCAATGTGACTCATCATGATTAGGCTTATTATAATAAGCACACTTTGGTCTTTCTAAATTTGATTTATCCCCCTTAGGAGGAGGTGGCTTTGATGTATTTTGAGTGCTAGAATCAATTTGAGACTCCTTAGAATGAGATTTGTGTGTCTTCTCCTTCATCCCTAAAGATGGTCGAGCTACCAATGCATAAGGCTATGAGCTTGTGAGAGAATCCAATTGAGAGATCTTAGCTTGCTCTCGAGTCAAATGATCACAAAAAAAACTCAAAGGATGGTATGGTAAATCTATTACCCAAAGCATCTTTGGTGAAATAAAAGGTAGAAGCAAAAATCTAAAAGTTTCCATGAAGTTTAGAAAGAATCGGGTAGATGCACTTAGTATCAGTCTTGGTCTTCCCACAAACTTGCAATAAAGATCTCTGTTGATTGAACTTCATCAAAAAGTCCTCAATGGAAGGAGAAGAATCTAGTACAAGAGAGGTAAGCTCTGCCTCAATATGAAGTTGCTTGAACTCATTTAGTGTACCAAACAAACCTTCAAGGTTGGTCCACATAGCTTGAAGTTGATGAAAGATCAAACTCATAGCTCCCAATAATCACTTGCATGCAAACAATGTCATAGAGAAACTGAGAAGAAAAAAGATATAGAGGTTGGAATTGCTAGATCCATAGATGAGACATTCTCAATGAGAAAAAAGACGAATTGCTATTATCAAAAGTGAATTAATAAATTACAAAGAGATCAATCCTTGTAAAAGGAGATCAAAACCCTAACAAGTAATTAACCTAAGTTGCATGATAATAATTAATTCTTACATGCGTAAAGTTTAGGTTAAGTAAACTAGAGATAATAAGTGACTTAATAATGAAATCAATATGATTTAATTAATAAGAAAATATTTTATTACTCTAACACCCTCCCTTAAGATAGACTTAGGGAGTAGCTAAAAACCTAGAAACTACTACTAAAAGTAAATTTGGGTCTTGACAAACAAGGCCTAATGACATACCCAATCACAACCAAATCTCTATGGAATGAAGAAATAGAGAAAACCCAGTGGGAAAAACCATATACTCCAAAAAGAGATGGAAATAATGCTAGAAATAACTAGTGAATGATTGAAGAAGCCTCCAAACTAGGGAATGTCCCATAAGATAGGAACAAAAGATGATCATAAGGAACACCATTGAAGCATGAACTTGCAAACATTGTCAAATTGTTGACATGAAGAACCTCCACTATATAGAACATGACCAAGTAGAGAAGACTAATTCTAAAGAGTTGATCAATCGAAGATGGAAGGTATCTTCATGGCCTCAAAAAATAGGAATGAAAGAATGTCTATATGGTAAATGATCCATTTCACCGAATGCATAGGTATCCAGCCACTGCAATCACCTAGTACAAAGGATCAAATATTGAATACATAACTCATTCCATTGAACCAAGAAAGCAATAGAACCAACATATCCCCATTATAGTGTTGAGAGGTAAGACATAAATACTAAAACTCAATACAATGTCTCCTACAAAAATAAGAAGGAACATCGAGAGTGCAAAAGAAGTACAAACACCTATAATGGCACATGTCATCAATACATCATGAGGCTAATGTCATGGAAGGAACACTCACTTGACAAAGGAAGATGGAAAATATGGCCAACATGAAACCCCCCAAGGCACTTTATAATGCAGTGTGAGTACAACAAAACACAAAGATGTGCAAGATCCCAAAATGCAATAGAGTGACACTTTATCTCAATGCATTTCCAAAAACACTACAAAAGGATGTCAACAAAGATTAAAAAAAAAGACATAAGGCTAATATAATAGATACTAAAACCCATGAAAAATCATCTAAAACAAAAAAATTGATCTCCAGACTTGAAATAACCAAGATATCTATCAAAATGCAAAAAAGGAAAAAACTGAATGCGATGTGCTTGGAGCAGAATCTAGAAAAATAGAATGTCTCAAGATATGTCTCCTGGAGTGCAAAATAGAACCTTTGACTTTGACTGCATAAATCAGCAACCAAACCATATCAAAATTCCAAATAAATTATACCATCACAACGGGCTCAGAATTAGCTTTCCAATAATATTTTATTTACAAACAATGAAGTCTGGATGAACAAGTTATGGCCAAAAAACCATATGTAGGTCAAAAAAAGCGTTAAATGGGAAAAAATAAAATAAAATATCACCTTGAGATATGTGCCAAATGCATCAAAAAGTGTGCCATAGTACCAAAAAATGCCTCAGAAAGTGTGCTAGTTCCATACCAAAATTGACTCGATTTACATGCCCAAAAATCTTGATTTGTGTATCAAAAAATTTCAATTTCTATACAAAAATTACAAAATCACAACCTTGGGAAATGTGCAAAATCTAAATATTTAGAGAAATCTCAATTTGCATGCTAAAATTTAGAAAATTACTACATCAAGAAACATGCCAAAAAATTTTATTTTTGAACAAAAAATCTCAATTTGCATGCAAAATTAGAAAATCACTACCTTGAGAAATGTGTCAAAAAATCATTGCCTCAAGAAACGTGCTCAATCTAGAAGCAATATTATTTTACCTCAAATTCCAATTGTGTCCAAATTTGACAAATTTTATATGAAAATAAGGGTTCTGGAGCGCTCAAAGCTCAATGGTGAGGTTTGTTTGGACTCAAAGTGCATCGAAAGATTGTGACCCCCTAGATTCAATACAAAAAAACTCTAAAAAATGAAACCCTCTGAACAAACAGATCTAAAAGCCAAGCCAAACTTCTTATAAATAAAATAGTGGCATGAAGATCTGGAGCTTTGGTACCATGAAGGATTTGAGCAATACAAATCCATAAAGCCCAAAGAATGCATGCATGTGAAAACCTATCACAAAGAAAAAAAAGACAAGAAGAGGCAAATGTTTGCTTTGAAAATATGCAAATTTTATTCTCAGAAATGAAAAAGATGAGAGATGATTATAAAAGATCTATCCTTATAGAAAGAGATCGAAACCCAAAAAAGGGTAACCTAAAAGGTAAAAGCCATTTATTAATTACTAATTAATTATTAAATGAGAATGCAAAAGTACATAAAGGTAAAATCTTAAGAAGGGATTTTTCTCTAACAAGACCCTCATTTTCTTCTAAAGGCTCAAAAGCCATGATTTGTTCCTCAAGAGAAGGAACAACTTTTTCTTCTTCTTCTTTCTCAACAAAAGAGGGAAGCTCTTTAGATAAGAGGATTGGACCGTCTTCCTTCTTCTCAAACACTACCTCTTTTTTCTCCTTAGTAGGCTACAACTCCTCCCTTTGTGGTTCTATTTTCTTCATTTTGTTCTCTGAAAATTCCATGTTTGGGCCATCAGGAGTCCATACGACTAATCCACCCTCAAAAAATGAAATGGTATGCCAGTAGGCTTTTGTAATGGAGGGGGCTTCTTCAAGTTAGGAATGACATATTTTGGAGGAGTTGCCTCTCCTTCCTTGGTTTGAAAATTAGTTGACTTGAGCCTCATTTCCTCCTTTCTTATTGCAATGACTTGCATAGAAAGTTTCTCCTTAATGTGTCTCTGTTTCTCCCTCTCTTCTTGTTGTTGTTGGAGATAGGCCCGATATGCCATCTCCTCCTATTGTCTCTCTATCTCTTGCTGCCTTGCAATCTCACCAAATTGCTTATCATAGGCCAACAATTGCTTATTTTTCTCATGAAACCATGCATCCATTTTCCTACTCCTTTAATGCAATTTCATGTCCAAAATCTTCTCATGTTTTTTAATGAAATTTCCACTCGATCTTTTTTTGGAATTCCAACATCATATCTTTAAGCTCTTTATATAGGGATGTTGGGACCGGTGGAGCAATGGTAGGAGGAGACTGATAATTTTGAGTAGGTTGTTTATAAACAACTTGGGGCCAAGGTTGAAATTCATAATATGAGGGCTAAGGAATAGAATTATCATGGTATGGGGGGGGGGGGGATAGTAGTCATTTCTATGAAATGGGTCCATGGTTAGAGCTTCATAAAAGCTGGAATTTCATAAAAAAAACTTGAAAAATCACAAAACATTAGGAATGATTTTTACATACCAACACGGTTTCATCTTGAAACTAGTAGATGTGCACTAGAGTCACCATGGTGTTTAATGGAATGATTCCAAAGGTTGATTGCACCAAGAATAACACCCAAATTCTTAGTGAATGAGATTACAATGGCTACCAATGGACTTCAGTAGCTGAAATTGATTGTCCCACTAAGTGTGCTACAAATTGTTGACACAAAATTATGCACCCTTACTTGAGGTATGACCATCAAGAAACCTTGTGTAACATGGAAACAACCTCCAAGTGTAGGACTTGCACTCTGAGGTTGAATCTAGGGAGAAGGCCAATTTCCTCATTATCAGGGTGCACCTGGACTAATGCTTAAGAGGAAAAGGGAGAAGGAGAACTGAAATTAAATGCAGAAAGAGAAAGAGGGGTGATGCACCAAGATAGAGATATGGTTATAACTTTGCCTATGACTGCACTACACATCAAAAAAAATCTATAATATGATAGTCTTGACTCTATTCTATCTCCAAGGAACCGTATACAAGTTTGGAACTGATTGAGGTGTTGAAAAGGAAAGACATTTTACTATGCAACAACTACTAACAAATTTAACACAACATATGAATTAAGAAAATAGAAAGGAAACATTCACTACAAGAAAAATATGTGCACTAGACAAAAAAATGACAAGAATAGGTAAGAAAATGAGAAGTTTCATTTATGGAAGGCAAGGTTGTTGAGTATAATGTTGGTGCAAAAAATAAATAGAGAAGAACCCTTAACAAATTTTACAATTGCCTTTTAAAGAGTTCAGGCATAACCCTAATTTAACATTGAGTTCAAACCCCAACTAGGTGGAGTTAAGTTGCAGATGAGGGCAATAACTAAGAATTAGAAAAGAATTGATCATGGAGTGCAATTTGATGTTGGAAGTGACAAGATGAGAGGAAGACCTATGCACCCAACTATAAGAGATCAAATCATTGGAATATGATCATTATATGCATTAAAGTGAGATGAAGTGAATTGGCATCATGCCAATCAAGGCCCAAGAAGTAGCTGGGCATTGAAGAACTCGCCCTAAAGGTGTGAAATGGCCAAAAAAGTGGGGAGGGAACAAGATGTGTTATTTGCTCACAATATGCAGGGTTGACCATGGGGAATAAATCTGATTTTCATGAATTTGAACTCTGACCATTGTTGAAGGTCTCCTCTTTGAAACAAACGATCTAGATGCCATGTGAAAAATCCCCAATGAGATATCGAAACATAGTTGTCGATGTAGATCTACTTTATTTCCAATGGATGAATAAGTCGCAAGGAAGAGCCCCTAAGATGTGTCAGATCCAATGACTCTCATGCCATTTCAGGCTATGGAATCTCACAGAGGCTCTGCTACATGAAGAAACACTAGAATAGCAACACCTAGCAATATCTCACTCTTTTTCATTTAACAAAATGGATGATGATCATTTCATATTTTGTTGAATCTTTGTCATCGATCTGTGCATGTGCATTGGCCAGACATAAGTCAAAGATGAAACCCTCCACCATGTGGCACAATTTTGGACCTCAGAACCTTATAAGGACTCTACAGTATGAATAAATATTGGGATGAAGACACATGACAACATCCTATGCGATTTTAGACTTCTGAGTCTCGTGGAGGCATTGTGGTAGGAGGAAGCACCAGAAAGGTGACTTGTGGAATCATCTCATGCTTTCAGGGAGATGGGAAGATAGCTTGCGAAAATACAAGAGTCATCAGATCTCACAACCAAAGTCACCCGACCAAGAATAAAATGAGCTATCATTAAATGTTAGTTGCCAACTTTAGCATGATATTATCGCTTGCAAGGAACCTAGTCCATTGAAAGTTTCTCTAATCTAATATCATTGATGGGATGAATGGGGGGCAGAAATAGCCAATAGTAATTTTTTAATTAATTAAATACATGATAATTATTTTTTATTATAATGAAAAATATTTATTTAATTTTTGACGAAAATGTAATCTTAACTTTAGTATATTAAGTTTATTAAAATTAATTAAATAGATTATAGTTAGTTTTTTTATAAGAATAAAAATTTAGAGAAAGTATTTATCTAATTCTTAATATAAAAAGTAATCTTAAATTTATTATTTAAATTTTTGAATATATTGTTAAAAAAAAAAATTTAAATGTTACCATTGCATTTATATGTTTTATTTTATTCATTCAAGAGTATTATTATTTTTAATTTATATATATATATATATAAATTATCTATCATAAAAAATTATACTAATTATTTTAACTAATGCAAAAATACATTTTTTAGCTAAAAGAATAAATAAATAAACTTGTTATACTATAATTTATTTTAAAAATATACATATCATTTTAAGTTTTATACAATTACTTTTATCCATTTTGTTATTAATTTATACAGTGTTATTATTTATTTCATTTTTAAAATTCATTAGTAAAAAGATAATTAATAATTATTATTTTACTAATTATAAAATAGATAAGAAGATTTTTTCTAGATAAAATTAAAAATACATAATGTTGGACATCATTTTCTTGATGCGAATAGATTTTTTGAGTGCCATAAAATGGTTTTACAGGTTTGTAAAGATTGTTTTGTTCCTTTTAAAGTAGTTTTATGGCTTGAGACAAAATTTCTAGACAAAGAGTACAAGGTCAATCCCACATGAAAAGCCTATTGGCTGATTATAAAAGAATCAATTTATTTGTCTGTAATGATAATATTTAATGTAATTGAGTTTTAATTTTAATAGTTTTCATAAAATCATAGATATAAAGAATACTAATATTTAATTTCTAATTTTTAAAAAATTATCATTCTATTTTCAAAAATAATTTCATATTTTAAAAATATAATATTTTATAATATAAAAATATTCATCATGAAAATTGATTTATAATTTATAATATAAATATAATAATATCTTAGCTAGATATTGTGAACTTTATTTGGTTTAATTTCAAAAGTTTTTAAAATATATTTGATTATCGTTAAAAACAAATTATAATTTATAATATGAATATATAGTTAGTGTCTTACCATTTGAAATCAAAACCTTTTAAAATATTTTTGATTCGTTTAATATTTTCATATATATATATATATATCATTCCAAAATTATTGCCTCGTGATATGTGTATCCTTCCTAAAAGTCTGCTCCTATAAGACACCAAATGTATGAACCAATCATATTGAAATAAAATAATTGTATGGATTTTAGTAATTAAATTTCCCTTATATATACATTAGAACAATTAAAAATTGAAATCCAAAATAAAATATTTAGATGTGATTGGTTGAAATAAGAAAGATTAATCACTACTTAAATAGAAGTGATTGCAATAGTATTAGCCTACGACAAATACAATAAGGCACTTTGTAATTGTTTAGTTGAAATTCTTGTGCATCCCCATTAAAGGTTGAATTGATTTATGAGTTTTATTACTTTTTTATATATGAAAATAGACACAATGTCCAAAACTTTCTAAACAAAAGAAGATATAATTTGTTATAGAAACATTTTATGACATAAGCAAATGACTAAATTGTAGCATAACAAAATAATTGAACTTGATACTAAAAATTAAGAAATTTCAAACTCAAATTCGATGGTGCGATCCATGGGTGTTTGGTGGTAGCTAGATGTGTGCTGTGAAAAAAAAAAGTGTGATGTGTTGTTAGCCTTCTTGGGGAATTTGGGCCAAGGAACTAATAACATGGTAGAGGTCATTGCCTTACTTTGGGGTCTAAAATTTGTTGTGGAGATGAAGGTTAGAAGATTAACCATAGAAGGTGACTCTACACTCATCATAGACTCTTTCAAAGGGCATGCTCAACCTAGTTGGGCTCTATATTGCATCATGGGGGAGATTTGGCATCTCCTAATGGTCCTTGATCATTATGACTTACATCACACTTACATGGAAGCAAATGCAGTGGTTGATACTCTAGCAAAATTGGGTTTTGATTTCGAGAACATAAAAAGTTGGAAGAGTATTGAAATGTTACCAAAATATATAAATTCTCTCATTTGTAGGGAAAAGACTCCTCTAAACTATGGTTGATGACTATCCAAATTTGGAGAATGGGAAAATTTGGCGGCCTTACTATTATTATGATGGTTAAGATCACTTTGAATTTGACAAGACATTTCACATTTTGACAAGACATTTCACGAGGATTGACCATGTGGGTTGCACCATGCAAGGGCACAAAAAAGGTGAAGAAATTAATAACCCTATCCATAGAAATAGTGCCATCATTTTTTGGTGGTATGGGATGATTACAGAAAAAGTTCTCATTATTATTCATGCCACACCATTAAGGTATTGCGTGTAGATTATTTGCACTCCCTGTAATGATGTTTTAAATTGGCTAGTACATTCTAGATTTTACATCTCCGTGAAGTATAAGGAAGAAGGCATTTTAACTACTAGATACACCATTTTTAGCCCTGCCTCTATGATTTTATAGGTGGTGTTCTTCTTGCCAATGAAAATTATTGAGATTGTGGAAGAAGTTATTTTTGAGGAGAAAGTTTCCATGGGTGGGGACCTCAACAGGCTAGAGCCCATGAAGATGGAGGATTTTTTCCAAAAGGCAGGCAACTTGGATAATGCTAAAGGAAGGATGGTTTTTCCCTTACATGCAGACTGGGTAAAAGTATAAACATGTGTTACCTTTCAAGCTAACTTATCAAAATGATAGAATTTGAGTATTTCTCTAAAAAAGCAATTTTTTTCAAACATATGATCTAGATAAATTTATTTAGCTAAGTTATATATGGTCTCATGCTTTTCCAAGTGGAAATGTCTATTAAATGCATGTTTTATACTAGTTTGTATCCAATTACTAGAAAAATAAAACTATTTTAGAAAAGTGATGTTTCAATAACTCTTATTTTTTATGATATTTTTTTAATAACATATAAACACCATTTTATAGAGCTCTGAGTCAAGAGAATTCTCATATATATTTTATAGTTTTTGAATTAGATCTAGTATATTGTAATTAAAACATTCTACAGGCGCACAATTTAACACTAAAAAAATGTCAATTTTGAGAAAAAATAATAAATTATATCAATTTTTTTTAAAAATTATATGGCATTCTAGAGGAGAGAATAATTCTCTAAAATATATAATTGTTGTCCTAGTTAGAATAGATTTCTTTTGAAAAATTTGGTGGGAGATGAAAACTATTGATTTTAGGTGAGTTGAAATTTGAATCATTATAAAAGAGAAAATCTAGGTCTAAAGACAATTTTTTTTTATTGTTCTAGCTATGTATGTTATCTATAACATAGTCTAGCATCAAAGTTAAATAAGTTTATTTCTATATAATTTTGTGTTGGGAACCAGACCCCTAATTTTTGAACATTTTTTAGTAGCTAAAAAATTATGTATCAAAATTAGAAAAGTTTACTAATTCTTATTCCAAACAATTATTAAAAATTATAATCCTAAAATTCATCCATTTCTATACATTTCATTAGTTTACTTCATTTCTAATTTCAAAATAATAATACCAATTTTATGACATTGAAGGTGAACAATTATACTTTTGTTAACCTTTTCCTTTACAAAAGGGTGACACGAGTTTGTGTTTTCACTCAACCATGGCTGGCTACGATGAAAATTGTTCTCAATAATTCATCAGTAATTAGAAGGACAAATAAGTTACTATCAATTATATCACCTTTCAGGTGAATGAGGATAGCATAGCAATGGTGATGGGCTTGAACATTATTGGCAGGAAATGGCAGAATATTATGAAGGTGATAGATGAAGCTAGCTTGTCTAGTTTCTTTAGAGGCAATGAGGCCCCATATTGGTATTGTGGTGGTTTTAAGAGGGATAAGCTTCCAAAGCCCTGGGACAATTTGTGTCTAGTCATAATGAAGTATCTCACTCTAGAAGGTAGACACAGTGTGTATTATTTTTACCATTTCCCTTTGCTTGACTTCATAATAGGGAGTTAGTCTATATTCCCTTTTTTCTTCATGCATGCCCTCGAAGAGACTGTGATGGATGTTAGGGAGAAAAAAAAGAAAAGAGCTAATTTCACTATTTTATACCAAGGGCTCATGTTTCAACTTTTTCAGTTCCACTTGGCCCTTTACACACACACCCCCCCCCCCCCCATGTGATAGTCATTGATAATCTTGTTCCCTCTAGGGCCCTCCTTCATCTAGAGTTTGTGAGTGGTAGCTACACCCCTACCCCTTAACCCTTGCCAAGCCAAACCCCAGTTAAGGGTAGGAAAAAAAAAACCCTAGCCTTAGAGCTAGCTACCAATAAAAAAGTTTAAAATGATAAGAGGGTGGAGGTGGAAATTGGGGATTTAGATGATGAAATATGTGGGAACAAAAGAAGGTCGGGAAAAATAGCTAAGACCTGAGGTAGATACAAACAAAAGGCCAGTTGCTCTTAGCAGCAGGAGGAGGAATATACCAATTTGGAGTAGAGTGACAAGATCTTAAGGGATAGCCATGAGAAGGGGAAGGATGATACTGATAAAGAGGTGGAGAAGTGGGATGACACTCTCAATGACACATGGGATTTTAAGGAGGAGAACCCTACCAAGGACCCCTCCCAAAACCCCAAGCATATTTCTGCCACCATCATTTTGCCTTCCACTATTAACTAAGATAACCCCAAACCTGATAATGCCTTTGTAGACACTGTCTCCTCCCCTATAATGAAAGAGGGTTTGAAAATTTTAAGGTCCCCCACTCATAATCTAGATGTTCAATAAACCTAGGTAACACAAAGGTGTTGGAATTCTTTACAATAACTAAAGGTTGGGGGGGTGGGTGTTGAATCAATTATCCAAGGTCCAGATGTACAAATAAAACTTTTCACAGCCTAGTGAACCCATATCCATAAAACATATTCATCCAACATGCATCCATTAGATATACAATCACTTAAAACATGTAGGTTACTGTCAAATCAACTTGCATAAATGTAAGCATGAACCATGAAATATTCAATAACACATTTGACACAATAATTTTACATGGAAACCCAATTTAGAAAAAACCACTAGTAACATGCTACTCATTCTCACTCTTCTGAAGTGATGCCCTATGAAAGGCCAACCCTTTTAAAGGTTACAATGCATATTGTTAAATGTGACCTGGTTAGAGGATTTCAATAATCTTGTTAGAAGTGAGCCTTGTTAGAGGACTTTAGATCATTTCACTTGGAATGTCACCTAGTTAAAGGATTTACAAATGATTGTTAGGTCAACCTTAATCTAAAGCATTTACCCTAGACTAATGTACAATGATTAGAAAGTAACAATAAGTCTTGATCTGATAACAACTTACAATTTACTTTGTAGATTATAGATTATAGGTCTCTATTTCAGTCCTCCATTCTACTTGGCTTTAACACACTTTAGCTCTAATAGCTTGTTCATCCTTCAAGCATCCATACCCTTAAGCCTTCTTGCTTTTCTTGCTAATAGTAGTCTCTTCTCTTTGGTCACTAAATGAAGAAATACCCTAGACTCCTTGTCTTCCTTAGGTTCTCACACATGACAAGCTTTTCTTAAGATCTTTCTTTATTCAACCTCTATTGCCCATTTTAGGGTTAGGTAGGATTAGGTAGGATTCAATGATTCTACTCATCTTTTCATTTTATTCCCTTCTAGAAACTTCTCCTTCAATCCTCTTTGAATTTGCCACAAAATAGTTCATCTTGAATTCTGTGCCACAAGCTCATCAAGCTTACCTTCCACATGGTTCACACAATCCAAAAAATCAAACTTGTTAGCTCAAATTCATCGAATTCACGTTCTTTCTCATAATGTTGACACTTGGCATTAACTTTCTTTTGATGCTTGACACAAACTGCATTGCTCGACACCCACAAACAAATCACTGGACACAAACTAAAGTTTACTGGTGTTCAACATCAACTAAACTTTACTCAGCTAACACTGTATCACTCAACATACACTGAAATTTGACTTTTCTTGGCTCCAACTAATTTTTTGCTCGACTTGCACTAACATTGCTCATCACCTACTCTGCATATTGTTAAGCTTAGCAGACTTAATTTTTTTTACATGTTCTTCTAAACTTAATCAATGTATCCATCCTTTGCAACCTTAAGTAGATAATCAATGCACTATAACATCACTGTCTTAACTAATCTTTGTACTCCTTTTTCCATACTATAACTCAACCTTTCCTCTAGGTTCTATTGTTAACTCATTTGATCAAAACCTCTGTATTAATCAAACAAATGATAATACTAAAATCATTTAAGCAATTTTCTTACCAGCAAGTAGTAGGTTTGACATTAGTGATAGAACAATGATTGAAACATATTCTCATACTTGTATCGATTTGTTTTCAACAATTTCCTTCTTTGACACTGATGAAAAATTAGTTCAACCATTACAACCAACAATAATACCAAAAAGAAAATAATTCCTTGTATTGAAATCTCTCCCTCTATCAACAACTTTCATCTTCTATATAGCTCACAAAATTCTATTCTAATCAACGGACAATCAACTCATCCTTATGACTTCCTCTAGATCACTTATTATATCTCCCTCACCACTATCTCCCTCTTACTAGGTAGATGTAACCATCAAGTACACTATCTTCATTTGATATTTCTTGTAACTCTGTTTACTAAATATAATCTCCCTCTTTGACAGCAATGCCAAAGACTTGTCATCTTGATATGAAGATATGAACATTTTAGTTTCTCTCTCTATCACCTAACTTGTGATTAATCTGTAATTTCAGTTTTTTGATTACTTTAGTAACCTCCTAAAGTAAGATCCACTACATCAATGTGTAACATATGTTAATCATTTTTTTTTATGCAGGGCACTCCTCATGCTTCTTAAATAGCCTTGGATAGGGGTATCACCCCTAGTTTACCTCTTAGATACTCATAAAAATCCTTACGTAATTATTTTGTGAAGATATCAACGATTTTCTCTTTTGTATTAACATATTCCATCTTCACTTCTTTATCTTGAACTAACTCTCTCAAGTAATGATACTTGATTGCAATGTGCTTAGTCTTTGTATGCATTACAGGATTCTTTGATATATTTATAGAACTTGTGTTATCAAAATAAAGTATCACAAGTTCTGTGATTTCCTCCTTTATATCTTTGAGTAGCTATTTGATCCATACAATATTTGTACAATTTATTGCAGCAACAACATATTCAACTTCAACAATAGATTGAGATATGCAACTTTGTTTATTGCTAGTCCATGTAACCAACTTTTTTCCTAAGAAAAATACTTCTCCACTAGTGCCCTTTCTATCATCAATATTTCTAGCCCAATCAACATTAGTGTAGGCTCGCAACTCTAATTTTTCATTTTTCTTGTAGTATAGACCATAGTCTTCTGTTCCTTTTAGATATCTCATTATTCTCTTAACAACCATCAAATGATTCTCCCTAAGATTAGCAGAGAATCGTGCAACTATCTCAATAGATAATGAAATATCAGGTCTTCTATGTACTACATATTGTAATTTTCTAATCATAGACCTGTACAATGTTTGAATTACCTTAGCTAAATTATCATTCTTTGAGAATTTATGTCATGTCACCATAGGTGTGCTTACTGGGTTGGAATCTTCCATCCAAAAGTTTTCAGTATCTCCTTTACATATTTTCACTGAGTGATGTATATACCATATTTCATTTGATTTACTTGCAAACCCACAAAGAACTAAAATCCTTATATAAAGTATATTGACCTCTAAATATGACATCATCAACAAAAATTTTAGATGGTAAAATACCTTTGCCTTTCTTTGTCTTCAAGTATAGATTGTTGTTATCATCAGTCCTCTCAAATCCAATCCTTACAAGATAATTGTGAAGCCTTTCATACCATGTTCTTGGTGCTTGCTTCAAACCATATAAAGCTTTGTGTAGTCTACATACCATGCTTTTGTTGTTAACATCAACAAATCCTTCTGGATGTTCTATATAAACCTCTTCTTCCAATATGTCATTCAGAAATGCAGATTTAACATCCATTTGATAAACTTCGAAACCTTTGTATGTAGACTAAGCAAAAAAAGTTCTTACTCCTTCCAATATTGCAATAGGGGTGAATATTTCTCCATAGTCTATCCCTTCTTCTTGTGCATATCCTTTGAAAACTAACCTTGCCTTATTCCTTGTGACTTCACCATTTTCATGTAACTTGTTTCTATATACCCACTTAGTTCCAATCACATTTTTATCTTCTAGTCTAGGAACTAGAGTCCATGTCTTATTTTTCTCAATTTGTTCAATCTCTTCATTCATGACTTTACTCTAGTCCACATCTTCTAAGGCATCTTTCACTATTTTAGGCTCATGCATGCTAAGAAAACATGTATCATTTCTCAACTTGTTCTTTGTCATTGGTATTGCATCTTTATCTCCAATGATTTGTGTTGTAGGGTGATGTCTCTTGACATACTTTGACAATCTTGATTCTGCTTTGTTTTCCTTATTTGATCTTCCAACTTCTAAATCACTATGTACGTCTCTTTTAGGTAGTTAACATCTCTTTCATGTACACTAATCTCATAATCAAAATGTGCCTTAATGTTATTTTGTACCTTGGCACCTGATTGTAGCTCAATTCTTGAATACAAGTTGACATTCATAGTATCTAACTCGGCAGTCATTGAAACTTTTTATTGATTTACAACATCTTCATTAGCAGGCATACCTTCATAAAAGTATACAAATAATTTTTATTCTTCTAGTTTCATCATAGTTTCAACCTCATGTACTTGTGTATGTTCATCACATTTCATATTTGAACTTTTCACAACTTTGTTAGTGATAGTATTCAAACACTTATAATCTTTACTTCTTGTGGAATAGCCAAGAAATATACCTTCTTCATTTTTTGCATCTAGTTTACCATTCCTAAAATCTTTGAAAATATAAAACTTGCTTCCAAATACTTTAAAATATTTTGCACTGGGTTAGTATCCATACCATAGTTCAAAAGGTGCAGAATGAGTACTTTTCCTGACTTGCACATAGTTCAAGGTATAGACAACTGTACTTACAACTTCTCTCTAATTTTTCAAAGTGACATTCTTCTCCATCATGAGTGTACTAGCATAATTCATTACAGATCTGTTCCTCATTTTAGTAATTCCATTTTGTGGAGGGGTCCTAGGGGTAAATGTTTATCTTTTGATTCCTCTATCATTAAAAAATATCTTAAAATCACTTGACGTAAATTCTCCACCTCTATCAGATCTCAAACATTTCAAAATTTTACCTGTTTCCTTCTCAACTCTTGCTAAGTACCACTTAAACATTTGGAAAGTATCATATTTCTATTTCAAAAACATAACTGTCATCATCCTAGAATAGTCATCAACAAACAACATAATGTACTTATCACCTTTGTAGCTTTGCACATCAATTGGTCCACAGAAGTCAGTATGAATAATCTCCAAAATTTATTTAGAGGTGTGAGTCTTACTCTTAAAAATTGACCTAGTTAGCTTAGGTAATTGACATTGTTTGCAAATTATATTGTCAGGTTTCTTTAGCTTAGGAAAACCTCTTTCTTCTCATGTTACTGATACTAACCAAGTTATCAAAATTAACATGACATAACCTTTTGTGCCATAACCACACATCATTAAATTCTACAATTAGACAAGTAGCATCATCCATATCAAGATAGAATATATTACCTCTAGTTTGATCACCCTTTTCAATTAGTTTTCCATTAGTATCATATATCTTAGCAATCTAGATCTCAAACTCAACCTTACAACCTAAACTATTTAGTTGTGACACACTCAAAAAATTATAGTTAAGTCCTTCAACATAATAAATATTGTCACATAAAATCTTTTCTGTGAGTTTGATATAATATTTTCCTCTTATCAAATAGGGTGCATCATTAACAAACCTTATACTATTTACATCATAATAATTCAAGGTAATGAACTTACTTTTATCTCCAGTCATGTGATGTGAACACCAACTATCAATGATCCATCAGTCATTCTTGTTCACACAAGACACTAGTGTAGTTGCCTCATCCTCATTAGAATCATCCTTCATTACAACATACACCACTTCATCATCATGATTATCAGATCCATCTTTAGTTTCCTCTTCAGCAATGTAGCAAGACTTCTTTCCTTTGTCTTTGTTATCTTTTTTATCTTCATCTCTTCTTCTTTTGTACTGGTCTCCACCTCTATAATTCTTCTTCTCTAGACATCTAGCAACAATATGGCCAACCTTACTATAGTTGAAACACGTAATAGGTAACTTACTTTTGAATTTTCCTTTACCTCTATGAAATATCCTTGCTAGTAGTGCTTCAAGTTGTTCTACATCCTCCTCATCTGTACAATCCTGTCACTGGAAACATATTTTATCTTTTTCTTCTTCTTCTCATTAGGTTCCTTCAATGACATCTTAGCTTTGAAAGCAGATTCAACATTGTCAGATTTAACGTTATCAAAATTAGATAGCTTAAAAGTAGTGAGCCTACCTACCAAACCTTCAAGAATCAAATTAGAACATGGTATACATCTCAGTTCTTGTATTGCAAAAAATCTAATAGCATAAATGGGCAACAATATTCTCAAAACTTTTCTTAGTACAGTCTCATCATCTATCTTACCAATAGCTCCTCTTATTGTATTAAAAACATCTTTTATCCTAGAGTAATATTGAGCAACATTCTCACCTTCTTGCATTCTCATATCATCAAACTTACCTTTTAAGACTTTTAAATTTGGCTCTTAGAACATCTGTGTCTCCTCCATAAATAATATGAAGAACATCCCACATTTTTTTTTTCACCATCACAATTGTTTATGTCATCGAACTCAACATAACTTAGGGCAGAGGCAATCTCCAACATTGTATGGTTGTGTTCGTTCTTCTTTTTCATATCTTTAGTAGTTAGGGCTCCATCAGGATCAACATGCTCTATAATGATGGTAGATTGTGCATGATCTCCAAGACCTCCCAAGTGTAGCTTCATCAAACTTTGTTATGCACAAAAGTTATCTATATTAAGCTTGGGTACCTCTCTTTTTGACATCTTGATATTTTACTTCTAGTACCTTCTAACTAGTCCTCTTAAGTAGATGGCTCTGATACCAATCGTTGGAATTCTTTAGAATAATTGAGTGAAGGGGGTGAATCAGTTATTCAAGGTCCAAATGTACAAATTAAACTTTTCACAGCTTAGCAAACCCATATCCATAAAATAGATTCATCATGCATGCATCCATTAGATCATACAATCACTTAAAACTTGTATGTTACTGTCAAATCACCTTTGTAGAAATGTAAGCATGAAACATAATAGATTCAATAACATGTTTGACACAACTTTTTTATGTAGAAACCGAATTCAGGAAAAGCCACTAGTAACATGCTACTCATTCTCACTCTTCTGAAGTGATGCCTTGTGAAAGGCGAACCTTGTTAAAGGTTACAATGCACACTGTTAAATGTTACCTAGTTAGAGGATTTCAATCACCCTGTTAGGTCAACCTTAATCCAAAGGATTTACCTTAGGCTGGTACAATGATTAGAAAGTAATAGTAAGGCTTGATCTAATAACAACTTACAACTCACTTTACAGATTACAGATCTCAGTTTCAGTCCTCCATTCTATTTGACTTTCACACACTTCATCTTTGATAGCTTGTTCACCCTTCAAGCATCCATACCTTTAAGTCTTCTTGCTTTGTTTTCCAATAGTAGTCTCTTCTCTTTGGTCATTGAATGAAGCAATACCCTGGACTCCTTGTCTTCTTTAGGTTCTTACACATGACAACCTATGCTTCTGACCAATCGTCTCTATAAATAGAAAGTTAAGATCTTTTGTCGTTCAACCTCTATCATCCTTTTTATGGTTAGGTAGGATTAGGTAGGATTCAATAAATCTACTCATCTTTTCATTTTATTCCCTTCTACAAGCTTCTCCTTCAATCCTCTTTGAATTTGCCACAAAATGGTTTATCTTAAATTCTATGCCACCAACTCATCAAGCTTACCTTCTACACAGTTCACACAATCCAAGAAATCAAATTTATTAGCTCAAATTCATCAAATTCATGATCTTTCTCATAATGCTAACACTTAGCATTAACTTGCTTCTAATGCGTGGCACATACTGCATTGCTCGACATGTAATAACAAATCACTAGACATGAACTAAAGTTTACTAGTACTTGACATCAACTAAATTTTACTCAACTAACACTATGTCACTCGACATACATTGAAATTTGACTTTGCTCGGCTCCAACTGATTTTCTGCTCGGCTTGCACTAACATTGCTTGGCACCTACTATGCAAATTGTTAAGCTTAGCAGACTTAATTCATTTTACTTGTTCTTCTAAACTTAATCAATGTATCCATCATTTGCAACCTTAAGTAAATAATCAATGCACTATAACATCATTGTCTTAACTAATCTTTGTACTCCTTTTTTATACCATAACTTAATCTTTCCTCTAGGTGCTATTGTTAACTCATTTGATCAAAACCTCCTTATCAATCAAACAAATGATAGTACTCAAATCATTTAAGAAATTGTCTTACTAGCAAGTAGCAGGTTTGACATTAGTGATAAAACAATGATTGAAACACATTCTCATACTTGTATCAATGTGTTTTCAACAAGAGGATGGTGTTGTTACTTGTAAAGACCTCCGAGAGCTGAAGGACAGTTGCAATGCGCTGGAAGAGGTCTTTACCTTCTTCTCAAAGTTCAATATAAAGGTGACCCATGTGACTACGACCACTCTTCAGCTTCTGGTTCATGGGTCAGAGGAGGAAGGCATTGGGAAAGAGGACTCAAAGCTACTCTAAAACTTCCTCGCCAAAGACTAGGCCAAAGTTCTCCTAGCTGGGAAAGGAAAGAAAAAAAAATGTCAGTTAGTGGCCTCTCAATGCTTGGTGTTTTTTGGTGGTCTGTTGGTTTTTACTCTCCATCCTTTAGTGATGGTTTTATTTTTTTAGTTGAACTTGGTTTTTGGTTGTAGGTGGTATGATGCAATGACCACCTACATGAGTTTTGTTAACTTGTTAAACTTTTTTGGTATTAAGAGTAGGAACTCTAGTACTTTTAATTACTGTTATGTTTTTACTTATGTTTTTGATGTAAATCGTTAGAGGGTTTGTGTGATTGTCTATTGGTTGTTTCACCATTGTTGTAAAGGTCCAACCCCCTACTTTTGGTTGCTTTTATATCAAAAACAAATGTTGAGAAGTTGATAAAATTTACAATAAAATGCCTATGCACACAAGTATATAAATATGATGTTAATGCATGGGAGGACATTTAAACTGAAACTACCAAATTCAAGAGTGTATTTTTGAGCCAAATTTAAGTTAATTTCTAGATTCAATTGTAACGTTTTAGATCACACTCCAAACTCATTTCTAAATTCAATTGCATGACTTTTTAAGCATCAACATGTTAGATCACACTTTGAACTTGTTTCAAAATTAAACCGTATATAATTTTGAATATTGATTGCTCACAGTCTGTGATCTAGCATACATCAAGAAGATGAGATAGTGTGAGTGTGGAAAAAAATAAAAAATTGATGGAGGGTTCAAAGCTGCAAGGCAGCCCTACGAGGCACGAAGCCTACACTACCAACCAACGAAGGCCACTACATAGACTTTGTAGGAACCCGATATGAGGCCACTCGTACCTGAAACCTCTTTGGCTTACAGCCAAGGACTAAGGGGCATCCACATTGTCAAAATCACCTAGGACACGATCCCAACCTCATCCTTTATGATGTCGAAACTTTGCACTCAGCAAGACTTGATCTTTAGTGGGCTCTTTGTGAGCCATTCAACTTCACCAATAGACCAAAGGCCCAGAGTGTGGAAAATTTGAAGAGAACTTGTTTGCATTTAATCTAAATATCAATAGCGCCTTTAATTAAGAGCATGGGCGATGCCTTGCCATCAACTTACGACAGTTGTCAATTCTGCGGGACTCGCATGGTAAGATTTGACTTGGGAGAGTTGAAAATAATTTTAAATCTTGGGTGGTAGATTTGTGGTAGAATCATGTTGTGGTTTGTGGTTTGGCGTGAGCAGAGTACAATATTTAAAGGTGCCCAATCGTTAATTAGCACCTGCATTGAATTTAATGTCGGCTGTCAACTTTGCATGAACAAGATTCTCCCCACGGTTCTTTCGCACCATAGAAATATCTCGTCTCTGTCGCATTTCTGTTTCTTGGTATACAAGTTACTTTCGTGAAATCCCGCGCAACTCACCTGCTCTTCTGCAAAGAGTTCAATTAGCCCATTTGCTAACCCATTTGTTCAAAACCAAAATCTGTTCACATAAAAGCATATAATCCGCGTTAATGTGGGCCCCATTGTGGCAGGCAGGTGGGTACTCTTTGTTTTGGTCCAATCTATGTAAAAATTAAATTGAAATCCAGATAATTACGACGTTGAATTATAAAATTAATGAAGCCTGCTGAGACTTCGATAATTAAAATTAATTTACCTTTTCAAGCTTAATTTTTGACTAATATACCATGTCATGTTAATCTAGGGCGAGGAGAAATGTGAGTCAACTCCAACGTTGCTTTTGGTTTTTGCCAGCCTCGTCATTCTTAGGGCGGTTCGAGAAGAGGAATCAATTACCCTGTTCTGCCCTCAAAAGCCTTTAAAACCCCTTCATTCCTGAAACCAATATCCCCGTTTATCTCTGTGAAATTCTTTCATTCTAAGATCCTCATTTATATCCCACAGGCCTCTGAAATTCTTTCATTTTTACAGTTATTACACTTTGAAATCCCCAAAATGACCAGCATAAGTGCCTTCCGAGTTGCAGGCATATACGAGCCGCAGAGACAGAGAGCACAGATCGAGAGTCCGCAGAATACTCCCGGAGTTGTAAAAGTTAAGGTCAATCTTGATTTGAAGATTGTAACCTTTGTTCATGATAAAACAGTTAATGTCGAGATGATAGGTGCGTATATGATAACTTGAGTAGTTTGGCTTTTGTGTATTTCAGAGTAGTTTATTGATTTTCTGACTTTCAGATGATCCTTCAACCATGTAATGATGGTTTTTGTTTTTGAGAGGGTACAATTCAAGACTGGGTTTTTAAGTTCAGTTTGGCTCTTGCATGTCGGATAGTTAAGCTTTTTTAACAGGAGCTTTTATTCTATTCAATGGTGGTTTGATTGGGACCCTAATTTGTCCCAATCAATGGATTTATGTATTGGGTCCCTTCAGTTCTGAGTTAGACTGCTCAAATTGCAGAGCCAATCTAAGACTGGAGTTTGGCTATTGTAAGCAGAGCATCTTATTCTTTTATAAAAGGATTTTTCCATGGTAGTTTTATTTTTTCATTTTTGTAGAGGACTCTTGGCCCCATCCAACGTCTTTATCTGTTGGATTCCTTTAGCTTTAAGCAAGAGTGCTCCGAATCTTTGATGCTTTGTTTTTCGTTGAGAGGGGGGGCCGAGGTAGGGGTTGTGCAGAGGATCCTTGACCCCATCCAAGGCCTTTTTTGTGTATCGTATTCTCTTAGCTTTGAGCAAGATTGTAATTTAAGTATTTTTTATGGAATCTGAGATTATTTTTTCGTTATGTATTGTGAGCAGCTCTGTTTTCTCTGTTTTTATAGTTTTGTAATTATCGTTTCAATTTCCAGTTAGATCTATGGCAAAAAAATTACAGAAGATACTTCTCCCTTTTGCAATGGTAGATTTTTTGGATTTGTAGACGATGCTTGATTCCATCCATGTTCTTCATGTATCAGATCTGAATAAGACGATTTCTATCCAAGGCCTTTATGTAGTAGGTTTCTTCAACTCTGTGCAAGACTGCTTAATTCCATCCAAGGCCTATAGAATTTCGAATGTCCTTGACTCTGAGAAGGAACTCTCTGGGAAGGATTTGTCTGATTATCATTTTGAGGATGATTTATCTAAATATCATATACTAAGACTTGATTCTTAAATTAAATGTCTTAAATAGTTGAAAGTTGACTCATTTTTCTAATTAATTATCCCATTAGTATGTAATTTTAAAGAATGAATGAAGAGTATTTAATGTGTAATGTTTAAGAATGAGAGGAGTACTTTTTGCTGTGTAATATTTTAATGGATCAAATTTTATAAAATTATTTTGAAGTGAACCATTTTATAAGAGATGGGTTTTGGGAACAATGGTTTCCTCATTTTATAAATATAATAATCTGTTTTGGTGTATCGGTTGTGTCTACTGCAGAAAATCTACTGAAATCTCTACTTTTGACTCCTACTCTCATAAGCGGCAGCTGAATATGCCTGATGTAACAGCAAGCCCCCCTGAGATATGGTAAGCAATTGTCATTGATATTATGACTCAACAAGTTTATAATTGCTATTGTCTTTGGCTCTATCATAGGCATGTAATGATGTTGGTTACTATTTCAGGTTATCTTCAATCAATTTTTTTTGGGTATTTATGTTCTTGTGTGGCTTATTGTGCAGGCAGAATCAGGATTGTAATCACTTTAAATAATGAAAAGAACCTGTCAAATGGGACCCATTTAATGAATATTGGGCATTGTTGTTATTCATTCAAATCATACACGCCACTGAAATAATAGTATTCTAATGGATTTGATCGTACTAAAACTAGAACGAACGTACTTCTTTTATTTATTCACTGCTCTTTTCAGAGTCAGGGAATATCCATTCATCATTTCGTGGAAACCTAAGCTCGTACACGTCACATCAAAGGGACAGTGTGATTTGTCGTGCCTCCACGTGTCCAGAGTCAAAGGTCCATATGCTGCAAAACGCTCAATTTGTGAAATCTGTAAATGAGTTATCTACATTACATAGTCATATCAACTAAAAAAACAATGTTCCATATTGTGGGTCACACGTCAGAAAGTGAAATTTAGCTAAACTAAATTGTTTGCCTTTGAGAAAATGAAATGAAGGTTAACTAAATTGTTTGTGTTGAGAAAATGAAATGAAGGTTAACTAAATTGTTTGTGTTGAGAAAATTTGAATTAATGTATTAAAATGCCTTAGAGCACATGTATAAATTTTAAATTGATCGTCACTCACTTCATATAATGCACATTAGGGGAAGCATACTTGTGTTTCTTTTCATGTCCATTAGTGGAAGTATATCATTCTATTTTACATCATTTAAATAGTATATTAGAATTATATATTAAAAAAATTAGTTGTCTTCATATATGATTTTATTTATAGTTTTTTATATTATAGTAGTTAAAATGAGTTCTATTGACAACTCATAACCAATAGAATTACATTCCCAACATGTAATATCAAGAATCCATCCCCACAAAACCTTTTTAACTAGCAGTAGTGCTTATTTAAACTAGCATTAATGATGTCTACACAATCAAATCCAAAAACAAATATATTATGCAATGGATTGTGGAAATCTAATCTCTTTAAATGTCCATAGGTTTTAGATGGGTTTAGTGGTTATAATCAGATTAATATAACACTTTTCCATGGGAGGCATATGCCTGTTTAGTACTTGTTTTTGGTCTTTATAATGTGCCTACAACATTTTAGAGAGTAATGCTTAACATATTCATATCTTACACATGATTGTATAGAAGTATGGATGGATGAATTCACCATTTATAAAGATACTTAAGAGGAATCAATAGTAAATTTGAAGATATAAGTTGACCCAAGGAAAATCAAAGTTATAAAGCATTTGTGTGTCCCAGTGAAACATAGGGATGCAAGAAGTTTCTTAGGCATGCTAGTTACTATAGGTGTTTCATTGAAGACCTCGATAAAATAGTTGCACTACTATATATAGTGTAATAAAAGCTGCAATGTTTTACCAGATTGTTAATTATCGAATAACATTTTAATCACGTAATGATTTGTTAATTGAAACATTTATTCTTAGGGGGACAAATTGAACAATTGCTTTCAACATTCCCATTGATGTTTCTAACCATGTTATTGATGCAATCTTAGGCCAAAAAGAAGATAACATTGAATATACAATTTACTATATCATTAAAAATGTTAAAGTGGTAGAACTCAGTTATATTGTCACCGAGAAATAAATGTTAGTGGTAATTTGTGCTATGAAAAAAATCAGGCATTATATCACTAAGTACTAGGCTTTTATACACATTGACCATACAATAGTAAAATATGTGATGAACAAGCATGATATTAGTGCTAGACTAGTTAGATGGTTATTACTTGGTTAAAGAAAGAATTCACATAGTTGCATTGGTTAGAAATTGTATTAATAATAAAACATAAAATACAAAAATAAATGTGAATGTTCACAAGGAGGCCTTTGTTGGCCTTGTGAACATTCACATTTATCTTCAATTGAGTTACATAATAGGTTGAAAAATATCCATCCAAAACCCTGGAGTGGTCATTGATTAGCTTTTCAAGAGAGGGATTTGAAAGGATTTTTGTCATTAAGTGTCATGCAAAATGATTGCTCAATAGAAGTGGTACTAGAAGGAGAGCCTAAAAACCATTCTACCCAAAAACCCAAGTTGTTGTTTGAAAGTTCTATAGTTTTCAGAAGTTTTGGACTTTTTGTAGTCTGCCACTATTAGAAGGTGCACTTTTTAGAGATGTACATTTTAAAGGCACAATTTTTAGAGGTGCACTTTTTAAAGGCACAATTTTTAGAGGTGCATTTTTTCAAAATAAATACAAACTAGAAGATCTTGATCCACCATCTCCATTTTAGTGAGCTTTAAGATCTTCACCCAATGGACACGAGTTCCTAGATCTCAGCCACTTTTGCAAGCCTCATAATGATAAGGGGATACTAAGAATTCTAACACTCCCATTTCAAACTTCATCATATTCCTCAATTCCACCCTCGAACTTACCTCCACCTATCATTTTGCCTGATCCTCCATCCATGACTTTCTTTGCAAACACAATAGATTTACCAATCAATTTGCAAGGTCCACTCAATGACCTTCCCAAGAACCCTAGGAAATTCTTCCCTAGGTTCATCTACAAAGAAACACAAACAACTGGGGATCAAATCAAGGTTTTCAAAGAAACATGCATTCAAAAATAATTCAACAAGAGAATGTGGTTCTTTATATGTTCCCATATACATTGGGAGAGGTTGCATTTAGTTGGTACGTAAATATGCCACCAAGATCTATCCAAAACTAGGAAACTTTTGAAAATTTGTTCTTAGATCAATTCAAAACATTTATCAAGCTGGTTGTGATACACCACTAATTCATGCCTATCAACAAGGATCCAGTAGCGGCCATCTGACGCTTCAATCATTACTTTCACATGGCATACCGCAAGTTGGAAACCCCTTACACCATACTAGTTAGGGCTATAATTCATATTTATCTAAACTCTATGGACCACCTCACTGCTATCTTCTTAAGGAGATTGCTTGCTATAGATATTGACACACTAGAAAAGGTCTTCGAAGAAGAAGTCACCTTTACTAAACATGTCAACCTGAATGGAGAAGGGATGACCATTCCAACTCATGCCAGTACAATAATACCAACATACCATGCTAAAGCGCAAGTGATTCCTAGTCAATTCATTCCATTAACTCTAATCCCACTAGAACAGGCACCCATTGTTAGAGTAATAAGATATTGCCTTATTAATTAAATCATTTTGATTAATTATTAAGTCACTTATTATCTTTGGTTTATTTAAGCTAAACTTTAGGCATATAATAATTATTTATTGTATTAATTATTATCGTGCAACCTATGTTTTACCTATTAGGGTTTTGATCTTCTTTATAAGGATGATCTCTCTTTATAATTTATTCACTCACTTTTGATATAGTAATTTCTCTTTTTGCTCATCAAGAATGTCTCATCTATGGATCTAGCAATTTCAGCCTCCATAGCCTTTTGCTTCTCTCTTATGTGGTAGGTGTTTGCATGCAAGTGATTCTTGGGAGCTATGGGGTTGATCTTTCATCAACTTCTACATGGTATCAGAGCTCTAGATATTCATGCCTCTGTTTCGTTCTTGAGAGATTTGGCATCAGTTTTCATATCTGAGCTTTCAATAATTTTTTATTCGATCTGGGGATCATTGATTTTTGAGGCACTTTGAGTAAAAAAAGACATCACCGTTGAGCCCAAAGCACTTGAAAACTCCAATTTTCATATTAAAAATGTCTAGTTTGGATGTTGTTGAAATCTGAGACAATTTTTTTTTGCACCCAAGCCGTTTTTTACTTGGGCACGCAAATCAAGGTGACAATTTCTTTTTTTTTAAATTTTGCATTTAAAAAAATTAAAAGGATTTTTTTGGAAGGTGGCATCATTTTTAAGGAAAAGGGGCCATAAATTGTTTTGGGGTCCCACTACACGCAGGCTCATACCCTATCACTCCTCTCATACTGCTACAAGTTTCAATATCCATGCGTAGACTCTCAATTGGTATCATGTGCATTACCCATACACTATGTGCCTCCAGTTTTGCTTCATCTCTAGTAGATCATTTTTTTTGGAGAAAGCGCTTTGTGGAGATTTTTGCTAGCATTGTTTCCCTTGCAACACTTGTGAACTGCGATATAATTGGCTTTTTTTTTAATTGATCATCATTTGGTTTGTTGGGACTCAAAATCAAAGCCCTGATTTTGAGTACCATTGAGAAATCAAGCCCTATAAAAGCTTTTAAATGCATATGTACCTAGTTGAACTTTTGAGCCCCAAGAGGTGTTTAATGTTTCTAACACCTTCCATTTAATGCATCTATGTGTTTCGTGAAGTTAAATTGTCTTTCTGAGCCATTTCATGAAGTCTCGCTTTGAGCATTTGTCAAATCTACATTTTCACCTAGTGTCAAACAACGACAGGAGGTTGTGTTTGCAATTGAATATCTCGCACCTAGTGATGTTTCATGACTCACCACTTTGGGAGTTTTTAGTGTCCATACCAGAGAACCTATGTTTCAAATTTTGAGTCATTTTGAGTTCATTTGACTAGGTTTTGAATCCCTCAAAGTTGGTCTTTTAATGTTGTCATGCTGATGTGAATTGCTCAGAATTCTGGAAGGTCCTGTTTGACCTATTATAATTTTGACCCAGTTTACTAAAATGATGAAATTCCTTTTGCGTTGCATTCTAGTGGTCAGAGAGTTTTTGTATTTCAAGTTTGAGCTTATGACACATCCATTTGATTAGTTTTCAAACGCGATTCCAAATGCAATTTCTAACTTTTTACTGGTGTTAACATTTGCAGATTTGTCTAAACCCTTGATCGTGATGTTATAACTTGAGATCCATGATAGGTGAATTGAATGGATTGTAACACTGTGTTGTGCTCTAAAAATACTTGAAGTGTGCCAATTTTCAAGTCTCGACGAATCCATTTGCACACTTTGCCAAGTCAATTCCATTTGCAAAAAACACTTTTCTGCCATTGTTTCCAGTTAGTAAATTTGAGTAGCCCACTTTGACCGCTCGCCATTTGCACCCAGTTATTCGTCATGAGCCCAAATTGCAACTTTATTCTCTGCTCGTGATAGTGAACCAATGTCCTAGTTTTTGTACCCCCAAGCGTCAATTTACCTAGTTTTTGAAGCCAATTCCAAACACGTTTTGTTGTTTCCTGACATGTTTTCTTACAGGTAGTTCTGAGAGGTCAACTTTGATAGTCAATATCTTTTGACAGAGGATTCGTAATGAGACGAGATTCAATGGGGTGCAAGAGTGCAAAGTAGACAATCAGTGTGCCAGTTTTCAAAGCCCAATCAAGTGTTCTGGTTAATTATTAAGGTCAGTCAAAGGACCTCCTGGCACAAAGTTGACAAGTTGCAGATTAATGGTAAAGTGATATTTAATTAATGGTTTGATTATCAAACTTGTTTCTAATCAGTATGAGATGGTTAATGGATCAATTTTGTAGTTTAGTTGTTCGAAAACAAAAAAAAAATAGCCAAACCCACATTGGGGTCCAACTAATTTTCACCAAATTGATGAAATGTTGGGATTTGGAGTGTTCAAAAGATGTGGCAATGTTTCAAACTTATTTTAATACATTATTATAGAAAATTGAAATGCTTGGTAATGGTTTACTTTTTCCAGCAATAAGCAGGCTACCATCTACATATCTTGGTTCTTCTACTGGACATGTTATGTATACTATTTCTAAAGATGCTTCAAATCCATTAGTTCATCAGTGTTCGAAGCCTCTTCTTGACATTAAATTGTTCGAAAATAGTCTTCATTTACCTAGAAAATTTTCCTTGAAAGGACCTTTGCAATAAACTTAAGCTGTCAGGAGAGAGGCTTTCAGCAAAGAAAACCAAAATTAAAATGAGTAACCTGAATTCAAAGCTTAACAGGGATTTCACCTTGACTGTGAAGGATCCAGATTCTCAAGTTCTAGAAGTTATTGTCTACGACTGGGAAAAGGTTGGTCCACATGATAAGATGGGAATGAATGTTTTCCTTTTGAAAGAATTGACACCAAATGAGACTAAAACTCTTACCCATGAACTTCTTAAAAACATGGAAACAAATGACCCCCAAAATGAAAAATCACTTGGGCAAATCACTGTGGAGATGACATACACACCATTTAAGGAGGATGAAACTGTAAGTGCTGATGATGGTGCAGTTGACAAGGCTCCAGAAGGCACACCAGCAAGTGGAGGCTTGCTTGTAGTAAGAGTAAATGAGGCCCAGGATGTTGAGGGAAAACATCATACAAATCCTTATTTCCATCTTCTTATGAGAGGAGAAGAGAGGAAGAACAAGCTTGTAAAGAAAATAGAGACCCAAGGTGGGAACAGGAATTTGAATTTACTTTGGACGAACAACCTATAAATGAAAAGCTCCATGTTGAGGTTATGAGCAAGGTAATGGGCTCGACTCTACATTCAAGAGAAACTCTAGGAATAAAGATAAAGCGCAGCAACAAGAAGATGTTAGCGGCAGTAGCATACAAAGCAAGAACATGAAGAATTTGAAGGAGCATTTTCCTTGGCGTAAGAGACACAATAGGGACCCCAACGTTTTGAGGCAGCAAGCAAACAGAGAGGCAATTCACGCAAGGAAGCCTACAACAAACATGGCAAATAAAGCACAACAATGTCAGGGGAGTCATTTGAAGAAGGAATCTGGCATTCAGACAAGTGAAGCACCAACCAATAGAAACTTGAATGAGTAGGCAAGGGACACAAATAAAACATTATTTGATATCACAGCAAACAAAGAGAGTTTCTATCGAGGCATGTGAATTTGACAAGATGCACAGTGAATTTATGGTAGGTCCACAGATCTTCAACGAGAATTTCATTTTTCAATGCAGTGTAAAATTGATAGGCGTCCTCGCTTCTAAAGACAATGTCATCCTTGGTTCAAAACTTGCTCATGGTCGGAGGGTTCTCAATGGTCATCAACAGTATGACTTTGCAGGCAGTTTCACTATTCAGAACAGGAAAAGTGATATATCCCACATTCAATGGGAGAAGGAATTATAAAATTATTAAATACTTTTACACACATTTCCCTTATTGTCCAAAAGACAACTGCTCTTGGAAGCCGTGTACTGTGTGTGGGGCCGAGGATGGACAACTAGATCCAACTAAGCAATATTTTGAATGAAGATGCATGCGTGCTAATGTGGCAGAGGTGCACTAAGATTGCACCACGTGTCCTGATCCTGTGGATGGTGCAAGCCAGCAAAATAGAAGTGCTTGAGATTTAAAAAATGTAGTACCACATGGTAGGTAGTCCCAATTAGCGGTGAGGTGGAGATTGAAAGTTGTTATAGATGGAGGCATCAAATCGTGGTAGGTAGTCCCAATTAGCGGTGAGGTGGGGATTTAAAGTTGTTATAGATGGAGGCATCAAATCGTGCTACGTGACCCAGATCAACGGCCAACGCATGCCCACAAAACAAAGATGTAAGGTGGTTAAGCAATGTGGGCATGTGGGTGAATGCCACATGGTGATGAGATGACAATGTCAGGGTCGACCAATCAAAGGCTGCCACATGGTAGCTTAGTCAAACCTGGTTTGACCCGAGGGGCAATATGAGGGCAAAAATATACAATGTTAGAAAATGTCAAATTTTTAATATATTTTTAGAAAAGGTCCACATCAATGAATTTTAAATTCAAAAAGGTTATTTTCTAAAGTCAAACTTTAGAGAATTTTTAAATTTTTGCAAAATAAGTTGCAGACCTGAGTCTTATAACAAAGGGGCATTTTTTCAAACTAAGATTTTGGAGGTTTCCTATAAGCTAATATAGTGATATTATATATCACCAGAATCAAGAGATGATGAACTTTCCAATTCTAAGGTCTTTTTTTTTTTTTTCTCACAGGAATTCACTGTTTCAAGTTATAGCCAGAAATGTAAAATTCGGGGCCTTCTCAATGGAATTGGTAAAAATTGAAAATCCAATTAGAGGATTGGTAAAACATGGTAAGAATGTAGTTGGGGTCAATTTTGATCACTTTTATTCAGTTTAAACCCAAATTTTACCAGTATTTCATGAGGTTTTCAAAATTTTGGCAAACATAATGGTTTTCATCATTGAAAAGGAGAATTTTTCAAGTCATTTACAGGATGATGATGGAAACCATATCAGATCATATGGGTAGAAAGAAGAGAGAGGTTATTCAATTGTAATGGATGGAATTCCAAGTGGACACATGTCATTTTGAGATCAAATCCAGGAATTCATCTTGGTCTATATCTTTCTTTCTTTCATCCATTGTAGGGGTTGGCAGTTTTCTCTAGGGGAAACCAACAGGGTTCCAGTTTCTACTGTGAGACGAAGTTGTTGCTGGTTTTACTTCATGTCTAATTGAGCAGAGCTCTAGTAGTGAAGGCCACACATATGCTCTTGTGCAGATTTTTAGTTCATTTCATGTATTGTTATTTTGAGATAATGGAAATTGATGCTAGATCATGTGAATTATCTAGAGATTCATTTAGTTTTACCAATTTATATATTTAGTCTTTCCAAGGATGAATATAAAAGGGGATTTATACAAATTATCTGGGTTTTCTTGTTTTGTCTCCTAATTATTCATATGCTATTGACTTTGGGATTAAATGAATAAGGTTCATTCAATTTAAGGCAACTTGGATGAGTTGTATGTCAGATCTATTGTTTCTTTTGACTCAAGGAGTTAAGTAAATGCTTAAGTGTTTTGATAGGGTTTCTAGGTGTATGAAGGGGATATTAGTAAGAATGGGATTTGGGGATTTGAGTTGACAAACTTAATTATAATGCAATCAAGTTAGGTCATCCTATTGGTAATGACTCTATGTTTCAATGGATAAGGCATTGATCACTAAATCAGATGCAAGCTGATATGAAGTTCATTTGCACAAATCTTTAATTAAAATCAATTCATTTTTCATGTTTTATAGTGGGCTGAAAAGAATTAACCCTCACTTAACTTATGGTTTCATAGGTTATGATCTATAGCTATTTCATTCCTATGTCATTGCATAAGTATTAGGAGATATAAGGGGTTTTTTTCTGTTGTTATTAGGTTCAAATTTATGTTTAATTGCACTGGTACCATATATCAGAACCTCAAGGTTAACCTTCCTAGGTCTCACATAGCCTAAAGTGAAGAAGGAGTTATGCCTTATAGTTGGCCCAAGACTGCAGTCAAGTGTATCCATCATAGGAATTTGATAGCCTTAGATGCATTGGTCTGGTTTCTTGGTTGTTTTCAAAACCGTTAAATCAGGAGTCAACAAAATGGTGACTCTGTTGGGGAGTCTATGAAGGGATTCATTGATAAGTAGCTGAAAATCTCTAATATATATTGTGCATATTTAATTTTGTATGGAAGGTTTCATGTTCCCCAGTTAAGTTTTATCCATTTGCAGCAACAACTTTGAGGTTGAATGTAAATTATATTGCTAAAAGGTGTTCATCTTTAATCAATTCAACTAGTTGTTATTTTCAAAGTACAATTGTAATTTCAGAGTCAAAATTGTTTAACAATGGTTTCTCTCTTCTAAGTGTTTGACGGTTTGCAAATTCTACAAATTGGAAGTCTATTTTAGATCTGTCATGTTATAAATCATATGTTTTAAATCTTTCTCACAATTGTGAGTGGCGACTCTCTAAGAGATCTCTGAACCAATGTAGATCAGTTACATCTAAATGTTTTCAGGACATTTCAATTGAATTGTGCAGATTTGAAAGTTATGTTAAGTTTTGAGAAAGAAGAGAGATATGTGAGTTCTTGACTGATGTGTTTTAAAGTGTTGTGTTGATCTACTGTCATAAGAAATTCAAATATTAAAATGAATCATAGTAGTGATTTCACTTTGTTCTCCTTAAGGAGATGGCGGCTTTACAAGGATTTGATCAGTGGTGTAAAGATTTGAAATCAACACCTATGCCAATCAGCAGATCAAAGGTTTCATTTAGCGACACTAAAGGTATTTTATATGTTCATGTGATTTCATTTCCATGAAAGTAAGCTTCACAAAAGTTTCTCCATCAAGTTTTTTTTCCAACACTAAATAGGAGAATGGTTTAATACATTTCAACATACTATATGAGTAACAGATTTAGCAAAAGTGTTTTTATATTTTGAAGTATGTTTGAATTTCTGAATTGGTAGAAAGAACTCTAGATTTGCTACAATTAATAAATTCTGAGAGTATTTATGATGAATGAGTTTTAGGTTTGAAGAATGTAAATTTCCCTTAATCAAGTATTCAGCTGGTTAGTGATAATTATAGATATGTTTCTACCAAGAGATATATGCCATTATTTTTTGATGGTATTCATGGCTTCCCAAATACTATGCTATATAATCTCAGAAAGTATTTGCCTAAATTCAGTGGGAACCATGAAGATTCAACCAGTCAACATGTTCAGATGTTTAGTGACTTAATTGGTGATTTTGAGATTGCTCATGAAGATGTTCTGATGAAGTTGTTTGTTCAAACTTTAGAAGGTAATGCCAGGGATTGGTTTTCCTTTCTGCTGGCATGTTCGATTTCATCTTGGGATGAATTATTTTCAGCCTTCATGAAGCAGTTCGGGGAAAGAATAAGCATATCTGATTATTTTGGTAAGTTTTTTGAAAATCCAAATCGGGAATAATGAGCTAGTCCCTGAATTTAATATTAGATTTGCAAAGATTTTAAAAAACATTCCTAAAAATTATAAACCAGATGATCAAGTGTGTTTAGTGGTTTATCTTGGTGCATTATGAGTTATCTGTTAAGAGATAAGGAACCTGAGATTTTGCATCAGGCATTCATGATGGCTATAGAGATTGAAAATAACATAAAGTATGGCTTAACCTGTAGTCACTTCTCTAGGAATGTTTGCTGGGGAGATAAGATGGCTATACATTTTGTTAAAAGAACAAGAATCTCTGGTGCTAATTGAATATTTCAGTCCTATATTCAGTATGGTTTTGCCCATCCAAGTCACCAACAAAATGGCAACCCTACTAGGGACTGTATTGAATTTGAATGATAGACAAACCTTGAGAATTTGAAAAAGGGAGATTCAATAAAGCAGGAGAAGTGTGTGAAAAAATTACAGCAATGAGTCATCTAATGTGTTTTCCAATTTTCTTACTCAATTATCATGACCCCAGTGATGCTTTGTTCAGGACAACAGTATCTTTCAAAGTTGAATGTGAATTGTGTTGCTACTAAGCTTTATTTTCAATCAAATTTAGCCATTTTGGTTTTCAAAGTGTTGTTGTAACTCTAGAGTCAAAATTGATCAAGAGTTTCTTCTCTCTTCAGAGTGTTTGACGATTTGCAAAGTTCTACAAATTGAAAACCCAGTTCAGATCTGTCATGTTATAAATCACATTTTTAAAATCTTTCTCACAATTGTGAGTGGTGACTCTCTAAAAGATCTCTGTACCAGTGTAGATTAGTTATATATAATTATTTTCAAAGAGTTTTCAACTGAATTAGGCATATCTGAAAGTTGAGTTTTAAGCAAGAAGACAGATATATGAGTTCCTGACCAATGAGTTCTAAAGTGTTAATTGATTTTCTATCATAAGAAATTTGAATATTAAAAGGAATCGCAACAATAATTTTATTTTTCTCTCCTCAAGGAGATGGCGACTCTATCAGGATTTGATCAGTGGTGTGAGGAATTGAGACCATCACCTTTGCCAATCAAAAGATCAGTGGTTTCAACATCAACACTTGAGTTATTTTATTTTTCATGGTGTTATTCTTGTCATGAAAAAAGTGGTATACGTGTGTGTTCTCCATCAAGTGATTTTTAGCACTAGGAAGAGGAGAATAGTGTGATAGGTCTTATACACTTCATGGGAATAAGTTTTATCTTGTAAAGTTTTGTAAAGTGTTTGAAGTGATTCATTGATAGAACGTTATAAGCCTGCTACAAATTACAAATTAAAATTATTGTTAATCAGTGTCAAGGCTTTGAAGAATGACAAGTCTCATTTCATCAAGCATGCAGTTGGTTAGTGATGTTTATAGATCTTTTTCTACCAAGAGATATATGTCATTATGCTTTGATGGTATTCATGGTTTCCCAAATGTTATTCCCAATGATATTAGAAAATATTTGCCTAAGTTTAGTGGGAACCATGAAATTTTAGCCAGTCATCATGTTTAGCTATTCAGTGACTTGGTTGGTGATTTTGAAATTGCTCATGAAGATGTTCTTATGAAGTTGTTTCTTTAGACTTTAGAAGGTGATGCTAGGGATTGGTTTTTCTTTTTTCCTACATGATCAATTTCATTTTGGGATGAATTAATTTCAGCCTTCATGAAGCAGTTCGGGGAAAGAGTAAGCATCTCTGATTATTTTGATAAGTTTTTGAAAATTCAAATTAGGAATGATGAACTAGTTCCTAAATTTAATATCAGATTTGCAAAGGTTTTAAATGACATTCTTGAAAGTTATAAACTGGATGATCAAATGTGTTTAGTGGTTTATCTTAATGCTATTGATAAGAAGATGCATTATCTAATTAGAATTAAAGAACCTAAGACTTTGCATCAGGCATTCATGACAGCAATGGAGATTGAAAATAACATAAAGTATGGATTAACTAGAAGTCACTTCTTTAGGAATATTTTTCGGCAAGATGAGGTGCAAAGGAAAAATCAATGTCAAAAGGAGTGTTTATTTTGAGATCAGCAAATAGGCACCGCTGTTGTTGTAGATAATTTTGATGAAAATTTAGAAATACAAACATGTAAAGATAAAGTCTCTTTGTTGCAAAGAAGAAATGATTCCCTTCTTGCTGAATTAAATGCACATGTTTATAATATCACAACAACAGATGAAAAAATTATTTCACTTGATCAATTAAATATACAAGAAATAAATTTAGTTGTTTCTTCTCCTACTGATAATATGCCTCTTGTTGAGAATGTTGTAAACTATGAAGAGGAAAGATATTCATCTCAGTATGAGGATGAAGAAGCCATAAGTGATGTGTCAAGTGATGAAGTTGAAGTTTCTGATCTGATGTATAATCAAGAGGCATCATATGAAGTTGATGATGAGAGTTGTTACTTAAGTCAAGAAGAGGACAGTGCTATTGCATGTTCATCTTCATGTGAATCAGATGCAAATTGGGAAGAAGAAAGCAATGACGGAAGTGAATACTCTTGCAAAAGTAAAGGTATAAGTTATTTTTCTAAATCTGAAAGAGAATTTCCAATTCAGAATTATGTAAATCAGCTTGAGGTTGAAAGTGGTGAAGAAGAGTTGTCTACACAATATGAAGATAAAGGGATTGTTTACAAAGATGGACTAGCTAATTGTGTGGATGAATGTCTTGAGGATGCATTTAGTAAGAATCAACAGTACACATTTGATTGTGAGGTTAATGCATCAGAACTTAAAGGTAATTGGTTTGCAAGACATTTGGATCACCTTGATGAAGACAATAAGAATAACTTTGTTATAATTTCTACATGCGTCGTTGATGGAATGGATTTTGAGTCTTCATGTGGTTCTGATTTTTCTTCACATGTTGAAAGTCTCCATGAAGATGAAATGAGTAATGGATTTAAAATTTATACTAATGCTTTATATGATGAAAATCTTGATGATGTTTAGCCCATTTTTTGTCAAAATGTTCAAAGAGAATCTTTACATGGAATTATCAACCCACTTTTTGAAGAGCACATGGAAGTTTCAAATTTAGTGGAGAATGAGTTTAATGATGATACTTTATCCTATTGCTGTGAGAGATCAGATTTTTCTTCTTCTGAGTTTGATAGTGAAAATGATGATTATGTTGCATCTCGTAATATGGATGAAAAGGTGTTGGATGAAGTTGTTAAAAATCAGTATGCACCTTATAATGAATTTTATGATGAACATTCTAATGAGATGACTAATTCATTTGCTGACTAAAGAGTAAATGAGGCCCAGGATGTTGAAGGAAAAAATCATACAAATCCTTATGTCCATCTTCTTATGAGAGGAGAAGAGAGGAAGACCAAGCCTATAAAGAAAAATAGAGACCCAAGGTGGGAACAGGAATTTGAATTTACTTTGGACGAACCACCTATAAGTCAAAAGCTCCATGTTGAGGTTATGAGCAAGGTAATGGGCTCAGCTCTACATTCAATAGAAACTCTAGGAACAGAGATAAAGCACAACAATAAGAAGACGTCAGTAGTAGCTGCATACAAAGCGAGAACATGAAGAATTTGAAGGAGCATTTTCCTTGGCGTAAGAGACACAACAGGGACCCCCACATTTGGAGGCAACAAGCAAACAAAAGGGAAATTCATGCAAGGAAGCCTACAATAGACATGGAAAATAAAACACAACAATGCCAAGGGAGCCGTTTGAAGAAGGAATCTGACATTAAGACAAGTGAAGCACATAGCAACTTGAATGAGTTGGAAAGGGAGACAAATAAATCATTATTTGATATCACAACAAATGAAGGTGTAGAATTGCTAGGCATCCCTACTTGTAAAGATGATGTCATCCGTGGTTTTGAAACTAGCCAATGGTTGGAGGGTTCTCAATGGTCATCAACAGTATGACTTTGCAAGTGGTTTCACTACTCAGAATAGAAAAAGTGATATATCCCACATTTGATGGGAGTAGGAGTTATGAAGCTTTTAAATACTTTTACACACATATTGCTTGTTGTCCAAAAGACAAGCACTTTTGGAAGCTGTGTGTTGTGCATGGGCCTTGAGGATTGACAGCTAGATCCAACTAAGCAATATTTTGAATAAAGATGCACGCGTGTTGATGTGGTAGAGAGGCACTAAGATTGCGCCACGTGTCCTGATCTTATGGACATCACAAGCTCGCAAAATAGAAGTGCTTGAGATTTAAGAAATGCAGGTATGCAAGCATGCACCACATGGCAATGGGTCCCAACTAGTGGTGAGGTGGCGATTGACAATAGTTTCAGATGGAGGCATCGGATCGTGCCACGTGGCTTGAATCAACGACCAATGCATGCCCACAAAACAAAGATGCAAGGTGGTTAAGATATGCGAGCATGTAGGCAAACACCACGTGGCAATGAGATGGCAATATTAGAGGTTGACCAATCAGAGGCTACCACATGGTAGCCTGGTCGAACCTAGTTTGACCTGAGGGGCAATATGAGGACAAAAATATACAATGTTTGAAAATGCCAAATTTTTAATATATTTTCAAAAAATGTGCATGTCAGTGAATTTTAAATTCAAAAAGGTTATTTTCTAAAGTCAAACTTTAGAGAATTTTTAATTTTTTGCAAAATGAGTTGCAGACCCGAGTCTTATAATAGAGGGACATTTTTTCAAACTAAGATTTTGGAGGTTTCCTATAGGCTAATATAGTGAGATTATATATCACCAAAATCGAGAGAAGACAAACTTTCCAATTCTAAGGTTGGTTTTTGCACAAGAATTTGCTAGTTTGAGTTATGGATAGAAACGTAAAATTTGAGGCCTTCTTAGTGGAATTGGTAAAAATTGAAAATCTAGTTAGAGGATTGGTAAAACACGGTAAGAATGTAGTTGGGGTCGACTTTGATCACTTTTATTCAGTTTAAACCCAAATTTTACCAGTATTTCATGAGGTTTTTAGAATTCTGGCAAACATAATGGTTTTCATCATTGAAAAGGAGATTTTTTCAAGTCAGTTACAGGATGCCGATGAAAACCATATCAGATCAGATGGGTAGAAAGAAGAGAGAGGTTTTCAATTGTAGGGGATGGAATTCCAAGTGGACACATGTCATTCTGAGATCAGATTTGGGAATTCATCTTGGTCCATATCTTTCTTTCTTTCATCCATTGTAGGGGTCGACAATTTTCTCTGAGGAAACTAGTAGGGTTCCAGTTTTACTGTGAGACCAGGTTGTTATTGGTTTTACTTCCTGTCTAATTAAGCAGAGCTCTAGCAGTGAAGGCTACACATCCCCTCTTGTGCATATTTTTAGTTCATTTCATGTATTGTTATTCTGAGATAATGGAAATTGATGCTAGATCATGTGAATTATCTAGAGATTCATTTAGTTTTACCAATTTATGTATTCAATCTTTCCAAGGATGAATATAAAGGGGGATTTACACAAATTATCTGGGTTTTCTTATTTTGTCTCCTAATTCTTCATATGTTATTGACTTTGGGATTAAATGAATAAGGTTCATTCAATTTAAGGTAGCTTGGATGAGTTGTATGTCAGATCTATTGTTGCTTTTAACTAAAGTTAAGTAAATGCTTTAATGTTCTGATAGGATTTCTAGATGTATGAAGGGGATATTTTGTAAGAATGGGATTTGGGGATTTGAGTTGACAAACTTAATTGTAATATAATTAAGTTAGGTCATCCTGCTGGTAATGACTCTATCTTTCAATGGATAAGGCACTAATCACTAAATTAGATGCAAGCTGATATGAAGTTCATTTGCACAAATCTTTAATCAAAATCAATTCAGTTTTCATGTTTTGTAGTGGGCTAAAAAGAATTAACCCTCACTTAACTTATGGTTTCATAGGTTATGATCTATAGCTATTTCATTCCTATGTCATTGCATAAGTATTAGGAGATATAAGGGGTTTTCATTTTCTGTTATTAGGTTCTGATTTATGTTTAATTGCATTGGTACCATATATTAGAACCTCAAGGTTAACCCGCCTAGGTCTCGTAGAGCCCAAAGTGAAGAAGGAGTTATGCCTTATAATTGGCCCAAGACTGTAGTTGAGTGGATCCATCATAGGAATTTTCTAGCCTTAGATGCATTGGTTTGGTTTCTTGGTTGTTTTCAAAACTGTTAAATCAGGAGCCAATAGGGTTTTTTGGTAGTTCTTGACAGCATTCTCTGTGATTTTGTGGGACATTTTCAATGGGCCCATGTATTACTTAGCCTCCATGCATGCAATTGGATTTACCAATTTTGATTGACATCGCCACCTATCAAATAGTGCATCTCCCAAGATGGTCAACCTCCTCTCCCACCGATGCTCATCTCCCTATGATGGCCCTTTGAGTGTGGCTCAAATCTCCCACAACTCCCACCTTTTAGCAATGTCTTATTCTTTTGGCAGTTTTATCGAACTAATGGCAAGTTTGGAGGCATGGGTCTTGGGAAAAAGTATTTCTTGGTTCCATGTCACACCAATCATGCATATGCTCATTCCTTGATGTTTGTTGGATTGCATTGATTATTTGGCCAAGTGTTTAAGATTTTGGGCCCCACATTCTAAGGACTTTTCCCCTATTGGTAGAAGTTTGAAATATCAATGAAATGGTGATTTAGAAATAGTTGCTTGCATCCACCATGAGACCTTGTTTTCCATCAGTTTGTGGGTGGCTTTATGGGTATTAACTAGGAGTTAAGGTACAGATTGTTGGTGCCTTCCTACCTATCACGTCGACACTTAAAGTGTTTTTTTTCACCCTTGGGTTTGGACACCTTCTCAACACCCAAAAGTTTCACCCTTATTTGTGGGCTTTTTCATGTGTCTATTTAGCATTTTTCTTTTTAGCTATCTCCGTGCCATGATTTTCTACATATTGACAAAAAAAATCTGGTGGTTGGAAACTTGGGCAAATTTGCATGGTATTTTGAGCATGCACCCTTTGATTGGGCTAAAGTGTCTTTTTTGACATCCTATTTTGTTTTTGGTGATCAATTTTTTTTTTGATAGGGGTCATTTTTCAGGCTTTTTTTTGCCTCGACGGTTGTTTGATCGTCAAATTTGTGCTCATCACTTGCTACCATCAACACCACATCAACGTTCCTATCACTTCTTCGGGCTCTATTTGGACCTAACTTTAGTTTTTTGCTCATATCTTAGGAATACAGACTTCGTTTTCTAAAAAAAAGATATCACCAGAAAGCTAGCTCCGAGCCCATCATAGTGGTCCATTTAATTTTCAATTATAATTTTTTTAATGGCTTTTTCTATTATCAAAGTCAGGAGTTCCTTTTTGCACTCTGTGGGACATATCTTGAGCATCTGATCTCTGATTTGGGAATTCTTTATATCATTGGAAAGGTCTTTTTGACTTCTTTTCAGTGATACTAGTTATTTATTTAGATTTTTCCTCAACCACATTCTATTTAGTCTTTTTCATTTTTTCATTTTGGTGGATAAGTTAGTTGTTTCAGGTTCGAGGATCGATTTTGTTGCTTCATATGATTCATCATGACTTATACTAATATTGTACCAACCTTATGTCTCTTTTGATCATTATTGACATCCTTTTATAGTATTTTTGCAAACACACTGAAATAAAGTGCCACTCTATTGCATTTTGGGATCTTGCACATCTTTGTGTTTTGTTGTACTTGCACTACATTATAAAGTGCCTTGATGGGTTTCATGTTGGTCTTATTTTCCATCTTCCTTTTTTAAGTGAGTGTTCCTTCCACGACATTATCCTTATGATGTGTCGATGACACGTGCCATTATAGGTGTTTGTACTTCTTTTGCACTCTTGATGTTCCTGGTTCTTTTGGTAGGAGATATTGCATTCAATTTCAGTGTTCATGTCTTACCTCTTAGCATTATAGGGGGTTATGTTTGTTCTATTTCTTTCTTGGTTCAATGGGGTGAGCTATGTATTTAGTATTTGATCCTATGTACTAGGTGATTGCAGTGGCTAGATACCTATGCATTGGTGAGATGGATCATTTACCATATAGACATTCATTCATTCCTTATTTTAGAGGCCATGTAGATACCTTTCATCTTCGATTGATTAGCTCTTCAGACTTAGTCTTCTCTACCTGGTCATATTCTATATAGTGGAAGTTCTTCAGATCAACATTTTGGTAATGTTTGCAGTTTCATGCTTTAGGGGTGTTCTTCATGATCATCCTTTTGTTCCTATCTTCTAGAAAATTATATTTCTATCTCTTTTTGAGTATAGTTTTTCCCATGTGGTTTTATCTATTTCTCCTCTTTATAGAGATTTGGTTGTGCTTGGGTACCTCATCAGGCCTTCTTGTTGAGACCCAAATTTGTTTTTAGCAGTAGTTTCTAGGATTTTAGCTACTCCATAAGTTTATCTTAAAGGGGGGTGTTAGAGTAATAGCATATTGCCTTATTAATTAAATCATTTTGATTTAATTTTTAAGTCACTTATTATCTCTAGTTTACTTAATCTAAACTTTAGGCAAATAATAATTAATTATCTTATTAATTATTATCGTGAAACCTAGGTTGTATGTGTTAGCGTTTTGATCTCCTTTATAAGGATGATCTCTCTTTGTAATTTATTCATTCATTTTTGATATGGTATTTTCTCTTTTTGTTCATCATGAATGTCTCATCTATGGATCTGGCAATTTCAACCTCCATAGCCTTTTGCTTTTCTCATTTGTGATAGGTGTTTGCATGCAAGTGATTCTTGGGAGCTATGGGGTTGATCTTCCATCAAATTCTATTAGTTGCGCCAACTCTAGGTATAACCTACCTAGGATATGAACCTCAAAAATTTTCCTTCTTTGATAAAAATGAAGCACCATCCACTAAGGTAGAGGATAATGTCACAATCGAGCTAGATCAAATAAAAAAGACCATGTCTCAAATAACCAGTGAGCTAAATCATCTAAGGTCTTCATAAGGGAAGGACAATAATTTCCAAAGAACAAATGTGGCCCCTTACAACAATAACTAAGGTTAAAATTACAACAAGAATTTTAACAAAAATAATAATGTAGAGAACAATTTCAACCCACTAGATCATAACAATGATTTCCAATCGCAGAATTGACAATGGAATAACTGTCCAAACAATGGAAGTATACCAATAGACAATAATAATAATGCTTAGTTCATGGATATCAATCAAATAGACACAACTCAAAATATACTCAGTGATGGTGAATCAAGAAGTGAACTAGAATTCAAAGTGTACTAATAATGAGTCCCCTATTCAATTCAATACCATGTTGTTAGAATACTTTGATTCTCCATAGAACACTAAAATAGGAGACCAAGTCAATGAAGAATTTGTCTTTCCATTCAATCAAGAATCAAACCTTAAACCAATAGAGATGTTCTCTTTCCAAAATGACAATCAAAATACTTACAACTTGCGTAATTGAAGGGAACCCATGACTAACAAAATTCCCCCCAGATTACAACTAGAACCACCAGATCCAAGAGAAAATAATAATCCTACACTGGAAAGAGCACCCTCCTTTGGACAAAAAATTCAAAACCAAGGAAATATACCTACAATATTGAAGAATATCACTTGGTTAACTGAAAAGTATATAGTGTCATTGAAGAGTTAAAGAGAACCATAGCCAATATCTCCATGTATGATATCCTAAAAAGTTGTCCTAGTCAAAGAGAAGCACTATTGAAAACTCTTGATCACACAAAAATAATGCTTGGCACATGCCCTCAGAAGACAATATCACCACAGGTTAACACCTCTGAGGCTATGCCCACCATGTATAAAGACAAGGCCAAAGTGCCCCCTTTCTTACTTAGTTTGAGAATCCTTGGAAGAAACCTTCACAATTGTCCCATAGATTCAGGAGCTTCTTGTAATGTCATACCACTTTCAACATCTCAAAAGTTGAGAGTCACCCCACAACCCATGAATTGAATAGTGATTCAACTTGACAAAATAGAAGTGAAGGTCATGAGAGTGTTGAAAGATGTTTGCATGCAGTTGACTACAAAACCCCAGATCCAAGATATCATAGACATATATGGGGTGGAGATTCTAGAAACATACGAACTATTACTAAGTAGAGAATGGACCTAATGCCTAAGAGGATGGTTCTTAGTGGAATTCACCCAATTATGGTTGCCTAGGAAGGGATTGAACAACCAGATTATGTAAAGAAACTTAGGTGCAGAAAAAACTTCCTAGACTAATCCCTTAAAGAAAGTATTGTACAAATTCCTATTAAATCCTTACAATTTTAGATTTGATATTATGTAAACAATAATATTTTAGTCAACCATAAATACAAAAAATAGATAGAGAAAGAAAATTGTAAGAATTTGGTATAGCTCTAACACCATGTAAGAATGTGATATAGCTATGATACCAAATAAGAATTTACCTTAGGAAAAAATCACCCAAGATCAAGGAACTGAAGCACAAGCACAATAGTAGACCAACAAGGTATGATCAGAAAAACAATATCCAAAATTGATTTATTGTCATTCAATGTTTAGTTATCTATGTCAAAGTACACTAGGAGTGCCTATATATAAAGGCCTTTGGAATGCTTCTAGAATGCATAGAAATTAGCAACATGATAAGTCATACAACCAGGCACATGTCCACTAGATGTGGGTTATCCTCCATTAAGAACATGATTAAATGCGATGATGAGAGGATAAGCCTACAAAGCTATAGCATGCAAAATTATGTTGTAGACACCATGCAATAAATTAGGAGTGCAAATAACTATGTTGTCTACATGAAAACTCAGTTAATTATGCAAACTCTAGTGTTGTAGACACCATGTGCTGAATTAGAGTTGCTTCTATGTTGTCAACATGATAACTCATAAAAGTACACAAACTCCTATGTGTCTCACCTAATAAATAATAAAATAATGCATTAACCTAAGTAAACTTAAGTAAAGAGTAAATAATAAATACTTATTTACACCAACACACCCCCCTTAAATGAAACTTAGGGGAATGCACTTAAGCTCACAAAAAGTAGGATGAAATGCATAATGGGTCCTAGCTACTAGGCCATGTTAGTTACCCATGTATATAATGAAATGTAATCTCTCATAAACTGGAGAAAGAGGGAAAACCTCATGGGAAAAACTCTCCACCAAAAATAGAGATGAAAAATAAGATGCATGGATGGATGGAGTAATCAAGACCCCCCCCATTACAACATACATCATGTATATACAATAGAGAAGAAGGACAAAACCCCATAAGAGGAAAAAGCCCCCCCCCCACCCTCCCATAAAAGAGAAGAAGGAGACAAGGTAGTCCCCCCCTAAATGTAGTGTGTTGTGTAGTGATTACTGGTCCAATGTAGAAGTTGATCCATGATCATTGAATGATGTTCCTCCCCTTTGGAAGAAACAATGGCAGAGGTACAAGTGAGATGCTTCCCCTATGTGTAGAAAGAATCTCAAAGATGAAAGGTGTCTCTGAAACTTGCTCAACTATCCTTGTGCCGATGCTGATGGTCACCACTTCCAATACTACTAAGATGAAGTGCAAATCTAGCAAGGATGTATGTGTGTCCCAAAGAACAAAGTGTCCCCTCAAATGATAAAGAGACCCCTGCAACTGTTGTACATAAGGATCCACAATCACATCAACCTATGAAGACTGATCATGTAGAGAATGGATAGTAGGGTTAGAGTGAGCCCTTGTGACAACTGAAGAAGATTCTACTTCATGAAAGAGAAGATGTAGATCATCAAAGATGACTCCAAAATCTGCTATGTGTGACTCCACAAATAAACCTTCAATGTCTATCAAGAAATCATTCGCTAATGCTAGAATTGGAAGACAAGGTGTACCCTATTGTGTTGAAGTACATGAACCTATCACTATGGCAATGGCTGAAGTATTCACCTCAAAAAAGAGAAGACAAATATCATTGAGGATATCTCCCACATCTTCGATGTGAGACTCCACGAATAGACCTACAATGTCTGGAAGGAAGTCATCCCATGACGCTGAAGTAGGAAGACATGATTTTTTCTACTCCACTAAATTAGACACATCTATGGAGGGAACTAGATCAATAGTAGCAACAAGAGCATCAGGAGGTGTGATCTCATCTAGAGAAGATGCAACTACAACTAGAGGTAAAAGATCTTTTGGGAATTGAGGAATGTGCGGATCTCCATATAGCTTCTGAAGATAGATCCAATAATCATATAAATCAGATGAATTCATGTCATCAAGTTAATCCATAACCTCCATATCCATATAGAGAAAGAGTGTACGATAAATGAGGGAACTAGTGTCACCATCGTATGAGAGTCCTTTCACATATGGCAATGCATTATGTTGACTAAGATAGGTGATAACCAATTGACTCCATTTCTAATAATTAAATCTTCCTCTTCCATGATGAACTAATCAATGTGCCCCCCAAAATGAAAAATAATAGTCAACCTCCCTCCCCCCCCCCCCCCAAAATGAAAGATTTTGGCACTTAGTATGATTACAATAGCCAATTTAGGGCCTAGTTCTGAAAGCAGTATTTTTGTCCATAGAAGCTTATAATCTGATTGAAGATCTAAAAAGTAGACAAAAAATTATGCACTTTCAAAAAAAAAAAACCTAATTATGTGTCCAGATGAGCTCATACTAAGCATTTGAAGTGGAAAAAATTGGGATTTGCAACTTGTAGAAAAATTCAGAAATAGAGGTATGAAACATCCTACACCAATGTGTAGATCACAAAATTCTACCCCAAAACAAAAAAAAAAATCTCTCAAAAAGGAGTCCATATGAGGGAGATATCGCTATTTGAAAATCACCTTTGTTATTATTTTTTCTAAATCATCGTTCTTGGGCCTCCAAAAATCAATTGACTCTAGATTTCACCTTAGATGTCTGATTTTGGTGAAACAAAAGTTGATTGGGGGTTTTTTGACCTTTTGAATATGATGCCAATATCTAGTTGGCACCAACAAGCTCTAATCTTCACCTGCAAAAAATCTCTCCTACTAGCCCGATGACCAAAAAAATTGCAGAGATGCAGATGAAAAAAAGTAGATCTAAAAATTAAATGTACAGATCTAAAATGATTATACCAATTCTACAAATCGGGCCTTTAGGTGCTGGTTTGTAAAAAAAAATTGCCCCAAATTTGACTATGGCCTAACATTGGCAAATTTATAGTCAAATTTCACTGAATCGATATTCCAGATGCAATGGTGAGATCTGCTTTGGCTCTAGACAGTCCTAATGATTGTGATAGTCCAGATCTAGGTCGAGGTGCTAAAGCAAGAGTGGTCTTGAATGGCTATGTGAAGAGAAATTCCCTCAGCTCTGATACCATATAAGAATTTGGTATAGCTATGATACCAAATAAGAATTTTCTTTAGGGAAAAATCACCCAAGATCAAGGAACTCAAGCACAAGCACAATAGTAGACCAACAAGGTATGATTAGAATAATAATATCCAAAATTGATTTATTGTCATTCAATGTTCAGTGATCTATGTCAAAGTACACAAGGACTATATGTATATAAAGGCCTTTGGAATGCTTCTAGAATGGATTGGAATTAGCAACATGATAAGTCATACAACCAAGCACATGTCCACCAAGTGTGGGTTATCCTCCATTAAGCACAAAAGTAAGTGTGATGATGAGAGGATAAGCCTACAAAGGTGTAGCACACAAAATTATGTTATAGACACCATGTGCTAAATTAGGAGTGCGAATAATTGTGTTGTCTACATTATGACTCAGTTAATTATGCAAACTTCAATGTTGTAGACACCACGTGTTGAATCAGAGTTGCTTACTTCTGTGTTGTCAACATGACAACTCATAAAAGTATGCAAACTCCTAAGTGTCTCACCTAATAAATAATAAAATAATGCTTTAGCCTAAGTAAACTTAAATAAAGTGTAAATACTAAATATGTATTTACACCAAAAAAAACACATAAACACAAAGATATGCCTGTGGGAAAAACCTTTTAGTAAAACAACCCCACCCCTCCAAAACCTACACAATGTATTATCTTCAACGCAAAAGGTTACAACACACTTGCAATGCAAGTTCTTTCAAGACACAAAAGACAAATCTAGTAGCAACATACCATACTAACAATATGCTTTCTCACTCTCCTATCTGCAACCCTAAAAATACTTATATCATGTGCTTTCTATTTTAGGGCAACTTCCAAAGAACAATTGTATTAGGGTTTTACAATACTCAATGGTCAATTGACACATGTCTTCACATCTTCACCCATTATAAGATCTTCCAAAGATAGGTCTTACACATCATAGGAATCTGTCATAACCGTTTTAGCCATGATCTCCTTACACACAATTCAAGATGCTGACACATATAAGTGGAGAGACACATCAACATGCCAACTAGACATGTACACTCGCACTTAATTACATTGCTTGCAAAAAATACATTTACGAAAAAAGAAGAAGGAATTATCCAAGGTTGAGACACCTTATTCCTAACAAATTAAAATAGGCACCAAGCCAAAACTAAAGACCATGATCATAAAGTATAATACTTTGATTGAAGTAGTGTAAATTAAGGTAATGGTCTTCACATAACTTTGGTTGAAAAAATTAATAACTATGATGCATAATCACTAAACCCTACCCCATGAGAACAAATTGTGATGTAGTTCATAGATAACATGGTTGTAAATTTATAGTGTTTAGGGGAAGAAGCAGATCCAATATCTTGCTCCTTCCAAGACTTTGTAGGTTACATAAGGTGAGTCATTCAGAGTTTGAGTGCTTATATTGTTAAGAGGCAATTACTTGGGTATTAACTCAGATGGCACACTCTACAACTAGTCAAATCACAAGTGAAATACCCAAAGATAATTCAAGTCATTTGTGCATGCCTTAGATCATGATTAATGAAATAGAGGTAAAAGAAGATCTAAATGCATCATATAGTGACACCTCTTCATATGGAGAGCTTTATTTTCTTCTCTGCCAAGGATGATTAAAATTCTTATAAGGAGACGTTTTGTGAAAGGAAAAAGGTTGGACCTCGGTGGTTGTTTGACCTAAACCAAAAATTGATAAAATCACAGAGTTGATTGGGGAAATTAAAGATGAATAAAAGAAGAAAATAATCTCTATATCAATAGTAAACAATAGTAACTCATCAATCCCAACACGTGAAAGAATGCAATGGGTCCTGAAGAAACAATCCTTCAAAGTCCAAGTAAAAGAAAAGCTTCAGACAAATAAACACAAGTTGAGAAAACTAAAAGAACAACCAATATGGAAATTCAGGTTTGATGGTTTTAAATGCAAATTAGGAGCCAGAGTAAGTGTTGAACTAATTAATCCCAAAGGTAGATCTTTTTATGATACATATCATTTACTATTTAGGTGTACTAACAATGTTGCAAAATATGAAGCCTTGATACACAAACTTCTCTTCGCATATGAAAAGGATGTCAAAGCTCTCATAGTTGAAGGAGACTCTTAGTTGGTGATTTGACAAGTCAAATCAATCTATTCTTGCAATGATAGAAGACAATTGTCTTACCAAAAGAGATTTTGGGACTTGATGGAAGATTTTGAAGCCCTAATAATAAGATCTATTCCAAGAAGAATAAATGTAGTAGTTGACACCCTTGCAATCTTAGCTAGTGCTACAGCCTATTGAAAGAAAAAAAACTCAAAATACTTTTAGTAGAACTTGTGGCCGCCCCATCTATTCTAGATAACATTACTAACTTCCAGGTCTTCCAAGATGATCAACACATTCTGGAGTTCATTGTGTGCAATAGTTTGTTCAAATGATAGGAAATTGATGACATACCAGATAACAAACCCAAAGAAGAAGATAAAGATAATGAAGACCGGATCATAAATTTGAAAAATAATGCAATTCCTAGGGGGAAGTTGGAGCTAGAATGTATCTTTGATGAAGACAAGTTAGCACGTAGTGAGAGAACCATTGAAGAAAATGGAATAAGAGAATATGAGTCTTATAATATAGGTAGAAAATACAACCCTAAGTTGTTGAGAATTAGGAAGACATGTAATTCCTAAGAACAAGAAAGTATGCTCCAGTTACTCATGGAATACAAAAATGCCATTGCATGGAGTTATGAGGAAATCAAGACATATGATCCTAACATCATCACTCATGATATTCATTTGAAGTCTAATGCTAAGCCTTTTTTCCAAAGACAAAGACTGATAAACCCCATCATTGAACCATTGATAATGAAAGAGATTTGAAAATTTCTTGATGCCAAGATATCTTTCTTATTTGACATTCAAAATGGGTTTCTAACCTAGAACCAATAAGGAAAAATACTAGAGAGATTCATCTTTGTGTTGACTTTAAAAATTTGAATCAAGCATCCTAGAAAAAAATCTACCCTTTTCCTTCACTAGATGAAGTGTTACAAATTGTAAATGGGTCTAAGATGATGTCTTTTTGAAATGGATATTCAGGATATAACCAAATAATGATAGGTGAGGAAGAAAGATTAATGACATCATTCAAAATGAAATGGGGAACATTTTCAGACAGAAGGATGCCCTTTGGATTAATCAATGCAAGAGCTACATTTCAAAGAGCAACAGATGAGACATTTAAAGAATTGATTAAAAAATGTATAGTTATCTACATGGATGACCTAATAGTATTTTCAAAAGAGAGGAGTACTTATAATGTTGATCTCGAATAAGTCATCAACCAATGTCGAAAATACAATATATCTCTTAACCCTAAGAAATGTTCATTTAGGGTTACCAAAGGAAAGCTACTCGGCCACATAATTTTTAAAGTTGGTATTTCAATTGAACCTAAAAGGATATAAGTAATTATGAAGTTATCACCTCCCTATAGTCACAAAGAGCTTAAATATTTCTTTGAAAATATTAACTTTGTACTCAAGCTCATAAGTGGGTTTTTCGAGATAGGTTGCCCCCTCAATGGCTTACTAAAGAAAGGAGTGAAAATTCTTGAAGTCAAGAAATCTTTTGAAGATATCAAAGTGGCTATTTCCACTACTCTAGTATTCATAAGTCTTCATTATGAGTTATCTTTCAAATCTATTCTTTTTCTTCAAAACACTCACATGTAGGTATCCTCACACAAAAGAAAGATAAAGAAGATGAGAGACCTATCACATTCATTAGTTTCCCACTGAATAATGCTGAATTAAACAATCCTAGTCTTGACAAGTAATCATTTGCCTTGATAAAGGAAGTCAAGAAAATTTTCCACTACATACTCATAAGTAAGTTATATGCTATGTGTAAGATCCTAAAGTCAAATCATTGCTAATGTAGAATGAGTTTGTTGAAAGAAGAGGGAAATGGATGGCTATATTACAAGATTTTGATTTGGAGATTCAACCAATGAATCTAGCGAGAGGATAGGGACTAGCCAAGATGATACCTAACAATAAAGAAAAAGTCATAGTGTCTCAAGTAGACACTAATGAAGGAATAATAAAACATGTCTGGTATCAAGATATTCTATATTACCTCTTGCAAAATAAATACCCTCAATGGATTAGTTCCCAACGTAGAAGACTGAAAATGAAATGAGAATCCTACATGCTTCAAAATAGAAAAATCTACAAGAAAAAATATGAAGGGATTCATTTGAAATTTTGATGACATGAAGAAGCAAGAGAAGTACTAGAGTAATACCATGAAAAGTATGACATTGGACATGGATTAATGGAGGCTATGACCCATAAGATTCTAAGATCAAGATACTTTTGGCCTACTATTTTTAAAGACATATTCGATCATTTAAGTTACTATCACATAAACCAAACAAGTGCCAACAAGAAAGCCAATTATGCCATTGCAACTAGTATTTGAGGTACACCCCTTTTCCAAGTTGGGGCTAGATTTTATTGGACCTGTAAACCCACCATCATCAACATGACATATGTTTATCCTCACAACTACAGATTATGCATATAGTGGATTGAAGCTAAAACTTTCAGAAATTGTACATTAAAAGTGGTCACTCATTTCCTCAAAGAACATATCATGACTAGGTTTGGAATGACATTCTCCTTGGTGTGTGACATTGGGTCATCTTTTGTGCCAATTTTTCTTGCTCAATGGGCATTGGACAATCAAGTCATAATCAAATTATCATCCAATTACTATCCCCAAGGGAATGGCATGGCCGAGTCCACCGACAATAATTTGATTACAATCATAAAATGCTTGCTCACAGAGAATCTAAAAGATTGGCATACCCAATTGAAATACGCATTATGGATAGATAGGGCTAGGATAAAGAATGCTTTGGGAACATCCCCATATCTATTAGTCTATGGGAAAGAATTAGTATTCCCACTCAATCTCAAGAGTCTAGTGTTGAAATTCATGAAAGGATATGTTGAGGATGTTGATAGGATCCAAATCAAGTTGATGAATCTTTTGGAATAGGATGAGAAAAGGACATTGGCTTTAGAACATATGTCAAAATATTATACTATTATAAAATACTAGTTTGACAAGCAAGGCATGATCAAACCTTTCAGAATCTATTGTTCTTCTGTGGGATAATGCAAAAGAAAAACCAGGCAGTCATACCAAGTTTCAATGCTTATGGATTGGTCTTTATCAAATTATCGAGATTCTAGGAGAAAATACTTCCAAGATGAGTACTTTACAAGGAGAATTGGTCCCATTACTAGTTAATGGCTAGTTTTTGAAAAATTATTTTGAAGTCTAACCAAAAAAAAATGTTGATTGTTTTCTTTTAGTTATGTGTTTATTTTTAGTCATGTGTTTTCTTTACATTTGGTGTGTTTGTTTTAGTTGTTCAGTATGGGGGCTAGGTGTAATCAAGATTCTTTTTTTGATGCATAACCAAGACCACCCCATTTGGTTTCAATTTTAGGGAAGAGGTATTTCTCTATCAAAGCATTTAGATAACTTTGTTTCTTGTACCAACTAAAAAAATAGGTGTTACTTGCAATCATAGAGGACTTCTTGCCTTAAAGTCAGAATCTAAGACTGATTGCTCTTAACACTTTGCAAATTTAAAGTATTGACCATCTAGGTAATCTTCAAATCTAGATTGGTAGTAGCAAGAGTTAATTCAAAACTTACCCATTCAGATAAATAGTATATTCAAAGACTTGTAAAGATCATTGTTTGGCATGAAGGTTTCCCAAAAGTTCCATTAAAAGAGGAATGCAAGAGTTATCTATCTAAATATCAATCTGGAAAAGAACATCAATATCTTGGCTACACAATCTAATTGTGGTCAGGGTAGAAAAAAACAAATCATGAGGGTATCACATATAAGATTCTAGACAATTGTAAAAGGTAATCAAATTTTGAGATAACACTTTTAAATTGCTATCCTATTTTGTACAATGAACAAAATACTTCAAGGAAGAATCAAGTGGAAATATGCAAGTGCCACGAAGCAAGTTAAATAATATTACCAAAGACTCAAATAAAACAAATTGATATCTCATTAAGAGCCCTCAGAATGTATTCTCTCATTTGCTCATACAATGTCGAATAAATAGGTTTATGGGGATTTCCAATATTTGTTCCAATTAAGAAAAAGATTTTTTTTGAGTTGTTAGACACTCATAATAGATGACACCTTGAGACATCAAAAGGAATTCAAAAACTAAGCACACACTGAGCCTAAGGATTCGAGATTATGAAGTTTTGCCTTCCAAAAGTACTTGAAAGCCACTTTTAGAAATTGGAATCCAGTCGTCACTTGACACATGTTAGAATAATGCTTGTTGATGAAGAAATTCCTTTGTCATTTCTTCCCTTTTATTGGGGCTATTTGTTGTGGTCTCAAGTCACACACCCCATTTTGAGTCACAAAATGGTGACCCACCTAATTTTAGAATCCTCTTAGAGCACCCAGTTAGGTGCCTCGGTCAATTAGGACCCTCCTCTAGGCCAGTCTCCATTCCCCAGTCAGGCAGTACTGTTCCTAAGTGAAAAAGTGTGCATGTGTACTGAGTGCACACTTGCACACTCACCTCCCCTAAAGGATTCATACATGTGCATTTTTTCATATGTACACACCCTCAGAGGTGCACATCTACATGCACAAGCCTATAAATAGACACCCCCTCTCCTACTCACTTGTGATTTCTTCAACTACTCTTAGTTACATATTTGCATGCTTAATAGGTCTGCAAGACTTCTATCTCTTCAATCGTAAAACACTACTATTGAAGATACACACATGAAAATGTACATACCCTCAATAGGTGTGCATGTGTGCTAACAAACAAAGATGCTTCCCTAAAAGACCTAAAGGCATGAATCATATGTGTAGTTGCACATATACATAGGTGTGTTAGTTGTGTAATTGAAAACTTATAACCTAAAAGGTCTAAAGGGCATGATTCAATGTGCACATGCACACATTCAAAACTTGTTTAGGTACACTAGGTGCATATGTGCACATTTCAGACTCATTAGGGGATTTAGCATTTTCTCTCCTATTTTTGGCCAATTTTTATTAGTTCAAGTCATGCTTTAGTGCGTCAGGGGTTTACAATATCATAATAATGACATTTCTTTCTAATGTAGATATAATGGCATCATCCTCATCCTTAATGGTAGGAAAGATAGCACCAAAGCCAATCTCTTTCAAGTATCAAGGAGCACCAAAGAAGTCCTAATTCCAAGACAAACATTTAGAGATCCAAGACACCGAATTAGAACACACTGACTAGAACATCTTTTTGACCCGATGTAAAAAGCCTAAGAGAGGTTAGCCATGGTGTTGGCTCTAATCTAAAGTGGGTTGGTGAACATTGCTTCCCACCCAATGTTAGTTCAATCATCTGAACTAATCATGACCTTTACTTACCACTATGTGTCAGAAGAGAAGGTGGTAAAGAGTGTGTCTTGAGAGATAGTTTTGGATCTAAGACCTTAAAACATTAAAAAAATATTCCATCTTCTATAAGAAGATCAATAGCTTTAGATCACTTACGAGGGTGCATACAAATGGTACAGGGAGAATGAAATAGAGGCCAAAGATTTGGTACAAGAAAAGTACCTAATTGACAGGACACCCTTGGGAAGAAGAGTTAGAAAGGTAAACATGGCAGGTGGATACATGATTGATGACATTGGATACTCAATAGTTCTTCTAAGTAGAGCCATGGGTCTTCCTAAAACAAGGAATCTGGAGACATGGATGATACATTTCATAGAAACCATAAAAAAAAAAAAGATGCCTATTGATTGGGCTACAATCCTAAGTGATAACCTAGATGTGTAGTTGATTTTAGTAAAAGATGAGCCCCACTTCTATATGAAATCCTATATGGTATACCTTTTGGTGAAAAAAACCATAGTGTAAGGAAACTTGCAAGATAGAATATTTGTTGGATACAACTGATAGCTTGTTGGATACAACTGACTAATTGTGTATTATGTTTGATGTTACACAAATGTCGTATCATTATTAGTCAGTGCATGTTGAGCTCACTTAGGCAGTAAAGATAGTTTTATGTACCTGCCGAGTGTTCCAAAGTTTTCCTAGTTTAGAAGGTAGTGTATGTTGAGTTCACTCAGGTGTCAAAGGAAAACCTACAAAAGATGAGTATTAACCAAGCTCCCTTAGTTAATGAAGGAAAAGTTGGATGGAACTAGTGTTAACCAAGTTTACTTGGTTACCAAAGGAACTTTGCAAATATGTAGTGTTAATTAAGTTCACTTGGTTAACACGAGAAAATCATTTTTGTGTTAGTGTCTATCAAGTAGGGTCAGCTAATGAAGGATTTTTCTATTTTGGCATATTAAGTTTAATTGATTCATCTATTGGTTCTAGCTGACTAAGAAGATGAATATTAGTCATTGTAACTTTTATTTTAGCTGACTTGACAAAATGAAAGATATAAGTATAACCTCAAGTTGAGAATTCAAAAGTGTGTGTAAGAGTGTAAATGCATGGAAGATTTTGAAGATCTAATGATGCAGTTAGGAAGTGAATCAAAAGGATAAGAAAAATATCCTTGTGGAGCTTAAAATATATATTCAATCAGGAAGGATCAAGTACAAGCCAGAACAAAGATCTATAATCAGCAATTCAATTGCATCAAAAATTAGTTCATCTCATCGTTACTTTCTAACCATTGTAGTAGTGATCTAAATCTCTTAACAGAGTTGGCTTAACAGTCATTTGTAAATTCTCTAACAAGGTGGCAGTTCTATTGAATTATCTAAAGACCTCTAACAAGGCCACTCCTAACAGGGTGATTAAACCCTTTAATAGGGTTACACCTAACAGTGTGTTTTGTAACCTTTAATATGGTTGGTTCCTAATTGGGCTCACTTCAAAAGAGTGAAAATAGTATCTAGTTACAATTGGTGGTTTCCCAAATTGGGCTTCCATGTTAAAACTTGGTGTCAAATGTGTTCATGTTATTTTCTATTATGTTTTTGCAACTAAGTTAAAGTAATGGTAATTATAGATAACATCTTAAGTTTTTCAAGCTAAGTAATTACCAAGAAAATATAGTGTTTACTGAGTTGCAACATTTCTTTGTTTGTTGAGCATCAGTAGTATTCAATTTTCAAAGTTTATTTTGTACTGACATCTAAGGGATTTGGGATTTATTTTTGTAGTAACTGAATCACCCCTCCCCTCTTAGTTACTCCTCTTATATTTTCAATAGACATCCTATATGGTATACCTTTTGGCAGCAAGAACCATAGTGTAAGGAAACTTGCAAGATAGAATATAACCATATCAACATAACCCATAATAGATTTGAAACAAATATGCAATTGAAATCCACATGCAAGACAACAAACAACATACCCAAAAAAATGTGACACAAGATATACCCTGGAAAACCCTCATTGAGGGAAAATCCAACCTCCAAAAGAATCCATCACCATGTATTATTGAGAAAAAACACCATTGCAATACAACCATGGAAGCCTTTAAAGCCATAGCCACAACCGAGCAATCCATGTGAACAAGCATGAATCCACACATCCCATGCCATGCTTCCAACCTTCACAAATGCTCCCTTGGCTAACCTGTCAAGCCTTGTCCTGCTTGACTCTTTCCCTTTTTGTCTTCTATCTTGTAATACAACAACTACCCTTGTGGCTTCTTATATAGTAGCAAGTCCCACAACACCACCAAGTGGTATTACATAAACCATGTGTTACCTAACCCACTGAACCCACATTTAATATTGGAAATTTAACTCTTTTCTCCAATATTAAATAATTACATAAAATATTATCACAATGTTACAATACAACTCATCAAGTATATCCCATGGGAATCTTTACATGTTGAATATCCATCTAGGTGAAACATTACATAATAAAATTAAATAATACAATATAACAATATTATGCAATGTGTGCAACACCCATTATCTCAACAAGTAGATTACCCAAGTTTATACAAAAAGGGAAGCATGCAAGATGAAAATGCTTGGCCTTACATAGTATACCCATAGCTAGTGAAGAAGGAGCTCCCACTGCAAAGTGTTGAATATAGAATGGTCAACGATGGTTTTATATTTTCCATTACCAGGTTCATTGAGAGAGACTCTACCAAGAGAATATCAGTGGAATCTATTGCACATATAACACAAGTTGTGCATACTACATCCAGTTCAAGACATTCATCTATCTCTAGGTGGTCGATACCCTCTTGTGCCCAAAGAAGCTATCATGATATCCATTAAATAGGCTTATGTTATTGGAGATAGCTAGGCATCTCGCTTCTACATATGACATAGTTAGAAAACAACATAAGAAAACATGGGTGTGGCCCATCACTATCAAAGCCTTTGAGGTAAAACATAAGAAGGATATTGCTACTTTTGATTCAGAGTGGGATTAGTATCCTCTACAAGATTACTAAGCACCTCACCCTGATTTTGACAACATTGGGATGGTACAACATTTGGTAGGGAAGAATTGTGTGCCTACAATGTCTGCATTAGGACTATTGTAGGATGAGTCTACAACTTGTTGAGAAGGTGCTCAACATGGAGATACCTCTCAAAGCATGGGATAAGGATGTCCCCAAATTACTAGATCCCTTGTACAATAGGGATAACATTTGTGAGAGTCCCATAATGAATGTAGAGATTGGGTGGGAAGAGAATGATGATACTAATCATCAAGGATGACATATATTTGAGCTACCAAGAGAATGGATCAAGAAGCCTTTTTGTATGGATCTGATTCCTCAAGCCCTACCTCTTCAAGCTATAGCTTGACCTAAGAGAGGTAAAGGAGAATAATTCACTATACCGATCTACCCTACAAATCATCAATCAAACCAGAAATAATGCACCAACATGAGTGGGAGGTTGAGTACTTTGAAACACAAAGGAGTAAGGGAAAGAAGAGAAAGGGAGCCCCTTGGGTAAGAGAGAAAGAGGAGGAGACTCAAGTAGTTATGGATACACAAGAGGAAGAAGCACAACCTAAGAAAGAGTAGGCTCTACTTGTACAGGAAGAAGCTCCAAAACCTCAAGCCTTCATAGAAGAAGCCTCCCCGTCGGTACCCAAAAGAGAAAGAACCAAGGCGATGATGATAGGTGTAAAAAGGAGAACAATAAAGAAAAAGAGGAATCCATCACCACAAGTGCTAGAAACCATCCTTGAGGTAGAAGATGAAGAGGAAGGGAAGAAAATAAAATTTGTCCCTTTGAATTAGAGGAATCACTCAACTCCTATTGTCGAAGAAGAAAGAAGGAGGTTAACTCAAATGCCTCCATCCATGGTGTGAGAGCCTATCTAGGTCAAGACCTCAGAAGATGAGAAATAAAAGTGTATTGAAGAAATTAAAGGTGATAGAGAAGATGTTTTTGACATCTCAAATTTTGATCTTATGCCAGTGGGAACTAAGATGGTAGAAGAGAGGATACATGATACTCCTTGAAATGAGCCATTAGGAGAAGATTGGGATCAACTACCTCCCTTAACACAAAGGCCTCTTGGTGTTCCTCCTCTGCCAGCACAAGATAATTCATTGATAATAGATCAAGGATAAGTGGCCCTACCTCCTTCAATAGTTGAATTTGAGAGTCAAAATCTAGAGGAAGGAGAATATATGTAGTTACATGCCAAGGAAGTATTTGAGGAAGGAAAGATTATGGAAAAAAGGAAACAACCACCTCCTGATATAGAGGATAGGTCCCCAACCCAACATGACATAGAAGCTCACTCTAAAGTTCTTCCTTAATACAAGAAGACTCTAGATAGGAGTGATAAGGGAAAGGAACCTGCATCAGAACCTACCTCTTCAACATAGTACATATCACCAATGAGGACAATGCCATCATGGCTCAAGAAGGAAGTCATGTTAAAAAAAAAGAGATAATTAGAATTGACATTGGTAAAAACAATCAAGAATCTCGAGCCACCTAAGAGTGATGCAAAAGAATTGGTCTTCATAATGAAGAATAAAGATTAGGATCTTCTAGCACATATTTCCATTTCTCCCCATGACGTAGATACATAGGAATTGACTCCTGAGGACTACCAAATAAAGGAGGTGGTATTAGGGAAGCCCACTGTAGACACAATGAAGCTTTTGATTGCTACAGGTCTCAAACAAGTGTGCATACATTTAGACAAGAAGGAATCAAATATTTTAATGCCGAGGGAACAAAATGAGTTGTTGAGAAGATATTTGAATGAGGTAGTGGTTCCTATAGACCTTGATAATCCTAAGATCACTCTTGGAACTGCATTAGAAATAAAGGAGAGAAGGAAAACTATGGATTCATTTTTGGACACTTACCAGAGATGGCATCATAGTTTTGAGGAAAGAGGAGTATAAATAATACAAGGTAATTTGAATCTTCTACAAACTATCCAATATAATGCTAAAAGATTGGTTACCATTATAAACCAAGATTTTGGCTGATGGATGAAGTACATAGTTGGGCCAATGATTTGCAAGTGCTAAAATCTATCAAAGGGAAAAGGTACTAGATACTAATGGAGATATATTCGGAAAAGGACTTAGGTAAGTTAGATGATTGGATAGAGAAGATATCTTTAGGGAATAAATTTATGGAAGGGTTATATGAAGATATTCAGAAGATAAAGAATAAGGGTCAAGAGAAAGTTTTGGAAGTGGATAAATACTACAATGCTAGTAACCTTGAGATTTTTGAAGATGATTCAAGGACTAAAGCTTCCTCAATTCAAATAATAGTCCAAAAATTCAAGGATTCATTCAAAAAAACTTCATCTAAAGATGACGTCAAACAATCATTCAAAATAGAAGAAGCATTGTTGGAACTAGATTCTAAGTTGGAGGATTTTGCTGATACGATGATATAAGTAAGTTACTACTAACAGGTAGTTCAAAATAAATATGAGTCATTATATTTATCGAAGGCTAAGGAAGTAGCAGAGATAATAGAGATATTCCAAAGCAAGCATTTAGAAATCATTTTGGTATAAAGGAGAAGAAAATCCAAATGTTGGAAATCAAATTTTAAGACTTAGAAGAATTTTTGGAATTTTGGGTCCTGTCAGTAAGGTGCACTTTTCCAAGTTGCACTTTTTGGAGGTGTATTTTTTGCAAGGTGCTCCAAATTGACAAGTGCACTGAAAATTTTGAAGAAGAAGCAGTGCGTTGATAGTTAACTACTAGTTGCTATTTTAGAGCATTCCATGCATCAAAAACACATTTTTATGATATTTCAACTCCTAGAGATACGTAAAGAAGGATGAGATCCATTTTTAGAGCTTTTAGTGACTCCTAGATCATCTCATGGTTTCTATATTCTTATCTTCTTCTTCTTTTATTATTTTAAGTCATGTAAATACTCATGCACCCATTAATTGATATAAACAAGGGTGGAGACCTACTTAACACCATTTAGAGAGTCAGTTTGTATGTACATAGATTTATTTTATTAATTTTTTAGCATGATTTTCATTAGAAAACTCTCACTCCTAACAAAAAATGGAGAGGACTTCTTTTAAATACATGGATGTAATAAGTATTCAAAGCCAATATTTTTTTACAACAATATATGCTATTGGTGATCTTATTCTAAGTGTAGTAATTCTTGCCAGAGTGTGTTATTTTTGTTAATGCATGTTCATGAATAATAGTAGAGCTCATGGTTTTATTGTGTTGTTATAATTGTGCAAGATTTTAAATCTAGTGTTTTCATTATGTTAATGAATTTAATTGTTGTGAAAAATTGGAGAAAGGATCACTTTTGTGCTTACATAGCATTTTGTCTCGTGTGAGAGCACTTTCTGTGGCCTTGTGATTTGACAAAATGTGAAACATCTTTAAGTTTTTATTGAAGTTACCATCGAAAATTGCATTAGTGGAGTTGAGGAAGCACTACTCTTAATTTCATTGGTTTCCTACTAGATCCTTTTGATACTTGAGGAAGATGTGTACATTGATCAACCTGAAGGATTTGTAGATCTAGAGAAGAAGAACATGGCATGTAAACTTAACAAAGTTGTTTATGGATTGAAGCAAGCCCAAGAGCATGGTATGAAAGATGACATAACTATTTGGTGAAGATTGGTTTTGAAAAGACAAATGATAGTTCAGTAACCTATATTTGAAGAATGGTAAGAACAATGAAGTATTATTATCTGAAATATTTGTTGATGATACTATATTTGGAGGAAGAGAAGTATTATGAAAATCATTTGCTGATGAAATGAAGAATGAATTTTAAATGTCTATGTTTGGTGAGATCAAATTCTTTGTTGGATTATAAGTTTGTCAAATGAAGTTTGGTATTTTCAGTACACAATCCAAATACATCAAGGAGATACTAAGGACTTTTAATATGGAAGATTCAAGGCTAGTGAATACACCTATGTCTACAAGACATAAGTTATCTAAGAATGATGATTCTACTGATGTGAACCAAACCCTATATACATCCATGATTGGTAAACTACAATATATTATTCACAACAGACTAGATATTGCTTTGGCAGTTAGGATAATTGCAAGATTTTCATCAAATCCTAAAGAGAATCATATGATTGCAAAAAGAACAATGAGATATCTAAAAGGTACAAAAGACTATGGATTATATTACACAAAAGAAGTGATAGATTTGAATTAAAGATGCTCACTAACTCAAATTGGGAAGGAAATATTGATGATAGAAAAAACACTAGTGGAGGTTCATTCTCTCTAGGAAAGAGATTGGTGTCATGGATAAGAAAGAAGCATAATTGCATTTCTCAATCAATAGCTGAAACCAAGTATGTGGCAACTGTAGTGAAATGTTCAAACATAATGTGGATCAAGCAATTGCTGAAAGGTATGAAAGAAGAAATTACAAATTCAATGGTTCTCTACTATGATAACACAAGTGCTATCAACATTTCAAATAATCGAATGATGCAAACCAAGACAAAGCACATTGCTATCAAGTATCACTATTTGAGGAAATTATTTCAAGACAAAGAAGTGAAGCTATAATATGTGAATACCAAGGAAGAATTTTTGATATATTCACAAAACCCTTACCTAAAGATGCTCATGAATATCTTAGAGGTAAACTAAGGGTGATTCCCCTAAACAGTGCTACTTAAGTAGACAAGATGCATTGCATCACAAGTGCTAATTAGGATATCCTACATAGTGATGCAGTACAACTCTACTTTAGGACATGCCTAAGGTAGACAATTACTACAAAGAAATTATCAAAAAAAAAAGAAAAAGGGAAAGATTATCAAAAAAAGAGAAATTACGAGAGAGAGAGAGAGAGAGAGAGAGAGAGAGAGAGAGAGAGAGAGAGAGAGAGAGAGAGAGAGAGAGAGAGAGCAAAGGAAAAGAAGGAAACAAAGAATTTGTTTAGAGGGAGAAATTTAGAAAAGAAAATCAGAGTGAAAACTTTCGGATTGTATTGTAACCAAGATATTGATAGTACTAAGATATTGAGGTGTTTCCATCAATGTTAAAGATGGATATTGTTAGAAAATTATAATTGGAACAATTGTTTTTTTGTCATTGATGTTAAATCTATTGATAAGACATATTGCTACCTAATCTAAATGTCATATCTATTTGATTGATGAAGAGAATTTGAGAAATTTCTCATAACTATAGCACCTAGAGGAAAGGTTGAGTTATGAAAATGGAGTTACAATGGGCATTTGATTAGATAGACTTTGGTAAAGAAAAGTGATTGTTTATGTCAAGAAATCTAAGCGATGTCGAGTAATGAAGTAAAAGGCTAAGGAAGTTCAAGTGATGCTAGTGTCAACTGAGCTACAATTAGTGTCGAGTGAATCTAGTGTTGACCGTGCATTAATATTGATTGAGCAGGATAGTTGATGTCAATCCAAAAGCTTTACAATGACTGAGTGTTAAGTAACAACCAAGTGTTAAGTAATGACTGAGTAATTCAGTGATGACTGAGTGTCAGAATTTAGAGATTTCTAAGTGATAGTATGAGAATGAATTCATGAAAATTGTGATTCCCAACTGACTCGATTTCTTGGGAGATGTAAGTCATGTTGAAGATAAGATTGATGAGTTGGGTCGTTAAATTAAAGGTGAGGATTAGGTAAAGACCTAATAGATGATTCTAGAAAATATTCTATAAGATGGGTAGATACAATGAATTGAATTGAACCTTATCATAAATCCTAAGATCTATGGTGGTGATGGAAAATGGTAAAGCAAGAATTTCCTATTTAAAGAGGTATAGAGCCAAAAAAAATATAGTGTGATTGTGTGGTGAAGTACAAGTCTATGTGAAAGGCACATACAAACAGAGGTGGATCAAAAGCACACAAGTGTGTGAATATGAAGCTAAAGGAGAAAGCTTGCATAGATGATGTTGATATTGATAAGTAAATTTGAGCATACGGTTTAAGTGTTGTTGAAAAGAGTAGACTGATTTAGTGAAGGGTTTCCAAGTGAATCGAGATTAGAGATGATAATGAAGGCTTATTAGTAGTGTTAGCATAAGGACCAAACAAAGATCTGAACCTACAAAAGTGAGTTATAATCACACAGATCAAAACCTAGTACTTTCTTTCTAATCATTGTAAATAGTTTGTAGTGAAATCCTTTTAATAGAGGTTGACCTAATAGTCATTTGAAGACTTAAGAGTCTGTGTAAATCCTTTGACAAGTTGACATTCTATATGGAATGATCAAAGTCCTCTAACAAGGCCACTCCTAATAGGGTGATTAAATCCTTTAACAAGGTCACATTTAACAATGTGTTTTGTGACCTTTAACAAGGTTGGTTCCTAACAAATCTCACTTCAAAAGAGTAAAAATTAGTGACATGTTGCTTGTGTTTTTTCCCAAATTGGGTTTCCATGTAAAATCCTAGTGTCAAACTATGTTGAATGCTTTATATGTTTTATATTTGATAATATTTCATTATTCAGTGCAAGTTATGTTTAACACAATTTTACAGTAGTGACCGAGCAATAATAGGATAGACAAAATAGTGAGTGTTTGTGTTTAATTTGTTCAAGTGGTACTAAAGGACATTGAGTAACTGATTCACCCCCCTCCCCCCATTATTCTAAACATTTCAAACAATTTTATATGATTTGCTTCTATAAACCAAGATGTGTTGTAATTATCTTTCAATAATTTATATTTAATTAAAATCACACACATGATTGCTTTCAATAGATGATTATAACAATTATGTTTTCTTAAAATAAAGAAGACTCTGTAAAGGAGCCTATTATGAAGTATATCAAACATTACTTATATTAAAATCTTGTGCATGTACACTCTATATATTATGTTTGTGCATAGTGCATAGTGCATATTTATCTGACTGCTCCTCCACAATCAAGGTGGTTTTATGAATTTTCCATTCTTATTTAAGACTATGGTTTGTTCTTGAAGAGATGACCAAAACAAACACAAGAAATATAGACATAAAAAATACTTTGGCATCGAATCTCCATTTAACACTACTCCACCTATCAAATGTCACAAGAACAACATTAGTATGAAAAGCCCACAAGGGAAAATAAGTGTGGCGATGGCTCACTTTCCTTTGGTGGAATTAATCATAATACACAATTGAATATTAGCCATAAAATAATTATTAAGCATTACATTTTGTGAAATACTCATTGCATTTACTTTTACCCTACAGTGGTTGTTACAATACCCTTTATATGCTACAAACATTGTTTCTCAATCCATTTGAACTCCTTTGTGCCTACATTCCTATCACGGCAATTAAAAAAAACAACACTATTGCTAATGGTATAATGACTTAAATGTGTGTTCTTGTACTACTGTACAAGTAGTTGTTTCAATGAACATGACATAATTCAAGAGCTAAATAAAACATTATTAAATAGTTTCAGCAAGCATAACATATTTCATGAGCTAAATAAAATATTATTAAATGTTCTTACCATCTATCTGATACACACATCGTGTTCTCAAATAAATTTTATACGTTATGATATGCTTCGACTATTTCAAGATACATGTACAAAATTTATATGTGCTCATGCCTAAAACTATTGAGTGTGAGCCTATGAATGAAAATTCAAATTTGGTTTGACTTTTCTATCACTCATATTTGTATCATTTCCTTAGTTGAAGTAAATCATTAATATGCTTTATTAGGTCATTTGGGCATATTTCTTTGACTCATTTGTGCCACCAATTGCATGCAGGAAAAGAAAATCTAATATAAAGAAGTAAATCATTACTATGCTTTATCAGGTTCTTTGGACATATTTCTTTGACTCATTGTGCCACCAGAAAAATAAAATCCAACATGAAGTATTGATATGTCTTTTTCATTTTTGGTATAAAAAAGGTAGTGCAACAGATACAATTTCTTTGGTCTATGGCATGAACTATTTTTATAGACACCTTCTATGTATTTACATTCATATATAATATTAGAAATGTTTATATTGTCTTTTTGAGATCATATTTTTAACCCCTTTTAAAACTAACACACAAACTTATAATTGATATTGACTTAAACCTTGCACTCTTTGGTACAAGTGCTAGTTTTTTATCAACTCTGACAAGGGCATGTTGTGTCTATTTTCCCATCTTTAGCATTGTTATAAAGTCATTAACTTTTAAACAACCAAGTACAATTATCCTTTTAATTAACTTTCTATTAATGGGTTCCCTTCTAATCACCTATATATAAAATGTTTAAATATTAGGTTTGAGGATTGTGGGATTGTTTTGAGGTAGGTATATTCCTCTACTTATGAGCGATTGTGATGAATTTGATAAACACTAACATATATCGGTGGTCAAATTTTCCAAGCACAAGTTTCCCACCGGATCTTTTCTAATGGATAGATGACTTTGTTTATCATATCATGTTTGTTTGCACACAAGTAACCTGTGATGTGTAATACCCCGTCTTTGCTATCATTGTAGACTTAGTTGTTAAAGTTATATATGACTCTTCTATCGATATGTTAGCCCTTAATTGATATTTTAAATACAATACTTTGGTATGTTGAGCATTGATTATGTAAGGCTATAATAATTTACTACTTGCAAAGAGGGTGATTTAATTGCTCTTAGTTAGTTAATGAAATTACTTTTAGGATGATGTCATATGATATTTCTTAGAAAGATGTTTAGTATGTCCTCATGATGATGATATATTCATGTTAGAATATGAAGTTATTTATATTTAGGATTTATTATTATACTTACCCCATACTTGCATGTGTATGGTGTGTGTGTTTTTTTTACATTTATGTTTGATGTGTTTGATATGGTTGAGGGAGGGATTCATAGTCACTTGCTAGTCAAGATCTACATGATGTACCAATCCCCTCTATTATTTGTTTAGCTTAGATATATATGTTGGATACAATTGTCTAATTGTGTGTTGTCTTTGATGTTACACAAATGTCATATCAATTGGCAGACAATGCTTATTGAGCTTAGTTGGCCAGCAAGGCAATTTTCTGTGTCTACCGAGCATTCCAAAAAATTACTCTTCATAGACAATGTCTACCGAGCTCACTCAAGTGTCAAAGTAAAATGTGGCAAAAAGTAGTGTTAACCAAGCTCACATGGTTAACAAAAGAAAGTTAGTGTTTACCGAGTTCACTCAGTTGCTAAAGGATTTTTGTAGGTTCATAGTGTTAACCGAGCTTCAGTTGGTTAACACAGGAGATCATTTTAGGATTAGTATTTACTGAGCAGGGTCAGCCAATGAAGGATTTTGTTAATTTGAGAAATTAAGTTTAATTGTTTCAAGTATTGATTAGCCAACTGAGGTAATTGTAAGTTGTAAATGAGCCGACTTGATAATTTGTATGATATAAAAGAAAGGTCAAGTTGAGATTCTAAATGTGTGAGCGAGTATGCAAGTGTATTGATTATTTGAGGGGACAAGTGTGAGAAAAATTGAAGGATGGTCAGATATTCTTGAGGAGCAACAAAGATATATTTGATTAGGAAGGATCTAGTGTGAAGTAGAATAGAGATCTGTATGAGCGATTCAGTTGCATCTCATTCAGGTCATTTCATTGTTACTTTCTTATTAGTGTAGTAGTGATTCCAAATCTCTTAGCAGAGTTGGTTTAACAACCATTTATAAATCCTCTAACAAGGTGACAGTTCTATTAGATTGTTCTAAAGAAATCTTGCAAGGCCACTCCTAACAAGGTGATTAAATCCTCTAACAAGGTCACACCTAACAGTGTTTTTTGTAACCTTTAACCAGGTTGGCTCCTAATAGGGCTCACTTTAGAAGAGTGAAAATTAGTAGCTAGTTACTTGGTGGTTTTTCTCATATTGGATTTCCACATTAAATCTAGTGTCTCTTGTGTTCATGTTATTTCTTTTATGCTTGCATGTTAATCACTGTGAATGTTTAAGATCTACTAAAGTTAACATACACTGTATTTATCGAGTTACAACATTTTAAGTATGTTAATCAAGTGATAGTGGTAACTAGTTTTATTAGACAACTAAGGGATCTATGGATTTGTTTTTTTGGTAACTGATTCACTCTCCCCCCCCCCCCCCCCCTCTTAGTTACTCCATCTATATTTCCTACAATTGGTATAAGAGCTTTTGGTGCTTGCAAGAAAGGTTTCAAGGACCTAAGCTAAAGATTAGGATGTCTTACAAAAGAGAAATTCCAAGGCTTAATAGAGATAACTTTTCAACATGGCAGGGTGTCACGAGGCTTTATCTAGCTTCTATTGGAGATACAGGATTGAAATACCTTGATGAAGAATATACAACTCCTTCTGGTAAATTATCTATTAATGACATTACTGAGAAGAAGACTCATAACACCATGATGATAGACATTGCATCTGCTCTAAGCTATCAAGAATTTGATGATATCAAGGACTACAAAACTACCTTTGAAATGTGGAATAAGATAAAAGATATCTATAGTGATGATGATAATGTAAGGAGAGCCAAAGTAGAAAGCCTATGAGGATAATTTGATCAGATGAGAATGAAAGAGGATGAAAGCATTGTCAAATATGTTGAAGGAATCAAAGCAAGTGTCAGTACAATCAAAGCTTCTAGAGGAGAAATCAAGGAAGAAATAGTTGTAAGTAAAGTTCTTAGAAAATTGCTTCCCATTTATGCAATTAGAGTATCTGCAATTCAAGAAAGAAGATGTGAGACAAATCATAAGATAACTTTGGATACCCTTTGAACTAGATAACTATGATAATTATGTTCTAGCTTCAAAGAACGTTGAATTAGCATTTGAGGCCAAGCTTTCACTTAAAGAAAAAGGCAAGAAAGTAAAGGACTCTCAATTAGAAATTGAAGAAGAACTAGAGGAAAGTTCTAACAGTGATCTTGAAGTTATTGAAGCTCTACTTGCAAGAAAATATTCTAGAGGCAGAAGAAAATAAAAAGGTAAAGTTCCCCTAATCTATTTTTCATGTGAAGAAATTGGTCGTATCGCAACCAGGTGCCCAAACAAGCAAAGCAAGGATGAGAAGAAAGGTCACAAGTGCAATGACAAAAGGATTTCAAATCATTCAAGGAAAAAGGTAAGAAAACATGTTTTATGGCTAAGGACTCTAAGGATGTTGATAATAGTGAAGATGAAATAGTTTAAATTGCTATGAAAGATGAATCTTATGATGATGAGGAAGATAAGATGGCACTTATCTCTCATGTGAGCAAAAATGATACATAGATCATAGATAGTGGATGTTCAAATCATATTACTGGTGACAAAATAAAGTTTGAACATTTTGAAGACTCTGATGGTGGTAGTGTAAGGTTTGGAAACAATGAACCTTGTTGCATAAAAGGAAGAGGCCGAATTAAATTAACCAAAGAACTTGTATGTGATAATACCTATTGGGTTGAAAGACTAAAACATAATATTTTGAGTGTGGCATAGCTAATTAATATTAAATTCAAGATGGAATTCATTCATGGCAATGTAACACTGTTGGATGATAAAGGAAAGCTGATTGGATCAGGCAAACAAACAAAAGGTAACTTGTTTTATCTTGATCTTGGTGAGTGCTCATGTTTTATTGCTCAAGTTGAAGAAAGTTGGTTATGGTACAGAAGGTTATGTCAAGTGAATTTTGATAACTTGGTGAAAATAAGAAAATTCAGGAAAGTAAGAGGGATTCCTAGTTTAAAGAGACCTAATGTTGGTTTATGCAAGAATTGTCAGATTGGTAAAATGGGAAGACTAGCTTTAAAAGTAAAAACTATCAGTCTGAAGATATTTTTGAAATTATGCATATTGATTTGTGTGGACCTAGTAGAATTGAGAGCTCTATAGGAGAAAAATTCTTCATTCTTTTTGTTGATGACTACTCTAGAATGATGACTATTATGTATCTAAAAGAGAAGTCAGAAGTATTTGAGAAGTTCAAATGGTATTTGGCCAGAGTGGAGAAACAAACAAGGAAAATATTGAAATGCTTAAGATCAAATAGAGGTGGTGAATTCATCTCCAATGAATTCAATAGCTTCTACACTAAAAGAGGAATCAAAAGACAGGTATCAACTCCTAGAACTCCCGAGTAGAATGGAAAGCTAAAAGGAGGAATAGATCTATCATGGATTGTGCAAGGACTCTAATGATTGAAAAGAACATTGCTATCAAATATTAGAAGGAAGCTATCAGCACTACAATTCATACCTTAAGCCAAGTACAGTTGAAGGACTCATTCAAAACCCCCTGTGAGTTATGGTATGGTTAAAAACCCAACGTAAGTTACATGAAAGTATTTGGAAGTAAATGTTATATCTTGAAAGAATCTAGAAAAGGAAAATTTGATGTGAAAGGTGATGAAGGTATATTTTTAGGATACTCTTGCAAGAGTAAGGTATATAGATGTTTGAATTTGTCTACTCACAAAATCATAGAAAGTGCACATGTGAAAGTTGATGAGTTTGTAGAAAGGACTGAAGAAGAAAGCAAAAAGGAACTAGAAGATTACAGGAGATTTGTTTACATTGAACTTGATACATTGCCAGACACATTTTTCAATCAGGAGACTTCTACTCCCAAGTCTTCATTAGTCACTGAGTTACAAGAAGTTCAAACTAAGTCACAAGGACTTGAGTCATGTTCTAAAACTACCAAGCCAATGCCTACCAAGTCTAAGCAGCCATAACCTAAAGTTAAAGCTTAAGAGGATGACAATGCAATTCATTCAAGAGGTAATGAAATTGTACTAGCCAAGTAAGTCAAAAGGCATCATACACCAGATCATATTATTGGAGACAAATCAGAAGGTACTATGACAAGAAGTAAGCTAAAAAGTACTTGTTTACTTGCTGATTTTGAACCTAGAAATGTCAAAGATGCATTGGAAAATGAAAGTTGGATTAAGGCTATGAATGAAGAGATAGAACAAATAGAAAAGAACAAAACCTGGACTCTTGTACCTAGGCCTAAAGATAAAAATGTGATTGGAACTAAAAGGGTATTTAGGAATAAGTTGAATGAAGATGGTAAGGTATCAAGAAACAAAGCTAGATTGGTGTGTAAAGGATATTCTGAAGAAGAAGGCCTAGATTATGGTGAAACTTTTTCTCCTATTGCAATGTTGGAAGGTGTCATGACCTTACTTACATAGCACATAAAGGATTAAAGGTATATTAGATGGATGTTAAATTTGCATTTCTCAATGGTATTCTTGATAAAGAAGTCTACATTGAACAACCTGAAGGTTTTGTTGATCCAAACAAAAAGGACAGGGTCTGCAAATTACACAAAGCATTACATGGTCTGAAAAAAGCCCCTAGAGCATGATATGTGAGATTGCATAACTACCTTATTCAGATTGGTTTTCAAAGAACTAATGATAATAGTAGTTTGTACACCAAGGAAGGACCAGCTAACAAGATTGTTTTGGCAGAAATATTTGTGGATTATACTTTGCTTATAGGGAACAATGATCTATGCAAAGAATTTTTAAAGAAAATGAACAAAGAATTTGAACTGTCTATGTTTGGTGAGATTAAGTTCTTTGTTGGTCTTCATATTCAGTAGAGCAAGAATGGTATCTACATCACTCAGTCTAAGTATATCAAGGAGATACTCAAGAAAATTGGCAAGGAAGATTTAAAACCAGTTGGAACCCCCATGTGTACTGGATTAAAGCTTACCAAAGATAATGATTCAAACGAGGTAGATCAAACCTTATACAAATCAATGATTGGAAAGTTGCAATATGTAGTTCATAAAAGGCCTGATACTGGTCTTGCAGTTGGTATAGTGGCAAGATTTTCAACAAAACCTAGAGAAAATCATATGATGGCAATCAAAAGGATCTTGAGATACTTGAAAGGCACTAAAGATTATGGATTTTGGTATAAACTTGGAGGAAATTTGGACATAAAAATGTTTACTGATGTTGATTGAATAGGAAACATTGATGAAAAAAAGAGTACAAGTGGTGGAGCATTCTTTATTGGAAAAAGATTGGTATCTTGAACAAGCAAAAAAAAAATTGCACATCTCAATCTATAGGAAGCAGAGTATGTTGCAGCAGCAATGAACTGTTCTAATATTGTTTGGTTTAAATAGTTGTTGGAAGACATGAAGGTTGAGATCAAAGAACCAGTTGTTATGTTTTTTCATAATACAAGTGCAATTAACATTTCAAAGAATCTAGTGATGCATTCCAAAATAAAGCACATTGCTATAAAATATCATTTTGTTAAAGAATTGGTGCAGGACAAGGAAATCAAATTGGAATATGACCATACAAAAGAATAGATTGCAGACATATTCACTAAGCCATTACCTAAGGATGCATTCTCGTATCTAAGAGGTAAGATAGGGGTCATTCCCCTATCTAAAGCTCACTAAAATAAAATTTTAGTGATGCATCAATAGGAACCGAGTTGAAAATCTATCAGTTGATGTAGCATAGTCAAGAGAACATTGCATATGAATCAGTACTTAAGATAAATTGATACTCATTTGGTATGTGTTGTCAAAGAGGGAGAGTTTAATGTCATATCTTTCTGAAATTTTTTTGAGGGAGAGTTTTCTATTTGGAGAAGAAGCTATGTAATTCCTTCACAGAGGGCGATTACTGCATTAGAGAAGTTTGTGGCAGAAAATCTAAGAGGGAGAAAAAAAATTTGTCACAGAAAGACTTGATTTCAAATTTCATTGTGCTATGACATGTTGTGTTGCCATCAATGCCAAAGAGGGAGATTCTTGGATACAATTCTCTAATTATGTGTTGTCTTTGATGTTACATATTGTCATATCAGTTGGCAAATAGTGCTTACCAAGCTAAGTTGGTCAGCATGGCAATTTTCTATGTCTACCAAGCATATCTAGAAATTACTCTACATAGACAGTGTCTACCGAGCTCACTCAGGCATCAAAGGAAAATTGGCAGAAAGTAGTGTTAACTGAGCTCACATGGTTAACGACAAAAAGTTAGTGTTTACTAAGTTCACTCAGTTGCTGAAGGATTGTTACAGGTTCGCAGTGTTAACCGAGCTTTCGTTGGTTAATACAGGAGATCATTTCAGGATTAGTGTTTACCGAGCAGGGTCGACCAATGAAGGATTTTGTTAATTTCAGAAATAAAGTTTAATTGTTTCCAGTATTGATTCTAGCCGACTGAGGTAATGATTATTTGTGATTGTAAGAAAGGTCAAGTTGAGATTCTAAATGAGTATGCAAGTGTATTGATTGTTTGGGGAGACAAGTGTGAGTGGATCTGAAGGATGGCCATATATCCTTGAGGAGTAGCAAAGATATATTTGATTAGGAAGGATCTAGTGTGAAGTAGAATAAAGATCTATATCAAAAATTCAATTGCATCTCATTTAGGTCATTTCATTGTTACTTTTTTATTATTGTAGCAGTGATTCCAAATCTCTTAGTAGAGTTGGTTTAACAGCCATTTGTAAATCCTCTATAGTTTTATTGAATTTTTCTAAAGACCTCTTGCAAGGCCACTCCTAATAGGGTGATTAAATCCTCTAACAAGATCACACCTAACAGTGTGTTTTGTAACCTTTAACCAGGTTGGTTCCTAACAAGGCTCACTTCAGAATAGTGAAAATCAGTAATTAGTTACTCGATGGTTTTTCCCATATTGGGTTGCCACATTAAATTTGGTGTCTCTTGTGTTCACATTATTTCTTTTATGTTTGCATGTTAATCACTATGAATGTTTAAAATCTGCTAAAGTTAACATGTACTGCATTTACTGAGTTACAACATTTTAAGTATGTTTACCGAGTGAGAACAGTAACCAGTTTTATCAGACATCTAAGGGATCTATGGATTTGTTTTTGTGGTAACTGATTCACCACACCCCCCCCCCCTCTCTCAGTTACTCCATCTATATTTCCAACAATATATACACATATACATGCTCATATTTTATACAAATTTGTGAGTATTGGGCATCGACTTCCCTAAATTGCTAGGATGAGTGTGCCCTATTGCAATAACTCAATGGTGAGAATGGAGAGATAATGTTCAGGTCTAATCCTAGCCATAGCCTAATTACTTGTCCTGAGAAGGAGGACATGTATATGATTTTCCACCCTTTTTAAACTCATGATTTTATTTTTGCCTGTCTTATTTAATTTTGAGTTTTGGTCAGTTTTGTTAGTGTTGTTTTTATGTGGATTTGACTATGTGAGTTATTTGGTAAATAATTTCATTATAATATTTGAGTTAATCATATAAAATTAAGAATTATTAAATATTATTTAATTAAAAAGAAAATATTTAAATAAGAGATTAAATTTAATTAATTAAAAACTAATTAAATATGTGCTTTAATTTAAAACACTTTATATAGAAGTCTAATTTAGAAAACTAGTTAAAGATAAATTAGAATATGATGATGTTTAATTAATTAGAAATTAATTAACTAGTAGTTGCATGCTTTTGTGCTTGCAACGATAAGTCAATAGGTGCTCGATAATAAAATTATCTTTTTAAATATAATCTTATGTGAACAAATTAGATCATTATTAATTTTTAATTTAAATAACATAATATTTACAAAAATATTTTAAATAGATTAATAAATATTATTTATTCAAATTCAATTTATCAAATATGCAAAAAACTCATTTACAAAAACCTCATCAAAAAAATTAATAAGAGAAATACAAAATAATAATATGAAAAAATAGTGTCAAGCTAACAAATATTATATCAACTAAATTAATTATAAAAACTAAGAAACAATATTTAAAGAAAAAACTAAACTAGTAAAAAATAAATTTAAATAATTTAAAACTAAAACCTAAATCAATTTTATAAATCAAAAGTTAAATAAATAAAGATCACAACATGAGCTAATGTAGAGATCACAAGTAATTATTTTTTAAATAAATAGGAATTATAAAAACTAAAAAACAATATTTAAAGAAAAAACTAAACTAGTATAAAAATAAATTTAAATAATTTAAAAACTAAAACCTAAATCAATTTTATAAATCAAAAGTTAAATAAATAAAGATCACAACATGAGATAATGTAGAGATCACAAGAAATTATTTTTTAAATAAATACGAAAATAAAATAATATTTAAAAGTGGATATTTTAAATATAATTTATGTGGGCAAATTAGATTATTAATAATATTCAATTTAAATAACATAATATTTTCTAAAATATTTTTAATATTTAATAAATATTATTTATTTAAATTCAATTTATTAAATATGAAAAAATAATCATTTTAAAAAGCCAATCAAAAAATCTAATATGAAAAATCAATAAGAAATACAAAAAATAATATGAAAAAATAACAATGTGTTTAACAAATATTCTATTGACTAAATAAATTATAGAAACTAAAAAATAATATTTAAAGAAAAAGTAAACTAATATAAAAAATAAATTTAAAAATTTAAGAACTAAAATCTAAATCAATTTAAAAAATTAAAAGATAACATGAGTTATAATGTGGAGAAGAAGTAATTAATTTTTTAAATAAATAGAAAAAGAAAATAATAATTAAAAGTGAAGATACCAACTAATAAATATCAAAACAAGAGTTAAAAGTGGAGTGAGATAAAAACTGCCTAGTAAATAATTAACGGGAAGGATTTACAATTTTCCATCCAAACTGACAACTTTTCTAGTGAACTAACAACTTTTCCGTCAAAAAAATCAATTTTCGAGAACAAAGCTCCCTTAAATAGCCTATCGACTAAAATATGTGATTCAATTTAAAAGATTTAATATAAAGTTTAATTTAAGAAGTTGGATAAAAGGATAATTAAAACATTAAAGATTTAATATTATTTTATTATAAATATTTAATTAATAATAATTAAAATATATTTACATTTAAATAATAAGCTTTAATTATTATTGGTAGTATTGTTTCTGGATTAGATTGTATTGAAAAAAAATTATCATCAACATTTCGAATCACACTACCATTATCAGGATGAGAGAGCAAGAGCTGCACAAAAGTACATTTAAAGATCTTTTTTGATTAAAATATTCTTTTCTTTTCTTTTCCTCCACTTTATTAATTAGGGTAAACACTATTTAAAGCATAGCTTATTATTTAAATGAATAGTAATAATTAAACCAAAGAGATCAAATTTCCACAATCCATTAAAATTGTTAGTATTGCTTCTAGATTAGACTGTGTTGAAAAAAAATTATCATCAACATTGAATCACACTTCATGATTCATCATTAAGATGAGAGATTAATCCTAATTCATCTTGATGATGAATCACATAGTGTGATTTGTTAATGATAAAAAAATTTCAACACAATCTAATCCGGAAGCAATACTAACAATAATAATTAAAGCTCATTATTTAAATATAAATATATTTTAATGAATATATTTTGTGTAGCTCTTGCTCTCTCATCCTGATGATGAATCACGTAGTGTGATTCGAAATGTTGATGATAAAAAAATTTCAGTACAATCTAATCCAGAAGCAATACTAACAATTTTAATAGATTGTGGAAATTTGATCTCTTTAGTTTAATTATTGTTATTCATTTAAATAATAAGCTATGCTTTAAATAGTGTTTACGTTAATTAATAAAGTGGAGGAAAAGAAAATAAAAGAATATTTTAATCAAAAAAATCTTTAAATGTGCATAAAAAGATTAAATAATTAAAGTAATTATTTTTAATAAAAATAGTGTCTTTTGATATTTTGGAGAACATAGACCCTAGTTAGGGTAATGGTTTTTTATTAGAGGGTTGGGAGTTTATTTCTACACACATGTTTTGTGGAGTAAAATTTGGAATTGGAGCAAAAGAGTTGTTGAAAGTTTCAGAGGAAATGAATTTGCATGCATTCATAGATTGTCTTAGATTTCAACTATGAGGTAGAGTTTGAAAACCCATTGTAGATTTTTATTGAAAGATCTATCTACTTTGTGTCTTCCAAGGTGCTTGCATAATGCTTATTAATTTATTGTATTGATTTTTAGATAAACAATTATATTGTAGATTTCAAAAATGTAAACTTATTAATCAAGAAAAGTTGACTATGATAAAACTATAGAAAATTATTATGGTTGTATTCTTTTAAAACCCTTTTCTAATATAAGGAAAAATTGATTACAGAAAAATGGAAGAAAATAAAAAATTGAACACCTGGGGTTTCAACTTTAAATTTTTGATTAAAACCATATGATCATAATGAATTTTCTAAATAAATATTGATTGACAGGAAAACATGTTGTAACTAAACTTATGCATGCATGTGAAAATAAATATACTAAAGATAGTAAACTAAGTATATTATAGGTGCATGATTTGAGAGATCAAAGACATATGAAAATACTCATTGCATGTTTATTTTTATTTTCAAATTTATTTTTTAAAAATTATGATTAACTATTAATTTTAGAAATTTAAAAAATTATTTAAAAAATTAATAAAAAATTAATTTTATTTATTTATTTTAAAATTAAATAAATAAATACTATTTATTATAAGTGGGTTTTTTCTAATAAAATTATTTTTAAAACTCTTGGTGGGATATTATATATTTATTAATGCAAGTGGAGTTGCAAATTAATAAATGTATAATTGTGATTTAGTTATATTTTAAGAGAAGTTATAGTAGAGTTCACTATATAATCATCTAGTTATGAATATTTAATATTATGAGAAAAATTGTAGATAGCTTAATTAAAACTATAATTTCAAATTTTAGTTATCTCTAATTGCATTACGAATTAAAGGAAAATTAAATATTAATATTGGACTTAAATAGAAGTCAAATTAATATTTTAGAAATGAAATTGATATTATTATTTAATCTAATAATATATATTCATGTTATTAGTTAAATGATTTATGATTTAAGATTATTTAAATTAATAACATGATAATATTGTATGATATTTTATAACTTATTGATTTAAATAAGTATATTAGCATAACAATTTATATTAACATTTATATTCTTACTTTATTTCTAAACACATCCTTATAATTTAAACTAAACAAAAGAAAATGATGGAGTTAAATCATGTGGCTGAAAACTATGTTTTCGTAAATATTCTATTTATAGTCGTGTGATGTTTAATTTTCGTAATGGTTTTTCTTTGTGGGTTGTTTAGTTGGCCAAGTCAGCATGTGCACCAGAGACATTTTTGAGATCTCTTTTATAATTATTTGACTGGATGTCATCATGTTGTTTATGATTCAAATTGAGATTTATTTTATGAGGTATTTTTTGATGAGCATGTATGAGAACTTGGGTTTTGAGAATCAATGTTATTTTCAAGTTGCCTATTAAAGAATCAAATTTGATCAAAATTACTTTTGTGGTATGGGACATACATGTGGTTTGTGAGTTCTAGGAAGGTAGTCTAGGTGCATATATATTGGAGTGGCTTAAATGGGGCTTGAGGCCCAAAGTGGTTGCTAAGGTAACTCATTGTAAGTTGTGTAATAAGTGATAACATAGTAATTAAAATAATTAGAAAATATTAAAAAGATAAGTTAGAGATTTTGCCTCACCCATGCCTTGATCACTTGTATAGGCCAAAGATTGGAATGAGATGATACCTAGCGAGAGGCATGACTGATTGTTCTTGTCTTCATGAAAGGATATTCTAGTTATGCATTTGTCATGTTGAGGGTCTAGGGTCTAGAGTGACCAATCCAAGGTAACTCAACAGTTGAGGGTCTAAAGTCTAGTGAGAGGCCAGTCCAAGGTAACTCAAGTAGTTCGACCATGTGATGACACTCCCTAGTATGTAGCTTTAGTCTCCTTCATGGTGTTTTCTTTATATTTTCCTCTAGTGGTGTATTGATTAGTGGTGTACTTGTTAGATGTTACTTTTGATGGTGTATTTATTGTGAGTTATTACGTATTGATTAAATGCTAGTTATTATTGATAGTTGACTTTTATTGATGAATGTCAGTTATTCATTAGTGGTTTACTTTTATTGATGATAGTCGTTATCTGTTGGTTATTGTGCGTGTGACACTTGACATTGATTTGGAGGTGGTTGTATCTTTTTGGTTTTGATACTTGATTTATACTTGGTATTTGTATGTTGACTTGGTATGTAGTTTATGATTTGTTGAACATATTGTTTGACATTGGTTATCTTTCTTTATCAGTAGTTTATGTAGCCTTGAGGCAGATTTGGCTATTAGAATTCCTTGCTAAGGATTATTTTATGATTTGATTATCTCTGTGTGGATCACACGTTATCTTCCCTACATGGTGGGAGTGGAAGCCAGACTCAATAACCATGTGGTTGGGAGGTAGTGTATTCTTACTATTTGGGTCCCCCTTAGTTTGATAGCTGTTGGATCTTCATGAATGCAGTTGTACCCTTTATCATTCGTATTCTTATCTTGGAGACTTCTATTTAATTGATTTATGTACATTATAATGTATCTATTCTCATACCTTGTGACATGTGTAATGGATGTATTTCCATCGTATCAATTGTACTTGTGTATTTTCTTATGAGACAATGCATCTATATTTCCCTATGATTCATGAACATGTACTGAAGACTTAAACTAATTAATATAATCTTCTTAAATGTAACTCAACGTGAAGGAACCCTTAAGGAATGGAAAATATATTTGTAATTGCTTATGTGTACATGATGTGTTTCTGTATATATTGCTTCCACATTGTTATCTTGTTTGTTTAAACTTTAAAAAAATAGTTTAGTAAACATTGAATCATGTTAGGTTATTTCTCTTGGGTTCTCGAGTGGGGCATTACACAATGCATCAAGAATCAAGCTGTTCGACCAATTGTTCTTCAAAAATAGATTTAATTGTTCAAATAAAATATAAAATTATGACATGAATTTTCTTAATTATTAGTAATGTAGTGCCCAATTGACTTAGTTTATATAGAAATTAAATTGAAATTTAGATAAATACAAATCAGAATTTTAAAATCAAAATTGATTTTTTGTTACCCATTTCTTCTAGTAGAAGGGAGGTTTCCTGCAAGGTTGGGGATGAACCATTTTCTATTTAGGTTGAGGAGGAACACTTAACACTCATTGGATCTAGGTGATGCTCACTAAGGTAAAATGTTAGGACTTCCTGGGAGGTTGCCCATCCAAATATTAGAGCTTCGTTTATTGAATTACCAAGTTTTATGTGCTAAATTATTTTGCATATATGATATTGCATTCTTTGCATAATTATTTTTAAAATAATTTTATCAATAATTTTAGAATAATCAATAAATATAATTTTTCATGGAGCCCATGCTTCTTACTTTCGACTCTAATTTTATGTTTGACGTGAATCATATCTATTTTTAACCCTTGAACAAAGCCAATAGTTACATCCTTTATCTAATATGTCCACCCTAAACATAGACATCTTATGTATCATCTAGGCTTAATTTGGAGAGTGGTTCCATTATATATTGAAATTAGGGGTGACAAATAAAGCTAGAAGGTGATGATGTTGGCATAGATGATGATAGTAGTGATAGTTGCAAAATTGGGCTTTTGCATGTTAATAAATTGAATTATTTATTAGGTCTCTTATACACAAAATTCTATGAGACCATATTCTTCAACACATTTTGTCAAATACTTGGCATGCATTTTCTACAATAGTATATTTTGGTCTTTAATATACAAAATCCCAGTATAATGACATAAAACTGTGAAGAAATAGAAACAATGCATGAAGTTTGTGAGGAATATTGTAACATAATAAATAATGGGCCTAGAATATAAGAAAATCTTTCTAGCACCACTTTGGAATCCTCAAGACTTCAAGGAGCATATCTTCCCTTTCTTTATTTGAAGTTCACTAATTTGAGGTCATATAAAGAAAAACTATCATTTTCTTAGGTGAAAAGCATGTAGCATAAGCCTTTTAGCCTTAAACAAATAGAAGATTTGTTAAACTTCTGAGTTAAAGCACAAAGAGTAAAAAACACTTATATCCCATTTTCATTTTGCCCTCTACAATTACCTTGTAAATTTTTAAGACCATGGTTACTCATATAATTGCAAAAGACTTACCAAAAAATCATAGAGATTTTCCAATTGTAGAAAAATTAGTTGGATACATTAAAAAACACTGAAAAAAGCCCATAGAAATGCAGACATACCCAAAAGTTAGACATCTTGACTAATTAGGCTTCTTGACTATTCTACCAAGTGGAGGAGCATTAATTATATTGGTCATATAAGGACTATCATTAATTATAGAATTAAGAAAAACATATGATGATATTGGTACAAAAAATAATGATAATGATTCTATTTTTTTAAAGAAATTGTAAGTTTTTGTTTCAAACATTCATTTTCCTCCTTACTATTTCTCACAAATAGTATTTTCTTATTTTTAAAAATATAAAAAAACTCAAGCTTTGGAAAATAAAAAACTTAAGACCTCAAATAAATAGTTTTATTACACCTACAATCAACTCTTAAAAAGTCTCATTGTCTCTATTTCCTTGCCTCTAGTAGTATTAAAAAGTCCTTAAAAAGGTCATTAACTTTAAATTGCACCACAGCTCTCATGAGTAGTAGTTTACAACAATCCACATCTCATGATAATGAATGAAAGAATTAGCATTCATTGGACCTATGTGATGGTCACAGAGATGAAGCACTGGGACTTCCTAGGAGGTCACCCATCTCAATAGTACTCTAGTTTGAACATACTTAACTAGGGAGTTTCCTCTATGGTTAAACCCAATCTACTTGCAACCCTATTTTCACAACCTTCATCAAGTATTCTGCCTTATAAACCATTCATTAAAAAAACTCTTAAGTTCGTCAATTGTTAAGTAGGAGGTGTTTTCTTTAGCAAGTCAAACTATGATATTGCTATCAAGATTCAACTATATTTTTTTTTAGTCCAATTCATTGGACCATGTTTCATGAGTAGTGTTTTACAACAAACCATCTCTAATGATAATAAATGGAACACTTATCACTCATTGGATCTAGGTGGTTCTCACAAGGGAAAAACACCAAAATTTCCTGGGAGGTCACCCATCCTAGTACTACTCTATCTCGAGTGTGCTTAACTACAAAGTTTCCTCAATAGTTAAACCCACTCTTCTTGCAACCCCATTTTTAAAAGCTTCACCAAGTATTTTTCCTTATGAACCATTCATTAGAAAGTACCTTATGGTCATCAATTGATAAGCATGGGATATTTTACACAAGTCAAACAATGATATTGCTATCAAGATTCAACTGTGTAGTTCTTGAGTCTAACTCATTGACCAATGTTTCATGAGTAGTGGTTTACAACAACCCATATCTAATGATACGTATTAGAACACTTAGCACTCATTGGATCTAGGTGATGCTCACATATGTAATGCACCAAGACTTCTAAAGAGGTCACCCATCCCAATACTACTCCAGTTCAAGCATGCTTAACTATAGAGTTTCCTTCATGGTTAAATCCACTCTTATTGCAACTCCTTTTGTAAAACTTTCACCAAGTGTTGTTCATTATGAACCATTCATCATAAAGCCCCTTAGCTCATCAATTGATAAGTAGGAGATATTTTTCACAATGAGTCAAACTATGACATTAGCATTAGGATTCAACTGTGTAGTTTTTGAGTCAAACTCAATGACCCATGTTTCATGGGTAGTGGTTTACAACAACCCCTCTCTCATGATTATGAATAGAACACTAACACTCATTGGATCTAGGTGATGTTCATTGAGGTAAAGTGTTAGGACTCCTTGGGAGGTTGCCCATCTTAGTATTTGAACTTCATTTATTAAATTACCAAGCTTTTATGTGCTACATTAATTTTATTATTTTTCATATGTGATGTTGGATTCTCTACATAATTATTTTTAAAATAACTTTATCACTAATTTTAGAATAATCAATAAATATAATTTTTCATGAAGTCAATGCTTCTTACTTTTTAATGTCCCCTTTTTAGCATTCATAGCATGATGTTGTCATTAGCCTATTTCCCCACGGTCTCTTAGGCTAACCAGGACATTAAAGGGGCTTAGAGGCCATTTTGCCTAGATAGTTTCAGTTGCAGGTCTTTCTAAGGGGTTTTGAGGCAACTTTGGGCATGCTTACTATTTATAGTAAGTCATCTTGGGCATGGGTGGACATCCAGTGGCAGCGGTATGTCGATGGTAATTGTTTAAAATCGGCAAGAAGACTTGTTTATCATTGATAAGATTTGTTTTGCATTGATAAAGCTATTTTATAAAGTTAAATTTAAATATTTAACTTTATTAATGCATAGACTATAGTTTGTGGGAAATATTAAAATTAAAAGAGTCCCCTTTATTTTATAACACATTGGAGACATAAGTTACATAAAGGGAGTTATGTTTTATCCCACATTGAGAAAACGAAGGATGGAGCTCTTATGAGAACACTATAAAAGAAATGGAAGAGCTTCTTTTAAGAAGGCTTGGGAAAATCAAAGAAATTGGAAAATTTTCTAGAGATCATGTCTCAATAGTTTGAAGGACGAAATCCTTTCAAGCTAAAAATCTTGACGCCATTGAAAGATATGGTCTTGAGATTCAACAGGGTAGTATTCTGAAAAAAGTGGATACGAAAAAGCAGCCCAAAAAAGCAGAACCGAAAAAGCAGGCCGAAAAAGCAGTCTAAAAAGCGGAACCAAAAAAGCAGGCCGAAAAAGCAGTCCGAAAAAGCGGTTCAAAAAAGCAAATTGAAAAGGTAAAAATAGAAGGGGCAGCATTGAAGAAAACTATTAGAACTATCTACAACCAGGTTCCTTTATTAGTATTGTTTTTTAGGGTGTTATAAGTTTCAGCTGTAAGTGTGCATTATACCAGCATTATCATTTTGTAATCCATGTAAATGCCAAAAGTCTTGGCCATATTTCATGTGCATTGTATTAGAAATTTCATTGCAAATTAAGAAGATAATAGTTGTTGGTGTCATTTAAGCAATTCAATATCATTATTTATCAGCTAGTTAGTTTGCACACCAACTGTTTGTAAAAATGCCAGTTGGTTGTAGGTGTTCATTTCTCATGCTTAAATCATATTTATGCACTGAATATTGTCAAAATTAGTAGCACACTCATGTTAGGCCATTGTGTAGTCCATTTGGAGTCTTCTAGCACAAGATTCTCATTGATGCAAATTGAAAAAAAAGTAATTTAAAGCCAGTTGAAATACTATATCAGTCATACATCCCTTGCATGTGAATTGATTGATGAAATTCCTTGAGCTTTCAATCAGCATTTTTTGAGAGCAGATTTGAGAAGGGCCATTACAGTGGTATCAAAGCTTTCTTGCAAAGTGTTTGACGAAATGTCAAACAATTGAAGTATAAAGATTTTTGGTGCTTAAAGAAGTTATAACCTATTGGGGTTATTACAGTGGTATCAGAGCTATAAGTCCTGCCATCCTGTGGAGGTCTTATAAGGAATTTGGAATAGCCAGATAAAGAGAAAAATGTTTGACAAAATGAATGCCAGTCCAAATCAGGGAAAGGAAAGATTCTTACAATTATTAGACACCTTAGCACAGGGACAGCGATCAGCAGAGCAAAGAGCACAGGAACAGAGTCAGAGATTTGAGCTTATGATGCAGATGATGGCTTGTTAAATGGGGTTGAATGCTAATGTGGGTGGAGGAAATAATCAGAATGGTAATAATCAGGATGGGGCACATAATGGAGGTGAACAAGTTGGGAACAATTTCGGTCATGCACCCTAGCAAACTAGGATAGTGAGTTCACGGCCCATGATTCCCATATTTCCTCCTAGAGCTCCAAAGCAGCCCGTACCAAAGCCCCAGATCACTGATATATAGGACCAACTGAGGAGAGATTGGGAAGCCAGAGGTCCAGATTTTATTGCTACAATTACCTTTAGGGAGTATATAGATGTGCAGATGAAGCATATGCCACGTGGACATGACAGGAACCAGAGCTATGAGCTACAGAAGAAAGTAGGGAAACTTTAGTTACCATATTATGATGGCTCGGGGAAGTCTACAGCAAGAGCTTGGGTTCAAAAGCTTGAAACATACTTTCAAATGAACCCTATGCCTGAGAAAGAAGCTATTAAGTATGCATCAATTCACCTGGATGGGGTAGCACACAAGTGGTGGCATCATGGTATGGTCACTATGGGTCATGCACACATTACCTCATATGTGGAGTTATCGGAGAGACTGATTGAACATTTTGATAGGCCTAAGGATCGTACCTTCCCTATGACAGGCATAAACTTGTATGAGGAGTTTAACAGACATGTTGATTCAATACAGGGAGACATTAGCACATCTTCAGGTAATGGTTTATCTACATCATCTTCACAGGCAGAAGGGGTTTTAGATGTTGTGTAGGTTGAGCCAGTTGCATCAGAAGGTGATATCATAGGCACACCAGATTGCATTATTGACACAGATAGTGATTCCAGTACAGTTGGGCTGGATGAAGTTACAACAGTTGAGGATGCTGTCATGTTTGAGGATAGCATAGTTGATCAAAAAGTGAGCATTCAGGACTTTGCAGAAAATGAGTATCAAGCACAGTTGGATGCTTCTTCACATGAGATAGAGGCTAGTAGCTCTTCATGTGGTTTGGCAAGCCAGCTGAAGACAAGGGACAAGGATATTGTCGTGGCTTTATCTCATCATGACAGGATGTATGGATTGATTGAGAATAACATTTGGATGATTCAACTACAGGAGAAATAGAAAGGAGTCACAACAAGTTCTTCTTGTGACGACTTACAGCAGATCAAGGAAGGCATGGAGGCAATGAAGGTAAGTTACATACACTGACTTTCAGATCACGATCATCTCCTTAAATTTGCAGGGATCTATTTAGATGCATTGAAGAAGGAGGAGGAGTTTGACCAACTTTCTCATGAGCTAGATGATACTCGAAATTCCTTGGTGTGTATTTAGTTGGCTCTCCAAGATTCTGAGAGTCATGTGGATGAGCTTTGTATTGAGGTGAGCTCAGTTCAGGAGTTTGCGCTTATAGCAGGGACTCAATTTTCTTTTACAGTTAGGTCACATGATGATTTCTCAAAGATGACAAAATTTACAGGAGAGTCCCAGTATCTAATTATTATAGACAACACCCAAGGGGATATTGTGGATAGTTTTGAGGACTTAGTTTCCTCAGTAGTTTCTTATGGTATGGAGGGGTTGGATAGCGATGCTACAGTTTTTGATACTACATATGTTGATATGAGCTTTGGAGTTGATTCGCAAGATATGGATGGTAATAGTCTAGAGACCAGTAACTTTGAGGATGCTCCTTTAGACAGTGTGTCAGAGGAGGTTTGTAGGAGACAGTCTAGCCAATGCCATCATGTGTCTAGTCAGTTGAGAGTTAGTGAACGAGACATTTCTATCGCTTGCCAGCATTTCGACGCTGCTCGTCAGTTATTAGCAGTTTATGGATGGGGTTCTCCTACTAGTGATGAGCAGGGAGGCAGTTATCTTTCCTTGACAGAGATCCACTCTTTATGGGAGGCTATTCGAATTCTGAGACAAGATTATATGCAGTTGGTAGCTGACAGAGATTATCTTATGGAGTGGGGGAGTACAACATACGATGCATTATTGGCCAAGGAAGATGAGGTGAGTGAGCTTACTCAGCAGCTCGAGGTGACTTCTAAGATTCTTGAGAGTACACAGTTGTCTTTTGAGGAGTCACAATTTCATTTGGCTAAGGTGACCATGGAGTTAGAGCAACTGCAGTCTTTACCAGATTCTATACAGTCACAAGTTGTGGTGTCTAGTGATCCGAGGATGTCCATGGTCGAGATTGTCAGAGACAGTGGAGATGGGGATGCATCCACCCTTGATACTAACATTGGCATATCAATTTCATTCCTACTAGAGTCAGGTTCAGTTGAGTTGGGTGCTATAGCAGATTGTTGTGGTATGCTTGACATGGTGGTGGCCTCTAGTACTGATGGCACGGAGACTAGAGATGTTGTATCAAAGATCATGTGTGATGTTAGTGAGCTGGCAGTTGGCATGGTTTTTGCTAGTGATACTACTCCCTTGGTGATGTCTTCAAAGGTAGTAGTTAGTTCCAACTTGGTTAGTGATCGATTGCAGTTAGTTTCATCTGGGTTGCAGTCTGAGCCACTGACTAAGATTGGCGCATTCTATCAGCATTATAACGTGAGGTATGCTCATCAATTTACCTTTGATGACCATGTTGATGAGATGATGATATGGAGATATACTTTGATTCCTAGTGCTTGTCATCAATTATGGGATGGTTTGACGCCACAGGATGAGAGTTGTGATGGGAATGACATGGCAATAGGTTCTACAGTTGATAGCTTGATAATACATGACTTAGAGCAGGAGTTTGGGAGTGATGCTTCAGCGATTGTTGTTATTGATTCTACTCCTTTGGTTATGACATCTCCTGACTTAGCTGGTGATCAGTCACAGTGGGTTGTATCACTCGTTCATGGTGAGTTGTTGACTGGGGTTGGTTCTTTTGATCAGCATTATACTGCAGGGTATGTACATCAGTTAGCATTTGATCCTTGTGTTGAGGAGTTGGTGGCAGGCAGATTTGGTTTGGGTTCCATTTCTTGTTGTTTATCTTGTGATGTCTTTTCACCATCAGCGGTGCATGGGAGTTATGGTTATGAGATAGTGGCCCATAATCTACAGAGTTGTATTAACTGCAATAGATGTACAGTGTGTGGATTCTTTGTATTTGGATTAGTTTCATGTGGGAGTGGTCACCATTGTTGCAGAGTTGGATTGTACATTCCATATAGACCAGTGGGATGCGTTGATGGTATTTACTGTGTTGGCAGTTTGGGTTATCTACTCTACTTGGGTTTTGATATTTTGAGAGCTTATTTCTCATGGGTTCCTCACTTTGGAGTTTAGGTGAGTTGTATTCACCAATTTGATTATGGATTCCTCTTGGTTAATTTTCAGAGGTTGTTGCAGGAGCCTATGTTGATTAACAGTAGTATAGTTCATGACTACATTTGGGATCCAAGTGGATTGATTGGGTTGTTGTTTGGCCATTGCTTGGGGACAAGCAATTTTGGGAAGGGCGGACTGTAATGTCCCCTTTTTAGCATTCATAACATGATGTTGTCGTTAGCCTATTTCCCCATGGCCCCGTAGGCTAACTAGGACATTAAAGGGGCTTAGAGGCCATTTGGCCTAGATAGTTTCAATTGCAGGTCTTTCTAAGGGGTTTTGAGGCAACTTTGGGCATACTTACTATTTATAGTAAGTCATCTTGGGCATGGGTGGACATCCAGTGGCAACGGTATGTCGATGGTAATCGTTTAAAATTGGCAAGAAGACTTGTTTATCATTGATAAGATTTGTTTTGCATTGATAAAGCTATTTTATAAAGTTAAATTTAAATATTTAACTTTATTAATGCATAGACTATAGTTTGTGGGAAATATTAAAATTAAAAGAGTCCCCTTTATTTTATAACACATTGGAGACATAAGTTACATAAAGGGAGTTATGTTTTATCCCACATTGAGAAAATGAAGGATGGAGCTCTTGTGAGAACACTATAAAAGAAATGGAAGAGCTTCTTCTAAGCAGGCTTGGAAAAATCAAAGAAATTGGGAAATTTTTTGGAGAACATGTCTCAATAGTTTGAAGGACAAAATCCTTTCAAGCTGAAAATCTTGACACCATTAAAAGATATGGTCTTGAGATTCAACAGGGTAGCAGTCTGAAAAAAGCGAATACGAAAAAGCAGCCCAAAAAAGCAGAACCGAAAAAGCAGTCCGAAAAAAGCGAAACCGAAAAAGTAGACCGAAAAAAGCAATTCAAAAAAGCAAATCGAAAAGGCAAAACAGAAGGGGCAACATTGAAGAAAACTATTACAACCATCTACAACCAGGTTCCTTTATTAGTATTGTTTTGTAGGGTGTTATAAGTTTCAGCTGTAAGTGTGCATTATACCAGCATTATCATTTTGTAATCCATGTAAATGCCAAAAGTCTTGGCCATATTTCATGAGCATTGTATTAGAAATTTCATTGCAAATTAAGAAGATGATAGTTGCTAGTGTCATTTAAGCAATTCAATATCATTATTTATTAGCTAGTTAGTTTGCACACCAACTGTTTGTAAAAATGCCAGTTGGCTATAGGTGTTCATTTCTCATGCTTAGATCATATTTATGCACTGAATATTGTAAAAATTAGTAGCACACTCATGTTAGGCCATTGTGTAGTCCATTTGGAGTCTTCTAACACAAGATTCTCATTGATGCAAATTGAAAAAAAAGTAATTTAAAGCCAGCTGAAATACTATATCATTCATACGTCCCTTGCATGTGAATTGTTTGATGAAATTCCTTGAGCTTTCATCAGCATTTTTTGAGAGCAGATTTGAGAAGGGCCATTACAATGGTATCAAAGCTTGCTTGCAAAGTTTTTGATGAAATGTCAAACAATTGAAGTATAAAGATTTTTGGTGTTTGAAGGAGTTATAACCTATTGGGGTTATTATATACTTTCTACTGTGAATTTACTTCTGACATGAATCATGTCTAATTTTAACCCTTGAGCAAAGCCAATAGTTACATCCTTTATCTAATATGTCCACCCTAAACATAGACATCTAATGTATCGTCTAGGCTTAAGTAGGAGAGTTGTTTCCATTTTATGTTGAAATAAGGGGAGACAAATAAAGCTAGAAGGTGAGGGTGTTGGCATAGATGATAATACTAGTGATAGTTGCAAAATTAGGCTTTTGCATGTTAATTGAATTATTTATCTGGTCTTTTATACACAACATTATATGAGACCATATTCTTCAACACATTTTGTTAAATAGTTGGCATGCATTATCTACACTAGTATATTTTGGTCTTTAATATACAAAAACCTAGTATAATGGCACAAAACTCTGAAGAAATATGAACAATGTATGAAGTTGTGAGAAATATTATAACATAATATATAATGGGCCTAGAATATAAGAAAATATTTTGAGCACCACTTTCCAATCCTCAAGACTTTTGGGAGCATACCCTCCCTTTCTTTATTTGAAGTTCACTAATTTGAGGTTATACAAAGAAAAGCTATCATTTTCTTAGGTTAAAAGCATGTAGCATAAGTCTTTTAAGCCTAAAACAAATATAAGATTTGTTAAACTTCCGAGCTAAAGCACAAAGAGTAAAAAATACTTATATCCCATTTTAGTAACAAATACTTATGTCTCATTTTCCTTTTCCCCTCTATAATTACCTTGTAAATTTTTAAGACCATAGTTACTCATATAATTGCAAATGACTTACCAAAAAATCAAAGCGATTTGCCAATTATAGAAACCCAAAAGTCAGATATCTTGACTAGTCAGTCATCTTGATTATTCTACCAAGTGGAAGAGCATTTATTATATTGACCGTATAAGAACTAGCATTAATTACATAATTAAGGAGAACCTCTGATGATATTGGTACCAAAAATAATGATAATAATTCTATTTTTTTTATAAAAAAAAATTGTAAGTTATTGTTTTAAAAATTTATTTTACTTCTTACTATTTCTCACAGATAGTATTTACTTATTAGTCCCTGCCTTTATATAAGTCGGGGAACTAATGTTTCTGATTGACCCTCAGGCAGACGATATTAAATTTTCATAGGCAAAAATGTAATGTTTGAAGCCAAGGTCTTAAACAAAGTATTTGTTAATTCATTTGCAACATTTAATCTCTATAATCTGATTGGTCAATGGCCAATTTCCTGGGGAAAAATCTAATTTTTGTTAATAGAAATACAAGGAAAAAAGAAACCTTAGACACACGTTCAAAAAATTTTGAATTTATTGAAGTTATGATTTATTTTACAATTGTCATGATGTGTCTTTTCTTAACAAAAATAAGCTTTTTTCTTTTTTAGGGAATTTTTTTAGGCAGGCAAATAAAACTTGACTGTCAACACCACTAGCAAAAGTTACTAATTTTATGACAATGGTACATTTGGGAGCTTACAAATTTGAAGGTTTGTCAATTTAAATTATAGTTTATATACATGTTCATAGACATTAATATTTAGGATTTTTTTTCTTAATTTTTTTAAAGAAAGTGAGTTCTTAAGATCTATTTAAAACTTAATAACTTATATAATAAGCTGTATAGGTTGGAGGGAATTGTATAAACAATAGTAAAATAGAGGAATTTTATTTATTTATTTTTAAATTCTTTAAAAAAATTATTATTTGGCAGACATTTTCTTACATAATTTTTTAACTTGACGAATTTAGGTTATCTTATCTTAGTTAAGAATATTGGTCAATTTTTAAAATGATCATTTAGTGGAATTGTTTATTCATGAATATTTTAATTTATAGGTAAATATCTTAAATTTTCTCTTTACATTAATATAATCATTCTATGATATGTAGTTCTCTACATTATTTCTCCATTTGCTTTACTTTTTAAATGTGATTTTTTTTGTAAAGCTAAATTGAAGCTTCCATATATTTAGGATTATAGTTTATAAAATATGTAATAAATCTATTACAACAAATTAAATTTAGAAAGTAAAAAAAAAACTTGGGTACTTCATACAATTGTCCACTTAAAGATGCATTCTCAATCATTCATACAAATTTTACATATATGTAAAGTGTTGTTTTATATTAAAAATATTTTTGGTGCTTCTACAATTAACACTTAAATTGTAAGGCAAAAGCCTACAACACAACGGTAACTTGTGAGCCTCTCATGTGGGAGGTCTTGGATTCAAATGTACCTTCACTTAACATATAATAATAATTAATTCCAACAAATAATAATAATTAATCTAGGCTTTAGCCATTTACCAATAATTTTTAAAAACACTTAAATTGTAAAATACATTCTCAAAAAATAAACTATTTTCTCATTCTAAGCCAAAGGTAGGGACTCAAGCTCTCCAAGAGCTCTTGTTTCTACAAATATGAAAAAACTCAAGCTTTGGGGGAAAAAAAAAACAACTTAAGACCTCAAATAAATAGCTTTATTTGTCCCTGCCTTATATATAAGGCAAGAAATTGTTCCTATTAGCCCCCCCAAATCCAATTGATATTATTTTCGCTAGGAAAAATGGACATCTTATATGAAACTTTCGAAGGTTTGATTTTTTAAATTAATTATGGTACACTAATTCCAAATTTCTGATTGGGTCATCAGTAATTTCCTAGGGTTAATTTGAATTTTTGTTACTTCAAAATTAGAGAATTTGATGGTGGTGCACTCAACATATAGTGGGAATAATAAATGAACTTTGTTAGGTTCAACGTGCTCTAGCGGAGATTTTTTTTTTTATCATGAAATAAATCAACTCCAAACATTGGATTTTACTACTTGTAATTCTTTTAATTTTTATTGAATTTACATAATTCCTAAAAATAATGTCAATAAAAATTATGATTGAGTGTTTTCACTTTGTGGGTTTTTTAAAAAAAATCCATTAAAAATAAACCAAATTCATTCATCCTCCAATAAATCAATCAAATATATTATAAATAATTATATATTTTAAGTATTGATGTAAAAATGAATAAAAAACATTAAATAAAAATGTTTTTGTAATGTGATATAATTTTTAACATTTTTAAAATTTTCACTACAATATTAAATTCTAAATCAACAATATATGAAGTATTTATTTATTAATAGTTTTATTGAAAAATATTTTTTTATAAAATATAATATAAGATTATTTTATATATATATATATATTGTGTAAATGGATTATAAAATTTCCGTAGATTACTTGACTATCATATTATAATTTATATATCTCTATATATGTATATACAAAGAGAATCTTTTGATTAGCGTTATTTTTTTACTTGTAACAAATTATAAAGTTTTCTTGTTCATTTTAAATTTTTATTAAATATTTATATAAACATTGTCTCCTCATACTATTAAATATGGTCTAGCTAAAGTATATTTCTTCGTATTTATGATTTATAAGCTTAATATAAAGACTAGTAACATTTTTTTTTCTTATAAATACTATAATATTGATATTGTATTATTTACTACTATAGATATCTTAAATAAATCTATCTACCACCCATTCTGCCATTGTAGAATGGCTCTTATAGCACCTGCAATCAACTCTAAAAAAGTCTCATTGTCTTATTTTCCGCCTCTAGCGGTGTCAAAAAGCCGTTAAAAAGGTCATTAACTTTAAACTGCACCACAACTTTCCTGATAGAGGATAGCTAAGTACAGTCGTTCTTTTAATCAATGATAGTGGATTTCCCTTAATGATTTACCTATTTATCAAGGATAAAATTGATAGCTATGTAGCTACTAGTGATTTATAATATTTAATAAATATAATAACAAGAGCTCTAAAAGAGCTAGAGTCCCTACCTTTTGCAAGAAAAAGAATTTAGTTTAATTGTTAAATTATAATGTTTCAGAATTATAATATAACAAATTATATAGTCTATATATTTACAAGAAGTTTTTTATCAAGCAATTAAACATATCATATAAAATGAAATAGAAAATCAACTTAACAAGAAAATAATATAGGTAAAGGAAAACTAAACAAAAATCAAATTAATAATAATTCTTTAAAAAAATCATAATTGAAAATTGAACTTTCTTAAATTCAAATAATAGTAGTAAAATAATGATTTAAAAGATTATAATTACTTCAAAAAATTTAATTAAAAAATCTCGAAAGAAAAATTAAAACAATAATAAAAGTGGGAAAAAAATATTAATACAACATTAGAAGAACTCGTCCTTTCAATTCTACCAAATTATTTTTATTTAACATTAAAATTTGTTATTGTATTCATTAAATGAAGATTCATATCTAAAGTCAACTCCAGGAAAAAAGACAGGTTGAAATAAAATGAAAATAGAATTAAGGAAGCAAAACAATTGGCATGAGGTAAATGGGAAGGGAACAACCCACACATGAAGATTAGGTGTACAAGGAATGCAAGGGAAATATGAAGTTAGTAAGAGATATAGTGAAGATTTTGTTGCGGGTATGGGAAGAAAGATTAAAGAAGCATTGAGAATTTATGTGTCTTAGACTATAAGTGGACATATTACATAATGTGAGTCTGCATAAACAATTTCTTATTGCCAGGTTCTCTTGACTTCTATTTATTCACTCCCCACTGTCCAATCACCCCTGTTGGGCTTTATAACGTGACATCTCAGACACCATCCATTGCAAAGACGTCAAACATTTTCCAAGGCAACGGGCACATTATGCACATTATGTGAGAAACGTCTTGCTTCTGGAACTGAGAAACCCAATTACGAAGGCTATGTGACCATTAATTATGTGGTTGAGATGAATTCAAAAGAAGTTTCCAAAGACCTTTTTCCCCTAATTTTTGGTGTCAAAAATATATTTATCCCTAGCATAATTGTCGCTAGCTAATGAGAAAACAAGAATTTTTTATTCAAAATTAATTTAAAAATAAAAGATTTTTAACCTTAGAGATTTATTTAGCTTTCGTTGAGAAAAAAATTTGATGGTGACCACCACCAAAAGCATTAGTACACTGCCTTATGCAAGGCAGGGACTAATAATATATTTTAAAAAAATAATTTAGGGTTGAGGATTGTGGGAATATTTTGAGGTGGGCTAAAAAACATTAAACCTTGACATATTCCTCCACTTATGCACGACTACAATGAATTTGACAAACCTAATTATATGTCGGTGGTCAATTTTTCCAACTACAAGTTTCCAACGGGATCTTTTCCAATAGATAGATGGCTTAATTTATCATATCATGTTCCTTTGCAAATAAGTAACCTGCATGCATCAGGTGAAGTATTCAAATCATACAAGCTCTTGGACCAACTGTTCTTCAAATCCAAATTTGATTGTCACAATAAAATATTGAATTGTGACATCCATCTTCTTAAGCGTCGTTAATATAGCGCCTAATTGACTGGTTTATGTAGAAATTAAATTATAATTTAGATAAATACAAATTTGAATTTTAAAATTAGAACCCATTTTCATTACTCATTTCTTCCAGTAGAAGGGACACTTCTTACAAGGTTGGGGATGAACCATTTTCTATTTAGGGTGAGGAGCAATTTGACCTAATTCTCCGAGTAGGTTCTATGGCGGTTCCACCCTATTGTCCTTTCTTTCTTTTCACAACAAAATGTAGATGGAGGGCAATGCGGAAGAAAGGGGCCTTTGCAATTCTTTCAGTTTTTCTAAGAGTATTTCCTGTCATATGGCTATTGGCCCTTGAAATTCTTTCTTCTTTGTTTCCCCAAATTTTAGTTCTCTATGTCTTGAATGGAGAAGTAGTATCTCCTATTTCACACTGACAAGCCTTTGAACCTTCGACATTCTTTCCCTTTTCTCAACCAGCAATATCTTGTCTTATAACCACAAGCCTTTGAAATTATTTTATTTTTTCATCGAAATGATGCTCTTTATGGCTTTGATGGAGAAACAATATCTCCTATCTTACACTCATAGCCCTTTGAAATTTTACCATATTTTCCACTAGTATACCACGTCCTCTCCACACAAACCCTTGAAATTCTTTTAACTTTTCCACCAAGTTGTAGGTCTCTTACACCCACAAACCCTTGAAATTCTTCCTATTTATACTAGTATCCCTTGTCCTCTCCATGGACTTGTGCACTTGTTATATCATGGACTTTATATAGTTGTTGTTATGGATGAGTGTATGTGATGTTTATTGATATGATAGACATAGATGGTGATGTACTGAAATTATAAAGGAAATAAAATGTGATGTAATAATATGAAATGAAATTTGATATAATGTCATGTGATGTAATGACATGAAATGAAATAAAATGTGTGAATGAATGGAAATGTCAAAAAAATGCAATGGAAGTGTAATGTGAGAAAATGGAATGAAATAGTAATTTAATGAAATGGTAATTTAATGAAATAGAAATGTGATAAAATGTAATGAAGTAAAATGAAATGTAATGGAATGAATTGGGAATGTAATGAAACTTGTAAAGGATATGTGAAAATGAGACCATGAAAGTGAAAAACGGAAGGAAACGAATGTGCTAGAGATGAAAAGACATAGGATGGGACTCAACCTTTGAGATTCAAAAGCCACAAAATGAAACTTGAGACCCTAGTAAGAATAAATGAAGAAGTGAATGCATATTATTTGAGGACTGGTATAATGAATTAGTGACCATAATTGTTTGAGATTCAAAAGCCATGTAATGCAATAGGTGGAATAGATGTTAGGTGAGAATGAAGTGTGATGCAAAGTGGTAGTGTTGTGATTAGACTGAGTCCATAATAGTAGAGTGTTAATCATGCAAAAGTATGTTGGTTTGTGACTTTTTGTTGAATAACCTTACTCATTTTGTTTAACCTTTTGTTCATCATTGTTGATGAGACTTGTGTGTGTGTTATCCTAATTTTTGTGCCAACTGTGTGTTTTCAAGGGACCTAAGATGAAAATGCAAACTAAATGAATGCAACTATATGTCACTTTTTTCGTAAAGAGATGCAAATTAATTGTTATCATAGAGCTTGTAATAAAAATTGACCAAGTACAATCACCACTAGCTTGGCTATGATGATATGAATACTATGCCACATTGAGAAGTAAAATCAAACATAAACAATGTACATGACAAATATGACAACTACTAAAAAAAAAGTTATAGCCGCAATAAATAAAAATAGGCATGCAAACAGTGACATGTCAGATAAAAGACCTCACCTATGATATTGTACAAAATTGGTCGAGGTACACATGGCTTTCCAAATGAAAGGAGGTGCTTACAAGTGGATACCAATAATGCATGAAATTAGAGGATCACTAGAGTTGAATAGTGAACAACTAAAGGAAAATAAAATATCATGACTTCATCCTAGTACCTCTAGTCAAGTACATCATCGAGGTACTGGAAGTGCATAACAATAGAAAAAAACCCATGATTTTTCGACCAGGAGTACTGACAGTCATGTGCAATAGTGTCAAGTTTGTTCAATTCCTCTTAGAAGCAACTATTGTACAAGTCTGGTAACAAAGTGTGAGATGTGTCAGTAGTGACTTAGCAATAGATTTTGTCTAGCGATATGTGTCAACATGAATTAGGGTGTCTGAGTGTTAGAGCTAAGTTTCAAGTGTACTTGATACTGGTGTGGCAGGATGCAAAGAGTAGACATGTGGTAAGGCCAGTAAAGAATGAGTCCCAGCAAGTGACAGCCATAAATAGGCGAATATCATGGAGATGGAATGAAGCAAGTTGAAGAGTATAACATGGTTGTTGGGTTTATTGAGAAGTCTGAGGAAGTGTGCAGGTAAAAGCATGTTGGGCTCATAAGATGAGTCACAAAAAGGAGGGTGATGCTAGCCAGGGAAGGTGGATTAGGAAAGGGTAAAGAGCGAAGCACAGTCAATGAACCTCTCGAGAACTGGTGTACCATTTCAAACTTCAAGTGTTAGTTTAGGAGTAGGGTAGATCAAGTCATATAGGATGGGGGTCAACACAACCTGAAGATGCGGGGGGTAGGGCAGAAAAAACACCCTTGTCAACATTAATAATGTTGTTGGGACTGTAGTGCAATGAGTGTTATAGGTGGTTTTGGATGAGGAGCCAATGATGCAGGCAAGGAATAGTCAGCCTAGAATGATGAAGAGCATGTTAGGAGTGTTGAAGGAGGTTGGGGAAATAAAATCTCCTGAAACCTGTAGGAGAAGCCTTGAGAGAAGGGGAAAACATTAGTGTGGGTGAGGTGATGAATGGAGCATGTTGGTTGATTAGCCTCAATATTCTAGGACAAGGATCAATGGAAGGGGAAGCAAGTAGTGTAGATGCTGAGGATCCATGGCTAGAGGCAGGGGGTGGAGATCAATCATCAAGTGATGTGGAAGAATTATGGAAAATGTTAGCTGTAGAGAGAGTTTGAGCAAAAAATGTAGAATTGAAAGTTGCATTTCTACTAGGATTGATGGAGAAGGCACAAGAAGATGGAGTGAAAATAAAGGTAAGACGGCTCCAAGCAGTGGTAAATATAGAGGAACCATGGATGTAATCACTAGAAGCAAAACTATGTGTGGAGAAATTGCAGGTAGAGGGGAATGATGCAGGGATGCAGGCAGAGCAGTCGCAAGCTTAGAGGTTGCAGGAATCTCTAAAGATGGCATAAGAGAGGTCGAAGAGTGCACAAAATGAGCTAGTGTTGTTGTAGTTGTAGTCTGAGTTTTTTAAGGAGGCAATTGCAAAATCAAACTCCCTGGCATTGAAGCTGCAAAAGTGGTTAACATTGAGTGAGTCGAAGGTGAGGTAGTTGCAGCAGTAGTTGGGTGAGGTAAAAGTGGACTTGAAGCATTGGCAAGTGGCAGCTGATCAAATATTGTAGGAGTGGTTAGCATTGAGTGAGTCAAAGGTGAGGCAGTTGCAACAGCAGTTGGGTGAGGTAAAAGTGGACTTGGAGCATTGGTGAATGGCGACTGATCAAATGTAGCAGGAGCGGGATGTGGCCCAATGAGTGATCATTTAACTAGGGGTGAACAAGCTAGTCGAGAATGTGTTTGTGGAAATGCAACAGATGGTGAAGGTACACCGAGAAGCCACTTATTATATGGGACGTTATCATCAGGTGTTCCCAAATGAGAACTAGTTAGAGATGCAATTTATGGATAGGGAATTTACATAACTATTGAATATGCAATTATGTAGTGGTAGGTTTCTGATACCCATGGATGCAATGTGGGTATGTAGAGGGTTGATGCCAAGGACTTCTTCCTCTAGGGCTAGGTCTGAAGAAACACCATTTGATTGGACACCCTGTCTTACCACCTCCTCCAAGGAGGCCAAAATAAATGATTCGCCAGATGCTATTTGAATGTAATGTTTTCATTGCCATTGTAATAAAATAAAAGTTGTGTTTGTGTCTATGGCAAGCAAAAGGAGAACTAGTGGTGATGTTAATGTGCCAGATGAGCATTGTCGTGTTTGTTTTTTATAGTCTTAGAATGTATTTGGATGTTTTTAGTATTTTAAGAAATGTGTGAATGTTTTTGGTATTTTTAATAGATATTTGATTTTTTTTGGTATTTTTGATAGATATTTGAATGTTTATGGGATTTTTGCAAACATTTGGCAAGGTGTCAATCTCTATAAAAGTGGGAACAATATGATATGTAGAGTAAGAAAGACCTTTGTATGTGGGGAACTGAATGTCTATGTGGGCTCTCAATAAAAGATGAGTATAAGCTTGTGTAACATTTGGAGAGCCATGGTGGAAAAAGCAGGAAGTGGTAAACCACAAATTGTGAGGCATAATTATATATACATTGATAGCCTTTATAGTCAAGTTCAAAACCAAAGTTGGGATTTTTCTCTAGGTATGTGTCAAGACAGACACTCACAAGGCTTGTGAAAAGGTGTTGGGGCCTACAGGAGGCTTTGATGGCAAAAAGAGACCAAGGACCTTGCAAAAGGTGCCTAGGGGTCCGAGAAGGATGTTTGGGCCTTGAAAAAGGCATCTGAGACCATAAAAGGCTCTTGAGGGAATAAGAGGTTACTTTGGGAGCCAAAATAGGGCCTTGGAAAAGGCATTTGGGCCTAAAATGGTGCTTGAGGAGCCTGAAAAAGGTGTTTGGGCCTAAATAGGTGCTTTGTGGGCCTAAAAAGGCCAAAATAGAGCCTTTGAAAAGGTGTTTCGGCCTAAAAAGGCTCTTGAGGGTCTAAAAATGCACTTAAGGGGTTGTAAATGGGGAAACAGGGCCTTGAAAAAGGTTCTTTGACCTAAAAAGGTGCTCAAGGGGCCATAAAGGGGGAAACAGGGCCTTGAAAAAGGTGCTTTGGTCTTAAAAGGTGCTCAAGGGGCTTGAAAAGGCCCTTGAGGGGCCTAAAAAGGTAAGGAGACCACTACAATCTCTCAAAATTACCCTTACTTATTCTATGCCCCTGTTAGGGGACGATGAAAGAATCCAATGGATATCTGGGCCTTTCGGGATAGCATTGATATATTTGTTGAAGGGGTCTAGATCAATCGTGGCCGCTACAACATAAATAAGACTAATAATCCATCAAGAATTGTTGTTCTTGGCTGAAGGAAGAAAGAGGGACTCTACTGGAACCTCTTGCGCTTCTCACATTGTGCCAGATTTTTTGAAGCCTAGCAAGATGTTCCAAGACATAACTACATGGCTTCTTAATGTCATTGAGGCACTTTTTATTCTTTTTCCAGAGGTAATGGTGTCGTAAAACATGGCATAAAATATTTAAATATTTTTCAATGTAGTGGGCCTCACCATTGATTTCATATAAAACTAGTCAAGGTACGCAAACTTGTCCCAAAGGAGTAGCAATTATAGACAGACACCAGTTCGACATGAAATCAATGGATCATCGGTTTGAAAAAATTATATCAATAATTTATGCATAATTAAATAGCCCATTTGAGTTTAAGTGAATCACATTTGACTAGAATTTTGGGTTGTTAATTTTCTAGGATTGATTGGCTATTTTTGGCAATTATTACCCCATTTTGAATATTTTTGGTAATTGTGAACAATTTTTTAATGTTTTTGATAATTTTTTGACAATTTTGGAATTTTTGATAATTTTTGACAATTTTGAATTTTTTTTTGAGAAGTTTTGACAATTTATGAATTTTTTGATCATTTTTGACAATTTTTTATTTTTCTGATAAGTTTTGACAATTTTGAATGTTTTTAATAATTTTTGAATTTTTTTCAGAAGTTATGACAATTTTTTGATTTTTTAATCATTTTCGATAACTTTTGAATTTTTTGAAAAGTATTGACAATTTTTAAATGTTTTTGATAATTTTTGACAATTTTTGAATTTTTTTGAGAAGTTTTGACAATTTTCATACTATTGGGAGTAAAATGAGGATGTGAGTGAGATTTGTTGGACTTTGGAGATAACCAGGACCAAGTAGAGTTACCTAAAGAGTCAAGGAGACCAAAGTGGGCCAAAAGGGCTAAGTGTGGGCTTAATGATGGTATATTTCCTTAAAGCCTTAGACATAGAACTTTTTGAGGTGAATTTTGTTGATGGGTTCTGCTAGGTCTATGCCATCATAATTTGAAAGTTTGTAAGTACTAGTCCCAAAAGACTCTATGATAATTTAAGGACCGATCCAATTGGCCTCCCATTTTCCTCTCTTTTCCCTAGTAGCTTGGTTCTTAGGTTTCTCTGAAAGTACTAGGTCGCCAATCTGAAAAAGATAGGGTTTGACTTTTTTGTTGTAATGTCTTGATAACCTATTCTGATACACTTTGAGGTGTTCATGTGCTATACGTTGATGTTCTTCTATTAATTCTAGCTATTCTAAACAGGTCACTCTGTAGTCCTCATCTGATAGGACATCATGAAGAGTAACTCTCAAGGATGGGATCTCAACATCTAATGGAAGAATAGCTTCACAACCATAAATAAACCAACGAGAAGGATGTTACACCTATAGGTGTCCTAACACTCATCCTGTAGGTCGAGAGGGTGAGGTCCAGCTATAAATGCTAGTCTCTACCAATGTTGTTAATAGTTTTCTTGAGAATATTGATAATAGTCTTGTTGGTAGCCTCTACCTGGCCATTGCCTTGGGGATACTAAATTGACAAGGAGTGGTGTATAATGTGAAATTTCTCACATAATTCATCAATTATTTGATTCTTAAAGTACAAGGCATTTTCTATGAGAATGGTGTGAGGTATGTCAAACTGACAAATGATATGGTTTAGAATGAAGGAAGAGATTTATTTTCCCCTAGAGTCGGCAAGTGACACCACGTGAAGTATTCTATTATGGTGATAATCCATTTGTGACCGCTCGAAGAAGGTGGGTGGATGGCTCCAATCAAATCAAAACCCCACTAATAAAAAGGCCATGGTGTGGCCAAAAGGTTGAGCTTTTGGGCTGGCACATGAATAAGATTACCATGGATTTGACATTTTTTGCAAGTCTTAACATAGTTAATAGAATCCTTTTCCATGGTTGGCCAAAAATAACCCATCCTCAGAATCTTCTTTGCTAGTGTAAACCTATTGGAGTGTGACCCATAGATCCCTACATGGACTTCTTGTAAAGTGACTCTTGACTTGTCCTTTTCAAGACATCTAAACAAAGTATTGTCAAGACCCTTCCTATACAACGTATCAGCCACCAAGCATAGTGAGAGGTATGGAAAATGAAATTACATCTTTGGTTGGGTGAGAGATCAAAGGAGATGGTGTTATCATAGAGGTAAGTGATGATGGGGTTATACTAGAGGGAATCGAGAGCATCTAAATGGAAAATGATAAGGGAATCAGGTTGAGTAAATGTAGGTTGAACCACCTCCTCTACTAAGAACTTATACCACTTATGCTACTCTAGTAACTGGAGTAAGGAGGCCAAGGAGGATGTGGCATCTATTGCTCTGTTCTTATCTCTGGGAATTTGTTCAAAAGTAATATGAACAACACATATCTTAAGTGTGTCAGCCATATGTTTGTAAGGCAATAACTTTTCATCCTTGGTCTAATATGTGTTAATGACTTGATTAATGACTAGTTGGGAGTCTCCATAAACCTCTAGTGCCATTAGTTTCCATTCTAAAGCTAGTTTGAGGCCCAAGACCAAAGCTTCATATTCTTCCATGTTGTTGGTGCAGGGGAAAACTAATTTGTAAGACTTGGGGATGGTAAGACCTAGTGGCGTGATGAATAAAATATTGTCACCTAATCCATGGTGTGTGTAAGAACCATCAAAATAGAATTTCCAAGTTACCAACTCTGTTTGAAGAATGTGCATATCTAGGAAATCAGCTAAGATAGGATTTGAGCTCTATATAGGTGCATCTACCAATTGATCATCAAAGGCCTATCCTTTTATTGCTTTCCTATCGACATACTCAATATCAAACTCACTTAGGATTATCACTCATTTGGAAAATCTACCTATTAATGTTGTTTTGCTGAGAAGATATTTGAGAGGATCAATCTTAGAGATGAGCTTGACCTTATGTGTCAAAAGATAATGGCGTAGTTTTTGGGAAGCAAAAAACCATGGCTGAACATGCCTTTTCAATAAAGGATTAATTAAGCTCATAGTTGACCATGGTGCAACTGATGTAGTAAATGGCCCTTTCTTTTCCTTGGTCATTTTCTTGTGCTAAGAAGGCTCTAATTGATTTATCTGCTAGGGAAATGTATAACAACAATGGTTTGTGTGATATTGGAGGTACCAACACAGGTAGATTCTTCAAGTAGGTTTTGAGTAAATCAAAAGCCTCCTAACACTGATCATTTCATTCAAAAATTATGTCCTTATGTAGTAAATGTGTGAAAGGAACACACTTTTCTGCTAATTAGGAAATGAAATGATGGGCTAATTGAAGTTTTCCTTGAAGAGAGTGTAAATGACTCAGGTTCTTCAGAGATTGCATGCTGACTATGGCCTGTACTTTTTCAAGATCAACTTCTATTCCTTTGGCTGAGACAATATATCCTAGAAGCTTGCCCAATTTCACACCAAAAGCACATTTCTTTAAATTGAGCCTAACTTTAAATGCTTGTAGGTGGATAAATATCTCATCCAAGATGGGGAGATGTTCTTTTTGAGTATGGGATTTGGCAAGGATATCATCTACATAATCTTCCATAAAGATATCCATCATGTCATGAAAGATTGTAGTCATGGCCTACTAATAGGTGGCCCTACATTCTTTAGCCCAAAGGGCATCACATTCCAACAAAACGTGCCCCATGCACAAGTAAAGGTTGTTTTCTTTTGGTCCTCTAGTGCTATCCTTATCTGATTGTACTCCAAAAATCCATCCATGAGTGAAAACATGGAATGGCCCACTGTCAAATCTACAATGGTTCAATGTTGGGAAGGGGGAAATCATCTTTAGGACATGCTTTGTTTACATCACAAAAATTAATGCAGATGCATACGCTACCATTTTCCTTCGATATAGGCACAATTTTGGATATCCATGATGCATATGCCAAGGGTAGGATGAAGTTGGTGTTGATCAATTCCTTTAGTTTTGCTTTGACTAGTAGAGCTATTGGGGGATGCATTTTTCTTAGTTTTCGCTTAATCGGCTTGACCTCTACAGAAATGTTGAGGTGATGGTGGATTAAATTTGGGTCTAATCTTGGCATGTCTGTGTATGACCATGGAAAATTGATTTGCCTCTCTTTGAAGAAGTGAATGAATGCGCTTTTTTCTTCTGTACTTAAGGATTGTGCCAAATAGATGATCTTTAGTTCCTGTTCTGTACCAATGTTGACTTGTTTTGTTGTTTCAAACAAGATAGATGATCTCTCCTTGGAGTGCTTGTGTAAGGTATCAATCACCTCATTTGTGGGTGCCACAGTTGGGTTTTCACCTTGGGATGCATCACTTCTATTTCTTTCTATTTTTTCTTAAGATCAACTACAACTTGGTAGTGATCATCAAGGCTATGAAATGTTTGGCCTATTCTAGTATGACTAAGATGATTGATATCAGACCTGGCTATGTCCATTTCTTCTATTCTTTGTGGGTGAGATGGTTCAATTGCATTAAGGTAGATGAAGACATCATGGTCAATGTCAAAAAGAGGAACATGGTGAGGTTTTGTTGTATCCCAGCTAATGAGTTCATGATGGACTAGGGAGAGTGATTCATAGTACGAAAAGGTTTCAATAGGGTTTAAAGACATGATCTCATTATATGGTTCATACGTTGTATCAGTTAGGTCTATGACATATGCTTCCTCTAAAGTGTCAGGAAAAGTAGAGCTCATGAGTGGCTCATAGTAGTCATCTTCAACTTCTGCTGGAAAGAAATTAGGAAATAGGGTTTGAAACTGAGACCTTTCAATATGTTCATCACCTTCATGCAATATGATGTGATGTATTTGTTATGTAGTAGCCTCTAAATTGTTCTATTGTACTCTGACTCTTGGTGAAGTAGAACCCGGATGAGAGGTTGATCCTTGTGCAATGAAACCATTAGATGCAAGAATGTGAACAACATCACATTCTTTGTCATGAAGGTATTCTTTGAATAATGCTTTGAATTCTCACTTAGTGAAATCTTCATCATCTTCATTATTAGAGGTGTTTATGAGTGGTTCCCATGTGATGTGAACTTCGGAGGGATAGTTTTACATTTATAATGTTAGTTTTTTTTTTGTTACTATCCTCCCTTTCTTTAAGCACACACACCAAGGTGGAAGAGAAGGAATTTTTGTGCTTGGGACAAGACTGGGGAGTGGTCTTTGCATTATCTTGTTAATTGTACCCCACCCCTATTTTGGATCTATTGGACCTGAACTATGCTACAAGAGGTTTGACGATACATGTCCCTTTCCCTAAGGAACCATATCCCATATATCCCATATTTTTCATTAAATCAAAACCTTTTCTGTGTAAATAAGGCAAGATGTCAATATTTTATTTATTGATTTCTTCTACCAAGCTTAGAGGTACTCCACTTGCCTTGACAAAATGTCTGTGCTAAGATCTAGTGGTGGAAGATGGTTTTCCATGAGATCTTGGAGAAAGTGGGGGATCAAACAATGAGGTGAAAAATTCACCTACCCCTTTATGTAGTAGTTTACACTTCCTATCAAACTCCTTCATTAACCTATCCATCTCTTCATAATGTGACTATTTGGGATCTTCTGATGATGGTGGAGAAGGAAGGGAAGAACTTGAACCACAAACTTTCTCTTACCCTTAATCGATGTAGATGAGTGGTTATTATTTCGACTAGTAGGACATGAAGTGTCTATTGACGTGGACCAATTGACGTCATTTGTCAGGGTGCCAGTTTCTTCCCTATTATGAGGAACAAGGGAGTTACAATATTGTAAAAAAATTTGGTCCCTAGGTATGGTCACTTCTTGACCCATGTATAGAGATTTTAGACATTGATGGTAAGTGGATGGAATGGCTTGTATGTCATGAATCCATGGTCTCCCCAATAGGATATTATAAGTTAATTTCAAGTCTAAGACTTCGTAAACAATTTCTTTCACAACTAGTCCTACCCTAATCAACAAAATAACCATGCCTCTGGAAGATTTCTCCTTGTCATCATAAGCTTTAATAGTGATTTTCTTCCTTGCATCAACAACATCCTCCATATATCCTAGGGCTTTTACCAAATTTATTGTGCAAATATTGAGACCTACCCCACCATCAACCAATGCTCTCTTAACTCTATTTCTATGGATAAAGACTTCAATATGCAAAGGAGGATTTTGTGGCTAGATGATGGACATGCCATCTTGGGTTGAAAAGGATACGCAATGAGGAGCAACAAGATTGTTGATCATGTTTTGAAACCTACTCACATCCAGGTCATTTGGCACTAGGGCTTTGGTGAGGATTTCTTTATACTCCGACAAGATTTACAAAAACTCAAAAATGGAGATATGAGCGAGAGTATTAAGTAACTGGTTGACCAAATTTTATTTAGGTAAAGAGAAACTCGTAGTTGCATGATCAGAATTTGTCACAGGTCCTGGTAAAATGACTTTAGAGGCCTGGTCTCAATTAATAGCATTTGATGACTATTTCTTTTTTTATCCTTACTTATGATGGCATTTATGGCATCATCAAATCTAGAGATCATACCAATGGTGTTATCGTAGTGATGTGCATAATTAACCTTATCATAAGGGGGTGCTTTTTTATTAGCTCTGGAGTATTCACCTTTTTCATGACTCATGAAAGGGTTCTTGAAGGTTGTATGATCTTCATTGTTTCTAAGGTTATTCACCTCAATAGTTTTGTCATTGATTAATTTTTGTATGGCGCCCTTAAGGGAAAAACAATAGTTTGTTAAGTGCCCCATGTTTCTGTGATAGGCACAAATGTTCTTGTCATTCCACCACTTTGGCTTCACTTGAGGTTCATAGGGTTTGGCCTTGAGTAATACAACGAGGTCATCAACCAAGAGGGTTTGTAAAACACTCTCAGAAGACACCCTGATAGGTGTATATTCCTTGGGTATATTGGAAGACCGATATCTTCATGGAGGAGGAGCTTGATTATAAGAAACTTGTTGATTAGATGTCGAGGGAGTTGTTGTGTTACATTGGTAAAACAGATAGGCATTTTCTTTTCAAAGTGTGTTTGGATTGGTGTAGTTGATGACAAGATACGAATGATTTAAATGGGGTTGGGTTTGTAGTTTAACATGGTTTTCTTCAACCACCCCATCATTGGCAATGTTTTTGTTGTTTTTTTTCCACCACAATTTTTGTTTACCGATCAGAGGAATTTTGATTCTGTGTGGAATAGTTGGAGAAACCCTTACCATCTTTAGATAATTTAATAATTTCATTGTTTATCAAAGTTTCTTCTACCTCAGTGACATTCTCTAAGGTAGTTTTAAAGTGTTTAAGCCCTTGGAGTTGGAGCCACCAATTCATGGGTTTCGAGAGACTATTGATGAAGATGTTTGTCTTCTCTTTGTTGGGTATGTCTCTATGATATTTGGCAAATGTATGTCTCCACCATTGTATGAAAACTTTAAATAATTCTCCAAAAAGTTGTTTTGTGTTACATAAATTGATCATTGTAACTTCCCTTTCAATATTGTAAGAGTATTGAATGATAAAAATAGAAGCCAATTGATCAAAGGTCTTAATTTTAGGAAGTAACTTGGAGAACCACTCCATGGCTTGCTCTTCAAGACTTCTAGGGAATAGAAAAATTAGGTAAGTCATGTCATGGACAAACTCCATACTTAGGGTATAGAATTTCTTAATGTGGCCATGTGGATCTGATGCACCAAAATATTTATCATATTTTGGTATCTGCACCGTTTTGAGGGAAAGGTGTGAAGATAATGCTTTTGTCAAATGGAAGAGGACACAACTTTTGGAGACTAAACTGTACAAGTTGTATTTTTCCTCATTTCATTATTTCCATTTCCAATTGAAGGTCTTGTAATTTTTGTGTGACAACATCTAAGGGTGACTCTTCTTCATCTCATTTTAGGTTGGTCACATCAAAGTCAGATGGTAATTTTGCACCTTGTTGTGCTAATGCTAGTATGTAATGTTCTTTGTGTTCCTCAAGTATCTTGTCCATGATATTGGCAAGTTCAAGATTTTGCTGGAAGTCTTCAATTTTACTTTCAATGCTCTTTTCATCCCACAAGTTAGATGAACCGATTTTGGCAAAGGGTTTTGAACTTTGGTTGAACATGGGTGACTCACAGGTAACTGCATTTGGTGAATAATATGTTGGTGTGACAGGTTCAATGAGATCCAAAGGTTTCATACGTTTGACAATTCTACTAGTTATTCTAGCACTCACCCATATAGGTGATCATTTTGGCTTCAAGGTTGCACTAGTTTTATGTAGTGGCATGAGATGTGAATAGGATTCCTCTAATTCTTATGCATTTTCACCATATGAGGGTTTCTATTGATCGTGCTTTGTTTGGAGTAACAAGCTAAGTTCGACAAGAGGTTTGGCAATGTTAATAGGGTAAGTTCACTTTTGTGAAGCCATGTAAGGAACAGATGTGTGTCTTTGGATGTTTTTGGCTTGATATACAAAACAAGGCAATAATGATTGTCATTTAATAATGACATTTATAGCTTTTCTTGTTTCAAAAATGATTTCGGTCAATTTCAAGATCTTTCAGTCTAGAAAATATTAATGGAAAAAATGGTATCCAAATTCATTGTTCATTTGCAAATGTCGTGTATGCAAATAGCCTCTATTTTAGGTTCTTTCTCAGATGCATCACAAGATTGATCAAATGCGCTATTTCATGGATTATATGTGCTATTTAATTGTTTAAATGTGTTATTTTGTCTGTCATATGCATTGTTTAAAGCCTCAAATGTGTTGTTATGAATGGAAAATGTGTTGTTTGAAGCTGTAAATGCATTTTTTTGCAGTTAGATGAGGCATAACAGAGTTTAGATGCATCATAGGATGTGCCAAATGCATTGTTTTGAGCAGTAGATGCATTGTTTCAGAGTCTTTCAGCAATGTTCTTATTTTAAACTTGATTTCTCATATTGGTTTATAGTTATGTCTTTTGGAAGGACTATGATTCAAGTTGGAGTTTGTTATTAAGTTTTAAAATAAATCCAATCACAATATGTAGTAGAAATCACCACAAGATATAAAACCACATGCACCTAAAAACAAATGGAAGAAAAGGGCTTCCTAGAAAGGTTATCTAGAGCTAGTGACTAGGGGGTTTTAGTTTTTAACCATCAATGTTCGGATTTACCTCTCTGGTGACAGAGAGCTTCCTACTAGTGCTAAGGAGGTTTGGCCCAATCCCTTACGGGACTACTAGAGGAAGGCTATGTTATGAACACAGGTGGCTTGCATTCGTTTGGGAATGCAAGATTGGAAGGTGTTCCCCTTAGTGGCCCTGCTAAGGCAACTTGGGAGGTAGCTTTTCTATGGCTGAGTAATCCTACCTAGTAGAAAGTAGGAAAATGGAAATCACAAACAAGTATAGGAATTTGATCACTCTATGAGGGTGAGAGCATATCCCTACTATCTTGACCTCCCAAACACAATAGACACAATTGTTCAATTACCAGCCCTTATACTACAGAAGACAAAGGGGGCTCCTAGTTAGGCTATGTGAGGGTTCTTTCGTCATTTGATTGTAACTAATCCTACAAAAGGTCAGGCATTTTGATCAACTCTTGAGAGCATAGGCCTACTCTTGTTTAGATTAGAGAGATCAAACGCTTCTACTAAACTAGGTCTGAAACTTAGAAATGTCGCATTTTGAATTAAAAAGGGTCGAGGTCCACTTGCTTGATTTGGTACTAGCAAAAGCTAGGCTCATTTCTAAGGGTCTCCATTCCTTTTCTTGTGTTTCTAGTAGTCTGAGAGTTCTTATCAACTTATATGAGGTTTGTAAACAATCAAAAACTAGATCTAAATGTTACATGTGAAGGTTAATAGCTCAGATCAGAAGTATGAAAGAAAATAACATATGCATCATAAAAAGTTGTAAATGCACTATAATAAGCTTCAAATATGCTATAATAATAATCAACTGTGCTATAATAATAATTAGATGCGCTATAAGAACAAGAAAATACACTATAAGAATAATCACATGTGCTATAAAAATATGTAAAAGAATTATAGAACACTTCAAATGTGTTAAAAGATTTCTTAGAAGCATTAAAATAGAGCTCAGAAGCACTGTAGAATTAGGAAATTTCAAATCCCGCCTTTGTGCATTTGAAGGAGCATTGGAGAGTTTTTTGTCACTGTCACGAAACCTCCAGAATTTTGTAGAACTTGCAACTAGCCAGATCTACACAAGGAGCCAACAAGGAACATAGATTTATACTAAAAGCAAGAGATTAGACTAAAAGATCGAAAAACAAAGAGGCTTTGAGTTCAAGCCCCACAATGGGTGCCCATTTGTACATGGTATATTCGAGTATTCATGAGAATTTAACACAGATTGCAGATAAAATGACAATGAACTAGACTAAACCCAAGAAATCATTGTCAAAATGTAAACTCTATGAACATCTCATGTTTCCCTAACTACAAAAACTAAGAAAGCTCTCGGACCAACATCTCAGTGACAATTCTAGAATGGAAGTATGCTTAAAATGTAGATCTGCATGAATATATGCAAGATCTATGACTAAATATAGAGTATATGGTGTAATAACTCTAGAATGCTATCAAAATGGATATGTAATGAGCTAAACATGTGCTAAAATGATACTAAATAACATGAAAACAAAGCTAAAATGCTACTCAAAATGGCATAACCTTGCTATGATGATAATGCTAAGATGATAACTCAAAATGTGCCTATAGTGTAGATGCCTAAAACTTGGGTCCCTTAGCTCTTGAATTTCCCTCCTATTTATAGGATTTTGAAAGGGATTGGGGTAAGAATTGAGATTACCTTTGACTGGTGGATGGAGGTGAAATTGAAAATATCTCATAAGAGACCAGGAGGAAGAGTCTAACAGACTTGGTTTTGAGGATAAATGAGGATTTTTCCAATTCTTTTTAATGTAAAAAGGGGATTTTCACTTTTGTGAGGATAAATGACTTTATTGATTTAATAAATATTCTATTTATTTTTAAAAGTTTGTCTTTTTCTTTATCCCTTTTTGAATTTCATTTTAAGATTTTGAATTATTTTTCTCCTCTTTTTAAAGTTGATTTAGGTCTTGTTGATTTGATAGATGATTAATGACCTGATGTGATCCTTGATTTGAAAGTCTATTGTGTTCCTTTGATTTAATTTGTGTTGATTGATCAAAGTTGCGTAGTTTAGGACTTTGCCAATTTTTGGGTATCCACAATTATAAGGCCCGATGAAATTAAGTATAGAAATATGACTGCTCAAATTGAATAATAAAACTATTGCCAAAGAATAAAATTAAGCCATGCTAATATCTTAATATAATAATATCATGTGTAATATTATAAGAACTAGCAAATATGTCTTATATCGAGTGGGTTTATACATATGTCTTATTCTAATTCTCACATGTATACATATATATGTATATATACATACGCAAGCATATACTAGTATGACAAAATCACATGAAGCTCTGAGATCACCCAAATTCATCAAGTAACACATTTTAATTTTAGGTCATTGATCTTCTTTGAATAATGTATATTTATTGATTGAGTAGCTCATGGTAGTCCCAAATATACTCTTTCTTGCCTAGTCATTTTCCCCTTAGCCTTTGTGGTTAAAAGTCATACCTGTCGACTCATAGGTTTAGTCGTTTCCCTTGCCAATTCCTCTGTAGCAATGCTTCCCCCTTTGACATGCTCCTCCAAGAAAATAAGTTCTTTACAATGACATCATACTCCTCAAAATAATCACAATTACTATGACAAGTTAATTTTCATAAAATATCATAATGACTAACCACCATTTCACTTCCCATGAATTAATATTAAATAACCAACTTTCTAAGGTTTTGAGATCACAATATTATAACATCATAATGATTAACCATCTTTCCATTTCACAAGATCATAACTAATTTTACCTGTCCACTAACATCACATAAAAACTCAACATCTATATGAATATTTTAAACTACTCAAAAATTTGGGACATAACATACCCTCCCTCATGTGATTCATCGTCCTCGATGAATTTTCTAAATGCAAAAAAGAAAATAAACAAAATTTACCCCATTTACATCATATTTATCATTGTATCAATTTTTGAATCAAAATTTGTTCATAATTCAAGCTTATAGAATAGGTGTAGAAACTTTTGGAAGATTTCATCATAATCATCCCAAGTATCATTTTCTTCAGCATATTGGTCCCACTGAATATTGCACGTGGTGATATATCAATTTCACAAGTGAAGTTTACACACCTTGAGTATTCTAAGTGACTCTATTTCCACCAGCCCTAGCTCTCACACCTACAAGATAGTTCGAGTCAATAACATTTTTGTGGCTAGTTACATATTTTTTAAGATAAGAAATCAAAAATAAATTATTCACTCTGGAAAGAGTTGGAGGTAGAGTGATTTTGTAGGCCACATGATTTAAAAATTTCAACACCTCAAAGGGTCCCACATATCTTGGGGCTAATTTGGCATTCCTGCTAAACTTTATAGTACTTTTGTATGGTTTAACCTTCAGGAAAACCTTTTCTCTCACCAAGAATTCCTATATCACACTTGGTTTGCAGAATCGACAAGGTCTTTTGTTCACATTGAGGTTGTTTGCCCTTTTTTCATTTAAGGTTCATTTGATCTTTCATATTTTCTCCTTCCAAAAGCTTTCACCCATCATTTTGGTCACAATTGTATGGTACAAACATGATCCAATAGATTCACATTTAACCTCATGTCTCATTTATTGGAATCACTAAGACAACAAGAGATGGAGAATCCTTTCCCTCCTCAGTCAACCTCATTGGGGAACACATTTCCCTCTGGTACAAAATTTAGTATGCCTATCTCAACACCCACATAAGAACTAGAGAATCCCTTTAAAAACACCACTATAGGTAGTAACACACATGATTAGGAAGAAGCATACCAAGATGAAGACCCCATTGACAATAATGACATTCCTAATGATGTTCAAACATTTTTCGCAAAACCATACAACTTGGAAATGTTGGAAAAGTCTATTAGGGCGAACAAAACTAAGATCTTCCTAAACCTTGCCAAGAATTGTGTTAATGTCCCTATGAATTTTGATGAGAACACTTTTTTTAGACAAATCACTAAATATCATGCTCAAGAAAACAATGTCCCAGTGCTGGAAAGCTTCATTTTTTGTAGCATTTGGAAGATGTTTCAAAGTACAGTAGTATGCTTGTCATACTTGATGATTCATTTGGTTGCCCATGTGCTTGAGAGAAAAAAATAGCTTGCAAGGAAGGTCAACTACTTCAACAAGCCAATCAATGGATTTGTTTTATTTTTTGCATTGTAAATACCTATACATAGTATACTAGGTGTTTTTTTCGCTTTCCAAGAAATGCACAAGCAAAACTATTTTCTCCTAGATATAGTAATTTTTTAATTTTTTGTTGGTTGTAGAGGTAGATTTTGTGAAGTTACAGGTGGGACAACATCTCATTCTCTTTGGTGACTCCATGCCCAATGGATTTCTTAAAGGTCATTGATCTATACTTAGCAGGCAAGCATCCCCTCTGAATCACCAAGAATGTTGGCTATTTTTGCCCCCCATTCAACCCATCATTGATAAACGATCTGAGAGATCTTCAATGGGTTGGATTTTTTTAATTTTGGGTTAATCCACTAATGATGGCAGCTAACATTTTGTGTTAGCTCGGTCCCTTCATTGACCAAGTTGACTCAGTTTGTTCTTGGTTGGGTTGACTCTGACTATGAGATCTGATGGTTCTCATGTTTTTGTAAGCTATCTGCCCATCTTCCCGAAAGCATGAGATGCTTCCACATATCACCATTTCAATGTTTCCTCACTTTGCAGTGCTTCCTCAAGGCTCTAAAGCCCATAACTACATCATGTTGCCATGCATCACCATTCTATCATTTCCTCATGTTGTGATGCTTTCTCAAGGCTCCAAAACCCAAAATTGTGCCATGCACTAGAGGGTCCCAACTCTGATGTTTAAGCTAGCCTAATATACACATGCATAGATAAAACATAGAGATTAAATAGAAGATTAAAAGATCTTCATTTGATCTGTCAAACAAAAAAACACAAGTTGTTTCCACGCATCACCATTTTTGCATTGTTTCTTCAATGCTCTGAAGCATGTAATTGTGTCATGCTGCAATGCATCTCCTTTCTGACATTTCCTCTCTCTGTAATGCTTTTGCAAGTCTCTGAGACCCAAAATTGCACAATGTGGCAAGGGTCCCCACCTTTCATGCTAACTACTTCCTTCATTGGAAGGAGCCTCCTAGCGACATCTCAACCATCCACTGGAAATAAAAAGGATCTACATCAACAACCCATGTGTTTTCGTGAGATGGTATTGTCATTTCATAAAAATGGGAGATGTTTCCATGCATCTCTATTTTGGAGTTTCTTCGTGTTGCAATGCTTCTTCAATACTTTGAAATCTAGAATTGTGTCACATGGAAGAGAGGATCTGCATCGACAATGGTGACTTAATCTATCATTGGGGAGATTTCCCATGGCATCTAGATTGTCTGTTTCAAAGGGAAGACCTTCATCAATGGCCATCATTTATTTTCAGGGAAATCAAATTCTCCTTGTAATCAAGCCTACATATTAAGGGCAGATAATATGTATTGTTATCCTTCCTTGTGGTTTTCTTTGTCCATGGCATGCCATCAAGGCTAGATCTTCAATGTCGAGCAACTTCTTGGGACCTGTTTCTACAACACCATTGCCCTCCATGCCTCTTTAATGCATATCATGATCATATTTTTGGTGATTTGATCTCTTCTGGTTGGATGCATTATTATTTTCCTACCTGTCACTTCTAACATGACAGTGCACTCCATGATCAAATTTCTTCTTATAACAAGTTATTTCTCTCCTCTGCAACTCAACTCCACCTAGTTTGGGTTTGAGCTCAATGTAAATATTAGAGTTATGCCTAAACTCTTTAAAGACAAGTTGTAAATATTTCTTAAAGTTCCTTATCTACTCATATTTTGTAGTGGCATTATGCCCTACAAATTTTATTTTTCATTAATGAAATCTATGTTCCTTACCTTCTATTGCCATTTTGTTGTTAGTGCATGTATGTGCCTTGTGCTTAATGTTTCTTTTTTTTCTTTTTCTTGATTCATATTTTGTATTAAGTCTACTAGCAGTTACTGCATAGTGAAATATCTTTCCTTTCAACACTTCAATCAGCTCCTAACCTACATGTGGTTTGTTGAGAAACATAATAGAGTCAAGATTAGTGTATTTTGGAGTATTTCATCGATGTTTTGTGCAGCCACAGGTAGATTTGTGACCATATTTCAATATGGGTGCATCAACCCCTTTCCTTTCAACATTTTAATTTAAGTTCTTCTCCCTTTCCTGTCAAGTTGTAGTTTAGGTGCACCCTGATAGTAAGAAATTGACCTTATCCAAAGATTCAAACTCAGAGCATAAGTCCCACACTTGGAGGTCATTTCCATATTACACAAGGTGATTTGAGGGTCACACCTTAAGCAAGGGTGCATAATTTTGTGTTAATAGTTACCACCAAGAAGATCAAGTGTCGTCGAGTGATACATAAGCCAAAAAATTTAGTGAAAGTCAAGCACAATTGAAGTTGAGAGACAACATGAAGAAAAAGGATGTGTCGAGCATTAGAAAGGTATATGTGTCGAGTAACATAATTTTGTATAAACATTTGGAATGTCAAAAACATTAATGTAAATCATTTTTGTTGAGTTGGAATCATTTTCTTAAGATCAAGGAGTTAATATAGCAGTCAATTACACAAGTAATTAAGGATCATCAATTCTTATGAACCAATCAGAAAATTAAAAGGACCAAGTGGAAAAAAAAAGGATGAATCTAGATCATTGATCAAGATCTTTAGGCTTCATCCAATGGTTATTTAAGGAGGGTTTTAGAACTAATTTGTATAGTTGCAAGTTCAAAGTTTTGGATGCAAAGTTGAAGGTGAACTCAGTGAAGTTAAGTGTTAAGGAGTGGTAAGGCGACTGAGCAATGCATAAAGAGGCTATGGAAGGTCCACCATAGAGAGGTGATACCAAGTTGTATAGAGGAGATTTTTTATCATCATTCTAGAGAAAACTGAAGGATTAGATAGTGATACACTTTAATAGGTCTTTCAAGTTAAATTTCTTAATAGAGTGCTCCTAACAGACCTATGTTACCTAGATAAAAACTAGGCTCTAATACCAATTGTTGAAAATCTAATAGGAAAAGTATGATACTGAGAGGAGAGTAGGGGCAAATCAAGAATTATAAAACTTTCACCACTTCAAACATTAATCATATCCACACTTAATTCACCTCACACATCTCTACCTTAACCTTGAACATTTACATACAACATCATTTATCAACATATAATATCATATATAACATTTAATAACATGAATAAAAGCATGTAAGCAATAAATAAACACATAACACAATTATTTGGTAATGCAAAAGCCCTCCAAGGTGAAGGTAAAATTGTGGTGGGGATGACACCCACAAAATCTTCACTACTACAGTACTAAGGTGTGCCTGTTAGGGCTACAAAGTTTGATCACTTCTGATCATCTACCTACCTTATTAAGAGATTTCAAGACTTATTCAGTCTACCTCAATTAAAGGATTTTAACTACTCAATTAAGTGATCACTATGTTAGGAGATTTACATAGGTCTATTAGGATCACTCTGTTAAGAGATTTACTCTAAAACACCTATTAAAATGTATTAGTACCCGATCCTTTGGTTTTCTCTTGAATGCTAATAATAGATCTCCTCTATACAATTTGATATCACCTCTCTATGGTAGATCTTGAATAGTCTCTCTTTGCACCGCTCGGTTGCCTTACTACTCCTTAACACTTAACTTCAGTGAATTCACCTTTAGCTTTGCATCCAAAACTCCAAACTTGCAACCGTATAAATTGGGTCTAAAACCCTCCCTAAATAATCATCAGATGAACCCTCAAGATCTTGATCAACAATCTAGATTCATCCCTTTTTGCCACTTGGTCCTTCTAACTTTTTGATTGGTTGATTTCCTTTCATAGGAATTGATGATCCTTAGTTACTTGTGTAATTGACTCCTTGATTAACTCCTTGATCTTAAGAAAATATGTCCAGCTTAGAAAAATGGTTTACATCAATGTTTGTGCCATTCCAAACATTTATATAAAACTATGTTACTTGACAAATATACCTTTCTAATGCTCGACACATACTTTTTCTTCATGTTGTTTCTCAACTTCAATTGTGCTTGACATTCACTGAAATTTTTGGCTTATGTATCACTCGATGGCACTTGATGTGCTTGGTGGTAACTACTGCTCAACAACAATTGATTTTATATATATATATATATATATATATATATATATATATATATATATATATATATATATATATATATATATATATATATATATATATATATATATATATATATATGTACACACACACACACACACATTCTCCTTTACATATATTGACTTGTATGGAGTAGATTGATAGTAGTTTTGACCGAGTAACTCATTTTGGTAAATTACTAAGTGTTTTCCACTAACTGAAAATACTATATTGCATTTAGGGTGAACAATAACTCCATTTAAAACTACTTAGATAGCTAGCTATGCCTTTAGAAAGTCAATAATTATGTGGAACCTAACTGTTTTCTACATCGTGACTGTGACAAGGCTTAAGCATTACAAAACAACCCTTTGTTGTACTATCAAGATGATAATATGTAAGGAAAGAGCCTACAACAAAATGGTAACGTGTAAGCCTCTCATGTGGAGGTCTTGACTTTGAATCTATTTGAGAAAATACAAAATAATAATTAATTTCAACCAATAATAATAATTAATCTAGGCTTCGACCCATTACCTATCAAAAAAGAAGATGATGATAATACATAATCCAATTATAGATGAGGAAGAAGACACAAAAGGAATACATTTAAGAGGAATGGTGCAAATTGCTTCAATTGAGAAGCTTGTATAATTTACCTTAACCCTTTTAGTCTTAAGAAACCTTTTTTTTAATTTGAAGTTTTATAAGTTTATTATAATCTTTAATTATAAATAAACAGTTGAATAAGATGATATTATTAGTGGTCGTTTGGACCAACTACTCATTGGAACTTTTAGTGATGGATATTTGAACAAATAATTTTTTTTTTTTGTGATTCTTGGATGCCAAATTATTGTCTTATATAAATGTGTGTGTTTGTGCACACAAATTTTCAATTTAAAGAATAATTTAGGTTTTGTACAGATTTTGAAATATTTGTGGGTATATTTTGAATAATTCAAGCCCCTTAGGATTGAACTCAAGCTTTCAAGGAACGATTTGGTGTGCACAATTGATAACCCATGTGATTTCCTTGGCAAAATGTAGACTTTTGAAACTTCTATAGCTCTACTCTCTAACATTTATTTTGCATTAGGATGATAGTATCTAAGCATTTAGGAAGAGATGTCAGATTGCTAGTCTTGATTTCTTTTATGTCAACACATTTGACAGATTGATTTTTCAAATTATAGATAATATTAAGGATGAAATTTCAAGCATGGAGATGATCTATGATCAAACTTTGAAGCAATGGATCTCCTTTTTAACTCTAAATTAAAATATTCTTATGATAATCACTACTTGTCACTTCTTCCATTATTTTCATAAATGAAATCTTTTAAGTACCAAGTCTTATTAATCACTTGCCCAAATGTTTTCCAATAAAACTCATAATAGGTAGTAGAAATGGACAAGAGTTAACTATTTAAATTTGAAATGAGAGTTGCTCTTCATTCCTTAGTATCCATATCTTACACTATGGGATACATTAAATATAGGAAATTGCATATCATGAGGTGGAGATGGACTTTACAATGTGTGTTGCGGAACTATAAATGTGATATAGTCAAATTCATGGAGAGAAGTACCTCATGGATCATAAAATAGGTGAATAAAGATCAAATAATTAAGTAAACATTGAACAAGAGTATCACGTATTGATATATAATGTATTAAATTGTTTAGTGATAATTTAAAGGAATTCCTCAACAAAGATGTAAAATTTTGATAAATATTATATTAAAATATATATGTTAATTTCTATTGACAAATCTTTTCTTTCTTTCAAATAAACTATTGATTTTATTTGAAAAATCACTAATGTATTATAGAAAAGTTTGACAAATCTTAGAAAAAAAAAGAAAAAAACATACATTAGTAGGGAAAATCCTTATTGATTTTATTTGATGGAAAAGTAAGAGTGGATAAGGGATAAATTTTATAATATTTAGTTGTCACTATAACAATCCTTGTTGTATTTCCTAAGATCAAATGTACCTACACTTCGTAATATTTATGTAATCTCAATTATTTTTAGATTGTTAACCTCTTATTTACTATCAAAAATATTATTGAATTTATTCTATTAAAATGAGTTCATCACTAGAAAGTAATTAACATAGAGTATGCAAATTTTACCATTCAATGTTAATTCTATTTTGAATTACATCTAAATTAACATGAATAAATATCTCAAAATATGTAAAAAAAAATATTGTTCACTATGAAAAACAAATATTTAGATATAATATGATAAAAATTTAATTTAGATTAATAGATTAATAGTACAAATGAAGCTTCTAAAGAGAAAGATATTATAAAAAAATTCTATTTTTTTAAAATATCTACAAATAGATTATACAAAATCAACTCAATTATCTCTGAAAAACTTCAAACCCTTACATTAGACTAGCGCTTGCACTTGGGCAGGGTGCAAGTATATAGTCGATAGGTGTCAAAGATTGGAGAGTAGGTTTAAGAATATGGAACTATTTGCATAAATTTTGTAAATTATTTATTGTGATAAATCTCTTTTTTCTCATGAAATTCAATGTTACAATATTTTGTAACAACAATGTGATACACATTCAAAAATAAAGAATAATGTTATAGCCATAGAATAGGGTAAATTCAGTGATGTCATTATTTTTAACAATGATATTAGGAATGCAAAGAGTTTGGATGTTGATTTCAAGTATGCACCTGCACAACAGTTGCAATTCCAAGATAATGAACAATTGCTTAATAATCAAATCAGTAGTATGCAAAGATGATTAGGAAGGAAATATCACTTAACACAAGTGATTAGAAAACATAGAAATGATTATAATATTATTTTGAGATGGTTGACAACTGGACATTTGTCCAGGGGAGCTCTAAGATCTTATATTGAAACAAATTGATCACGATATACTTCTTGATTGTTGAGGGAAATATATGCTTGTTGGAAGGTTCTTCAACCTGCCTAGGGTTGTCAGGAAATTGGTAAGCTCTCTTTTCTTGTCTGCAATGGGGACAATAGACAATATTGCATTGGCATATAGCTAATACTAGTACCATCCCACTTTCTGATTACTATCATTACCTAGAATACTAGGATTAGATGAGGGAGGGAAAACTGAATCTTTAAACCCTCTGTAGAAAAATGGAGGTGAAGGTCATTTTGATTCAAGTAATCTTCCCACTAACTGGTTTTATTAATTGATGATTGTTACTATCATAATTATGAAATTCATTTGATGAATCATATATATAAAATAATAATGTATGAACTTCATTCAGAGAAGATTTGAATGGTACAGAATGTTTTCATCATCATTATTCTAATACATATATGATTTACAACAGTTGAAAATTTAAGAACTGGTGCATGAACTAATAAAATTTTAATTTTAGTGAATGGTATTAAAAAAAAATTATGCTATTAGACATCCTTTGTCTTAAATATAAATACTCCATCATATGATTCGTATATAAAAATTGAAAGATCCCCATTTTTACAAAACTTTCTTGTTCATAAAATGGATGCTTGTGGGAACACCTAATCCATTTGAAATTCGAGATGCCTTGTAGGAAATGTGAAAGGTTTAGAAAATGACATATAATCCAACTTTATCTTGTAATAGTGCAACTACTTGGAAAATTGACATGATGGGGGTAACAAGGGGGTAGAGGAAGTTTCATAGGGCTTGGAAGCAATGATACCATCTACAACACTTGAAGATCTTAAATTATTACTCACTGTTTTAGGTCATATGCATTTTTACCGATTGCAAATTATAATTAAATTTGTTGATTTCTTCTATGTCAAACAAATCTATGATGCTTTAAAAATAATCGCAAAGATGTGAGCATATGACCATGAAGAAGAAAACATGACAAACCAATATTGGACTCATAGTATAAACAATACATTACAAAATGGTTTGAGTTCATAAATTGTATAAAAAATGGAGAAAAGTGAAGAATTGCATATTACTTAAATTATCAACATGGTGTACACAATGAAGATAAGAAAATGTTACAAATCAATAAGGTTCATAGCCTCATATTGAAGAGTATAAGTTTTTGATCGTTGGTATATTGAATAGTATAAGTAAGAGAATACAAAATGGTAGGAATTTTCAAACTGTACATGAACAAAGTAAAAACAAGAAGAATACCATATGATAAAAAAACCATTCAAACATGGTATAAAGTCGATTCATTGGAGTTGAGCACAAGTCCAAATATTTCATTAGCCAATGCTAAGTACAATTAAGCAAGAAAATCCACCTAGCTTTCCTTCATTATCTATAGAATACTATCATGGTTTTAAGAAAAAATTGTGTGCGCCCTTCTTTTCCCTTACCCACTACTTATTCACCCTTGCAGCTTTCAATAATAAAACAATAACATGTAGTTCTAACTTGGCTTTCAATTTTCAACTTTAATTTTTTTGTTAATTAATTTACCAATACAATTTTTGGGGGGCCTGATAGAAGCTAATTTTGGAAACATTGTTTTGTGTTGATTATGAGAATGAAAAAGTATTACAATAGCTCTATTATTTATTATTTCTATTTCTCTGTAAGGACTGGAATTATTTTTTAATGGAGTCTGGAATTTCTCATCCTTGGAAAGACTCTCGTTAGAAAGCTTTCTTGAATGTGGTTATAATTATTCTCACCTTGAACCCAAGGTTGTAAGGAAGAGCAACCACAAGCACTAACCATGTTGGTAGTGGGGGGGATTCAATCACGTCATGACAATCGAATTTTCAACAACCAAAGTTTTTGTCACAAGCACTTGCAACAAAATTTTTGGGGACCAATATTTTCGTCACAAACACCTACATGAGACGATTTTGATGGCCTCTAGATAGGTGAGAAAGCGTATCGGCTAATTAAATACACCCACATTTTTAACTTGATAAGATCAATCTCAAAGTTAAAATAAAGATATGCATTAAAATATGATCAACCGACTACTTTCTAACATGTAATAAGTTACCTATCACTCTCATCTATGATGATCATAAAAAGACCCACTTTGTATTCAAAGACACCTTCCACAAAAGTAACAATTGGTTATATTCCCTTAACAAAAGCAACTGAAAAAAATCCATTTCAAGCATTATGATTAGTAAAAGAGAGGATGATTTGCTTTCCAAAATGTCAACAAAGCAACATTGTTTAAAATTTGGTTTTATTTCAAACTCTTATGTTGCCACATCACTAGAATGGTTGATTGCTTTATGAACAAATGTATAGTGAAAATTTTGAAAAGATAAAATTATAGTCATTAAATACAAATTAGAATATTAAAATTAATATTAACATCATTGAAAAATAATGTATAAATGTATTAAAAATAAGAATCAAGTACTTTTATACATAGAGATTCAACCCAAAATTCTAAATTCTCAAAAACATAATTTTAAAAAAAAAACACCCCACATGAAATCTAAATACCTTCAAATATTTATTAATAAAAACAACTTATATATTAAAGTTCTCACTTTTGTTTCAATTTTTTTTTTAAATTAGGCTTTGAGACAAATTCATGGGATCTAGCTCCTATGCTATCCAATATGCCTTTTGAATGTTCAAGAATGTTATTAAATGTTTTAATTTGTAAAAACATTATTAACTTATTTAGAAAAGGCCCCACACCACTTTATTGGAGGTTATAATTTTATAATTGTCGAAATAGTCAAACTTATCGAAACATATACATAACCCAATTAATAACACTGATGGAGTATTATTTTATCAATTAAAAAATTTCTGAAATATAAATTTAAAAACATTGAACATTAATCAGTTACGGTGGGAGCGGGAGCATGTTATTAAATGCCTTAAAAAAAAGAGGAGACTTGTTCCACAAGTTATGAAGAAAAGCAACTTGGTTCCAAATCACGCTCAAAACATGTAAATATCACATGTATAAGATGCGGTGTAAATGAAAAATATCGAGCATGTTTTTTTCCAAGTGGAAGGCCTACTTCTTGAACGAGTAGATAATTGGCCAAGTTTGGTGTTCACGCAAGGTGTTATACGAATTGTTGATTTTGAGGCTAGGTGGAAATTGTTAATTGTGTCTTTTATCTTGATGATCCACATTGGTTGTAATTTTTTTATTTTTTTTATTTTTTAATCACAATCTAATCCGAAGCCAATCACTATAATGTAGACTTAATTTAATTTTTTTTTAAAATTATCATAAATTGAACGCTTAAATTTTAATTTTGGATTAGTAATTTTTCAAACTTTGGATATCAAAACTTAATTTTGAAATGTAAGTTTTAGTTTAGAAAATATTGCATTGCAAATTATTTATTGGAAATATAGTTTAGTTAGTGAGATGTTATTTTGGTCATTGTGTGAAAAACATGAAGAATATATTTTGGGATTGTTCTTTTGGTAGGAAATACTGGAATATTATTTTTAGAAATATTTTTCCTATTGTTGTCATCAGCTAAATCGGAAGTAGATAAATTTAAGCCTTGTTTTGTATAATTATGTGATTGTTGTTCTAATTAGACAAGTTATTTTAAGATGTATTTGAAAGACTAGATCTTTGTTGTGTTCTCTAACAATTGTTATCCAACAATTGTAATTCCTAGGCTTTGCTCTAACATCTTTCTTCAAATTATATTTTACCTTTCTTTTCACCTAGGTAATAGTCTTATTAAAGACAAATGTCAATGCCATGAATCTGAAGGATTTGATCAATACAAATCCACAAAGCCTTCGAACACCTGCATGTACAAAACTTGTCACAAAAGAAAAAGATGAGAGGAGGCAAGGTTTTTCCTCTGAAAATTATGCAAATGTATTCTCAAAGATGAAAGAGATAATAAACAATTACAAAAGATCAATCCTCATAAGAGGAGATTGAAACCCGAAAGGGTAACCTAAAAAGGGGAAAGTTATTTAATAATTACTAATTAATTATTATATAGAGATAATAATAATAAAAGGTGCATAAAGTAAAATCTTAAGAAAGGAATAAAGAAAATTTAATAAATGAAATTAAATTAACACTTTACTCTAACATCCCCCCTTAAGATGAGCAACAATGCAACTACAAACAATGCAGAAAGAGCAAGAAAACTATAATGCAATGTTGAAAGCAAACTTGGGTCCCGACAACAAGGCCTGATAAGGTACCCAATCACAAGTAAATCTCTATGAAATGGAGAAATAGAGAAAACCCAGTGGGGAAAACTCTACTCCAAAAAGAGATTGCAGTAAAAGAAGGAAGGAAGGACTCATCACTGAGACCCTCTAAGGACAACTTCCTTCACCCCAAGCATAGAATGTAGCTGAAGATACTGCAGAGATACAAAAGGTTTAGTGAAGATGTCTACAACCTGCTCAGTAGTAGGAATGTACTCGAAGCTCAAGGCACCATCCTAAATGAGATGCCTGATGAAGTGCAGGTGAAGCTTGATGTGCTTGGTCTGCTGATGCTCAACTAGGTTGTGTGAAATGTGTATAGCACTCTGACTATCACACCATAGAAAGGTGGGACTATTAGGAGAAAATTCAAACTTTGTCATCCACTGTCAAAGCCACAAAACCTCATGACTAGCCAATATAACCGCCCTGTATTCTGCCTCTATAGATGATAATGTGTTAGCATGTTGCTTCTTGCAAGACCATGTGATAGGACCAGAACCAAGACAAAATACAAAACCAAAAGTAGACTTGCAATCATCAATATCACCAGCCCAATCTGAATCTATGAAACCAACAATGTGAGGATCTCTTGATGTGTAGTGAATGCCATAACATGTTGTACCTCTAATATACCTCAAATATGTTTGGATGCTTGCCAATGACTCTCATGAGGATCATGGGAAAATTGAGAGACAAGTCCAACTACAAAGGAAATATCAAGACGAGTGTGTGTTAGGTACAACAAACTACCCACAAGCTATCTATATAGAGTGGAATCCACTATAGGAGTAGAGCAAGTGGTAGATAAAACAACAACTGACTAAAAAGGTGTGAGGGTGGGCTTGCAATCAAGCATACTAAATCTTTGAAGCATATCAAGAGCATACTTTTGTTGGAGTATGGCTATCTCATATGAAGACTGAACAACCTCTAGGCTCAAAAAATAGTGTAGAAGTCCTAGATTTGTCATCTCAAACTACTCTCTCAATGCTTGTTGAACACCTTGTATCATGGAGATTGAGTTTCCTGTGATGATGAGGTCATAAACATAAAGCACAAGTATTAGTAAGTTAGCCCCATGATGTTGAAAGTAAACTGTAGGATCAGAATGACACCAAGTAAACTATGAAGCATGCAAGAAGGAATCCATCTCCTCATACCAAGCCCTAGGGGCCTGTTTGAGACCATATAAAGACCTTTGAAGTCGACATACTAATGAAGAGTCCTGCACAAAACCATGAGGCTACTCCATATAGATCTCCTCATGAAGGTCTCCATGTAGAAAAGCACTCTTCACGTCCATCTGAAAAACTGTCCATCCCTGTGAAGTTGCTAGATAGAGTACAAGGCAAATAGAATTCATCTTGGAAATAGGGGAAAAAGTCTTGGAGTAATCAATACCCTCAACCTGTGAAAAATCCTTTGCAAAAAAATGTGCCTTATACCTATCAATAGAACCATTTGCAACATACTTGGTACGGTACATTCAACGACACTGAACCAACTTTCTTCCTTTTGGACGAGGACAAAGATCCCATGTGCGGTTCTTTATCAAAGAAGAGTAATCCTCATCTATAGTGCTGTCCCAATCTGGGTGTCTTGTCACCTGTGAAAAACTCTGAGGATCATCTGAAATGGCATGACTCAGAAGGCCACTACTTGTAGTCTGAGAATGAGTGCGATGATCATCGATAGGATCACCTACCAAAGGTCTAGCTGCATCAACAATATCATGAGCCCACTTGGACACTCACGAAACATCTAGTGGAGGTGGTGAAGGGGGATCAATATCAAGATCTTCCTCAAAGGATGAATAATCTTGTAGAGGAGTAGAGGAAGTACTAGGTAGTAAAGAAGAAGCTGAAGATGGAGGATCCGTCGGAGGATAACACTCACCAAACTGAACATCTCACCGAAACAAGACATCTCTAGAATCAAGATCAAACAACCTAAATGCCTTCACATCCTCACAACAACCAACAAAAATGAGTGGTCAACTCTTCTTCTCCATGGCTTTTTGCTAAGCATCTGGAATAAATGCCCAAGCCTCACTACCAAAAATGCAAAAAGTAGAAACATCGGGCTTGACATGAGTCCAAGCCTCCTCAAGAGTCAAGTGTCACAATGCCTCGTAAGGCATCTGATTTTTAATATAGTTGGCATGATTGATATCCTCAACCCAAAATTAAGTACTCATAGCACGAGACTATATCATACAATTGACCATCTCCCATAATGTCTTATTCTTTCTCTCTGCAACCCCATTCTGCTAAGGTGAATGGGGAACAAAGAACTAATGTTATAAACCATGCTTAGTGCAAAACTCTCTAAAAGATTGATTCACATATTCCCCCTCATTGTCAGTGTGTATACGCCTGACTGAAAGACCAGACAACTTCTCCACAAAAGTCTTAAAGATTTGAAATGAATCAAAGAAATCAGACTTGTACTTCAAAAAGTACACCCATGTGCGTCTAGAGAGGTCATCAATGAAGGTGAGTACATATCGAGCACCTGAAAAAGATGGAGTGGGAAATGACATAATATCACTATTTATCAACTCTAATGGTGCCTTTGCACATGCCAATCCACCTGTCAAAATAGGATCCCTGTGATGTTTGCCAAGTACATGACCTTGACGCACACTGTCAGGACAAGAGATTTGAGGTAACCCAATCACTAGCTCCTGTGTACTCATCTATAATAGATATATGTAGTTGACATGGTCAAAATTCTCATGCCAAAGCTTTCTCACTATGTCTACATGAGCAATGAGAGAAACGCCTATAGAATTAGAGCTCTCAAAGCCATCGAACTGATATAAGTGAGACTAAAGATCGACACTCCCTGTAGCAATAACCAAGTCAGGATCATGGAGGTCTCGAATAACCACATCATGTGGTAAGAACTCAACTATCTTTCTAGAGCCTGAATGACAAATCTAAAAGACAGACAGAAGGTTCATAGAAATGGCTAGAACCAAGAGAACATCTTATAGTGAACCACCTTCTAAAGAGATAGGTCTTGAACCTATGACTGAAAGCTGAGAAGAATCACCAACTGCAATCTATGTAGTAGCACTCTGAGCAAGTGAGGTAACCAAATTAGGTAAGTGTGCCGTATGATGGGAAGCTATGGAATCAAGAATCCAAGAAGCTGTAGAAGACAATGCTCTTGTAGAAAGAGCATGTTCTTTCCCTATAGGTGGAGGTGGAGGCTTTGGAGAAACAATACTAGAATGCTACATGGCCTTCTCTAATGCCTCAAGATGTTTCCAACACCTGGAAATTGGACATCCTTCCTTGCGGCAAAAACTACAAGGTTCAATTGTGTACTTCGTAGTCTTGGAGGAAGACTCACCAGACTTATAAGTATTACCCTTCTAAGAGGGCTTCCAAGCATCTAATTTAGGAGGAGGCTTGGAGGAACTCTCACTGCCTGTTGAATCTATCTTATGCTTTAGTTTCTTCTTTAGCTTTCCTATAGATGTTTGAGCTACCAATGCCTTCGTCTTAGAACTAGTCATAGTATCAAACTATATGAGGTTTGACTACTCTCTAGTCAAGCAATCACAAAAGACCTCAAAAGAAGGCATAACAAATATATTCCCCAAAGCATCTTTGGTGGAATAGAATGTGGAAGAAAATATTTGAAAATTTCCTCGAAGCTTAGAGAGAATCAAATAGATGCACTCAGCATCAGTCTTCGTCTTTCCACAACCCTACAAAAAGGATCTCTGTTGAGTAAACTTCATCAAGAAGTCATCAATAGTTAGAAAGGAATATGGCACAAGTGATGTAAGCTTTGTCTCTATCTGAAGTCCCCTGAACTCATTCACAATACCAAGCAAGCCATGAAGCTTGGTCCATATATCTAGAGGAGTATTGCACCTATCCAAATGAAACTAAAGACTATCTAATACCTATAATACAATCAATCCAATTGCCTCATCCATTTTGTTTCGATGTTGCATGATCTCATAAGGCCTCTAAAAAATAGGTTGCATGACATCTAAACATGACCATAACCCTTTTGACCAGAGAAGTTGAGTCATCGAGGTCTTCTAGGTGTGATAATTGTGAGGGGTCAAAAGTTTTAGAGAAGAAATGTCTCGACCATTGTTGTAGAAAGGGTTTTTTAAGTTTTCTAATATAATGATATAATAACAGAAAATAATATAAAAATGCCCCCCACAATGCAATAAATCAAATCCCATCTTACAAATAGATTGTGTAAATGAGAGAAGAGCAAAAAAGCTTTAGATATGAATAAAAAATACTAGGTACCAAAAACTAATGAAAAGACAGAGAACCTAGAAAGTCCTCGAGAAGAGCTTTCAAACCCTTTTTTTGGAAAGAAAAACAAAGCTATAATGAAGAAGTTATGCCCCCAGAAGATAGAAGTCATCAATGGAGTTCAAGTACCAAAATAGTGTCAATCTAGAAAAAAAAAAACCCAAAAATTCCTTCTCCATTGTCTCTGTCTCAAAACTAGCTTTCTGGCACTTTTTTTGGATCAGAAAAAGACCCTGGTATGCTCGAGTTATTGTGAAAAAAGTGGCAGGGCCCCTGGAAGCTTGAAAAGGAATTTATTTATTTTTTAAATAAATGAAAATAAACTACAACTGGCTGAGCGGTGGTGGTGACTAGGTGGCGTCTGGGTGGTGTTGTGGCAAAGCTGAGCCTGGGTGGCACCGTGGTAGAGCAGAGCAGGGAGGAGCTGGTAGAATGGGGTTGTGGCAACGCAATGATCGCAGATGAGCGACGGCCCAGAAAAATAATAATGCTAATGCCAAAATTTGAATGTCGACTATCGGTGTCAAGGCTGGGGCCGAGATGATGCCAAAAAAATGGTTTGTCAATGCCAATAAGGGCCTACGAGCCAGAAAACCAAATTTTGCATTTTTTTGATTTTTTTAATTAAAAACTTGCCTCGTAATGTGTGCAAGAGGTCATATGGCCTTTCGGGCAAAAAATTTTGTCTCCAGGATCAACATTGTCCAAAATGGACAAATTTTATTTGGAATCAGGGGTTTTGACACCTTCAAGATCTATCCTTGATGTCCATTTGGCCTCAACCTACTCCAAAAATCAATGACCCCCTCTTTTCACAAAAAAAATCCAAAAAACTCCAAATCTGTTATGTCAAACCCTTATTCTCCTTTTTCTCCAAATAATGAACAAGCAACAATAGATCTAACTTTGATACCATGAAGGATTTGATCAATACAAATCCACAAAGCCTTTGAACACCTGCATGTTAAAAACCTATCATAGAAGAAAAAGACAAGAGGAGGCAAGGGTTTTGCGCTGAAAATTATGCAAATGTATTCTTAGGAATGAAAGAGATAATAAACAATTACAAAAGATCAATCCTTATAAGAGGAGATCGAAACCTGAAAGGGTAACCTAAAAAGGGAAAAGCTATTTAATAATCACTAATTAATTATTAAATAGAGATGCAAAAGGTGCATAAAATTAAATCTTAAGAAGGGAATAAAGTGAATTTAATAAATTAAATTAAATTTACACTTTAATCTAACAGAATCAACTCCAACATATAGGAAATAAAGAAATGCTATTTCGAATTTGTAATAAATTTGGAAAAAATCAAAGAATGTTACTATTAGATAAACACGTATACTAAGGGTGTCGAGGACAGGAGAGGGGTGGAGGTGGCTGGTGGTGGTAAATAATTATATGCTAAGTGTAAACATCAATTCAAGTTCATCACTAGGTCTTACTTTATTAAAGCTAGTAAACAATTGATAAACATAATTACACACCAACACATGAGAACATCAAATATATGCAAAAGCCCATCGGAGAAATAACATGATGAGAATAATTGCTTGTATATATTGTGCAAATTCAACCTTACAAAGTAAGAGAATAAAAAATAATATTTTGTAAGCACCATTTCATAGGAATAATAACATATGATGGAGACATCAATCCCCTAATCAAAATTGGAGGCATTGACAGCCTAAGCTAAGAACTGAGCACCAACTCAAGTGATGAGACATCAACCTCAATTTCAACAATGCATATGAAATATATGTCATGCAAACCTTCAAGCTTGATATCAATATATCCCTAATTAGTCAAGATTTAGAAAGTCCTATAGGTGCATAGCATGTGCATTTCAAATTACACACTTAAACACAAATTGAATAAATAAGTTGAACAATATTTTCCATGGTTATCAATTATGTTCACATCATAATACATTTTGGAATGAATCCAGTTATATTTTACTTATGAATTCCTACATTAAGTAAAATCATAAGTTGACCTGTGACTTATTTACAACACCTAAAAGTGGGCCACATGCATACTTTAAACCAAATATGTAAGAGGCCTAGTTCAAAAGCCAAGACATCACTCTAGCAGTGGAACCACATTATGTATTCCTAAAAAAAACTTAGCCAGTCCCAATGCACTTCCAAGTGATTCCTTTAACTAGTAAATAGTGAAACACTATAACACATTCATCAATAATGTCAGAACAAACTATGAATCAATACAATGAATACAAGTTTGTCAAATCCACCCTTTGGAAATTGAAAATTTGATAAATTATATGCAAGTATACTTTACTTCCAAACTAAAAGCCACATCTCTTTATTAAAATTGAATATAGAGACAAATAACATGAAAAATAAAATGAGTGCACGTACTTCTATACAACAAAACACATGCTAGACAATCAAGAGCTACTTCTATCATGACATAATGATAATATTAAGAGAGCTATCAAGTATAGTTAAGTTTGTCCTTTATATCCTCTATTGGAAATATAATAGGAAAAGTAAGATACTGAGACTTTATATCAAACAATTATATATTGCAATGTAACATTAGATCTAACATCTAATAGCATGAATAACACATATAAGAAATAACTCAACACATGACACCAAATATGGTAACATAGAAACCCTCCAAGGTAAAGGGAAAATTGTGTTGGGGATGACAACAACATATATCTTCACTATTGCAACAATAAAGTGTGCCTATTAAGGCTACAAAATGACCACTTTTGATGATCTACCCTGTGAAGGGTCTTCCCTGATAAGAGCTTACAAGAATGTTAGGTCCTCTTTGATTAAAGGATTTAACATCACAAATAAGAGAGTACTCAATTAGGAGATTTACATAGGCCTGTTAGGACCACTCTATTAAGAGATTTACCCTAAAATAAAAGTTAGAATGTTATAGTACCTTGATCCTTCAATTTGCACTAGAATGCTCATAAAAATCTCCTCTAACCAATGTAATATCACCTCTATGTGATTGATCTTCAATGCACTACTCGACCGCCCCTATGTTTTACCTCTAATTCACCTCAAAACTTTGCATCCAAACTTTTAATTTGCAACCTCTGTGAATTAGGTCTAAAACCCTCCTTAAATAGTTGTTCAATGAAGATTCTAGATCATGATCAATGATCTAGATTCATCCCTTTTGTCGCTTGGTCATTCTACTTTTTTGATTGGTTGATTACCTTTCATAGGTATTAATGATCTTCAACAACAAATGTAATTAACTCCTTTATTCATAGAACACGCTTCCAACTCGACATAAATTATTTACATAAGATTTTGTGCCATTACAAAGTCATATACAAAAACTACCTTACTCAACACTAATAGTCTTTTGATCCTCAGTCATGCCTATTCCTCATGCTATCCCTTGGCTTTAGCTCTGCTCAACTTATACTGAAAGTCCCTCTATCTTGCTCAACATTCATTGTATCTTGAATCACTCGACATTAACTAAATTGATAAGAAACTCTCATGTGTACTCAACATTAACTATTGCTCAATATGAACTAATTATATACACTTTACTATTTACTTGCTTGGCTCTACAATTTTGAATGACCAACATTTCCTAGGTAAGGACTAAGTGTTTTGCACTAATAGACAATACTAATATTTCTTTTAGGGCCAAGAATCCCTCCATTTGGCATTAGTTACAAAAACACTTATCATGATCAATATTTTATGCATATCAAACTTCAAAATCTGCAAAAACTCCCCCTTAGGGTGTGCTCCATACCTTGACTCGGCTTTGGCAGCTATATACATGTTCTACTTTTGTCTCTTGATATATATTCTTGTATTTCCCTTTGTGCTTGATCATACATATTTCCCCCCTTTTTTTGTCACATTTATTGTGGAGTATTAGCAGGGGTTAAACAATACTTGTCCAAAAATAGTTTATGAATCTGCAAAATCATTTCTAATTTGCTATCCCAAACGGTCCTTAAAGACTTTATGCTTGAATTCCAATTTCCAATTTTGGCATGAGATCAACCATACTATCTGCTATAGACATATTAGGATCCCTCTTTATAACTCTTTAGCATTCTATAAATGCATTTACATTACCTCCAAATGAGGTGTCAACATAGCTTGAATAGATATAAGCTTTTCTCTTAATCTATTGTCTTTTGTCATCAATTCAAATTGTTTTCCTTGCAAAAATACCAACTTATGAAAATGAATTAAAATAGAACTTGCATTCATGTTCAGTGTGTTTGCATTATACCACAAATCGACTTCATTCTTATCAATTTGTGCTTATATTGCTTTTATGAATATATAAAAATCACATAACTTTCTAAACAATATATGTACATTTTGAATTACTTTCTCCAAATTATCTACAAGTTTTGAAAGTTCTACCTATCTAATAGCTATCTCAACTACAATGTTTTGCATGACCTTTTTCTCAAACTTTCTCTCAAACAATTGCATAAGTTTCTCATTTGTATGAATCTCTGGATCATTCAGTCTTTCCACTATTTGAACCAATTGTTCAATGATTGAAGCTTGTGCATTCAAATTATCAACAAAAACTATTTCAAGTAATATATCCTTGATCTCATGTGGTACCTCCTACTGCTATTGTTCCCTTCTCATCTCTTCCTGTTTGGTCTTCCTGGTTAACAAATCTTGAAGTGTATTCATCTAATCATAAGTTAAATTATTTGTGTCCCAATTAGGAATAGCAATCACTTTATCAAATGTTACAAGATTACCTTGTATTCCTCAAGGAGATTTCAATTTTCTTTACTTGGATTTCTCCCCCTTTGAATCCGAGCTACTGGTGCTCGACACATACAATTGTAGACCTTGCGTGAGAATTTCTACACCTAGTCTTTGTGACTCCTCAACTCCTTTTGTCCTTTGATCCTCATTTGTTTGTTTATCTCCAGTGGCTGTCACTTGCTATTTAGGTGTATCACCTTTACTCTTCTCACTAGTGGAAATGCATTCAATGGTTGAACTTGGTTGTACAACCTCCTTTTCTCCTTCAATCTGAGGTTTTGAGGCACTTGTTGTCACATTTGCAGTACACTGATCTACTTGAACATGTGAGCTCTCTTCCTTCTTCTCTCCTTTTGACTTTATATATGCATTGCCCTTATTGTCATCATTTGTCTATTTAGGTTCTGGTGCATGTTTGTCTTCATTTTCTAACACAATTTGTTGCTTGGCAACACTCACATTTATATTTACTTGACTTTCAATTGGATTCAAAGTGAGAATAGAAAAGGGTGATGATTCTATTCATTAAGAAGTTACTTGTGTGTCAATCTTTGGATATTCTTTAACTTGCACTAACATATGATTAGTGTTCATCAACACTTCTTTTGTTGACATTTGTGTAGGAGCTTTCTCCTTATGTTCTATCTCAGTCAGTGTAGTCTTTTTTGGCTCTTCCTTTGATTTAGTCCCATCTTTCAGTATATCTTCTATAGGTTCATTCTCTATGGTGACTATTTTAGTCCACATCACACTTTCTTGAGTGATCTTGTGAATTGTGTCGACTAATTGTTCGACATCATCATAGATATCCTTCTTGTTATGTAACTGAACTATGGCTGCCTCCTTCTCTTCCCCATCCTTACTATCTTCATAATCAAACACTAAACCATAAATATTCTTCCATGTCATCTTGCTTTCTTGAACTACCTCTTCTACCATGTTCTTCAGTAACAAATATGCTCTGATTTTGGGTACAAATCTATTTTTAATATTTCTCATGGCTAAACATATTCACTGCTTGATCAATTCAGGTATAATCTGGGCCAATGAGGCTTCCCTTATTTGTCTCTCAATTACTAGTGCTCCTTTCCATTTTGCATAAATTTTATCACACAACTCCTTGGGAATCATCTTTCCTAACTCTATAGGTGTCTACTTAAAATTCACCATCATGCCCAAGATTGATTCTTCTACCTTACTTTTTTAGCATTACTTAATGTATCATAGTTTATGTAATAGAATCCAGGTAATCCTACTCTACTCCTTATGTTCTCACATACCTCATCTAAGTCTTGGGGCTTCTTGTGTGTAGAAATTCTAAATTGACTCAAGTCATCTGACTTGGTCCTCTCTTCTCCCTCTTCCTCATCATCCTTTCTAACTATGAGCCTTCTCCTTGGTTTCTTCATAGGTTTTCTTAGCTCGGATCCCTATGAGGTTGTCTTCCTCTTTGTTGAGATTCTAATTTGAGTCGCTTGGTTATCTTGACAACACCTTTCTTCTGAGGCTTGACAACTATAGTACTATTTTCCCTGGTCCTTTGTCTTGTCACCCTTGGTGGTGTAGGTATTAGTTCTATGATAGTCTTATTTAAACTCTTCTTTACCTTGGGTTCGACAACAACAATTTGTTTGTCTTTAGTTTCCTGCAGCTCGACAACCACTATTAATTTTCCTTTACCTTCTACTACTTCTTCTTCTTCTTCATTATCATCATCTTCTTCATCACCACTCAAGTCATCAGCTCTGCCCTGTGTAATCTGTAATGGCACCTCACCAAATGTACCTTTCAAGGTCTTTATCATCTTCTTTCTCTTTCCCTCCATCTTAGACACTTTAGTTTCTATCATGATTTTGATCTTTGTTGTTTCATGTGTCAAATGGCTCAACATCCTTGTCAATAGGTTCATCTAGTAGTGTTGTTATGGAAGCAACAACCTCATCAATGTTTATCTCATACCCTAATTGCCTCAACCATGCAATTCTTGGTGAACATAGGATTCCTCACTATTCTACCAAGTGGAGGAGCATTAATTACACTAACCATAGAAGAACTAGCATTAATTGCACAATCAATTAGAACTATGATGATATTAGTACTCAAAGTAACCATTATGAATTTCGTTTTAAAAAAATCTTCTAATTTTTTGTTTCAAAAATACATTTTGCTTCTTGCCAATAAGATTTTAGACAAATAGTTTTTTCTTATTTTTACAAATACTAAAAAAGAAGTTTAGGCTATGGAAACAAACTTACGACCTTCAATAAATATTTTTAGTGCATCTCATGAATTGAATAATTGCCATGGGAGGAACTAATAGAGTTATGTCCACCGTTAGTTCAATTTAAATTACAAATTACATTCAGCTCTTTAAAAGGCACATTATGTCCATTTTATTTGGGTACTGGGATGATCTCCAAACAAAGTGCACTAAAGACAAAATAAAGTCTTTTTTTTTTCCTCCAAGATTCACAAAAATAAAGTGATTTTTTTTCAAAAAAAATAAAAATTGACTACAAACTGAAGATCAAATGCTAAAATTTTGAGAAAACTGATGATATTTTGATTTTTTAAAATTTGATCAACCATGCAGTTTGTAGGGAGGATAGCGGCAGCCTTTTATTTCCCCTGCCTCTAGCGTTGTTAAAAAGCCGTTAAAAAGGCCGTTAACTTTAAACCGCACCACAGCTTTCCTGATAGAGGACAGGTGAGTACAGCCGTCCTTTTAATTAACAGTACTTGAATTTGGATTGCTATTAAGGGTTTAACTTAATTGACGTTCCTGATTTAAGTGACAGCTGGCGATTTATAATACTTATAAATAGAAAAAATGTTTAAATCTTAGTTTTGAGGATTGTGGGATTGTTTTGAGGTGGATAGATACATTATGAGCGGCTGCGATGAATTTGATAAACCCTAACATACGTCGGTGGTAAAAAATTCCAAATACAAGTTTCCCGCGGGATCTTTTGTAACGGATAGATGGCTTAATTTATATATCATATCATGTTCCTTGGCACACAAGTAACCTGCGATGCATCAGGAATCACAACGGAATTATACAAGTTCTTGGACCAACTGTTCTTCTGAGCCGGATTTGATTGTCGAAATTAAATATAGAATTATGACATCCATCTTCTTAATCCCCGTTACTATAGCGCCCAATTGACTCGGTTTATGTAGAAATTAAATTGAAATTCAGATAAATACGAATCTGATGTTTAAAATCAGAGCCCATTTTCGTTTCCCATTTCTTCTAGCAGAAGGGAGGTTGGGGATGAACCGTTTTCACTTTAGGGCGAGGATGAATTTGACCTAATTCTCCGGGGGTTTTCTATGGCAGTTCCGCCCTTTTGCCCTTTCTTTCTTTTCACGGCACAATGCAGACGGAGGGCAACGCGGAAGAAAGGGACCTTCGCAATTCTTCGGGTTTTTCCGAGAGTATTTCCTGTCGTATACCCTTTGGCCCTTGAAATTCTTTCGTCTTTGTTTCCCCAAATTTTAGCTCTCTATGTCTTGAATGGAGAAGTAAAATCCCCTGTTTCACACCGACAAGCCTTTGAACCTTCGACATTCTTTCCTTTCTTTTAACCAGCAAGATCCCGTCTTATAACCACAAACCTTTGAAATTCTTTCATCGAAATGACGCTCTATATGCCTTGGATGGAGAAACAGTATCTCCTGTCTAACACCCACAGCTATTTGAAATTTTACCATTTTTTCCACCAGTATACCACGTCCTCTCCACAAAAAACCTTGAAATTATTTTACCTTTTCCACCAAGCTGTAGGTCTCTCACATCCACAAACCCTTGAAATTCTTCCTATTTATACCAGTATCCCCTGTCCTCTCCACACCCACAAGCGCTTGATATCTTTTCATTTTTCCACCGGTATCCTCTCCACAGAAGCTTTTGAGATTCTTTTTCTCTTCCACCATTATACCCTGTTCTACGCTCACAAACCTTCACATTCTTTCATTTTTTCCCACAAGGTGCAGTTCTCTTGTGCCCTAAAGCGTTTGAAGCAGTATTAGTTACTCGGCAAGCTCACTTCCCACCACCACAATTACTGCATTTTGGAATCCCCAAAATGACGAATAGAAGCACCTTTCGAGTTGGAGGCATATACCAGGAGCAGAGATACAGAGCACAGATCGATCGTCTGAAGGATACTCCCGGAGTTGCAGCAGTTGAGATCAATCTTAAATCGAGGACTGTAACCTTTGTGCATGATGAAACTGTTACCGTCGACATGATAGGTGTGTATGTGGTCACTATCAGTGATTTCTTCCGGTTTAGTTTATTGTTTTCTAGAGAAGCCTTCATCTATGCAATGGTTGTTTTTTTGGTTTTTTTAAAGATTGTATTGTGTTCTTTCAGCTCCGAGCAAGACTGCTCTGAATTGGAGAGGGTACAATTAAAGTCTGGACTATTTTGGCTTAGTTTGGGTCTTCTATATAGGATCGTTTATAATTTTTCACAGCTCTTTCACTCCATTTAATGGTAGTTTTTGTTTTGTAGAGGACCGTTTACCCCAATCAAGGGCATAGATTGGACTTTTTTGGTGTACTTTGGCTCTTGTATGTACATGATCTTTCACTCTATTTAATGTTGATTTTTGTTTTGTAGAGGATCTTTTACCCCAATGAAGGGTTTTATGTGTTGGATTGCCCCAGATCTGAGTTAGACTGCTCTAAATTTCAGAGGCAATCAAAGATTGGTCATCTTTGGTTTAGTCTGGCTATGGTATGCATGGTATTTTGTTGTTTTTGTAAGGATCTTTCACCTCATGGAATGGTATTTATTTATTTTCCTTTGCAGAGGATTCTTGACCCCAGCCAACGCCTTTATATATAGGATTCCTTTCGCTTTAAGCAAGATTGCTCTGAATCTGAGAGGGTAAGGTCAAAAATTTGATTTTTTTGGTTTTTGATTAGTGCTTTCAGGATGATTTATTATTTTCTAGAGGATCTTTCACTCCATTTAATGGTGGCTTTTGTTTTGTTGAGGATCCTTCCCCCCAACCGAGGTCTTTATGTATTCAGTTCCTTCAGCTATAAGAATGCTCTAAATCACAGAGCATAGAATCGAAGATTGGGCTTTGTTAGTTTAATTTGCCTATTTTTTTATAGTATTTTTTAATTTTATAAAGAATCTATCAGCTCATGCGATGGTGCTTTCTTTTTCTTTTGCAGAGGATCCTTCACCCCATCCAAGGCCTTTATATATTGGATTCCTTTAGCTTTTAGCAAGACTGCTCTAAATTTGAAAGGATACAATTAAAGATTTGATTTTTTTCTTGTTTTGTAGAGGACGCTTGCCTTTTTGTATCAGATCATTCAGATCTGAGTAAGACTGCTCTGAATTGGAAAGGGTAGAGTCAAGGAGTATTTCTTTTTTGTTTAGTTTGGCTCTTAGATTCTATGTGGTTTACTGTTTTCCAGAGGATCCAACCCAGAACTACAGGGTTACTATGCAAGGCTATTGTATACAGGGCAGGTTGTTGTTTTCTGAAAGATTTTTCAATTTGTTTTATGCAGAACCCAATGCCTTTGTGTATTGGGTTCCTTCATCTCCGAGCAACTGTTCATCCAAGCCCTTTGTGTATTAGGTTACTTCGCCTCTGAGCAACTTTTCTGGATTGGATTGGGTACAAACTACAATGAAAGATTTGACCCTATTCAAATCCTGCAGTGCTCAAGCTTTCCCTCATCTTTGGGCTAAACCCTTTGTAGTGTAGAGGGTAAAATCAAAGACTCCATCAAGGGCCTTTCTGGACTGAGTTCCCTCAGCCCTGAGCATGAGATTTCCCTTTGATGCCATCCAAGGCATATAGAATTCTGAATACCATTCGATCAAAACCAAGCCTACCTATGAGCTTGCTTTTCCCAGCTGACCAAGCCATTGGATGGTTTATCATATTCTCTCATGATAGGCTTTCCAAATCCTTGCGATGATTGTGCGTTTACCATAGGTGGCTTAAATTTGTCTGTGTGAATGAAATTGAATTTTCATTATGAATCCAGTTTGGACTAAATTTAAGTAAATAGGCCAAGTTGTTTTGTGGGCTTTGACTCCATAATAACAAACAATATTTCAGCTTAGTAAATGAAAACTCCCCTGTATAACCACATGGCCTGCAGGCCTTTATCAGCCATTTAAGCTTTAAGATTGTAAGGAGTGTACCATGGAAGATTACCTGCAAAACAAAATAAGGCTTCCTAAGGAATCCAGGTGATTGTGAAGCTTCTTATGGCCCATCATGGCCAGTCCTACTTTTCTTTAAAATCTTATTGGTGATTTGGTTTTTGAATGACTTTTGGGTTTTCAATTTTTTTTAAAATTCCAGATTTTTTTTTATTATAATGGATTGTCTGATTAACATTTACAAGCCGGAGGTAATTTTTACAGTGTTCCTGGGAATGTTCTAATGGATCACCTTTATGTAAAATTATTAGTAAGTGGATCATTTTATGGTAGATGGGTTTTATGAACAATGGATTTCTGATATATATCTATGCCAATATGTTTTATTGTGTCGGTTATGTCTTCTGCAGCAAATGCTCTGAGACGTCTGGACTTGAAACCCTCTCTCATGAGGGCCAGCTGAATATGCCTGATGTAACAGCGAGCCCCCTGGGATATGGTAAGCAGTGATCATTTGTCTTATGATCTCAACGAGATTTTAATTGCTACATAATATCTTTTTCTCTGTTATAGAATTTTGTGATTGGCTGCCTTCAATATTTATGCTCTTATATGGATATTATCATATTTGTGTAGGACTAATCATGATTGGTGGACCAGACTTGAAGATTTTTTTAGCTAGTTTATATCATAGTAATAAAATGAGACAATCTTTTTGTTGTCTGTTATCTGTTATACATTTTTCTGTGGTGGAGAACTTGTGTTCTAGAAAGAGATCACAATCTCAAATTCTATTTAGATGACTATTGTAGATAAGCTCTACAAATCGAAGAGTAATAGACTTTGCCTTTTTTTTTTTTTTTTTCCGTATATGAAGATAGAGATTTAATATTCTAAAATACTCTTGTTCCATATGACAAGACATATGACAATTTTGTGTGTCGTTTAGTTCAATTATTTTTAGAAACAGACATTATTGTTATCTTTATTTAATTTGTTAAAAATGTCAAATTTGTACAAATGCGTGCCGAGTCTTGGTTGCAATAAGACAAATAGGTTTGCACGAGATAATATTATTTGAAAGGACAATGTCATATCATGAATTAAAAAGACATTGAGATTTATCTCTGTTGTGCGTGTGCAAGTTTAAAGGACCAATCTTTTAACACAGTTATTTCATTCCCATTTGTGGAGGCCATGTAATTCTGACTTGCAAATTAATCTCTTTTTTAATCAATATTCTTCACTGTTTTCAGTCACGTTACACGGACTATTGAGATAATTATAATCTAACTGATTCGATCACACTAAAAACTATACTTGTGACTATATCTACCAAAGTCTCCTTTTCAATGTCGGAGAATATCCACTTATAGAAGCCAAAGTCCGTACCTGAAGGCTGAGTGGATTCATTGGGGCGACAGACAATCACGTCAAAAATGGACTGTGACATCTCTCTTCAACGTGTCTTTACAGGGCCTTATCTCTTTGGAGTCAAAACCTTCAATTTTTAATATGGTATCCACGTAGCATATCAGCAATTTACGATTATCTAATCTTTTAGCATTTAGGTGAATATATATAGGCTAATAGTACGCAACATGAAAGACATACAATTAATTAATACATATTATATCAGAATTATAATAAAAGATATAGCTTTGATGAGGGTTAGGGTCTAGGTTCAATTGTTAAGATTATGGTTGGGCTTATGGTTTATGTTATGGTTAAGGCTTACAATTTATGTTATGGTTAAGGTAAAAGTTTTGATTAGGGTTAGAGTTAGGATAAGAGTTTATGTCACAAACATTATGATTAGTATAGTTCAAATTAGGGTTAGGTCTAAGATTTATATCATGTTTAGAATTATGATTAGAATTAGAGTGTTAATTTGGATTAGGGTTAGGATAAGGATTTTGGTCAAAACATGACTATGGTTAGGGTTGGTTTAGGTTTAAGATATAATGTTGTCTAGCACTAGAATTATGGTTGGGGTTAGAATTTAAATTTTGGGTTAGTAGTTAGGTTTACATGTAATATTACATCATGACTAGCATTAGAGTGAGGTCTTTGACTAGGGTTAAGATTATAATTATGGTTTAAGGTTTATGAATAGAATTGTAGTTAGGATTATGGTTGGAGTTAAAGGTTTGTCACTTATTTTAGGATGAAGATTATGGTTAGGGCTATGGTAAGGTATAGGATTTATATCATGGTTGGAAGTATAGCTAGGGTTATCATTTTTATTAGTGTTAAGGCTTATACAACATGTTAGGGTTGAGGTTGAGTTTAGGGTTTGTATTATGATCTTATTTTAGTTTAGGATTATGACTATGATTAGTGTTTAATCTTTTAATTCAGTCTTAGGATAAAAATTAGAATTATGGTTTGGGTGTAGATTATGGTTATAGTAAGATTTGAATCATGGTTAGTATTCTTGTTAGTATAAGGGTTAGGATGAGGAATAGGATTATGGTTAGGGTTATAATATATTAAATACTTGGTATTATCGGTTAGGGTTCTAATTAGTGTATATGCATGATAATCCTTTCATTTCCATTTATACATATTTAGGAAAGAAATAATTGATTTAGAGAAACTAATCTTAACCATACTGTCCAATTGAAAATGCAAAACGTAAAGAAAAATAAAGTAAAATACTTGAATTGTAGTTGTCTTGCATATAGACTTTAACCTTGAGTTGTGCAACTTGGCTATTAGAGGAGAGGAGAATAATTATCAAGGGCTTAACCTCCAACTGTAGACTCTTAAGTATCCCTGGGACACCACTGCCCAACCACTAAGCATCCTAGTATTAGATTGTCAGCTAAACATTCATCTAGGTTTAGAATACCTTCCATATACCTATTTTCCAATTGCTAGAAACCCCAACCTCTAGTGAATTCAAGAGCAAGCATGCCACTAACCAACCTTGGCCAAGGATTTGTGAGGGCACTATGTACTAGATCATCCACCGTTCTACTTGACAACAAGGCTATACCATGGACTATCATGAGCTGACTTAGACTTCAACATCTCTTATTATTTGGTAAAGTTACTGATTGTTCTTTTCTTTTATCATGCAAGAACACACCATAGTTTAATGGTTTTCATTTCACACCCTTCATCTATACCATGCTAGTCTTCCTCGATGAATCATTGGGTGGATATAACAGATTTTGTATTCATAACCATTGCATCTACCCGACATATGCCTTGGCATTATAAAAAGATAATTAATTATAGAAAATCTACTCTTGATTGACAATGGTGCAATCTCTTATCTCAGGGGATATATTTAATATATCCCTATATAACCTTGCACTCCAATTATTCATGATTCTAGAAAGAATATTTCTTACATGAGTAATGCCATAGTGCTGGAGCATTCTTACAACTTTATACATAGAAGAAGACATTGGATCATATCTTGATTGGATCTAACAACATTATTATAACTTTCCAAAAATAGGCTTCAACTATGTCTAACTATATCATTTAAAAGAAAAATATAAAGTTTGGCAACGATGTTTTCATGACTTGTTTAGAGGTCAGCCTTAGCAAAAGTCTCGAAAGGTTCATGAGCAATGCTAGAATTCAATGAATTCATGATCATTGATTGCTATGAAAAATATGGTATCAATTGGCTATTGACTTTCTTGTGCAGGAAGTTTAGCACTGAAATACTAAAGCTAAACAAGCAACACTTGAAGTAGGCAAAAGTATCATCTAAAATATAGAATGGAGATAGAGGATGGTATGTTTGCTAGATAAATATATGGAACTTGCAAAGAAGAATGAGAAGCAAGAAAGAGCAGAAGTAATTATGAACACAGGTGGTGGTATTTTTCTCTTGAAGGTAAGAATGTTGTATTCTAAATGAGCTATTTTTTTCATAAATCTATCATTCTTAGTTGCATTCTCAGTTACGAGAAAGATTGTGAATGTGGTGAGGAGTTACAAGATAAAAGGCCACCAACTCAATGTGGCAATAATATTAAAGTGGTCATTGAAATATTATAAGACCCGATGAAATGAAGTATAGAAATATGGCTACTCAAGTTGAATAATTAAACTCTTGCTAAGGAATAAAATTAACTCATGCTAATATCATAATATAATAATATCATGTGTAATATTATAAGAACATATCTAGCATATATGTCTTATATCAAGTGGGTGTATACATACGTCTTATTCTAATTCACATGCGTATACATATACATATGCAAGCATATACTGGTATGGCGAAATCACATGAAGCTCTAAAATCACCCAAATTCATCAAGTAACACATTTTAATTTAAGTTCATTGATCCTCTTTGGTAGTCCCAAATATACTCTTGCTTGCTTAGTCATTTACCCTTAGCCTCGGTGGTTAAAATTCATACTTGTTGACTCATAGGTTTAGTTTCCCTTGCCAATTCCTCTCTAGCAATGCTTCCCCCCTTCGATGTGCTGCTCCAAGAAAATAAATTCTCCACGATGATATCATACTCTTCAAAATAATCACAAGTACTATGAAAAGTATTTTTCATTAAATATCATAACAACTAACCACCATTTCACTTCCCATGAATTAATATTAAATAACAAACTTTCTAAGGTTTCAAGATCACAATATAATAACATCATAATGATTAACTAACATGTAATCTTTACATGAAATTGTAACGATTAACCATCTTACCATTTCACACGATCATAACTAATTTTACCTGTCAACTGACATCACATGAAAACTCAACAACTATATAAATATTTTCAATTAGGCAAAAATTTGGGATGTAACATAAACACCCCCCACCTTGCCACCCTCCCCCTATTATTCATCATCCTCGATGAATTTTTTAAATGCACAAAAGAAAATAAACAAATTTTACCCCATTTACATCATATTTATCATTGTATCAATTTTTGAATCAAAATTTGTTCATAATTCAAGTTTTTAGAATAAATGTGAAATTTTTTGGAAGATTTCATCATAATCTTCCCAAGTAGCATTTTCTTTAGCATACTAGTTCCACTAAAAATTGCACTAGGTGATATCTCAATTTCACAAGTGAAGCTTACACACCTCAATTATTCTGAGTGGCTCTATTTCCACCACTATTTGCTCTCACATCTACAAGATAATTCAATTCAATAACATTTTCGTGGCTAGTTACATATTTTTTAAGATAAGAAACATGAAATACATTCTGCATTTTGGCAAGAGTTGGAGGTAGAGCAATTCTACAGGCCACATGATTTACAAATTCCAACACCTCAAAGGGTCCCACATATCTTGGGGCTAATTTGGCATTCTTACCAAACTAAAAAATTCCCTATGAATCCTCTTTGAATTTACATAAATTTTCTCTCGGTCATTCACATCCTCTAGCTTTTAAGAGATGTAAACTACATGTTCCTCCATCTCTAGAAGCATCTCGAGCTGGACAATGATTTAGTCCTCAATTTTGTTCCAACTTATAGGGGTTCTATATATAGCCCATGTAGGGCCTCAAACAGTGTCATCTTTATAGAAGATTGATCATATAAGTTGTTATAGGAAAATTTAACCAAGGAAAGATACATCTTCCACTGATATTGTTGATCCATGCAATATACCTTTAAGAGATCCTCTAACATTTAGTTTACCCTTTCTATCTAGCCATCCATTTCTAGGTGGTGGGCTAAACTAATGTTTGCCAAAATATGAATGTCGTCCTAGCATATCTATCAAATATGATCTTTTCTAGGACTCTGTGAAGTCAAAAATTCTCTCACACAAACTTGTGAGCTATTTTTGGTACTACATCTATTAAATTTTTGGGGATGAAATGTGCTACCTTGGTTAATTGATCCATAAATACCATAATGGGATTATGCATGTTTTGTGTCATGGGTAACCCTTGGATATAATCCATTTTGAATATTTTCTATTTTCATTCGAGAACCTCATTTAGTTGTAACAAATTGGTCAAGAATCAGTGCTCTTCCTTAATCGTCTAGCATTCAAGGCATCCTTCCACATATTCCATTATTTCCTTCTTCATGCCTTTCCAGAAGTATAAAGGTTACATTAGCTAGCATCTTGGTTACTCCAGGATGTCCTAAGTAAGGGACAACATGTGTCTCATCTTTTGAATCTTTGTATCCTTAGGTATATACATCCTACTTTTATCTTTTAAGAATCCATCTCTCTCCAGTTGGTATTCTTCATATCAGGGATCTTGAGGATCTTGAAGGAGTGCTTAGCATACCTCATTGTCAAAGTCATCTCTTGGAAGACACTATAGTACCTGCTCTCCAAGCCCAACATTTATTGCTACCATGGCTGAAATATGTCTTCACAAACTCAAGATATTAGCTACTTGGGTGTGTGCACAAAGTTGGTGTACAAAAAAGTGGACACACCCCTCCAAACAAGCAAAAAATTCACTAACCTGATCGATTTTTCAATAACCTAATTGGGTTATTTAAAAGTGAAATGTCGGACAGGCTTGGTATCCAATCCTGGCTATTATACTTTAAATAACTCGATCAGGTTTTGTAAACTATATATATTTTCTATTATCCACGTTTGAGGGCATTTCTATACCCTCAAACAACAACAACAATATGGAGTGTAGAGGAGAACATCAAAACTCAATTGGGTTTAGCATAAAAAAACAAAAAAACAAAAACATTTCCATCCATGGCACCCTGCAAATGAGGTAGTTCTTCATTGTATTTGTCGTTTATGTATTTTTTTATCAAATTTTGTAATGTGGTTTAGTAATTTATGAGTTTTGTAATTGTTTTTAATTTTTTTTTAATATAGATGCATCAAGGAATCCAAGAAAATAAGGGAGAGATGAAAGACCTCCTCCATCCGTCATGACACAACCACAAAATCTTTCTAACATTACCCAAATGGTCAATAGGTTGCAATCATCTACACTTTCTCACCACTCAACCCTAGCGAATACACTTGAACAAATGGTCCAAAATGCAAATGAGGTGTCTAGGGAGGTTACAAAATGGGGTACATGGAGGGATAGGTGTTGTGCATTTTATGACGATGGGTTATCATGTCAACAAGTGAAAGATAAAGACATAAAGAAAGGTACCATATGTTCTCTTTTCACTAATCCTATATCTGGCAACTCCCTATTACACACAACCAAAAGTTTTCCTATTCATTGGTGCAATCATACTAGGATGAGAACATGTTTTTGGGATAGGTGATATATGGTATTTGACCTACCACCATGTAATAATTATGAGGTACCTCTATATTTTTTGAGAAAGCTATATTGTGAGTTCATCCTTGATGACAACCCAAATCTAAAATAAATCGTGTCTCTAAAAATTGAGATATGTTGTTATAGGCCTAGATAATGTGATCTTGTAGCACTTGACAGTTTGGCAATACCTCGTATGAGCTCAAAGAAATGTCCAATCAAAGATTGCAACCTAATGGTACTTAGAGACCCTTAGGGATGCTTCTGTTCAATGCGGTTGATATCTTTGGAGGAACATTGTAGTTGAAATGAGGTTGGTCACAGCTTAAACCTAACCAACCTGAGCTAACAGAGCAGTTGTGGATTGCTAGGAAAAGCCAACATTTCTTATTAGGTCCTAAGTTGGTCAAAAGTTGCTCAATAGGTTAAAAGTTGTTAATGATGAGAAACTAAGAAATTAGGTTACTTAATAGGTCCTAGGAATCTTAACTAGGGTCCTAGAATAGTCCTAGATGGACCCATTTGACCAAAAGATGTCAAGACGAAAAATTGCTCAAAAGTTGCAAAGTTGCTTGAGCAACTTTTGCAATTTTTTCAAAAAGTTGCAAATGGAGGTTTGGGAAGTTGTATCTACCCATTCTTAGGTATATGAGAATGGACAACATATTTTGGAAGGTTAGAAGGTTTCCAGACAAATTCCACATGTGTGTACCTATTGTATGGACTATCACAACATTTATGATTATTTTCACAGTTCTTTAATGCCCTAGTATGAATGTGTATGGGTTGGGACAAATGGCCTGACTTCAAATATTGATAGAGCAACATTTTCATCTTTCTTTTGCATATCCAAACTTGGTTTGAAGTTATTAGATTAGGGAGTTGAGGAATTTTCTTGGTGACTAGTCTGTGATTCCCATTCACAGGGTTGCTATCACAATAATGGTTCTAACCTGATTATCCACGATGGAAAATGTGTGAAACCTTGTGGGATAATAGGTTAGGAATTGTAAACAATGTTTTTTCTTTCTTTTTCATTTTTTTGACTAGTTTCCAAGCTATGGAATGATGCCCTAAGCTAACTATTAGGAGCAGATGAGTCAAGATAGTTTGAAGATGTTATTGTAGAGCATGCCCATGATCAGTTTGAGTCAATCCAATGACATGCATATAATACCTAGGATGTTACCTTGAATGAGAAATTGGATGGAAATATTGATTTGAGGTTTAAAAGGATCTAGAAGCTTTTTTGTGAAAATTGATCTAGAGGCCTAAAAGATAGGCTGGAAACTAGAGCTTGAGGGTGAATAGGGTTGTGGATGCTATGAAGCTCTATAAATTAGGATTCTTGAAGTGCTAGGAGATATCTTTCATATTCCTAAGGTCTTCCATGAGGTTGTTTGGAAGGATTTGGAGAAATGGAATAAAATAAAATGTTAATAGACCTAAAGCAAATAGGCCTAATTAGCCCTATTTGAAGATAGTGAGTTTTGAATAGTTATAGTTGTGAGTAGATATGTTAGGAAAGTTCAAGAAGGACATGGAGGGTATCTACAACATTAGTAGGAACCAAGGAAGAGTGACAGAAAGATCCTAAGCAAGGGTTAGGGTTCTAGAGGAAGGAAGGGCTAATAGGACTAGTGCCTTAATAAGGGGGATTAAGTCTATACCAATCCAGCTATACAATGTGAATGCAGGAAAGGATGAGAGTTTGCAGGTGGAGTGTTTGGAGGATTTTGATGGTATTTGGAGTGCTTTTGGGGTCATGAAATGGAGCCATAGGTGTAACAGTAGAAGATCTAGCCATTGGAAGGGGCCTTTTTATGATGGAATACATCTTATAATAGTCTAAGGATGGTGTAACAACTTTCATTTTGTAGGCATGGTATTGAGAGGTCAAACATTGAGCAAGCCCTAGATTTTTGGGGCTTTGGGGTCCGAATTGGGGCTTTTATATCTAGAGGTGTCATAGAGTTAAATTGGTTGTGTATTCCTCTAATTAGATCCATTTCATGATGGTACTGAAAGTGGAAAGGTCTAGAAGTACACCCATGAGAGGATTGCCTTGAAAATGTGGGGTATTAGGCCTATAATCTTAAAGTAAACCGAGAATTTTTGGAAGGGATGTTGCAAAACAAGTGGGGTTTATTTCTACTTATGTTTAATAAATTGGAAAAGGGTATTTGAATATACAATTTTTTTGGAAAATCTTTTGGGAAAATTTGGAGAAATCTATGAATTTTTTGTTGGGCAAGGCTAGTAGGACAGTCCTAGAAGAGGGTAGTATGGTTGTGGGTGATTAACCATTGAAAACTATCACTTGGGGAGTATTGGATATGTAATTTGGAAGGTATTGAGGATATTTTAAAGTGAGGAGCACCTACTGGAGAGATTGAGGGGTGTTGGGTTGGTTGGTTTGAAGGCAACCATAGAGCATGGGGCATGGTTGAATGCATGGATATGGAGATGAGGAAGAGGATTGAGGTTGTAGAGTCTAGTGAGGGTATGAAATGATGAAATTGACCACTGATAGGTCTATAGTGTGGGTTGAGGGTCTAAAGTTTATTCATTTGGAAGGAAGAGTAAGGTGTTGTTACAAAACAAAAGAAAACATTAGCATTCTCCTAAGAATATTTTGAAAATCTTCCATTAGCCTCTGCATCATGATCTCCAACACATATACACTCCTCCAGATCATTTGGTTGTTTCCCAACCAACTTTTTCCCTTGGTTGTGCATTCTTCACAACTTTTGCAAGAAATTGCAAAAATTGCACTTTGTAACTTTTTAACAACATTTTGCACTATTTCTCTTCTCATGCTTTATATAGGGTGGTTGAGTGGTTAATCACCCTTTAGGACTCCTCTTCAACACTTCACAACTTTCATTCCAAAATTTTATCAAGCAACTTTTGAAAGTTGCAAAGTTGCACAATACATCTTTTACATTTTTTTGCAACTTTTCACCAATTTGGTCAAATAACCTTCCTGTCATCTCAAACTTAACCAGAAACCTTAGCTATGGTAGAAACCTAACCCTAACTCTTTGTAGACCCTATTGACCTCATGATGACATCATCATCATGCCTTGTGCCAATCAGAGGGCTATTTTAAGCTTTAAAATGGGTGATATAGTGTGACAGCAAGGACACGACCCAAAACAACCCATCCAAAATTTTCATATGTTATAGAGAAGCCAAATGGGTATCCAAATCTATAATTTATTTTCTTGATGTTTTATGAAATTTAGGGACAATCGTCTAAATCCATATAAGTTCAAGGTAATTGAATATTTTTAAGGATATCATCTAACCCACAAAAAAGAATATTTATGGCATCTAAATATGCACATGTTACATGTCTTCTCTTTTTTATATACAAAATTTAACATCTAAATGTGCACATGTGACATCTCTTATCGGATTTTTATACAAAATATGGCATATAAATATGCACATGTTACATGTCTTATCTATTTTATATACAAAAATTGGCATCTAAATATGCACACGTGACATATCTTATCATATTTTTATACAAAATATGGCATACAAATATGCACATGTTACATGTCTTCTCTTTTTAATATACAAAATTTGGCATCTACATATGCACATCACTTTGAAGTTGCAATATTTCGCATAACATATATACAAGATTTTCAAAATTATTCTACCATATGTAGAATGATTAAGCTATATAGCACACAATCAATCAAGAGAACCTTCTGGATTAGCTCTAACCCTTATTGTATCAAGTATTGCCTTGTGATCAATTCAAATACTTTTTGCAACTTCTTGTTAAGAGGCCTACCACAATACGGTATCAATTGAATATTTGTTGCAACAATAAGGTTAGAGTAATGAAGAATATGTCTATGTGTCTCAAAATCCTCAAATAACCACGTGGTAGAATTCTTGATAGGGTACCTAGATTTAATTGTAAAGACAATTAAAAGTGAAAATTGATACATTACACATGACAAATTGACTTAAATAAATCTTCATGGCAGGGGACAAAAATATACTACCTTCTAAGCCATATGCATGTCATAATGATGGATCCTATTGTGTATTCAATATCTTCACAATCAATGACTATAGCTATCAATTTCTTTTTGGCCTCAATACACCAACATAGAAAGTAATATGTTCCTTCATTATTATTGTGATATGCAATAATTGCATATACATGACTTGCATTATATAGAAGGATAAGTTAATGACAAAATTGAAAGTTATCTAATTTTAACCAAGTATTAAATTGATAACTTAGTACTTGGTTCAACTAGGTCAGATACATGGTCAAAATCTATTGATGCTTCAACCTAGTTGAGTTGTTGTGTTGTAGGAAGTAAATATGAATCAATTGGATGCAAAGATCTACAAGACCATTGGTCAACCCACTCTTTTGATTCACATTCATCCCATGAATGATGCATAAATGAAAATCAAAAGCATGCAAGCTTTCTAGTGTGAATAGCTAGTGACGTTGCATTTGAACTTCGCAATGAATGTATCTCACTAGATCCTATAAATGTACAACAATATTGAAAATTTTCAATGTTAGGTTCATGTATCAACCAAAAATATCTAGAAACCATAGACTTACCTATATTAACTAGTCCCATCATAGAATTTCACCAATGGACAATTATTTCAGCATTTTCTAATATTGCACCACCTTCTTACTTTAGTTCCTGTCTACTAAGGTCTCTTTTCACACATGCTCCAACACCATCATGCTCTCCCTTTCAATGTCCCACCTCAATTAAATTCCAAAAATGTTGCACTCCACTTATCACATGCATCCTACTCAACTAATAGAATATTCTTGCATTCTTGAATTGTGTGGTGCAATTGTCTGACCATACAATATGTTGATTGTATCTTTCATCTCTTTCCCTCAAATTATCATAGAAAACTCTAAAACATCCTTGCACAAGCTTTGATGAATGAGTTCGATCATTGATGATATAGAAGTGATACTCTTTTAATACTTTTGTGTCATCCTTTGTGCTATCATGTGCATGAATAAATGTTGTGTGCAAAAATTGACACTTGTATAGAGTTGTAATACATTGGTTGCACTTTATTTTGAAATTTTAGTGTATAGATTTTAGTGAAGTCAACAACCGACACAATCATACCCAAGGGAAAAGTGTCCTTACACAACTTGAATTGCTCATCTAACCATCTAGCTCTATGTGTATGACCTATGTAGTCATAAACTATTTTCTCTTGAATTTTTTTCATAAAATCAGCTATACATACATCACTTTTCACTAACTCACACCTCTTTAATTCTTTTCCATCTTTAACACCATTTATAATAGACTTGTACTTTCCAAGACAAACTAGTGTCTTACCAATTTCATATGTGCTATCTAGACATAGGCATCTATGCAACTTTTGCAAACCACCACATTGAGGGCAAAAACCTTTCAAACACATGGTCTTATAATAAATGCACTCATCATCTTGTTTACATAGTACACCTACAATAAATTCTCTTAGTGACTTAGGAGGTAATTGTATACCACATTCCTGCAATATTTTGTTAGTATGTAAAGTACAACATATATAACGATAAACATCATAACACATAGAAAACTCAACATGAACCCTACAACAACATGTAGTACGTGTATGATTTATCTTAACATAAAATGATTTTGTCATCTCAAAAACATTTGGTTGATTTTAATTCAAGGAAATCTTTGAAGAACCATTTCATAAAATTGTGTTTGAGTCATCAAAAAAATGTGTTGCATGTGGCTCATGGTTTACTTTTCCAATTTGTCTTTTGACAACACCCTTTTAGTTTGGTGAAGCCCTTGTGTTGTCATGCTAAAAGTTTTCTATTAATATTCTTAGTGCATGAACAATAAATTTATCCTTATGTGGGAGTCTACCTTGGAATGACCAAAAAGAAGTCTTATTAGAATTCTCAATTTTCTCTCACCTCACTAAGACTTTGAGTAACATTGTTCTACTTATCCTTAATGATTTACTTATTTTTCTATCCATACGAGTTTTTGCCATTTCCTTTCCCATTATGGTTTATGTGAGGACCTATTGACTTGTATTAGCATCTTTAGTACATGTTTTTGAACAAATGGATTGGTATGTATCAAAAAAATTTCTAACAATGCTTCTTTCACTACTATTTTCATATGTTCTTCACCCCAAAATTCAAATTGTCTCTCTAAATTTCATATTTTTAACCATTTCAACAAGAAGTTGGTATCTTCCACTTTGATTTAAATTTTCAAAATAGTTATTCCAAATCTTTGAGAAATTCTCCTACAATTTATTTTTGACATTTTATCATGCATTGGCTTCAAAATATTTTCATCAATGTCAATTACAAACTTTGGTTTTCTACGAATTACTCTAGGGGATGTTGATGTACATGCATGCACTATATTTTCATTACTTACATCATGTGCATTCATCATTTCAACTTGAGATTTCACATTAGGGGCATCAGGTGATGCAAGTGTATTTTTCATAATCATTTCAATTGGGGTATGCTAAGCATTTTTGTTTATCAAATTAGGTGTGTTTGCGACATCAATATCAATAAGTAGATTTTCATCACTTACATTGGAAGCATTTGATGATATACCTTCATGTAATCTCCTCATACACTTCCTTGTTTTTGCCTTTTCTACCTCTCGTTTTTCAATCATTTCTCTCTTATTCTTTCCAATGATTGTAGATGCAAATTACCCTACAAACAATAACATGAATAAAATAAACAATAAAATAAAAAACTAAACAAATTTGCATTTATGCTCAATCATTAGATACTAACATAAAATAAGATGTTGATGCATGAAAAATATAAAATTTAGCATCTCTAAGCACAAAAAACCTTACACTTACATACCTAGTATAGAAATACATGTGAAATAGAAATAGAATCTAGTGGACTAGACTAAAACAACATAATAACCGTTGACATGTTGTTTTATTTACAGTTTTCAATAACCAAATCGGGTTATAGAGTTCTAACTCCATTATCCATATGGAAAAATAACTCGATTGGGTTCTATATTACTACTACAAAAGGTAGATTGAAGGAGGGAGGGAGTGATGTAGAGAATGAGAGAGAGACGGTGAGGATAGGATAAAGAGATAGAGGGAGAGGGAATAAGAAAGAGGGATAGTGAATAGGGGTGAGAGAGAGAGAGAGAGAGAGAGAGAGAGAGAGAGGATGGGATGGAGAGAAGAATTAGAGGATGTGATAGAGAGAGAGAGAGAGAGAGAGAGAGAGAGAGAGAGAGAGAGAGAGAGAAGGGGATAGGAGAAAGAGAGAGTAGGATAGGGGAGAGAGAGAGAGGGGGGGCATATGAGAGAGAGAGAGAGAGAGAGAGAGAGAGAGAGAGAGAGAGAGAGAGAGAGAGAGAGAGAGAGAGAGAGAGAGATTGTGGGGGGAGAGAGAGAGAGAGAGAGAGAGAGAGAGAGAGAGAGAGAGAGAGAAGGGGATAGGAGAAAGAGAGAGTAGGATAGGGGAGAGAGAGAGGGGGGGGCATATGAGAGAGAGAGAGAGAGAGAGAGAGATTGTGGGGAGAGAGAGAGAGAGAGAGAGAGAGAGAGAGAGAGAGAGAGATTAGGGATATGATAGAGAGAGAGTGTGTGTGTGTGTGTGTGACAGAGAGAGAGAGAGAGGGAGGGAGAGGGAGGGTATAGGACAAAGAGAATGAGAGAGAGCTCAAGAGAGGATGGGATGGAGAGAAGAATTAGAGGATATGATAGAAAGAGTGAGAGATAGCAAGGGATAGGAGAAAGAGAGAGAGGGATAGGAGGGAGGGAGAGAGAGAGAGAGAGAGAGAGAGAGAGAGAGAGAGAGAGTGTGTGTGTGTGTGTGAGAGGGGGATAGGGGGGAGAGAGATTATGAGAGATTATGGGATATGATAGAAAGAGTGAGAGAGAAGGGGATAGGAGAAAGAGAGAGAGGGTGTGTGTGTGTGTGTGTGTGTGAGAGAGAGAGAGAGAGAGAGAGAGAGAGAGAGAGAGAGAGAGAGAGAGAGAGATTAGGGGATATGACAGAAAGAGTGAGAGAGAGATGGAGAGAATGAGAGATACAAAGAAGGGCATAGGAGAAAGAGAGGAAGGGGGTAGGGGAGAGAGAGAGAGAGAGGGTGGGATGGAGACAATAATTAGAAGATATGATAGATAGAGAGAGATTAGGGTAAATTAGGCAATATGATAGAAAGAGTGAGAGAGATGGAGAGAATGAGTGAGAGAGAAGGGGATAGGAGAGAGAAAGAGAGAGGGGATATGAGAGAAAGAGAGAGGGGGAGAGAGATATAAGGGGAAAGGATAGAAAGGGTGAGAGAGAAGGGGGGATAGGAGAGAGAGAGATTAGGGGATATGATATAAAGAGTGAGAGAGAGAGAAAGGGATAGCAAAAAGAGAGACAGGGATAGGATAAAGAGAGAAAATGAGAGAGAGAGGGATTGATGGAGAGAGAGAGAGAGAGAGAGAGAGAGAGAGAGAGATAAAGATTGGGATGAAGACAAGGATTGGGGGATATGATAGACACTTGTTTAGTATAACACATAACTTGATCTCTCTCTCTCTCTCTCCCTCAATCTAACCTTGTGAAGTAGCAATACAAAACCCAATCAAGTTTTGTAGAACATGATCTTATTATGGCTTGGTGATAGCCTAGGAAAATGACCCAAAGGCTTGGGAGACTGTTTTCCCTCCATTTTTTCCCTTTAGACATTTTTTCATCTTCTAAAATGAATGATCGTCTTTGTCTTCATCAGGTATGCTAATGGTAAAGTGGGTATCTCTAAAATCACAACCATAATCTTACACATCTTCTTAGCTTTATAACCATATAATTTTTTTTTTGGGACAACATTAACATTATAAACTTTAATTACTTTTACCAATGCCTTGACATTCCTCATAGACATGTGTCTACCATTTTTTTAATAACTTTTGATATACTTAAGAAAATTCAAAATAAATTATATATTACTATTCTACACTTGATTATATACACATTTTAAAAAAAAAGTTTCCATTTCAATTATTTTGATGAAAGTTATGCTCAATGCATGAACATGTACCAAAATTTCAAGATGTAGTCTATTCAATAATTCATAACAAAAAAAAAATACTCATCATAAAATTACAAAAAAATACACAACTTCTAGATATGACTCTTAACTATCATCCTACCAAAGGGGTATGAAAAATACTAAATATAACTATGTCTTTTGTGTTGCACATTAAAAATACTATGTTATGTTTTCAAAAAAAATCAGGAACTATTTTTTGTGTGCATAGGGTTGACCCACCTAATCCTATCCATTTTGTAAAAACTTTAGTAGTTTAGAAAGTAGATTTAGAGTACTATAATTTATATGTTTTACACATCTTTTCATTTTTAGTGGATGACCCTCAAATGTCTCGTCCAAGTTTAGGTTTACCTCATTTTAGAAAAAAGTGTCCACTTATACCCCCCTTTTTGTACACCATCTTGGTCCACTCACCCACTTTATTCTTTTTACCCTTGATATAACTAATCTCAAAATTGTAATATGATAAGAACTCGACCCACTTTCTATGACGAGCATTAAGGTTGGGTTGGGTAAATAGATACTTCAATCTTTGATGGTCTAATATGAGTTCGAGTGGTTTCCTAATTGGATAATGTCTCCTCATCCGTAGAGCATGGACAGTGGCTTCTAGCTTCAAGTCATGTGGTGCATAATTTTGTTCATAATTTTTTAGATTTTTGATTTTATAAGCAATGACCTAGTCTTCTTGCATCAAGACACTCATCAGTGCTTCTCTCGATACATTTGTATTATAACCACAAAATGACCTTGAGGATCTGGTACCCTAAGTATCGGTGTAGAGATCAAATTATCCTTTAAATATTGAAGGATACTTGAAATTTTTCATACTAGATGAATTTCTTCCCTTTTCTTTGTTGGGTGGTGATGAGATGTGCTATCCTAGGGAAATCTCTAACAATTTTTCTATAAAAATCTACCAAGCCCATAAAGCTTTTGACTTCTGACACATTCGTAGGCATCAATTGTTATTTGATTACCTTAATCTTGCTAGGGTCTATTTCTATTCCCTTGGCTAATATAATATGTCCTAAATACTGGATTTCTTTCTAGTACAAAGAACACTTAGATAGATTTCCATATAACTTATGTTCATGTAATCTTTGCAATGCTATCTCTAGATGTTTCTAGACCTCTTCCTCAATCTGGGAATAGATGAGAATATCATAAATAGAAACTAGCACAAACTTGTCTATATAGTCTTGGAATATACTATTCATGAGATTCATAAAAGCGACAGGGGCATTGGTTAATCCAAAGGGTAAAACTATCAACTCATAATGCACATAGCAAGTTTCAAAGGCGATTTTATGAATACCCTCTTCCTTAATTTGAAGTTGGTTCTAACCTGATGTTAGTTCAATTTTGGGAAATATTGTTGCCCCCCTCATTTGATCGAATAAATTATCTATCTTGTGTTAGGATTAACCATGAACAAAAATAACAATTACATGTAAATATAACCAATATAAAAAAAAATCACAAAGAAGAGAACACAAGACACAAGGATTTAGCATGGTTAACCCAATCCCTAGGCTATGTCTATCAACAACAAGTTCAATATTATCATTATCTAGTGATTACAATCTTTGAAGTTGGTTCTAACCTGATGTTAGTTCAATTTTGGGAAATATTGTTGCCCCCCTCATTTGATCGAATAAATTATCTATCTTGTGTTAGGATTAACCATGAACAAAAATAACAATTACATGTAAATATAACCAATATAAAAAAAAATCACAAAGAAGAGAACACAAGACACAAGGATTTAACATGGTTAACCCAATCCCTAGGCTATGTCTATCAACAACAAGTTCAATATTATCATTATCTAGTGATTACAATCTTTGATCCCTTATAACTCGATACCACCATAGGAAGCTACAATCTCATCATACATTACAAAATCTTTAACCCTAAGCCATTTATAAAATCTTTTGTTGCTTACAAATTTAGGGCTAGAATAAGTCATCCAATAGAAAAATAATTCCTTGACCCCATCTTTGGGGCACTACGGTCCCTAAACCCTCATAGAAAAAATCTAAGAGGAAACCAAACCGAATAAACCTCTAAGTCTGATCAGGCTCCATGTCAAACAATCTCCCACTTGGAGACTGGTCAAACTCCACAATAATAACCTCCCACTTAAAACTGATCATAGCACTGCTAAACCTACAACTCCCACTAGAATATCAAACTGCCTTGGACTTTTTTGTTCTTTTATCCTATTAAGTCTAAAAGACCGACCAAAGTTGAAGAGGAGTTCAACTTCTCCCTTATGATTTCCTTGGTAAACATATCTGCTAGATTATCATTTGTATGTATCTTCTCTAGCTTTAATTATCCATCATCCAAAACTAACTAAATGAAATGGTACCACAACTGTATGTGTTTTGTCTTTGAATGTACAGAAGAATTATTTGCAAGATAAATGACACTTTGACTATTTATAAACAAATAATTATCCCTCTGTGGGTGTCCCAAATTTTCCATGAAGAATTGAAGCCATATTCCTTGGTTGCCACTATAGCAACAACATACTCTGCCTCTATAATGGATAAAGCATTCACTTTCTGTAATCGAGAAATCCAACTCACTACTACCCCACCATCAATAAATACATAACCTGTAGTACTTTTCCTGGTATCAATATCCCCTGCCAAATCTGAGTCAACATATCCCTGTAAATCAATAGTAGAACCCCCAAAGTATAAACACTTATTGGATGTTCCTCTCAAATATCTAAGAATTCATTTGACTGCATTCCAATGCTCAATCCCTTGATAAATCATACCTTCTAACAACTCCCACTGCATGTGCAATATGTGGCCTAGTACATACCATGACATACATTAAGCTCCCTACAACTAAAGCACAAGGTACCTTGGACATTTTGACCTCCTCTTCATGTGTCTCGGGACACATCTCCTTAGTCAATTTTAAATGACTAGGTAAAGGTGTGCTAACAAATTTAGCATTCTCCATAGAGAAATGTTAGAACGCCTTCACAATATAATCAGCCTGAGATAAAGTCAATTTTCTATTTTTCCTATTTCTGCAAATCTTCATACCAAGGATCTATTTTTCTGCCCCCAAATCTTTCATAGAAAATGAATGTGCTAACTATCGTTTGAGCACCTTAATGTGATATGCATTAGAACCAACTACAAGCATATCATTAACATATAAACAAAATAATGTAGTTTTCATCATTTGGCCTCTTAAAATAAACACAATGGTCAGAATGACATTGACTATAACTATGCAGATGCATAAAACTATCAAATTTAAGATACCATTGGTGAGGTGCTTGCTTCAAGCCATATAAAATTTTCTACAATCTGCACTCTAAGTTCCCCTTACCTTTGACCTCAAATCCCTGTGGTTGTACCATATATATATCTTCATCAAAAAAACCATAAAGAAAGGTTGCTTTCACATTAAGCTGATCCAAATGCAAATTTTTAGTAGCCACAATACTTAAAACAATATGAATAGAAGTCATTTTAACAAAAGGAGAAAATACCTTATCAAAATCAATGCCCTTTTTCTTTGTAAAACCTTTTACAACTAATCTCACTTTAAATATTTTCTTACCTCCATCCTCTTCTTTCAACCTATAAACCCATTTATTTTGTAAAGGCTTTTTACCTACATGCAACTTGCATAAATCCCATGTCTAATTTTTTAGCAAGGAGTCAATTTCTTCTTTCATTGTAGACTCCTACAAAATCTTTGTAGCCACTTACACAAATTCATCATAACATTCAAGTTCACCAACATCTCTTAATAAAATAGAATACAAAGAGCGAGACAATATTTCTAGAGGTCTACTTAGCCTTGTTGACCATCTAACATGCACTGGGTGTGTGGTATTTTTTGTTGCAATTGTTAGGAAGCATGAGGAATTGTTGGAACAACATCTTTTATAGTATCATCCAACACTACATAATCATTTTCTTTCTTCTCCTGCTGCTACAATAAATCTTTGTACAACACTTTCTCATTGAATATAACATTCCTACTTATAATTTTGCAATTTTCAAAATTCCAAAGCCTATAAGAAAATTCATCAATGCCATGTCAAACAAATACACATTTTTTTGACTTAGCTTCCAGTTTGGTTCTATTTTTAGAATCTATATGTGTAAATGCTTCACAACCAAAGGTTTTGAGAAAATAATAACTCACTTTCTTACTAGTCCATCCTTCCCATGGAATACCACAACCCAAAGGATTAGATGGACCTCTATTAATAAAATATACAACAATATTGACAACCTCTACTTACATGTTTAAGGGCATCCCAACATGCAACCTCATGCTCCTTGCATGTTCCATTATTGTCTTGTTCGTGCATTCAACCACTCCATTTTTCTTTGGAGTCCTTGGAACAATTTTATGTCTACGAATACCATTAGTAGAGAAATAATATTCAAATACATAACTGCAATACTCACCATCATTATCAGATCTAAGACATTTTAATCTCTTACCAATTTTGTTTTCAACCAAGCATTTCCATTTCTTATAAGTTTTAAATACATCAGATTTCTGTATAAGGAAATAAACCCATACTTTTATACTTGCACCATCAATAAATGTAACATAATAATGAGAGCCACCAAGGGAAGATAACTAAGCTAGTCCCCATACATCTATATGTACAAGCTCTAATTTATCAAAAAGAAATTCCTTCCAACTCTTCACAAAACTCACTCTCTTTTGTTTTCCATACACAACTTTCATAGAAATCCATATTGACACATTTCAGACCTGGTAAAAATTTCTTTGAATGAAGTAATTTCCTATGTTTCTCACTCATGTGCCCAAGTCTTTTGTGTCATAATGTTGTACCAAAATCTACAACAGTTGTTTATTCTCCCTGCTCAACTGCAGTAACTATTCTTGGATATTTCATTTTTCTCTAAAACAATTAAAGTAGAAGGAACAATATGACCTATACAAAGATATAAGGATCCTAATTTCACACCTTTTGCTACTACAAGGGAACCTTTTGAAACCTCCAATTTTTATCATTAAAAGTAATTATGCAATCCTCATCATCGAGTTGCGCTACCAAAATTAAATTCCTACTCAACCTTGGAACATGTCTTACCTCATGTAGTAGCCAATGATTCTCATTCTACAACTTAATCTTAACTTTTCCCCTTCCAAAAACCTGTCAGGGTTCATTATCCCCCAAATAAACAAGCCAAAAATCCCCTTGGACATAATCAATAAAATAACTTCTATGGGGTGTTGGTGCAGGAGCATCCAGTGGTGTAAGAACAATCCTGTATCACCCAAAAATATGCTAGTGTTAGTTTTTTTTTAATGTGTATTCATTTTTGGATACTCATTTTTTTCAAATAAAGATTCCAACTCTCATAGTTTCACTATTGGTTTTTTGGGTTTGAGTTTTTGAGCACGTTGAGATATGTGTCAATGTAGAAAATAGGCTCTTTTTAAATTGAGCCATAATTATGATGAGTTAGAGAGTGTAAGTTGGAGGGATGACTATACTTTTAATTTAAAAGCACTCCAAAAAAAGAATAAGGTCAAAAGACTTTACGATTTGAAAGTTATTGTAGTTTGAAGTTGCTTGGAGACCCCCTAAGAGCACTTCAAAGTCAGATTTGAGGAACTAAATGGCCTCATATGGGCCCAAAAATGGGGAAAAAGTGAAGTCTATTCATAGGGCTAAAGAGTACTTGGAGAGCTTTCCAGAAATGTAAACGGTTCATCAATTAGAGTCCCCGATCAAAAGTTATGCCTTCTAGAAGTTGGACTACCATTTTTGGATTCTTCTAATTTTACACCAACTTCTTACGTGTTTTCTAGAACCTTCTATTTTGGCGGTGGATGCCAAATGGTATATTCTAAAATTTATTCCTAACCCTAAACCTAATTTAGGTTACTTAAGGTCACTTCTAGCATTGTAAAGGCAATTTTTGGTGGAGTTTGGGAGAAGGTATTGTGAGAAGGGTTTTCGCCATAATCTAATAACATTGTAAGCCCATAGGGCATGTCGTGGAGTCTATTTTTGTTGTACTAAATGTAATAACATATCACTTCTAATAATAATATTTACATTTTCCTATTGTGTTCATTTTGTCTTGGGTTGTGCCCTTATCAAGTGGTATTAGAGAATACCTTCATCAACTTTTGTCAGTGGTGTCAGAGCATACCTTTGTGGTTCTTCATCAGTGGTATTAGAGCCTAGTTTTCTTGAGTGTGTAGACAGAGTGCCAATTGTGAGGTAGTTTGCATTGAGATTGTGTGGTTGTGGGTTTTGATATAGCAAGAAGATGCCTCTGCGAAAGGACTATGGTCGAAGGGCTAGAGTTGTTCCTCTTGAGGTTAGAGCCCTCCAGAGACAAGTTCAGGCATTGCAAGAGGAGATCTGTAGAGGGATGAATATTGCCATCGGTGATGAAAGTGAGGAGCAAAATGAAGAAGAATGAAATATTGGACATGAAGGGGAAGGAGATGAAGAATTCCTAAACCAGGTATAGAAGAAGCTTTTTAGGACCATTGCCAACCTGGGAAAAATACCTAAAATTGACATTAGCATATTTTTGGGAAATCTAAACCTGGATGAGTTGATCAACTGGATCAATGAGCTAGAGGAATATTTTGAGTATGAGGATATTGGGAACCCTGATAGGGTTAAGTTTGCAAAGGCCAAAATGAAAGGCCATGCCAAAATCTAGGGGTAAGAGATTCAGTTGGAAAGATATAAACGAGCAAAGGAGAAAATCACAAGATGAGATTGCATAGTGGACAAACTAAAGAAGTAGTTCATTCTTGTTGATTATGAGCTTGATTTGTTTAAGAAGATGTAAGGGTTAAAGCAAGTGGAAAAATCCATCTAGGAATACACAGAGGAATTTCACAGAGACCTTATTAGGGCAGGACATGTAGAAGCAAAAAAGGAGAAGGTTTTCTATTACCTTAATGGGTCAAGACCTAGCATTTAGGAGGATTTAAGTCTGGTTAGAATTACTAGCATTGAAGAGGTATACCAGTTTGCCTTGCGAGTTGAGGAGAAGCTAAAAAAAAAGTTTGATGGGAAGCAAAGAGGGAACAATCAATGAGGAAGGGGTGGTTGTAGGTCATTTGGAGGCCAAAATGAGAACCAGAAGAAAAATGAAGATGTGGGTACTAGTTGAAACCAGAGGAATGATGGTTTCAACTGCTCCCATGATCAAAACTTTGGAGATTAGGGAGGAAGAGGTAGAGGATATAGACAAGGTTCAAGAAGAGGAGGCTTCCATGGTACCTATTTTCATTGCAATGAAGAAGGTCATCGTGCCTACGAATTCCCTCATTGCCAAGGAAGTACATATAGGAGAGTTGATGGTCAAGCAAGGGTTGCTCATGTGGATGATGATGCATGATAATAACATTCAAAGGATGCAGAAAGATGAGATGTTTTGGTTAATGAAAGGGTTTTGCTGAGTAGTGAGACTGAACCTAGACATAGGAGGAGTTTGTTTCGTACTAGCTGCAAGTGTGATGGTAAATGTTGTGATGTGATTGTTGATGGTGGGAGCATTGACAACTTGGTGTTAGAAGAAATAGTCTCAAAGTAAAAGCTCAAGAGGGAGAAACATCCCCATCCCTATCAAATTGCTTGGGTGTAGGATGATTATAAGGTCTTGGTTAGTGAGTAATGTTTGGTAAATTTCAAGATTGGGAGTTACCATGACCTGTGACATTATCCCAATGGATGTCTACCATTAATTGTTGGGAAGGCCCTGGTAGTTTGATAGACATGCTATACATGATGGTCATGCAAATACATACTCTCTAACACAGGATGGAGTTTGCCACATATTGAAAGCCTTGATAAAGAAGGGTGAAAAGGTATGTAGTAATGCTAGGTTATGTCTTGTTGATGGAAGAAAATTTATGGATGGCATGAAGCATCAACATATGTGTTATGCTTTAATCCATAGAAAGGATAAGGAAGGTAGTAGTGAAGTTCCACTTGAAGTTTCAAGTCTACTAAGTGAGTATGGAGATGTCATCTTTGATAATGTTCCAGAAGAGTTGCCACCAATAAGGCAAGTCAATCATCAAATAGATTTAGTCCCTGGAGCCAATTTTCCTAACAAGGCTACTCATAGGATGACTCCTACTAAAATTGAGGAGCTAAATAGATAAGTTCAAGAGTTGTTGAGGAAAGGTTTAATTTGAGAGAGCCTGAGTCCATGTGCAGTGCCTGTAGTGTTGGCACCAAAGAAGGATTTGTAAGAATTTGTCTTAGGAAAAAATCACCCAAGACCAAGAAGATCAACAACTAGCACAAAATAAACCAACAAAGTATGATCAGAATAACAATATGATATTCAATTGATGTAATTGTACACTACGAGTGCCTATATATAAAGGCCTCTAGAATGCTTCTACAATGTCTAGGAGTTAGCAATATGATAAGCCTTACAACTAAGCACATGTCCACCAAGAGTGGGTTATCCTCCATTACACATAGGAGTTAGTGTGATGATGAGAGGATAAGCCTAAAAAGATGTGTCACGTAAAATTATGTTGTAGATACCATGTGCTTAATTAAGAGTGTGAACAACTATGTTGTCAACATGACAACTCAGTTGATTATGCAAACTCTAGTGTTGTAGATACCATGTGATAAAATAGAGTTGCTTACTCCTATGCTGTCAATATGACAACTCATATGAGTATGCAAAATCTTATGTGTCTAACCTAAGAAATAATAAAATAATGCATGTATCCTAAGTAAACTTAAGTAAAGTGTAAATAATAATTATTTGTACTAACACCCCCCTTAAGTGCAACTTAGGGGAATGCACTTAAGCTCACAAAAGCTATGATGAAATGCATAATGAGTCCCAAATATTAGGCCATTTTAGGTATCCAAGTACAAATGCAATGCTTGAAATGAAATGAAATCTCTCTGAAAATGGAGAAAGAGGGAAAACCTCATGGGAAAAACCCTCCTCCAAAAAGAGAGATAAGTACAATAAAGAAATATGCATGTATGGATGGAGTAATCAAGACCCCCCCATTATGACATACATCATGCATATACAATAGAGAATCCCTCCATGAAATCCCCCCCTTAGTGAAGGATCTTGTAATGATAAGTGTCTGAAGACAAAAGAAAATTCAATGCTAACAAACAACGTTTCTCCCTTGAGGAAGAAGATACACCAAGTATAGGTGCAAGTATGCTTCCCACTATGAATAGGATGATGGAAGAGGGATCCATATGTAGCATGGTGTGGATGCTGCCTCTGAAGTCCGCTCATATGCTGAAAAGTCCTTAATGAATGTAGATGCCACAAACCAATCTGGTGGATGCCCAAAAGAAGGTGGCAAACAAGGTAACATGTCCATGTATGAAGCTAAATCAACCTCCAAAGATGATGAAGCATCCTAATAGGAAGATGTAGGAAGAGAAGCAATGTAGCCTCCCCTCAATGATGTAGACACACCCATGATAGAAGCTCCTTGATGATTGAAGAAGCTGCACCATGAAAGCTGAATGATATTCCTCCTTGTAGGAAGAATTGGTGCCATGGGTGTAGTAGAGAATGCTACCAAACTAGTAGGAAGAATCCTTAGAAGATATGATGTCTGAGGAGACTAGAATAAAATGTCCAAAGATTGATATAACTCCTCATAAGTGAAAGAGTCCTTTTCCATTTGTTGTAAAGAAATGTCCACAATCATGTCAAAATGATCAAATGGTTGAGGGTTAGAGTGTGCCCTCACAACGAGTGAAGAAGTCTCCTCAACAAAGAGAAGATTGATGTCATCAATGATGTCTCCCACATCTTTAATGTAAGTTCCATGAACAACCCTGCAATGTCTAGAAGGAAGTCATCCCATGAAGCTGAAGTAAGAAGACATGGTATATCCTGTTGCACTAAATTAGGAGCATCTGTGGCTAGAACTAGATCAGTAGAAGCAATAAGAGCATCAAGAGGTAGGATCTCAACTGGAGTTGGAGGTACCATAACTAGAGTGACTAGAGGTAGAATGTCCTCTAGAAATGGAGGAACTGTTGGATCTCCATATGCTTTCCAAAGACCTATCCAAATGTCATAAGGATCATTGAACTTGTCAATGACATCAAAGCAATATTTATTGACACTGAAATAAATGAGATCCATAATTATTTTAATGGGTGTCTGATCATCAAAGGGTTGTTCTTTGGAACATAAATAAGGAAATACTTCCTTATGCTCTCTTCCTAGATGATCAATTATCAAGGCACTCCATTTTTTATAGTTCCTTTTTGCTAACCTAGGTCTTACATCAAACCAACATGCGAAACAAAACTCCATGAGATCAATAAATGTTCTTGTAAAAAAAAAAAATTCTCTGCAGACTTGATGGCCTAAATTTTTTTCGAACAATACAAATCCAAAAATTGCAGAATAATGCTAGAGAAAATAAATTCAAATCTAGAGAAAAATAAATGTGCAGCTCTAATAGATCATACCGTACTTGCAAATCAGACTTTTGGGTCCTAGTTTACAAAAAAAATTGCCTCAATTTTGACTATGTCCCAACATAGGCAAATTTATAGTCAAATTTCATCGAATCGATGCTTCGAACGCAATGGTGAGGTTTGCTTTGGCTCTAGATGCTCTCAATAGCTGCGGATACTCCAAATCTGAGTCGAGGTGTCCTTAGGGTGGTAAAGCAAGAATGGTCTCCAATGGCTATGAAATGATGCCTCTATGGCTCTGATACCATGTAAGAATTTGCCTTAGAGCAAAATCACCCAAGACCAAGAAGCTCAACAACTAGCACAAAATAGACCAACATAGTATAATCAGAATAATAATATGATATTCAATTGATGTAATTGTACACTAGGAGTGCTTGTATATAAAGGCCTCTAGATTGCTTCTATAATGTCTAGGAGTTAGCAATATGATAAGCCTTACAACTAAGCACATGTCCACCAAGAGTGAATTATCCTCCATTATGCACAGGAGTTAGTGTGATGATGAGAGGATATGCCTACAAAGGTGTGTCACATTAAATTAAGTTGTAGACACCAAGTGATTAATTAAGAGTGTGAACAACTGTGTTGTCAACATGACAACTCAATTGATTATGCAAACTCTAGTGTTGTAGACAAGATGTGATAAAATAGAGTTTCTTACTCCTATTTTGTCAACATGACAACTATGCAAACTCCTATGTGTCTAACCTAAGAAATAATAAAATAATGCATTTATCCTAAGTAAACTTAAGTAAAGTGTAAATAATAATTATTTACACTAATAGGATGGAGAGTGGAGAATGTGTATAGGCTCTTGGGCTATAAATAAAATAACCATCAAGTACCAATTTCCTTTGCCAAGGATGGATGATCTTATGGATTGCTTGAGTGGAGCTCAGTACTTCACAAAGATAGATCTCAATAGTGGCTATCACTAGATATAGATATGAGAGGGAGATGAGTGGAAGACTGCATTCAAGACCAAGGAGGGTCTATATGAGTGGTTAGTCATGCCCTTTGGATTGACCAATGCACCAAGAACCTTCATTCGCCTTATGAATGAGGTACTAAAGAATTTTTGGAAAAATTTGTTATTGTCTATTTCGATGATATTTTGATTTTTAGTAAGTCTTTGGATGAACATTTATTGCACATTTGTAATATCCTTGAAAGGCCGAGGGAAGAGAAATTGTTGATTAATTTGAAGAAGTGTAGCTTCAAGTCAAAAGGGAGTTAGTCTATTTAGGGTTTATTGTATTAGCTAAAGGTCTCAAAATGGACCTAGAGAAGGTGAAGGTCCTCATGGAGTGGCCTACTCCAAGGTCTACCACTGAAGTGAGGTCATTCCATGGTATGGCTAGTTTTTACAGGAAATTCATTAGGAATTTCAGTAGTATATGTACACCCCTAAATGAAATAATGAGGGGGGATAGAAAAGAGTTCAAGTGGACTACAACAGCTACAAGGAGTTTTGAATTGTTGAAGAAGGTGACAGAGCAACTTGTGTTGGCACTTCCAAATTTTAACAAAGTGTTCTAGGTGGATTGCGATGCTAGTGGTAGTGCTATTAGGGTTGTGTTGAGCCAAGAAGGTAAATCTATTGCCTATTTTAGTGAAAATTTGAATGATGTAAAGAAATATTATGTTTATGATAAGGAGTTCTATGCAATAGGTCAAGTCTTAAAGAAATAGAGGCATTATTTGTTGCCAAAAGAATTTGTCTTGTATACTGATCATTAGGCATTACAGTACCTAAATAGCCAAGGTAAATTGAATCAAAGACATTTGAAATGGGTAGAGTTCATGCAAAGCAATACATTTGTATTGAAACATAGAAATGGAAGGTCTAATAGGGTTGTAGATACATTGAGTAGGAGATAGTTATTGCTGAGAGTCACGCAGGTTGAAGTGGTTGGGTTCGATGAACTCAAGAATCTATACCTTGAGGATCTTGACTTTCCAAAGGCTTGGATGGCTTGGAAGTCTTGTAAAGAACCTATTACTCTAGATAGGACTAGGTGGCTAGATTACATGATTCAAGATGGTATGTTGTTCAAGGGAAGTCAATTGTGTATTCCAAGGAGTTCCATGAGGGATAACTTGATCAAGGAGAAGCACAATGGAGGGATGGTAGGACACTTTGGTCGACATAAGACCATTTCCATTATTAGAGAACATTACTTTTGGCCTCAATTGTCATAGGATGTGAAGAAGTTTGTGTAGAGTTGTCAAGTATGTCAAACAACCAAAAGATTTAGTCAAAATACTGGACTCTATTAGTCATTGCCTATTCCATCAAAGCCTTGGGAGGACATAAGTATGGATTTTGTTCTTGGATTGCCAAGGACATAGAGGGGTAATGATTCAGTATTTGTGGTGGTTGATAGGTTCTCCAAGATGGCATGCCATGCCACAAGACTCATGATGTAGTACATATTGTAGATTTGTTTTTCAGAGAGGTGGTGAGGCTACATGGTCTCCTAAAAAGTATTTTTTTTGATAGAGATACTAAATTTGTTGGGTATTTCTGGAGGACTTTGTGGAAGAAGTTGAAGATAGAATTGAAGTTCAGTTATGCACATCATCCACAGTGAATAGAAGTTTGGGCAATTTGCTGAGCTATTTAGTAGGAGATAAGCCCAAGGGATGGCATTTGATTCTACCAAAAGAAGAATTTGATTACAATAATTTTGTGAATAGGAGTACTGGTAGTTCACATTCCAAATTGTGTATGGGAGTAGTCTAAGGACTACACTAGAGCTGAGAAAGATAGAGCAAGGGGAGATGACAAGTGCTGAGGCAGAAGACTTTGGTCAACATGTTGAGAACCTACATGTGGAGGTACATGCACATATTTCCAAGATGAACCTATAGTATAAGGCTAGGGAAAATCAAAAGAGGAGACATTAGGAGTTCCATGTTGGGGATATGATTATGGTATACTTGAGGAAGGAACAATTTCTAGTGGGTACCTACAACAAGATGAAGATGAAGAAATTTGGCCCCTACAAAATTGTGAAGAAACGTGACTCAGGAAATGCATATGAGGTGAAGTTGCCACATGGGATTCACATTTCTCTTGTTTTCAATATTGTAGACTTAACAAAATATCATGATGATGGTGCAGATGAGGAGTTGATGTTGGAGTCATGTCCAATTCCTACTTCTAAGAGGGAAGAGATTGAAGAAATTTTGGATAGTCATATGGGTTGGAGTACTAGAAACACATAGTATGAAGAATATTTGGTGAAGTGGAAAGGATGACCAATAGAAGATTCCACTTGGATGTCTGTAGCGGAGGTTGCCCATTTGGGTTTTTTTCTACCAGCTATAAAGTGATAGGGTCACTTTTCAATCTACCCTAGGTGTCTAATGTAGGAGCATCCAATGGTGTAAGGGAAATCCTGTATCACCCAAAAATATGCTTAGTGTTAGTTTTTATTTAATGTATTTTCATTTCTGGATACCCATTTTGGTCAAATAGAGATTCCAACTCTCATAGTTTCACTATTGGTTTTTTGGGTTAGAGTTTTTGAGCACCTTGGGATACATGTCGATGTAGAAAATAGGTTATTTTTTAATTGAGACATAATTATGATGAGGTAGATGGTATAAGTTGGGGCGATGATTATACTTTTAATTTAAAGCACTCCAGAAATATAATCAAGTCAAAAGACTTTACGATTTGAAAGTTATTGTAGTTTTAAGTTGCTTGGAGATCCCCTAAGAGCACTTCAAAGTCATATTTGAGGCACTAAGTGGCCTCATATGGGCCTGAAAAATGGGGGATGAGAAAATCCTATTCATCGAGCTATAGAGAACTTGGAGAGATTTCAAGAAATGTAAACGGTTCGTCAATCGAAGTCCTGGATCAAAAGTTATGCCTTCTAGAAGTTGGACTACCATTTTTGGATTCTTCTAATTTTACACCGACTTTTGATGTGTTTTCTAGAATCTTCTATTTTGGTGATGGATGCCAAATGACATATTCTAAAATGTATTCCTAACACTAAACCTAATTTGGGTTACTTAAGGTCACTCCTGACATTGTAAAGGCATTTTTTGGTGGAGTTTGGGAGAAGGTACTGTGAGAAGGGTTCTCTCCAGAATCTGATAACATTGTAAGCCCACAGGATATGTCATGGAGTCTTTTTTTGTTGTAATAAATGTAAGAGCATATCACTTCTGATAATAATATTTCCCTTTTCTTGTTGTGTTCATTTTGTCTTGGATTGTACCCTCATCAAGTGGTATCAGAGCATACCTTCATCAACCTTTGTCAGTGGTATCAGAGCATACCTTTGTGGTTCTTCATCAAGTGTAGCATGAAATGAAGCCCCAAAATCTAAAACCCAAGAATCATCAACACTTTCTAAAGAAGGAATAAAATCATCCTCTTCAAATTTGTTACTTACCACATTTGTCTCCTTGTTCCCTTTTGGTTTATCTCCTTCATTGTTCTTTCGAGTCCAACAATCTTTCTTTTTATACCCTAGTTTCCCACAGTACCATCAATTTCTTGGTCCTCTGGATTGAGACCTCTTTCCCTTTGATTTTCCTCTTGATTTCCTATAGTTTCTTAAGGTATTAGACTTCTTTTAAGAGAACTATGCTTTGATACCAATTGTTGGAAGTTTATTGGGAAACTGAGATACTGAGGGGGGGTGAATTAGGATCTATAAAACTTTTGTCCTTCAAAACATCTTGACTACATTCACCATATTAATCATCTCATGTCTAGCTTATGCATAATATAACTCAAAATATCAAATGCTGAACTAAATCTAACTATGCATCACATCCATGAAATGTAAACACAATAGAAAATATTTTGGTAACCCAAAAACCCTCCAAGGTGAAGGTAAAACTAGGGTGAGATGACATCCATAAATCATCACTACTGTAGTAACAAAGTTACCCTATTAGGACTACAAATTTGATCACTTCTGATGATCTACCCTATAAGGGGTCTACCCTATTAAAAGTTTTACAAGACTATTAGATCTACCTTGATTAAGTCATTCATTTAACACTTATATTGAAGTAAGGAATATGTGAAGAGATTTATAAAGGTCTATTAAAACCACTCTATTAAGAGATTTACCCTGATTCAATCTACCAAATCTAATTCTGTACCTAATCCTTTGGTTTGCACTTACAATTTACCTTAATTGTATCATTAAGTCACTAACTTTGTTGCTTCACAACTTTCATTTATAGCCTCCTAAACCTAACTCCTTTACATAATACTTCACTTTTTTCATCTCATCTATATCAAAAAAGGGTTTGGATTTGACTATTTAAAGACATTTTTAGAATCTTCTAGAATAAGATCAATGATCTAGATGTTTCCCTTTTTCCTATTTATCTCATTGGCTATCCTTGATAGGGTTTGAAAGATCTAGAACAATATAAGAATAAATAGTTATATGTAGAAACAATAGAAGAAAACAAAAAGAACACAAATAACACACAGATTTAATATGGTTCACCCAAAACCTAGGCTGCATCCACCTACACAACCTTCAACCTTTCTATTATCTAGCAAAAATGTTCACTAATATTATAATGCATTATGCATCCCAACCTCTTATAACAACATTTTAGGGCAACCTCTAAAATCAATCATTTTAGGGTTTTTACAATTTCTATTTTATGTTACCGAAAAAAATATTAAAAATTTTCAAGGTGCCACAACTTCAATCCCCATTACATGATCAGCCGCCACAATATCAATAGTTCTCCCTTCATAGGGATCAGTGATCCATGTCAAAATGTATTACAACCATTATAACAAACTCTACGATCATTAAATGTTGTTTACATGTCGGCTCAAAATAGTTTACCTCAAAATTTGTACCATTTCAAGCATTCTTGTTCACTCTATGTTACTCAACACATATGGTCTCTGATGCTCAATCATAACTATTCTTCCTACTTTTACTCAGCCTTAACTAACTCAACTCTTTTTGTATGACTCGACATCTATATGCTTTGTTTGCTTGACACTTACTAAACTCTACTTATATGGAAGTGATCAACAATGAAAGACTTGCTCAACCCCTATAGAGCTTGCATACACAAGATTATTTACAAGTCTTTACATGACTCGACCTATATAGAGTAACTCGGTCGCAATGATGACTAACTGACTTTGCCTTATATATGACTAAGCATTTGACACTAATAGACAACAAAACTTAGAGAGAGCAACAATCATTACTAAAATGGAATCAACAATAAAATATATGGATCCACATGAACTCAAGGAGTATGCAAAACTCTTCAAGAGATGCAAAAATCTCAGCAAAGGGAGAAAAGACAACAAAGAGCAAGAAAATTGGTCAGCACTAGAGATAGCATTACAAAATTAGCCTCATACATAATATATGATCCAAATGTAGATTTGGTCAGTCAACTAACTATTTTAGTTGACAATATAAAGGAGCAACTAGGAGACATTGGGGTGGTAGTAGAGAATAAGATGGAAACAAAGAGAATGAAGATTCAAGTGTGAATGCGGTTGAGCTTTAAAAGGCCACATTCCAAGAAGTAAAAGAAGAAATGATTAAGAAATTGGAGGCCACTACACTAGCATTACAAAGATGTCTAATCCATGTTCATTCACACATGACTTAGAGAACAAAATAGAACAAACTCAACATGAGCTTTAGTTGATGCAAAATACATCTAATGTAGAAACTAATTCAACATTAGAATACCTATCTAAAGCTCGTCTTGCTAGTGCCTGGAATCAATACAATTATGTGTTTGACAATCTTTAATACCCTTTGTCATTGATGACAAAAAGGAGGAGAAAAAAATTAAAGGAAAAGGGAGAATACAATAAGGGAGAGAATATAGAAAGGGGGAGAAAAAGATAAAAAGAAGAAGATAGAGATAGAAGAGTATTCAAGAAGGCAAACAAAATCAAATAAGACAAGAGGAGTATAAGTGGAGTGAAGTGAAAGAAATAGAAGATCAGGAAAGGTAGGCAAGAACAAAGGAAGGAAGAATAATAAAAAGAATGAAGTACATAGGAAAGGGAAGAAGAAGACCCTAAGAAGAAAAATAAGTAATGATCAAGGTGACATGCCCATAGGGGGAGATCACCAAAAGAGGTGATAATGAGAATTCAACTAAGTCTTTATAGTGGTGTAAACCTCTCGACTGGTATAGTTGGATGAATGTAGATATAAAGGAATTATGAAAAGAGAGAAAATAATGGTCTAAAAGGTTTTGATATCAATGCTAAAAGGAGGAGATTTTTGGACTTGCAAATCTCTTTGGCATGAAGTTTGTAAATTGGTGAGGATAACACTTAGCACACCAATGTGTTTTCATTAATTGGCAATTTGTCAAGGAAAATGTAGATGTTACAAGGTAACACTTCCACCAATAGAAGAGTGAACTAGTATACGAGTGTATGGTAATATAGTCTAAGCCACGACCAGTAGACATGTAGGAAGGTTAGTTGATCACAGATCATATAAAGATGAGTCAACATGGATGTGACAAGATACAAGGTTAATCAGAGTTGATGTGATAGGGATACAAGTAGAAGTAACTAAAGGACACAAAGGATGTAAGCTAGATATAGGCTTACAGATGGATTGTTAGGGATACCAATCTAGGCTACTAGTAGGTTTCACAAGTTTTATGCGAACAACTCAACCTTGAAATCACAAATTTGAAATTGAGCAAGAATTTGTTTTGGGTAACTATGCCTAGACATTGCAATGTATAAAGCACTTAGACTTCATTAGTGAATTTGTTGATTTTGGAGAAGTTGAGCATTGCTGCTACTACCAAAAGAGTATTCACAATCTAGTGAAGAACACAGTTGCAGATAATAGTGTAATAGTAGATACATTGTTCTAAACAAAAAAAACAAAGGTGAGACTAAAGGGCTTATGGGGTAGGGAGAGAAAAGAAGAAGATCGGTGCATCTTCAAGAATACGCAACATAGATCTACAAGACAAGATAGTGCTATTGGGTAAAAGCACAAACCTGTGTCACCCTTATGTAAAGGAAAAGGCTAACAAAAGTATAACTGTTCACCTTCAATGACATAAAATTGGTATTATAATTTTGAATTTAGAAATGAAGTAAACTAATGAAATGTGTAGAAATATATGAATTTTAGGATTATAATTTTTAATAATTATTTGGAATAAGAATTGATATATTTTGCTAATTTTTATAGACAATTTTTTAGGTGCTAAAAAATGCTAAAATTAGGTGTCTAATTCCCACCATAAAATTATATGGAAATATTAAGCTTATTTTCCTTTGATTTCAAACTATATTATAGATAACATATTTATCTAGAAAAATTAAAAATAAAAATTGACTTTAGAACTATATTTTCTTTTTTATATAGATTGAAATTTCAACTCACTTGAAATTGATAGTTTTCATCTCCCACCACATTTTTCAATATATTCTAACTAGGAGAAAAATTATACATTCTAGAAGAGAACTCTCTTTTCTAGAATGTTATATAATTTTTTAGATTTTTTTTTAAATGATTTAATATTTTTTTCTTTCTCAAAACTGACATCTTTTCGAGTGTTAAAATATATGGTTGTGAATTCTTCAATTACAATATACTATATCTAATTAAAACACTATAAACCCTACATGAGTATATTCTTGACTCTGGGCTCTATAAAATGGTGTTTATATGTTATTAAAAAAAATTCATAAAAAATAGTAAGAATTGTCGAAATGCCACTTTTTCGAAATAATTTTATTTCTTTAGTAATTAGATACAAACTAGTATAAAATATGCATTTAATAGACATTTCCAATTGGAAAAGTGTGTGACCATATATAACTTAGCTAAAATAAATTTATCTAGATCGTATGTTTTAAAAATAAAATAAAATAGAAAGAAATACTCAAATTCATTCGTAAGTCAGCATGAAAGGTGACACAACTTTATATTTTTACCCTATTCAAAGATCATTCACTTAGATTTCTTTCTCACCATTGTATCTATTTATACACTCTTAATAAAGACAAGCTTTAGTAGAAAGCTTTTGTAAATCCTCTAATAAGATGTCTTTCAAAAAGAGATTTATATACTCTAACTAGGTAGCTTTCACAAATTTTTGTAATCATAATAGATTATAAACATTTTTTATAAAATGTGTTCCTAGAAGAAAGAACTTGTATTTCCTAACTTGAAAGCCCTTCGCATTCATACTCCTAGCTTTATATCAATTTATTGTATGTCCATCTTGTATACTACTAACTTATATATTCACCAAAGTGTATGAAAGATACCCTGAGAAGAACCTCTCTAACATTTTTTTATATAAGATAAAATATAAAATATCTATTAACTAATTTAAATTTTGTCAAAGGAAATAATTTAGAAGTTTTGTGTAAAGCTAAAAGATTAGATATTTGTAAATTGTTGATATGCTACATGGACACCATATTAAAAAATTGAACGTTTTCACTTTATAAATGGGAGATATGGACCTTTTAATTTGGAAAACGTGTAAGAAAGACATAACCACCTCCGTCTTTTGACGTGATGGTCTATTGCCCCAGTTAATCCGAAGTTACGTTTAGGTTTCTATAAGTGGATACTCTCTGACTTTGAAAGCAGGAAAAAGCAAATCAAGTATAGTTTTTATTAAGTACGACCGAATCCATTAGAATACAAACATCTACAATTATCTCATAATTCATTAGTCACTGAAAACAATGAAGAAAATATCCATTAAATGGGTCCACTTAAGGATTTCTTTCTGTTTAAAGTGTTGAATGAGAAAGAGATCTATTTCCAAGTGTGAGATTGGCATGGCCCTCCACAAATAGGAATGGAATAATTTGTGCTAAAAGTTTCATCCTTTGAACTTAGCGCACAACAGAGATAAATCACAACATCTTTTTTATTCAAGATACATCATTGTCCTTCAAATAATATTATCTCGTGCAAACCTATCTGTGGTGTCTTGCCAACTAAGATTTGGCACGCATTTAATAACAAAATTCTCTCTTTCTAAAAATAATTGAACAAAAATTATGTAGCTGCTTTAATTAGTTAATCATGTATGAAAAAAAAACCTTAATCTTTGACTTCACATTAAATAAGAAAAACAAAGAGATGTAAATCTGGATCTAAAGATAGTTTGTATTAGGAAAGTCACTTGACGAGATTTGAAATTCTGACCTTATTTAAGAACAAAAGTCCTGTGTCATAAAATACATGAATTATAAGTATAATGAAAAGTATATTAGATTACAGACAACAAAAAGATTGTCCCATTTTATTTCTATGACACAAACTACCTAATAATTACTCTTGAAGTACGGTCCCACAGTCTTGATTTGTCCTGCACAATAAGCCATAGAAGAACATAAATACAAAGAAAATGATTGAAGGTAACCAACAATCCCAAAAGTCTACAACATAATAAAAAATATGATGTAGCAATTAAAAACTTGTTGAGAGCGTGAGGTTGATGACTATTGCTTACGGTATCCCAGTAGAATAGATGTTACATCAACCATATTCAGCTGGCCCTCATGAGAGAGGGTTTCAAGTCCAGACGTCTCAGAGCATTTGCTGCAGCAAACACAACAAAACAAATTGATATAGATATATATCAGGAAACCATTGTTCATAAAATCCATCTACCATAAAATGGTCCGCTTACTAATAATTACATAAAAGGTGATCTATTAGAACATTCCCAGGAACAATGTTAAACGTACCTCCCGCTTGTAAATGTTAATCAGACAACCAATTATAAATAATCTGGAACTTTTAAATATAATTGAAAGCCCAGACTGAAAGCCATTCAAAAACGAAATCATCAAAAAGTTTGTTCATAAAAGTAGGATTGACCATAATAAACAATCCAAATCTCAGGGAGCAGTGGGGTCCACAATAAACAAACCAATGTCGCTTAAAGGCAGGGATGTACAGACTGACAAATATCCAAGGGCCACGAGAAGCCTCATATGGTTTTTTGGAGATCTTCTATGGTACCTACCTCCTTTGCAATCTTAAAGCTTAAATGGCTGATAACAGGGTAGCTTCCATTTACGATGCTAATAAATTGTCCGTTTTATGAAGTCAAAGTCCCCAAAATAAAAAAAAGCCTGGCCTATTTACTTCAACAGAATTCATAATGAAAAATTTAATTCTATTCATACACAAGTTTAAGTCAGCTATGGTAAATACACAATCATCACAGTAATTTGTGAAGCCTATTAGTTTGTTTTGTAAGATTATTTCTGTTTGGACGGATAAAATGCACAATGTACTGTTGATCAAATTTCAAAAAATTGAAAACATTATAGATTTTCTTGAAATTTTCAACATTTACTCTTTATGATCTCCATCTGATGAAAAACATAATTTAAAAAAAAAAACATATATATATATATATATATATATATATTTTAACAAATCTAGAAAATAAATAACCTATATTTAATGTATTTCATCTGAAACTGAGACGACACCATTTTCTATGGTACCTTTACAGTATTGATGAGAGTATATGATAAACCATCTGATAGCTTGGTCAGCTGTGGTAACCAAGCTCAGAGGTGGGGTTGTGAGATCAACCTCTCAGTTCCAGTGGTTTCTCAAGATGGGTCAAGTTATTAATAGTACCCTCTATAGCTCAGTAAGTTTCTCCAGCTCAGACCCAAGGGAATTTAAACTTCTATAGGCCCTGGATCCTCTACAAAACAGAAAACCACGGCTGATTGAAGGATCCTCTAGTAAACAATAAACCAAGAGCCAAACTAAACAAAAAGAGGCAAATCATTCATCGTACCGTCTCCAATTCAGCGAATTCTTGCTCAGATCTGAATGATCCGATACAAAAACCACCATTACGTCAGGTGATCGATGCTTTATAAAACAATGAAATACCCTGCATACAATAACCAAACTAAACTTGCCTAATCTTTGGTTGAACGCTCTGTACTCAGAGATGAAGAAACCCAATGATAAAAAACCTTCACTGGGGCAAAGGATCCTCTACAGAACAAAAATCACCATAAATCGATCCTTTACTCTGAATGCAAGAATGAAACTAAACCCCCCAAACATCAAATCTTTGATTGTGCCCTCAAATTTCAGAGCAATCTCATTCAAAGCCAAAGGCATGAGGTAAAAGACCCTCTATAAAAATTATCCTACAAACAATAGCCAAACGGAAACTAAAGCCAGAGACAGAGACTAAATTACCCTACAATCAATAGTCTTTTATTGTACGCTCTGCAATTTAGCATTTTTACTCAGACGATACATAGAGCCCTTGATTGGGGAAAAGGATCCTCTCTACAAAACAAAAAAACGCCATTAAATGGAGTTCCCCTGAAGACCAATAAACTACCCTGGGCCTGCATACAAGAGCCAAACTAAAGCGTAAAAAAGGAACTCAAGTTATCACATACACACCTAACATGTCGACGGTAGCAGTTTGATTATGCACAAAGATTACAATTCTCGACTCAAGATTGATCTCAACTGCTGTAACTCCGTCAGTTGTATGTTGCAAACTCTCGATCTGTGCTCTCTGTCTCTGCGGCTGGTATATGCCTCCAACTTGAAAGGTAGTCCTTGTCATTTTTGTGGATTTAAAAATAGTGATTGCGGTGGTGGGAAGCGAGCTTGCCGAGTACTATACTGCTTCAAAGGCTTGGGGGTGTAATGAAAGGATTTTACTGGCTTGTGAGATAAAAATAGGGATGATTTCACAGTATTCTGGGCTAAAATGCGGGGCTACTGGTGGGAAAATGAAAGAATTTTATGGGGTTGTAAGTTGAAATGGGGTTATTGATTGAAAAAATGAAAGGTTTTCACAGGGTTGTAGGCTAAAATAAGGGTATTGGTACAAAAAGGAAAGGATTTCATAAGTTTTACTAAAATGGGTTATTGGTGAAAGAAAGAAAGGATTTCACAGATTTGTAGGGTATGATGAAAAATGGAAGGATTTCACAGCTAGGACTAAAATTGGAGTACTGATGCAAAATAAAAGGATTTCAAAGATTTGTGGGCAAAATGGAAGTACTGGTGGAAAAAATGAAAGGATTTCACAGGCTCATCAGCTCAAATGGAGATAATAGTCCACAAAAATGAAAGAGATTCACAGGCTCGTGCTATAAAGATGGTGATCTTGGTATAAAAATGAAAGAAATTCAGAGGCTTATGCTATAAAGATGGGGATACTGGTGAGGAAAATGGAAGGATTTCACAAGCTCGTGGACTAAAATAGGGATGCTGGTTGAAAAAAATGGAAGGATCTCACAGGGTTGCAGAATAAAAATGAAGATTGGCAAAAACAAGAAAAGAAAAGATTTTAAAGACTTCTGGACTGAGAACAGAATACCTCAGAGTCTGAAATTATATACCTTAAACAACATATTAGTTTTATAAAAAGTCAGTTAATTTTGAATATTTAACAATTTTAGATTAAAACCAACTTTAATATTTCAATTAACTTCACTACAAACCTACTTAACTCACACATTCTGAATTACCATAATGTTGATTCGGATGGTTACAACTATGAAAAGATAAGATAATTAAGATTCCTCATTCTGCCGTAGAAGATGGAGAAGGCGGGGGTAAAGATGCCGGAACCGCCATAAAAAAGGAGAGGTACCCAAAGGTTTTCGGGGATTTAGGTCAAATTCCTGCTCACCTAAAATTAAAAACATGACATTTTGGCGTGAAAATGACTCCTGGTTTGATTCAGAATCGTAGTCATCTCTGAATTTCAATCTAATTTTTCGATAAATTGAACCGACACGAGTCCCTGCCACAATCGGGCGCTATATTAACGCGGATTATGAAGATGGATATGTCTTTTTGAATGTCGACACTCATCAATTAAATAAATAATGTGAACCCATTCAAAGATTGTTGAAAACGAATGTGTTAGTAAATGCATTAGTTAACTATTATAATTCTTCATTTTATTTTGTTAATTAAATTAACCTAACCTAAAGGAAGGTTACTTGTAAACGAAGAAATAAATTAAGCCATCTATCCGTTGCGGAAGAACTGGCGGGGAAAAGTTGTGCATCCAAAATTGACAGCCGACGTATGTTTGGTTTTATGAAATTCATTAGAGGTGCTCATAATTACTAGCTATATATACCTCTATATATATTATGCCGAGAGTAATCGTTCTCGAGGCGCTTATTTTTATTTAATCCCAAAGTTATTTTAATCGAAGTTGGGATTAATGAAAATAAAAATAGGCGCCTCGAGAACGATTACTCTCGGCGTAATATATATAGAGGTATATATAGCTAGTGGCAGTCGCGGCGCAATAGGAAAAATATTTACTTTTTATTTTTTATTTTGATAAAGTTACTATAAAATTGTTAATTAATTTTTAATTAGAGTTGTATGAAGTTAGTATAAAATTATGCTTCAAAATATTTTTAAAAATTTAATATAAGGAGTTTAATATAGATTAAAAATATATTTTTTATTTTTGGGATATTGTAATGTAAAATGTTATAGTCATACATAGATATATGGTTAGGGACAAAGTTACCATTATAGTTAATGTTAACCTTAGGGATATAATTAGGGTTAGGGTTAGCATTAGAGTTAGGGTTGGAGTTAGGGTTAGGGTTTGAGCTATGGTTAAGGTTAGGGATAGAGTTATGGTTATGGTTATTGTTAGAGTTATGGTTATGGTTTAGATTAGAGTTATGTTTATGGTTAAGGTTAGGGTTAATGTTATGGTCATGGTTAAGGTTAGGGTTAGAGTTATGGTTATGGTTATGATTAGGGTTAGTGTTAGGGTTATAGTAAGGCTAACGTTAGAGTTATGCGCATGGTTAAGGCTAGGGTTAGAGTTATGCTTATAGTTAGGGTTAGGGATAGGATTAGAGTCCAATTATGGTAGAGTTAGAATTAGGGTTAGAGTTAGGTGTAGAGTTATGTTTATGGTTAAGGTTAGGGTTAGAGTAATGCTCATGGTTAAGGTTAGGGTTACGGTTAAGGTTTGAGTCAAATATTATTTTAAATTTAATATAAGGAGTTTAATTTAGATAAAAATATATATTTTATTTTTGGGATATTGTAATGTAAAATGTTATAGTCATACGTAGATATATGGTTAGGGACAAAGTTAGGGTAAGGGTTTGAGCTAGGGTTAAGGTTAGGGTTAGGGTTAGATTCTAATTATGGTAGAGTTAGATTTATGGTTAGAGTTAGGGGTAGGGTTAAGGTTAGTGTTAGGATTAGAATTAGGGTTAAGATTAGGATTAGAGTTAGGGTTAGGATTAGGGTTATAGATAGGGTTAGGGTTAGGGTTAGGGTAAGGTTCTAGGTTAGGGTTAGGGCTAGGGTCAGGTTTAGGGTTAGAGTATGAGTTAGGGTTAGAGTTTGAGTTAGGGTTAGGGTTATAGTTTGAGTTAGGGGTAGACAAAGCATTATAATTTGGGTTAGGATTAGGGTTAGGTTTAGGGTTTGAGTTTGAGTTATGGTTAGAGTTAGGGTTAGAGCTAGAGCTAGAGTTAGAGTTAGGGTTAGAATTAAGGTTAGTTTTAGGGTTTGAGTTACCAATAGAGTTAATTTTATAGTTGGGTTAATGTTAGAGTTAGGGTTAGGGTTAGAGTTTTGAGTCAAGGTTAGGGTTAGAGTTAGGGTTAGGGTTAAAATTAAAATCCAATTATGGTAGAGTTAGATTTACAGTTAGAGTTATGGGTAGGGGTAGGGTTACGCTTACAATTAGGGTTAGAGTTAGATTTAGGGTTAGGGTTAGGTTTATATTTAGAGTTAGGGTTATATATAGAGAGAGTTATATCAATGTTAAGGTTAGGGTAAAGGGATTGAGTCAGAGTTAAGGTTAGAGTTAGGGTTAGGGTTAGGGTTTCAGTCAGGATTAAAGTTAGGGTTAGGGTTAGAGTCTAATTATGGTAGAGTTAGATTTACAGAAAGAGTTAGATTTAGGGTTAGAGTTAGGGGTAGGGTTAGGGTTAGGGTTAGGGTTAGAGATAGGGGTAGACAAAGGGTTAGGCTTAGGCTTAGGGTTAGGGTTAGGGTCAAGGTTAGGGTTAGGTTTAGGGTTAGAATATGAGTTACGGTTAGAGTTTGAGGTATAGTTAGGGCTATAGTTTGAGTTAGGGGTAGACAGAGTATTAGAATCCTAGCTACGATTAGGGTTAGGTTTTGGGTTACGTTATGGTTACGGTTAAGGTTAGAGTTAGGTTTAGGGTTATAGTTATAGTTAGGGTTAAAGTCCAATTATGGTAGAGTTAGATTCAGGGTTACAGTTAGTGGTAGGGATAGGGTTACAATTATAGTTAGGGTTAGGGTTAGGGTTAGAGTTAGAGGAAGGGTTATATTTAGAAGTTTTCTTATGGTCATAGTTATAGTTAGGAGGGGAGTAAGGGTTGGGATTTTAGATTATATTTATTATTATATAAGGTGCCCTATATAATAATATGTATATTCCCACGCTCATGGATAAGGTTAGGGAAAGAAGTAGGACTGTGGTTATTAGTGTTACATTTAGAATTTCATTTAGGAGGGCATTGTGTGCTATTTTTTTCCCCCTATTCAACCCATCACTGATGTCTGATCTGAGAGACCTTAAATGGGATAGGTTCTTTGCAGAGGGTTAACATCGCTAAAGTTGGCGGCTAACATTTTGCGTTGGCTCGGTTTCTTCATTGACCACGCTGGATCATTTTTTCTTGGTCGGGTTGATTCATGCTGCGAGATTCGATAACTCTTATTTCTTCGCGAGCTATCTTCCCATCTTCCCAAAAGTGCAAGATGTTGCCATGCATTCCCATTCTAAGGTTTATTTATATGCTAGTGTCTTCGAAACACTCTAAAGCCTAGAATTGCACAAGATGCTGCCATGCATCTCCATTCTGATGCATCGTCATGCTACATTGTTTCTTCAATTCTCTGAAGCCCAAAATTGCATCATGCTACCACACATTGCCTTTCCAACATTTCCTCACTCCACAATGCTTTCATGAGTCTTTAAGACCCAAAATTGTGCCACATGGAGGGGGTTCATACCTTTTGTGCTATCTGCTTCGTTTGTTGGGAGGAATCTCTTCACTACATCTTAGTCATCCATTGGAAATAAAGCCAATCTTGATCGACGAATGTGACTTAATCCTTCATTGGGAGGAGTTTCCTCGTTGCATCTCAGTCATCCTTTTTGAGGGGAGAATCTACATTGACGGTTGCGACTTAATCCTTCATTGGTGAGGATTCACGATGCATCTATGCCATCTATTTCGAGAGGAAGACCTTCATCGATGACCATCATTCATTTTTGGGGAAACCAAATTCCCCCTTGGGATCAACCTTGCATTTTTTGTGGGAGGTTAAGACATCATGTTATCTCTTTTCATAGTTTTTTGCCAGTGACATGAATGTCTTTCCTCTTCTTTCCATGAGTCTCCATTCTAGCGCCTCCTTAAGCTGCATTGTTTCTGCAATGCTCTAAAGCCCAAAATTGTATCATGCTACTACATGTCACCTTTATGAAATTTCCTCACTCTGTAGTGCTTTCACAAGGCTCCAAGACCCAGAATTGTGCCATGTAGCGGGGGTCCCCACCTTTCGTGCTATGGTTACAATTTAGATTTTAGAGTTATGGTTAGAATCAAGGTCAATTCTAGAGTTTATAGAATATTTAGAGTTAAGATTAGGGATTAAATATACATGAGGGTTAGCATTGGGTTGTATGATAATTACAGTTAGGATTATAGTTAGATATATCATTTAGATTAGGTTTTAGTAAGGGTTTAATTAGACTTAAGATTAGGGTGAGGATCAAGGTGAAGTCTATATTAGGGTTCATATCATGGTAGGATTGAAACTAATGTTAGGGTTAACATTGAAATTATGATTAGGGGTAAGGTGAAGATTTATATTTGGTCATGATTGTGGTTTGTGCTAGGATTAGGGTCTAAGCTATGATTAATTTTATGATTGTACCTTTAGGGTTAGGGTTTTGTTTAAGTTTATGATTATGGTTACAACTATGGCTTATGGTTCAAGTTTAAAGTTGGGAATGTGATTAGGATCAGGGATTAGTAAATTTTTTAAGAGTTCGGTTATAGGTTTACACCATGGTTAGGACCTTGGGACTGGATTTAGAGTTTAATATCATGGTTATCCATATAGGTAGGTTTAGGATTTTGATCAATATATTGGAGTTTTTTTTTACATTATGGTTAAGGGTTAGATTTTAGGGTTAGGACTATAACGAATATTAGTGTGTAGGTTTTTGGTTTAGATTATGGTTTGGACTGAGATTTTTGTTATATCAATAGGGATATGTTTTAGTGCTATAATTATAGTTTAATGTTGGATTATAGTTATATTGTACATCATTGTTGGGGCTAGGGCTAAGGTAGGGGTTGTTTTTAGGGTTAACTAAGGATGACAATTAGGATGGTTTATCTTTTCAAGTAGAAAAAAAACTCATATTGATTCAAAAACAAAGAAATTATACTTCGAAATTTTTTTTCTATGTCATAATAGATTCATTTATTTTAATTATTGTATTAGTTAATTAGTTGTTTGATGTTTCAAAGTAAACATGGCTTATTTTATTTAAATTTAAATAATATTATTGTTTTGAATTGAATTTAGCTTAATTGTTAATGATCATATTTATATTTCTAATATTAACTCCAATTTGATCAAAGACCAAATATATTTTTGGTATTTTTGTAAACGAACTTGCTTAACACCTCCCTATTTCAAAGTTAATAAAATATCATTTCTATTGTCTTAGATTTGAGAGTAAGTATATTAAATAAGTAATAATAAATGAACATTATGATTAATATATTTCTAAAATAAAAATATATTACTTAAAAACTTGTTTACTTTAAATGAATAAAGTACTCATTTACTTGTAAATTTTAAAAATAGAAATTAATCTACATGTATATAAAATATTTATTCTTTTTCCTATTTGCATACAAATTAATTAAAATCTAAACTTTAAACTACATAAATATTTTTAAAATATATATCCATCAATAAATAGTTTAGAATAAAGTAAAATCTAAAAATTAGACACATATAGAATCTTTTTAATTTCTATATACATGTTTTTCTAAGTTATTTCTACAAACATGCAACTGATATTTCTATTATCCATTTTTTTCCATTCTAAAAAAATCTAGATGTAAATAGAATTTTTTTAGATGCATGCAATCTTTCTAATTTTTTCTACATACATATATTAACATTTCTATTTTATATTTTTTTTTTACATTATGGTTATTTCAATCAAAATATGTAGATGTAAATAGAATTCTTTTCAAAAAAAATTATTTAAATTTAAATAAAATTATTGTTTTGAATTGAATTTAGCTTAATTGTTAATGATCATATTTATATTTCTAATATTAACTCCAATTTGATCAAAGACCAAATATATTTTTGGTATTTTTGTAAACGAACTTGCTTAACACTTCCCTATTTCAAAGTTAATAAAATATCATTTCTATTGTCTTAGATTTGAGAGTAAGTATATTAAATAAGTAATAATAAATGAACATTATGATTAATATATTTCTAAAATAAAAATATATTACTTAAAAACGTGTTTACTTTAAATGAATAAAGTACTCATTTACTTGTAAATTTTATAAATAGAAATTAATCTACATATATATAAAATATTTATTCTTTTTCCTATTTGCATACAAATTAATTAAAATCTAAACTTTAAACCACATAAATATTTTTAAAATATATATCCATCAATAATTAGTTTAGAATAAAGTAAAATCTAAAAATTAGACACATATAGAATCTTTTTAATTTCTAGATACATGTTTTTCTAATTTATTTCTACAAACATGCAACTGATATTTCTATTATCCATTTTTTTCCATTCTAAAAAAATCTAGATGTAAATAGAATTTTTTTAGATGCATGCAATCTTTCAAATTTTTTCTACATACATATATTAAGATTTCTATTTTATATTTTGTTTTTACATTATGGTTATTTCAATCAAAATATCTAGATGTAAATAGAATTATTTTCAATAAATCTAGATGTTTATAGAATTCTTTTAATTTTTTACATACATAAAATCTTTCTAATTTTTTTTCTACATACATAAAAGAATAATTTCTATTTTCTATTTTTTTTAAAAAGCTATCATAAAGATTGATAAAAAAATTGATTGCATATGCATTCTTTAGTTTGTGCACTAAATGCACAAAATAAATTGTATAGATTAAAACTTCCCGTGCTGGGCACGGAAATATACAATAGAAATATCAGTTACCAAGAATAGTCGGCCATAAGCAATCAAATCTTAAACTCCACAAAATTTCTTGCAAGCAATCTTTGTTCTGTCTTCGGCTGAAAAGGAAAAAAAGAATTTTAGATCTGAGATTGTTTAGATTGCCCTATTCGATTCAAAAAGCCATGGAAGTCACCGCAATTACATCTCCAAGAGGCCTAATCTGCCTTGATTCAGTACCCACATGCTTATCTCCACGAAAAACTCTGCACAGGTCCTCCAGTGGCCTCAATTTCGGTCATATGAACAGAATTGTAAATCTAAATGAAATTAATTAAAATTGAAATATAAATCAAAGTAGAATATTATAACTAATTTTGAATTTCAATTTACTTCTACATCTAAATCTAAATGAAAATGTAAATAAAAAATAGAAATCTCACCTGCAAAAATGTTACTCCAAAACTTCAATTTACTCCTATTCAAAAACTCCAATCTAATCCTCCAATAACCTCCACCTCTTCCTTCCTGCAAAAACATAAAATGAAAATGAAATGAGGAGCCTTGGTTTTATAACTTCTTAGAGGCTCCTCATATCCCCCAACAGACGTCTCTTCACATTCCACGAATTTGTTTCAAATTCCCCCACTCCCCGCAAAAAAAAAAAGCATGAATGTGCATGCAAAATTATATTTAACAAAAAAAAAATCATATTGAAATTATTTTTTCGGGCCCTATTTTTTCGAGCCCTACTTTTTTGGGCCCTACTTTTTCGAGCCTATTATTTCGGCCTCCATTTGGCTTCCTATTATTTCGGCCAGCTATTATTTCGAGAATTCTTTTTTAATATTTAATCTGAAAGTTTGTAACTGCTCCCAATTCTTTTTTATTGACAAGAAATCTTGGCATATTCCCGTGCTGAACATTTGTGTTGCCATTGTATAGAACGCCTCTCGGCGTAATTATTATTATTAATAATTGTAGAGGAATATAGGGCAGTAGGCTCCTTTAAACTTTGTACTCACCTCAAATCAAACCACAATCCAATTCTTTCTTCTCGCCTGCGGGTGGCGACAACTTTTTTTAACATTTTTTAATACGTCAATTTAAAACCCACTATAATTATATCCTCCTAGTTGCCATTGAAAACTCGCTTTTTAAAAGGGTATGAAACGTGTACATGGTGTGTCCCCCACCGTAATGAATATAGAAATCTGGAAAGATTCTTATAGGATAATTATATTTTGTAATTAGAAATTTCTCATAGGAGGAATTCTTATCCATTCAACTTTTTTCACTTGCAATTACTATTAAAAAAAATATTTTAATAGTACAGTTTAAAAATAAACAAAACATTATTTAGTTGACATTTGGTTGGCAATGATTAATTTTGACAAGGGATAAAATATTTTCACGTGAAACATAAATGATTCAAATCAAAAGATTGGAATTGTTCTATGAATGGAAAGACGATGACATTAAATGCTCATTAATGGTCATCTTTATACGAAGAATTCTTACTCAAAAAAGTGCATTTGAAATGAAGACGTTATGCTCATTTCATTGTGCACAAAAGGCTTGTAGGGCGTTGTTGTCAAAGCCCTCGCTTCACTCACCCTCATGATTTTACGCTATAGGTTTAGGCAAAGGGTTTTGTTGCTCGTCTAATTGTAGCTCTTAGGAAATTTTTCACAACTTATTTTTAACATGCTTCTTAACTGTGTTGAAATGGTAGCTTGGAAACAAGGTATGGACATTGGGCAAACCATAGCAATTAATGGTGGAAGTCTCCATGTCCAACCAACATAATCCCATTAGGGCTTTCCTTCTACCTTGCCCATTTGTCTGTCGATTTGCAGAATTTATGTATTGTGTATTAAATTCTTCTGCATAAAGTCTTCATATTTTTAAAAAAGCCCAAAAAATTATATTGTTATTCAGTTTGGAGTTTATATGCTTCAACGATTTGAATTGTTGTACAAAGAGACATCTTCATTTATTTTACCTTGCGAAGCAAATTTACAATATCATATGTTAAACTTTTTGTTTAACAAATGTTCTTTTGCAATTTCTGTGGAGCAAGTGTTGTGAATAGTCTACCAACCCCAAGTTGTTTTTTGCATTCGATCAGGTACTCAAAGGTCATCTATGTTTTGGTGTTGTTTAACTTTGTATTTTCATCATTCATTTTATTCTCATGTAATTTATTTATTGTAGTATATTTTGATTGTTACTAATTCTATTTTCAAAATGGTATGGAAAACTATTCATCCCTAGAGTTTGAAAAGGCCCTTTGACATAACACGTTCTTTAACTATTAAAAAAAATTACTATATCAATATGGGTTTATCTTAGTGAGGCAGATGCTTCTTGTATATATATAATTGATGCTACGAAGACCTCACCAAAAAATCGGCCCTCTGTGTTAATGAAGAGATTGTCAATAACATTAAGACATGCAGAAACACTCTTCCACATTTGCCTCAATAATTTATAGTAAGATAACAAAATAATGAGCATATTTGTAACCCCAAAATGTCTCCCTCTTGGTAAAGATAGAAAGCATTGGGGGTATATAAACCATTTGGATTATCTTTAACATTTATGATTTAATAAGAGGAAATTCATCACCATCAGTGACATTCTTAAATATGAATTCAATTATTTCTTATGTCAAGTACATAAACATACATATGTGTCTATATTCATATATCCTTGTGTTTTTTATTTTCATAAATCTAAGTTGATAAATGTGACAACTCATATACTTTTAGTTTGAAATTTCTACAATCTTATTCTTGTTCAACGAGTGATGATAGAAACATAGATATATTTCTAGCTTCCACTAATATTTGAGTCAAAAATAAAAATGATTTAGTAGCATCTTCCTCAACTTTTCCACTCATATAGAGTCTATGTCTGTCCCATCTCTTCTGTGTACATGAGATATTAGGTGGAAGATATAAATATGGAAAAAAATGCAATAGCAACATGGCATCAAAGAATAGTAGTAGTACTATACAATATTTTAAAGATATTATAAGGATAAGAATAGTAGCAGTACTATAATAAAATTACATATAACATGACAATAGTATAATGGTAATAAAATTATTCATGGCAGCATTGATAGAAAGAACCATTACAATACTATAAGATCACAAAATATATCATCCAGAATAGTATACTAACAATTAAATTATTCATCACAACCTTGACAGGAAGAATAGTTAAAATACTATAAGAGCACAAAATATATTATTATTCAAATTCCCATCTAGTGGTAGACAAAAAAAGTACTTACTAACTAATTCATACCTATGGTCTTATGTTTCTTAAGTTTAAAGCACAAATGAAATTGATGCACACTTCTCTCTTCTTCGTCATTTTTACTTTAAAATGTGTTATGCCTTGCATACGCGTCCCTACTTTTTGTGAGCAAAAATTTGGGTCCCCTCTTTTCACTTTTGACTTACCTCATTTGGGGTAGGTTCCTTTGTTTGGTTTTAGTTTTTTATCTTTAGATTTTCATATCCCTATCCAAGATATGGGACCCTTATGTGTTGAAGAATAAAGTGAGGATTCCTAGCCTCACAGCAAGAAGTCCTTGGTCTCTATAAAAGTTACTCTCGAACCATGTGGGAATCTATTCTCATGTGTCCTCAATGGCAGGGGGAAATTTATATGATCCTTAGGCTAGACGTGTGGCAATCTTCATTAATAAAAGGCAAGTACAATTAATGTGCCCTTTTAGCTATCATGACTAACATGTTATATAAAATGCATAAAGGGATTAATTGTCACTTTGTTCAATAATCATAATTGTGCTCTGCAAGGAAAAATATCACTCGGGTCATCACCTTGCCTAGAAGTGTTTGTTCTGCAAGTCCATGAAGGTGTCTTTTCAAGGCCAAGCTAGTTCTGGTTCACCTGCGAACATGGACACATTATGGTATTGCAAAACTCCCCCGCCCCAATGTTCTTGGTTGGTTGTTTTGTCTCACCTTTGTTGCATTTCTTATTGTCTGCAATTGATGTCTTATGGGTCCTTTTTGCAGAGTATGTTCTTTCTTTCATTTGCTTCCATGTCTTTATTTTTTATTTTTCTCACCGCTTTGGCATGGTTTTTGTGATCACGCGGCTCCTCCTTCAATCAAAGTCATGTGCCATTTTTCATCATTTTTGTTGACATTTTTCCTCATTCGCTATAGTTGCTTCAGCTCCACTCTTTGTGTGTTGTTGAGATGGTTTTTGTGTTCCTTTAATAGGTTGAGTTAGGCAGTCTAGACTTTGGGTTCCTATAAAAGGTGCCTGGAATTCATAGTGAAAAACTCATCCCATTAATGGAGGGCATCGTCAGTTCCATGAGTATTGCATGGTTTGCTAGTCCGAGCTCCATTTCCTCTAGTTTTTCTGAGCACTTGCTCTACCAAGAGGTGGTCTCTATCATCTAGGTACTCTCGGGTACCTTGTTTTGGTCTTGGTTTTTGTGTGAGGTAGGATCTCACTAAGTACTTACTAACTGATTCATTTGTGCTTACTAACAATACAAATATCATATCATTCATAATATTTTAATATTATTAATTATCTTAACAATCATTATTGCACTATATTTAGTGTATGTGAGATTGTTTTGAGAAATAAAATTTAGAGTAAAAATGATGAATATGTAAATCGTGGAGAATTCACCACTTAGGATTTTATTGTAATTTTCTATTTGCTCGAAATAATAGTTTGCTATTTATCTTTGTTATTTATTATTCCAAATTTATTTCCCTCATTTACTATTTTGTTTTCAATTTAAACTTACATTAAATTTTTAGAATAATTTTGTCCCATTTATAATTTTTGCAATATTTGTATTGAGAAAATAAATATTCTTAATTCTTGTCTTAGTTATATATAGAGTTATTGTCAAAAATTTAAAAAAATTATTGGCGTATCTACAAGGTTATTGCTTGGAATTTCTAGTTTTTTTCCTCCCCTTTGTATTATTGGAACTATATGTTAGAGATGATTAGGAAGAAGGAATTATAAAAAAAAACTTGACCAATAATAACTAATTAATTTTTCTGATTGTGAAAAAATTTAATCCTCCTTAATGTATGTAACATAATTTTTTTTATAAAAATTATAATATGTGAAATACAAAATATTTTTTTATAATTATTGATTTCGATATCAGATTAATTCAAGGAGGTTATGTACTAGTCTATATATTCCATATTCTTCATCTTCAAATACCAAGTAGAAAGTTAATATTTCAATTTAATGTATTAAAGTAAATCATTTGTAAACTTTATTTTCTATTTATATATCATATTTATGTATAATCAATGGTTGAGGCCTAAAAAATGAACAAATCACAGCTCATAACAAGAAAGATAGCATATCAATCTCCCTTCAATCCAAAGGTACAAGAAACCAAGTCTTGCACAAATATTGCTTCAAATGGCTTAATAAAAAGAAACAATGAGAACACAAAGAAGCCAGTGAAAAAGATGAGACAAATTTGGAGAAAAAAGGCTCCCTTAACGGTGGCCCTTGTCAATCATGCTTGTCCTCTAATCAAGGAGGGGAATCTTGATATAAATGTTCTAGAAAGATGACAATTATGGTTAGAATTTATTCTTTCACTCTCAAGCAAGGTGAAATTAAGAACTAGGTTTACCAAAATTGGAAGGGATCGAAAGAGGTATTGTTTCTTGATAAGGACCCTTCATTTTTACAGTTTTATTTAGATAGGATTCACATAGAGATTTAGCACACAAATTTAAAGGGTGATTCTACAAAGGCTTTGGATTGATTACATTTTCATATTTGCCTAATTTTATCCCAGATTCCAGTATGTGTACTTTTATGACCTTTGGTTAGTAATTCTTGGACTTCCTTTAGAGTATAGAGACCTGGCATTCATGGAATTATTAGGAAACAAAATAGGGATCTTTGTTAAACATTATTTAATTCCCTTTGAACAAGTTCATCTGCTTGTCTAGTTTTCTGTTCTATTGTGATCCTCAAGCTCTCTTCCTTCAAAGATTTATATTCACTCACATTGGCATGTGTGGCATCAGGAGATTAAAGTTCAAAGCAAAGATGAAATTCATGCACACTTCTCACTTCTTGGTCATTTTACTTCAGAGTGTGTTATGCCCTGCATACACATCCCTACTTTTTGTGAGCAAAAAGTTCGGTCCCCTCTTTTCTCTTTTGACTTACCTAATTTGGGGTAGGTTCCTTTGTTTGGTTTCAGCTTTTTAGTCTTCATATTTTTGTATCCCTGTCCTGGATATGGGACCCTTGTGTGTGGAAGAAGAAAGTGAGGATTCTTGGCCTTAGGGTATGAAGTCCTTGATCTCCATAGAAGTTACTCTCAAATCATGCGAGAATCTATATATTCTCGTGTGTCCTTGATGGTAGGGGGATATTTCTATGGTCCTAAGGCTAGATGTGTGGCAATGTTCATTGATGAAAGGTAAGTAAAATCAATGCACCCTTTTAGCTATCATGATCAACATGTTATTTAAAAACCTAAAGGGATTAATCGTCACCTTGTTTGATAATCACAATTGTGCTCTACAAACAAAGTTGTCAATCAAGTTGTCACCTTTCCTAGAAGTGTTTGTTTTGCAAGTCGATGAAGGTGTCCTCTTCAAGCTAATCTAGTTCTGGTTCATGTGTGAACAAGGATGAGTTATGGCATTGCAATACTCCCCCACCCCAATGCTCCAAGTTGATTATTTTGTCTCATCTTTGCTACATTTCTTTTCATCTGCAAGTCATGTCTTCTAAGTCCTTTTTAAGGAGTACATTTTTTATTTACTTTTTTCCCTTGTCTTTATTTTGTGTTTTTCTCACTGCTTTGGGGTGGCATTTTGTGGTCACATGGATCCTCATTCAATCAAGATCATGTCCCACATTTCATCATTTTTTTTGTTCGTTGTTAGGCGGAGCCACTTTAGCTCCACCCTTTGTGTGTTTTCAAGATGGTTTTTATGTTTGTTTAACATGATGAGTTAGGCAGTCTAGACTTTTGGTTTCTATAAAGGGTGCTTGGAATTCATAGTGAAAAAATCATCCCATTAATGGAGGGCATTGTCAATTTCATGTGTGTTTCTTGGTCTAGTAGTCTGAGCTCTATTTCTTCTAGTTTTTCTAAATACTTACTCTACCAAGACATGGTTTTTTTCATCTAGGTACTCTCTAGTACCCTATTTTGATCCTGGTTTTTGTGTGAGGTAGGATCTCACTGGGTGAGATTCTTTTGCTCGAAAAAAGAAGTTGTACGCATGCCTCCATGGATGTCTAGGTGGTGGTTTTTGGTTGTGAAAGATGAAACTATGGTTATGTTGTCACTACTATATACACATGTATGACCTCAACCTTGGTAGGATTAGCAGTAGCTTATTTAGCATTGCACCGATGGCTCAATACCATTCTGGGTGGCGGTGAGTGGTGGTTTTCTACTTTATTTGTCTACTTGAATGCAACATTCCTCCTTGGGTTGAGTGTCTTGCATCATTCACAACATATTTTTTGGTATTTTGAACTTGAATGGCTGTCACATCAAAGGTACCTAGCATTTATTAATCCCATGTTTCATGCGAGTGGATGTTTAATAGTGTTGAGGTTATGTGTCTTACATGTATTGCATAGTATTGTTATATTGTATTATGTAATGTTGTACCTAGGAGCACCTAGATGGGCATGCAACATGGAAAGTTCTCATGGGATATGCTTGATGAGTTGTATTGTAACATTGTGATAATATTTGATGTAATTATTTAATATTGGGGAAAATAATTAAATGTCAAATATTAAATGTGGGGTCAATGGGTTAGGTAGCACATGGTTTATGTAATACAACTTGTTGGTTTTGTGGGACTTGCTACTATATAAGGAGCCACAAGGGTAGTTTTCAAGACAAGACAAAAAGGGAAAAATGAAAGAGTTGAGCAAGCCAAGGCTTGATAGGTTAGCTAAGGGAGCGTTTGTGAAGGTTGGAAGCATGGGATGGGACGTGTGGATTCATGCATGCTTGCATGGATTGCTTGATTGTGGCTATGGCTTTGAAGACTTCCATGGTTGTATTGCAATGGATTTTTTTTTAAATAATACATGGAGATGGATGCTTTTGGAGGCTAGGTTTTTTCCCTCAATGAGAGTTTCCCAAGGTATATCTTGTGTCACATTTTTGTGGGTATGTTGTCTGTTCTCTTGCATGTGGTTGTCAATTACATATATATTTTAGATCTATTATGAGTTACATGGAAAAAATTATATTCTTTGTTACAATTTTCCTTACAAGTGGTATAAGAGCTATGGTTTTATTGGTGTAACCCTAGATTGAATCCATGGCAATGCATGAGATGATGAAAGAAAGGGCAAGATATATGGGGTTTTATAGGTTGTTTATTGCAGCTATGAGGGTTTTGGATTTTTTGTTATGATTAGGTGTTGGTAGATTTTGGGCATGTGAAATTGTTGGACAAATTAATTTTTTGAATGTTTCATTTAAATGAGGGTTTTAGAGAGAGCTTGCAAAAATAACCTCTTGGGAAAAAAAGGACCTCACTATTGGATTTGGGTTCGTTTTTCCATAAATTTTGATATATAATTTTCCCTAGTTTGGCCATGTTGATAATACAAAATGTTTTTAGTTCCAACCTGTGATAATCGTCAAATTTAATCGCGAGAGAATTTTCGTCACCAAAAAATAAATTTTGCAATGAAAATGGTAAAAAGACTCTTGGTAAAGCGGTCATAACTTTCTCTCAAGCTATCAAATTTCAAACTTTTTGTAGTTTTTTAAAAGCTAGTTCAAAGCACTACAACTTGGTCGAGGTTTGATTTTATGAATTGGATATTTGGTCAAGTGTTAAGTGTTAGGATTAACCATGAACAAAAATAACAGTTACATGCAATGTAACCAATATCAGAAAATAATAGATCATATAGAAGAGAACAAAAGAAACAAAGATTTAACGTGGTTCACTCATCCCTGAGCTACATCCACCAACAAGTCCAATATTATTATTATATAGTTATTACAATCTGCAATCCCTTACAGCTCAATACCACCGCAAGAAGCTACAATATCACCATACATTATGAAATCCCTAACCCTAAGTCATTTTATACAAGATTTTTTCCACTTACAAAATTAGGGCTAGAATAAGTCATCCAATAGAAAAATAGCAGTCGGCGCCCTTTACAACATAAGGGCATTTTTGGCTTTAGGGGCGTTGCCCCTGAAAACCCCTATGGGGGTGTTGCCCCTCAACCCCACCTTATACTATGACAAGGAGCGCACCTGAGGTGCTACCCTCAAACCCCCATAAAAATAATCTAGGAGGAAATCACACCGAACAAACCTCTTAGTCTGATTAGGCTCCACATCACAACATTAAGAGCCTAAAAGTTAGATGTTTATTTTGAGCTCAAATTTGGGCATAACATGGGTATATAGAGTCAGATTTTGGACTTCGAGTAGTTAATGGAAATCTCTTGGAGAGCTCTACACATTGGTTCAAATTTGTTGCAAGTTTGACATGATTTATTTGTTAACAATAATAGATTTCCACAATTCATTTGTAAAATAAGAAGTTTTCTAGATTCGATTGTGTGTGTTTATTTATCATCAACTTTTCGGATCACACTACATGACCCATCATCAGGATGAGAAAGTACAGGATAGTAGGATGATGTATTTGGTGATATATTGAATTGAACTATTTATGATATATATTGACTATGGTAACATTGTGAGTTTAATTATGACATTGTATACTTTAGAAATTTAGAGATTTGATGTCATTGTACACTTAGATAATATTTTAAATTGTTCTCATAATGATATGGTTATTAGTGTTTGGTTTGAATATGTATGATGGCTTGTTGGATCTACAAGTTGTGTAATGGTTTAAGCGGTTTGTACTTACAAGTTGTATTTATGGCTTGGATATAGGTTGTCTTTACTCATTGATCTTTCATTATGTTGTCCCACTTGTCACCTTGTATTCATTTTGCAAAGTAGAAATTTTTGTGTCTTGGTAAGGTCTAGTTATCTTTGGGTCTAGTTCTAATTTCCCTTAGGTGAAAAGAGTCTCCATTGGATTTTCCATCTTTCCCTTCTCCCACATTTTATGGCCAGGTGGGTTTTCCTTGATGCCATGAGTCTATGGGTAGCTTAGAACCTAATTTGATGGGGATTCTTGCAATTCAAAAATTTATTCACAAAGATGGACTTATTCATGGCTTATCACGTTTTTCCCATGAAAGAATGAAGTTTTCTGAAAATTGAGCATCACCTTCTCCTCAGCGAGTTTTTAACCCATGAAGGTGATTCCCAACAAAAATTAACAAATGAGGCTCACACATTGAGGTAAGAATATAATGAGTTGTTTAATGGAAAATTCCTATTGTCATTATAGTTTTTTTCCTTGGGAAACATTTGGGATTCATCATGATGCTCAGAATCATCTTAAGTGGGAAACCCAAAAATGACTTCTCCTCGGTGGACTTTCGACCCATGAAGTCTATTTTCTGCCAAAGGCAATTGTGAAGGAAGGAGACAAGGAAGTGGGCCCCCTTGACTTTCATATTCCTTTCAAGATTTTCCAAACTCAAAGGAAATGTTAACTCAAAAGATAAAGTATAAATAAAGCCTGGGCGGAAAAATGAAAATTGTCTTCTCCTTGATGGGTTTTCAACCCATGAGGGTGATTTTTCCCATTCATAAAGAAATCAACTTTGTAAGAAGATTGGGCTCATGAATTACACACAAGGCATCTCAAGATGATAATGAAAACAATCTAACCACTATTGGAAAGGTAAACTAAGAAGAATCTAGTTAGGCAGGTATTTCCTTACGGAGTACTCTAATCTTAATTCTCCAAAATTGAATGGAAAATGAAAAGGTAAGTATGAAAGAAAGGAAAGTTATTGTTGGGCCAATAGAAATAGTGAAAAGACATTGAAATGTCCATTAGAATCTCCTAAATTTACTAATTCAATAGATTTATCCTTTAATTTGTTCATGTGGCACGAATCTTAAAAATTAACGGATGAATTAGGATTCATATATAGAGGGAAATGTAACAGTTTTTCAAACTATCACTTTTTCTTGAACTTTTATCCTGTTAAGTTGCACAACACTTTCAAATATTTTGTGCTCGCAAATTCAATTCCTTATGCCTCATCTAAATCCAAGGTTTCAATTTACTTCATTCTCAAATAGGATGGAAACCATATTTGCAGGGTTTGATGGGCTAATGGGATCAAGTCCACATTGTAGAACTTCACAGATACTTCACTCCACTTTTATGATATGCAAGATTTCCAAAGGAGGTTGCGGTCAGAGTCGATTTATCCTATAACCAAGAAGCTCTGAGGAAGTGGACTAGTGGAGGCAGCTAGTTTCTTGGTGGCAGTCTAAGCTCCAAAATTGATTTATGAATGCATAAATCACTACAATCTGGATACCAGACAAATTGTATTACCTGATCATATAGTATTAATCTCCATTGATAAGAAAACTATGGTGAATTACCTCCAAGTCCCAAAACAAGAGGAGTTTTTAGAATTGACAATAGGAGTAGTCTCTAAGTTCTCCTTGAAGAAGATGGTGTGGAGGAAAGAAATTATGTGATCTTGGTTCCAAAAGTTGCAGGGCGCCAAGAGTAAGGTCTCCAAAACTCTATTTGGTACTGATCTCAAGCCTGAGATTGTAGACATTCTAGTTCTCCTACACAGATTGAAAGGTGAGATAGAGGCTCTAAATTTTCTTGAACAATATTTCTTTCTGGTACAAGTTATTTGTTTAGATACGCAATATATTGATTGGGCCCATGAGGTAAGTAAAAATCTATCCAGAGCTCTCAGTGCCATGAAGTTTTACAACACCTTTTATATGTCTTCCTTTCTTATTTATGTGCTAGCATCTCTATAGTTGTGGTCGAGCCTTCCAAGAATAGAAAACTTTCCTGATGATGTGAAATGTTATGAGTTCTATCAATGTTTGCAATTGCAAAATAGTTATGCAAAATATGTCAAAGTTAATGACGTGTTTACAATGAGAATTTGTAGGGAAATCCAAGGATGCCTAGAGAGGAGATTCAAACCAAAGGCAATGGCGGCCCTTAGTTAATTTGGGAACTATTTTATCCAGTTCTCATCTTTCTCATATTTGCATTTTGTAGCTTTTGATGGATTCCCCTTGAAGTTGCCTAGGTACTCGAACGACACGATCGTGCTGATAGAGATCATGAGGCAAGCGATCCAAGTGAATGTGCTAAGTGGAAGCTTGAAGAAGAAAGGGTATGAATTCCCTATGAAAGTTGGAGCCTACAGTTGTGAGTCCCACTTTAATGCAAAGAATATGCTCAAGGTGTTCGAGATGAAATACAAATTGGAAGAGTATGAGGTCGTGAGACCTATGTTTTATCTGAATGGATATGTGAGGGATGTGTTGTAGATTGGGAGTGTGATCAAACACATTACCACTATTGAAGACTATTGGGCAAATTGTAAAGATGAATTTGAAAGTTGAGATCGTGCTTTCGCCAGGCTCACCATGGAGAAAATTAAAACATATGGTATCAATTTTGATGTTAAAGGATTGGAGGACGATGGAAAAAATATGAATAGCAATACATATTTAACTAAGATAAGGAGTACTCCTATCAGTTCGGAGCCTTATGAGGATGTTGAGGAAGATTTAGATGTTATGATGGCTAGAATCATCAAGAGAACTAGGAAGTGGGTTGAATGGACAACCAAAAGGAGCCAGAGTAAAGGTACAACCGCTCAAGCCTCTCTAGCTGCTGTAATGGCCTCTTCCTCCTAGAGTGCTAAACCAAGCATAATAATAGCTACCACTCAAGGACCAGCTCAACCTTTGGGTGGAGGTGATCAACCTCCAAACAAGAGCATTCACATAGATCCCATAGCTAAGACTTGTCATGGCGGCTCCCTCCCAGTCATCGTAACCCAAGCTGATGTTGAAAAGAAGAAGACAGAGGAGCCAAAGGATAGTGCTACCACTCTAGTTCTATCTCCTCATGTGTCTCTAGTTCCTTCTCTCCATGCTACTCTAGTTCCCTCTCTTCATCATAGCCTCATTCTGCTAGTAAGTGATACACTTCTGCAATGGCTCCCAAATATAGATAGTAGATTTGGGAGATGGAAAGAGCAGTAGTAGTGAGTCTACTAAGTCTAATGAGGCAACAAAGAAAACTCCAGAGGTAGATAAAGGCCAAAGCTCTTCTAAGCTCATTTCTCAAAATTTGAAGAATCCCTTCTCTTCAACTGTGGTGATAATCACTCCAGTTAAGAAGAAGATGTTTAGTATAGAATCACTTGGGATGGCCTCCAAAGTGATAGGCATTGATTCCTGGTTGGAAGATACTGTGGAAAGAAAGAGGAAAAGGAAAGATGAAAGCACTCCCACCAAAGACATTGTATCCCTTGCAGTTCATTCTAGATCTGCATTAACCAAGGTAAAGAAGCATAAAACTTTGTCTATACTTGGGCAAGATCCAGAAATGGGGCACCTGACAAGGGAGATAGAAAAGCCCAACAAAGGAGGAAGGATTGAAGATATGACTACTGATGATTTTACTTTGCACTTGGTGGACCTTGGAGAGGCCAGGCATGACACCAAGGTTGCTTTGTGGAAGTCAACCAACAAGGTGATTGAAGGACAATTAGAAAGTATACAGTTGTCAAAGACTAGAATGAAGGCTGAGATAGAATAATTGAATGATGAAGGTTGAGATAGAAGAATTGAACAGGTTCATCAAACAGTTGGTTACTCCATTGGCAACTATCTCTGAAGTATGAGTAACCAAAAATCCTACCATTGTTGAGGTTCGGGCCCTCATCTCTCAACTTCAAGAAGATAAGCACTTTGGCCAAATTGGTAAGGAATGGATTGGGAAGCTCAAATTAGAAGGAGCTGCTATTATAGAACAAATTGGTAATATTATCCTAAGATTGGAAATAGAGAAGTATAACATCTTATCAAATAGCAATACCCTGGCCAGAGAAAGGATGAAGTATGATTATTGTGTCTCTCTTCTGAAGATGATCATTTAGATGAAGGCCAATGAAGCTATTGAAGTAAAAATATTTCCAAAGGGAGACAAACCTCTATTCAAATGGCTTTAGAGCATGTAGTTCAAGGCAGAAATGATCCTATTAGTAAAAAAAGGACTTAAGGAAATAGAGGATAAAGTGAAGAAGACCCAAGATAGAGGATTTGAACTCATGAAGGGGCTACATACATATTCAGAAACTAGTGGCCAAGGAAAGGCACTCATTAGGATAAATTTCATGAAAGAGAACTTCTCCAAATTCTTGGATAGTCTATCTAGTGTGTCTTCCAATAGTCAAAACAGAGTTGCAGAACTCCAAACACTCAGCAGATGCATACACGTGGCCACAGAGGAGCTACCAAATCAATTAAATTATGTGAAGGAGTTGGCCAGAGAATATTCCAAATGGCTCTTGAGATACACCAACATACACGTGCCTAAGCATGAAGAGCTAATCCCAATCATAGTTGTCACTACGACCTATAAAGCGAAAGTAGAAAAGGGAAGAAATCGAAGTGATTCATTTTTTTGCCCCCCTATTTTCTTTCTTATGTAATTATTTTAATATGAAAAATTAGTGTCTTGCCATTTGTCATTTTTGAGAAGATGAACTGATGGAAGTTCTATTGTAACGGTCATCTCAAAATCCTATATGTATGAAATTGAAAGTTTAATAAAAGGTTGGAAAATTTTTGGTGTGAAATACTTGATGTTGTAGAGACAATTGAAAGGTATTTTGGTATTAATTATTTTCTGTTCCATTTCTATTAGTTACATTTTTTATGCTTTCTCTTCTTCTTGTTTTGGATTGGAGCAAGGAAAGAACAGGGTTTCGCTCCTCTGTTTCAAAGTAGTGAACGGATGTGATAAGTAGTGTCATTGCACGTTCAAGGAGAGATCCTTCAAACATTTTTCCTTTTAAGGTAACCATAATTTAGATTCAAATTAACTAAGTTCAATATTATTAATCATACTATTAAGCTTTATGGGTTCATAAGATGTGTGGATTCATAAACTTACTCAATTCTTCAGAAATCCTTTTCGCCTGAGTTAGATTATGTTTAGGTTTGGCTTGGTTTACCTCTTCTATTCTTGGGTCAAGAACATACCCCCATTTTAGTTTTAGAAACAAAACATAATTCATTACAAATCTACTAGAGGGAGCTGTACCTATCAATTCAGAGAAAAGCCAGTCTAATCATAAGTGGCTTTTTCAGCTGTTTGTAATAAAATATTGTTCCTAATTTGGGCATTCAAGAGTCATAATCAATGAAGAACAAATTTATTTACCAACCAACAGACTTTTGGCGACTCTATTGGGGACACAAATATTCGCTTGACTAAAAAGCCTATATCATGAGGAAAAATGGTACTACCTCATGAAAACATTGTTCCAGTGCTCCAACCTAACCTTGGTTTCAAGACAACCAAGAAGACATAATTTCATCCCTTAATACATTTGTTTGCAGACATAGAAGGAATGTTGAACATTATAGGAATGCTAGCCAAGTATTGGAAGAAGAAGAAAGAAGAGCTAAAGCCTTAGAAAGAGTTGTTCAAAGGAGGGACATCCGAAGAGTAGAAAGACAATTCAAACAAGAAGCTCAAAGACAAAACTAACTTAGCACCTTGGAACAAACAAGGTTCCTCGGAAGTACCAAGGAATAGGGTGGGCAAGACCCTATTTTTGATAAACTTATAGAGCTTGGTTTTCCAATCTTAGATGTTCCAAAGTGGAAAGGTGAAAAGAAAAGTCAAAGTAGACCACCTTCCCCTGTTAGGGATCAAAACACTAGTACTTCACATTCTACCTACCAGGTGTTGGCCCTACATGGAATTAATGCTCCCCTAGTTGTTAATTTCCCACCATATACTGCCAGAACAATCATGGCTGCTCCATGGGTTGCAACAATAAGACCATTAGCACTAGTAGCTTATGATCCACTCGTAGCTAGTTCAAGGAAGAACTTCCCAAAACTTTCAAGAGATGGGAAAGTTACTACAAACGAACACATTAAAGCCTTCTTTACAGCTACCCACATCTTAGGATTTGGACATGAGGATGTTGTTGTATGATTATTTGTGGAAACTTTGACAAAAAGTGTAGCAGACTAGTTCGATCATCTAGATGATGGCTCGATCACTAATTGGGATATATTGAGAATAGCCTTTGAGACAAGGTTTAAGACTGCAGAAGATGAACATGCTTGTTAACACAATTGACTTCTATTAAAAAGCAACCCACCATGAGTATGAGAGATTTCATTGCTAAATTCAATAAAATTATTAGTAGAATTCCAACTGCTTACAGACCCACTATCAGTAATCTAAAAACCTTCTTCATAAGTGTGATGCCCCCAGATGTCAATTATGAATTAAGAAGAGCACATCCCATAGATTTAGCCGATGCACAAAAGAAGGAAATATAATTTGAAGATGATTTGATTTTCGTGGGAAAATGGAAGTGAGAACTTCAAACTAAGGGAAGTTCCAATAATACTACATCATCTGATGAAATGATTTAGAAATTTTCAAATGAATTGATAGTAGTAAAAAGGAAATTATCTAGATTCAATAATTCCTATTAGCGAAATTATTAAAATTTTCCAGGAAGGAACAATGATGGAAAATATTTGCAGCTAACAGGCTCACAACCCAAGTTGTAAATTGAAGCAACACCAAAGAAAGGAAATATGTGTTTTTCATTTGACAACAGATCATGATAGTGAGAGCTGTCTGAAAACTGCTTGTATGATGCAATTATTATCCACCAATGAGTTGAACACTGCAAGCCCTGGTCTAGAATCATATTCGTACTCAAATGGTGACTCTAGAAATTTATTTTTAGAAATATATGAGTTGGATTCTGAATCAAAAGGTGAATGCTACACAACTATTGATGGAACTTTATACACAGTATTGACTTGAGGTCAAAGGAAAAAGAATCAATCCTCTAGTCACACTCACAAGAATGATCCCAGTCCTTCAACAAGTAATGTTCATGTTGATCAAGGAGTATCCACTTCACAAATGGGTAAGGACAAAATGCCTTTTTATTTCATTCAATTCTGTGAAGAAACAAAGATTCAAATTTCCCCTATAGATTATTTGAAGTCTCACCCTTTTGAGTTAAAAAGACTGGTAGATCGACGTAAGGGGAATGCTTCAAATTTGAATCACAATGTGACTGTTTAAAAAGAAGACGAAACCTTGAGATCTGGCCTATTTAATCAAGAGGATTCTACTATTTTAGCAACCTCTCCTGGGAAAAAACTTGACCCATTTTATATCTCACTATATATCAATGGGTGTAAACTAAGCAATTGCATAATAGATTCAGGTGCATCAGACAATGTTATGCCTTATTCTATGGCTAAGGCCCTAGGTCTCAACCTCACTAAGGTACATGGATGATGTTATTCTATGGATTCCAAACATGTTCCTTTGCTCAGAAAAATTAAAGATGCTCAAGTAGCCTTGGCTTTACATCCAGAAAAGAAAACTCTTATTGACCATTCTAGTAGCAGATATCCTTGTGAGTTATGGACTTCTCTTGAATAGGAGTTTTTGTCAAGACTTGGTAGGAGAAATAAAACTAGACTGGTCCTAGGTAGTCATACTTATCAGGAATAAAAAAGTCAAATTAGAACTTGAAGAAAAGGAAAAATTTACAATCTTAAAATTAGATGATCCCAAAGCTTAGATCCTCTATCAAGAGTTGGAGTTCAACAACTACATGTTATTTACTGAAGAGGCTCTGGATGAGAAAAGAAATGAAAATTCGAGCGAAGGAATTCTTAATGAGGGAAAAGATTTAACAGGCATATGGACACTAGAATTTTATGGAAGTCGTTCCTCTTTAGGATCTTGCACAGGTGTAGTGTTAATCCCCCTTGAAGGAGAACCCGAACCCATGGCTTTCAAACTGGAGTTTAGGAACACAAATAACACTGTAGAGTATGAAGCCCTACTTCTAGGGATAGTGGCAACAAAAGAAAAAGGGATAAAGATCTTGAAGGCTTGAGGTGATGTAGAGCTCATTGTAAGACAAATTAAAGGGCAATACTCTGTGAAGAATCACAACTTGAATAATTATAGAAACAGAGTTTGGGACGAAATAGAAGGCCTAGATGCTTTTTCTATTGAAGTAGTGCTAAGGGAGATGAACACCAAAGCTAATTCCCTAGTAGTTTTTTCTTCTCTGTTGCTGCCCCGTCCAAAATTCAAGAACAAGAAATACTAGATTGAGATCTTGTATTGAGCCTCTATTTCAAATAATGTAGGATCCTAGAAAATCTTTGAAGATGACAAGAGCTTGCAGTTGTTCCTAGAAAATGACAAATCTAGTTCTACACATGAATTCAATGATGACAATCATAAAAGCCCTGATGTCAGGAAGAAATGAAGCCAAAATGATGAAGTTCAAATGTGAGGTAATATCATTCCCCCATACTTTGTATCTTTTGAAAAATTGTTTAATAGACATGATGCCTACATAAAGCAAAAAAGGTCAAAAAAGGGACCTACCACTGGCGAGTATGAAGGGATAAATAATGGGGATGTTCATAATCCCAAAATGATTAATATTGGGAAATGTTGCTCACCTAAGAGAAAGAAGTTGCAAAACAACTCTTCATAGAATATCGAGATGTTTTTGCCTAGAGTTATGAAGACTTGAAAAGCTATCAAGGTTGGAAGATAAAACATTAGATTCCCCTCAAACCTGATGCAATTCCTTTCTGGTAGAAACAAAGGAATTATAATCTTAAGGTAGTAGACATCATATTTTGGGAAGTAGATGAAATGTTGAAAGCAAGAATTATCTATCCCATTCATCACTCCACCTAGGTAGCTAATATAGTGTCGATCAGAAAGAAGAACGGAGAAATAAGGATCTGTGTTGAGTTTTGTAATTTGAACCAAGCATCTTTGAAGGATAATTTCACTCTTTCCAATATGGATTACTTACTGCAAATAGTGGCTGGATCTAAAATGATGTCCATGCTCGATGGATTCTTGGGTTACAATCAAGTTGAGGTAGAAGAGAAGGAACAGCATTAAAAAACATTCACCACTCCTTGGAGTGCGTTTGCATATCATTGAATGCCCTTTGGGCTCATTAATGTTGGTGCCACATTCCAAAGGTGTATGGGCAAAATGTTTGCTGATCTAAAGGACTGGATTATAGTTATATATCTGGACGACCTCACTGTGTTTTCGAAAAGGAGGAAAGATCACATAGAAGATTTAAGGAAAGTCTTACAAAGATGTTGGGAATATGGAATCTCACTTAATCCAAAAAGGTCTATTTTCTACGTGACAGAGGGAAAGCTCCTTGGTCATATGGTTTCTCAAAAAGGTATTAGAATCAACCCTGAATGAGTTGAAGCTATTCAAAGATTGAGCTTGCCATCAAATAAAATAAGAGTCAAATCATTCTTCAGGTAGGTGAATTTCCTTAGAAGGTTTGTACCAAATTTTGCAGAAACCACTAAGCATATTGTAGACATGATGAAAGGAAATTCAAGTTTCAAATGGAATGAGGTGGGAAAATAGGCCTTTCATAATATAAAAATTGCTATTGATAATGCTCTAGTTTTATGTCACCCAAATTATAAGCAAGATTTCATCATCTATTGTTATGCTTCTGAACACACTTTATTGGCCATACTTATGCAAGATAATGATGAAGGGATACAAGCATCAGTAGCTTTCATGAGTATACCCCTAAAAAATCATGAGTTGAGATACTCACAAATTGAGAAACATGCTTTTGTAGTATTCAAAGCACTAAATTTTTTTTGATTCTATATCTTGTATTCACATTTTGTCATTTATGTCCCATATGTAGTAGTGAAAAGTGTGTTAACACAGTAGGATGTAGGTTGTAATGTTAGAGGAGCATGGATAGCAAAGACAGAGGAATATGATATAGAAATCAAACCTACCAAATTGGTAAGGTGTAATGCTTTATGCAAAGCGATTGTAGAAACCAAGATAGCTAAAGAATCTGAAGAATTGGGAGAAAAGCAATTAGTTTTGGCTGTAGGTCTTCATGATTCATGGTTTGAGAATATTACTTATCTGCTAACATATGGAGAATGTCCAGAGGGCCTAATTGCAAGACAAAGGAGAGATCTCAAATTGAAAGTAGCTAAGTATATAATTTGGGATGGAAAATTATTTTAAAAAGCCATAGATGGCACTTTCCTCATATGTGTGAACAAACAACAGCAACAAAAGTTGTTGAAAACATTTCATGATGAAGCCTGTGGAGGACATTTTTCATCCTTAGTCACAACTTTCAAAATATTGAGATAGTGATATTACTGGCTTGGAATGTTCAAGGATGCCTATGCTTGGGTGGTAAAATGAGAAAAATGTAAGATGTTTTCTAGGCATCCTCAATTAGTTGCTCTATTGTTAAGACCGGTCATCATCGAGGGACCTATTCAACAATGGGGTCTGGATTTTATTGGTCCAATTAGTCCAACATCCAGTGCTGGTCACCAATATGTGATAACTGCAACTAACTACTTCACTAAGTGGGTGGAAGCCAAAGCAACCAAGAAAACTACTTCTGAAGCAGTATGTGAATTCATTAAGGAGAACATACTAGTCAGGTTTGGTGTCCCCATTAAATTAGTGATGGACGACATGACCAATTTCTCTTCAATTGAGATTACCAACTTTTTCTTTGAGTATGGAATCACAGTTAGTCATTCATCTGATTATTTCCCACAAGGAAATGGTCAAGCCGAGTCTAGTAACAAGAATTTGATAAATATTGTCAAGAAATTAGTAGCAGATAATCAAAAGATTTGGCACAAGAAAATTCATGAGGCACTATGGTAGATAGGGTAACACCTAAGAGGGCGATTGGCATATCTCCTTTTGACTTAATCTATGGAGTTGAGGCTAATCTTCCATTACCTTTAGAATTAGCTACAAACAAACTTAGAACAGTGATTGAAGATGATATTTATAAAGATGGTTTAGAAAAGAGAATTTTGTACTAATGCAAGCTTGAAGAGGAAAGAAAAGAAATCATGGAACACATCACACAACATTAGATGCGAGTAAAAGATCTGTTCGATAAGAAGGAAAGACCATGGAAATTCATGGTAGGAGACAGTGTGTTACTCTAGGATAAGTGAAGTGCTCCAAAAGGTATGCATAAAAAGTTTGAAACCTTGTGGAAAGGTTTGTTTATAATTCATCAAGCATTTGAGAATAATTCTTTCAAACTGGCTTATCAAAATGGCAAAGTACTACCCCTAACTTATAATGGTCAGGATCTGAAGCTTTATCAAATTTCAAATTGAGAATAGGTAACCCCTATATTGTATTATAGTTACATTTATATCCTTTCTGTGTTTTCCTAGTTTGGTTTCCTTCCTTGCCTTTGCTTTCCTATTTTTCCCTACTTTTGTTTTGTTGTGCTACCACCTTTTATTTTCATGAAACCAGATATTTTGAGTTCCTTGCTTGGGTATGCTCTACCCAAGTACCCAGTCAGAGCTAGCTATTGTCCCACTTGTCACCCTATATCCATTTTGCAAAGCATAAATATTTGTGTCTTGGTTAGGTCTAGTTATGTTTGGGTCTAGTTCTAATTTCCCTTAGGTGAAAAGAGTCTCCATCGGATTTTCCATCTTTCCCTTCTCCCATATTTTATGGCTCGGTGGGTTTTCCTTGATGTCGTGAGTCTATGAGTAGCTTAGTACCTAATTCAATGGGGATTCTTGCAATTCACAGAGTTATTCACAAAGTTAGACTTTTTCATGGCTTATCATGTTTTTCCTATGAAAGAATGAAGTTTGAGGAAAATTGAGCATCGCCTTGTCCTTGGCGGGTTTTTAACCCATGAAGCTGATTTCGTGCAAAAATTAACAAATGAGGCTTAAGCATTAAGGTAAGATAATGAGTTATTTCATGGAAAATTCCTATTTTCATTATAGTTTTCTACCTTGGGAAACATTTGGGATTCATCATGATGCTCATAATCATCTTAAGAGGGAAACCCAAAAATGACTTCTCCTCGGTGGACTTTCGACCCATGAAGTTTTCTTTTCGCCAAAGGCAATTGCGAAAGAAAGAGAAAAGGAAGTGGGGCTCATCAACTTTCATACTCCTTTCAAGATTTTCCAAACCCAGAGGAAATGTTAACTCAAAAGATAAAGTATAAATAAAGCCTGGGTAGAAAAACATAAATCGTCTTCTCCTTGGCGGGCTTTCAACCCATGAGGGCTATTGTTTGCATTCATAAAGCAATCAACTTCGTAAGTAGTTTAGGCTCACGAATTACACACAAGGCATCTCAAGATGATAATGGAAACAATCTAACCACTATTGGAAAAGTATATTGAGCAAAATCCAATTAGGCTTATATTTTCTTACGAAGTACTCTGTTCTTAATTCTATGAAATTGAATGGAAAATTGAAAGGAAAGTATGAAAGAAAAGAAAGTTACCGTTGGGCCAATAGAAATAGTGAAAAGACACCAAAATTTCTATTAGAAGCTCCTGCATTTACTGATTCAATGGATTTATCCTTTAATTTGTTCGTGTGGAACAGATCCTAAAAATTAACGAATGAATTAGGATTCCTATATAAAGGGAAACATAATAGTTTTTCAAACTACCTCTTTTTCTTGAACTATTATGATGTTAAATTGCACAACACTTTCAAATATTTTGTGCTTGTGAATTCAATTCCTTGTGCCTCATCTAAATCCAAATTTTCAATTTACTTCATTCTCAAATAGGATGGCAACCAAATTTGTGGGGTTTGATGGGCTAAATGGGATCAAGTCCACATTGCAGAACTTCACAGATACTTTACTCCACTTTTATAATATGCAAGATTTCCAAAGGAGGATGAGGTCGGAGCTAATTCATCCTATAACTAAGAAGCTCTGAGGAAGTGGACTAGTGGAGGTACTTGGTTTCCCAATGACAGTCCAAGCTCCAAAATTGATTTATGAATCCATAAATCACTACAATCTAGATACCAAATGAATTTTGCTACTTGACCATATAGTACTAATCTCCATTGATAGGCAAATTGTGGTGAATTGCCTCGGTGTCCCAGAACGAGAGGATTTTTTGGAATTGACAGTAGGAGGAGTAGTATCTAGGTTCTCCTTGAAGAAGATGGTGTGGAGGAAAGAAATTATGCGATCCTAGTTCCAAAAGCCACAAGGTGCCAAGAGTAAGGTTCCCAAAACTCTATTTGGTACTGATCTCAAGCCTGAGATTGTAGACATTCTAGTTCTCCTGCATAAATTGAAAGGTGAGGTAGAGGCTCTAAATTTTTTTGAACAGTATTTCTTTTTGGTACAAGTTATTTGTTTAGATACGCAGTATATTGATTGGGCCCACGAGGTAAGTGAGAATCTGTCCAGAGCTCTCAATGTTGCAAAGTTTTACAACACCTTTATATGTCTTCCTTTCTGATTTATATGCTAGCATCTATATAGTTGTGGTTAGGCCTTCCAAGAATAGAAAACTTTCTCGATCATGTGAAATGTTATAAGTTTTATCCATGTTTGCAATTGCAAAATAGTTAATCAAAATATGTCAAAGTTCATGACGTGTTTACAATGAGAATTTGTAGGGAACTCCAAGGATGCCCGGAGAGGAGATTTAGCCTAGAGGCAATGGCGGCCATTAGTCAATTTGGGAACTATTTTGTCCAGTTCTTATCTTTCTCATATTTGTGTCTTGCAGCTTTCGATGGATTCCCCTTGAAGCTGCCCAGGTACCTGAACAACATGATCGTATTGATAGTGATCGTGAGGTAGGCGGTCCAAGTGAATGTGCTAAGCATAATCTTGAAGAAGAAAGGGTATGAATTCCCTATGAAATTTGGAGCCTAGAGTTGCGAGTCCTACTCTGATGCAAAGTATATGCTCAAAGTGTTCAAGATGAAATACAAATTGGAAGAGTATGAGGTCATGAGACCTATGTTTGATCTAAATGGATATGTGAGGGATGTGTTGTAGATTGGGAGTGTGATCAAACACATTACCACTGTTGAAGACTATTGGGCATATTGTAAAGATGAATTTGAAAGTTGAGATTATGCTTTCGCCAGGCTCACAATGGAGCAAATTAAAACATATGGTATCAATTTTGATGTTGAAGGATTGGAGGGAAATGGACAAAATATGTATAACAATACATATTTAACTAAGATAAGGAGCACTCCTATCATTTCAGAGCCTTATGAGGATGCTGAGGAAGATTTAGATGTTATGATGACCAGAATCATCAAGAGAACTGGGAAGTGGGTTGAATGAACAACCAAAAGGAGATAGAGTAAAGGTACAACCACTCAAGCCTCTCCAGTTGTTGCAATGCCCTCTTCCTCCAAGAGTGCTACACCAACCGTAATAATAGTTACCACTCAAGGACCACTTCAACCTTCAGGTGGAGGTGATTAACCTCCAGACAAGAGCATTCCCATAGCTAAGACTTGTCATGGTGGATCTCTCCCAGTCATTAGAACCCAATCTAATGCTGAAAAGAAGAAGATGGAGGAGCCAAAGGATAGTGCTACGACTCCAATTCCATCTCCTCATGTTTCTCCAGTTCCTTCTCCCCATGCTACTCCAGTTCCCTCTCCTCATCATAGCCCCACTCTACCAGTAAGTGCTACACTTCTACTACCAAGTGGTTCCCCGATATAGATAGTAGATTTGGGAGATGGAAAGAGTAGTAGTAGTAAGTGTACTAAGTATAATGAGGCAACGAAGAAAACTCCAAAGGTAGATAAAGGCCAGAGCTCTTCTAAGCTCATTTCTCAAAATTTGAAGAATCCTTTCTCTTCAATTGCAATGACAATCACTCTAGTTAAGAAGAAGATGTTTAGTATTGAATCACTTGGGACGACCTCCAAAGTGATAGGCATTGATTCCTTATTAGAAGATACTCTAGAAAGAAAAGGGAAAAGGAAAGATAAAAGTGCTCTCGCCAAAGATAATATATCCCTTGCAGTTCGTTATGGATCTGCATTAACCAAGGTAAAGAAGCATAAAACTGTCTATTCTTGGGCAAGATCCAGAAATGGGGCACCTGACAATGGAGATAGCAAAGCCCAACAAAGGAGGAACAATTGAAGATGTGACTACTCATGATTTTACTCTGCACTCGATCGACCTTAGAGATGCCAGGAATGACACCAAGGTTGGTTTGTGGAAGTCAACCAACGAGGTGATTGAAAGACAATTAGAAAGTCTGAAGTTGTCAAAGACTAGAATGAAGGTTGAGATAGAAGAATTGAATGGGTTCATCAGATAGTTGGTTACTCCATTGGCAACTATCTCAGAGTATCAGCAACCAAAAATCCTACTACTACTGAGGTTTAGGCCCTCATCTCTCAACTTCAAGAAGATAGGAACTTTGGCCAAATTGGTAAGGAATGGATTAGGAAGCTCGAATTTGAAGGAGCTACTATTATAGAAAAAATTGGTAATGTTATCCTAAGATTGGAAACAAAGAAGGATCACATTTTACCAAATAGCAATACCCTCTTATCAAATAGCAATTCCCTGGCTAGAGAAAGGATGAAGTGCGATGTTTGTGTCTATTTTCTAAAGTTGTTCATTCAAATGAAGGAAAAAGAAGCTATTGAAGTAAAAATCTTGCCAAAGGTAGATGAACCTTGTTACCCAGACATTTTACAGAGAGTTTTAATTATATTAATTAATCAGAAAGAGACAAATTAGTTCTCAAGAAAAATTAAACTTTCTCTCTCCCCATACTTTTCTCTCTCCACGTACTAAAACTTTTAGAGAGAAGTACAGGGTTTGAGTTAGATTTTCACAATCCTCTCTCTCCACGTACTCCAACTTTTAGAGAGAAGTACGAGTTTTAATTTTGGGTTTGGGTTTTCACTCTCTCTCTTCCAATTTTTCTCTCTCCCCGTACTCCAACTTTTTAACCTAATTCTAACCCAAACCTCCCAACCCAAACTTCAACTTGAACATAACTATTGGCTGGAGATAAAGTTCACAAATTTTTGGAATAATTTAGGTATCTTGTTTCATTGGAGGCCAGTTTGAAGAAACCCCAAAATTGTAAGAACCCAAACTCCTGTATTTTCAAGAAAATGAAATGGCAGTTATAATATCCGTGCAAACGAGGATGAGGTTACAATCTACAATAGAGTGAAATTATTAATATCATTAGCAATGGAAGGTGGTGGCTTCTTGAAAGAAAGAAAATAATTCACATCAAAGTTGTCTCGTGAGTTACCAGAATACGTGTGCAGGTTTTAAAAGTAACATTGCTACCCTATTGATGTCTTTTTCGCAAAGAAACTACATGGTCTCAATAAGGACAATACACCATATTATATGTGAACAGATTCAATTGAAAGTTGGCAATCATAGAAAAGCTTGTGGAATCACTACCCCAAAAATGTAAGATTGTTTCTATTGGCAACTCAAATAACGACAAGGTAGTATGCCAACATTTTATCTATTGTTTGTAGTGAAGAGCAACTGATCCAAAATAGTGCAGCCAAAGTGAGAACCATACAAGGATAAAGCTACAAACAAGGAAAGTTAGGAGCAGAGGAAGCTTCCAAATGTTTGAGAAAATGTCCTCATTCATCCTGCACGCAGTAAGGAGGGAATACTGATGCTTAGCGTGGGTGTATCTCACATATATACTCGTAGATGGTGTTGAGATACAACAAACACAATAATGGTTTGAAGAATACATTAACAAGCCGCAGATGGAGAGTGGAGCTTTTAAGTAATTCTCACTACGTCTGAAATATTTGCCAAAGCCTTAAGCTACGGTGCAGCTTCAAACAAAGGTGCTTCTTGCTAATAATTTGAAAGAATCACCAGCAGACTTGAAGATAGCTTGACCAGTGAAGGAGCCTTTGATCACATTGCACCTTTGTCTGAGATGAGAGAAGAGTTGTGTGTAAAACATGCTTCAATTTAATGTGTGGTGACAATAGAAGTCAGTAATCTTCCCATTCTTCATCGCTGTCACTTCGAGCTAATATAACCATTTCAATCTTTTGCTCTCCCAGATAGAATTACAACCGCACATATGAATGATTTGATTCATAATTTGTAAGAGGGCAATGCGTAGATAGTTGTTTGAACATTGATCATATTCTTATATTATTCAGAAAAGCCAGCTGGAGAGTCAATCTCAATACATCTCAACGTGAAGCTCTGAGATGTGTCTAACCGTTTAACGAAATGCCAAGTCTAGGGACATCTACATTCATCAAACAGAGCTACTGAATTGTTTGACAAAATACCTCTATCGCATATAAGACGGGTGCATTGTCTAGAAAAAGTGAAACAAATGGCATTGATAATGGATTGAAAAACATCTCGTGAACACTCAAGGCAATGATGAAGGCATATTTTTGGCAATACAAGCATCTATCTGAGTATAAGAGATGGAGAGGTCAGATGGAAATGCATACTGGGAAAATCTGAAATAGTCTATAGCCAACAAAAGCCCAATGGAAATATAAATGCATGTAAACTATTCGACAAAATGCCAAGTCAAAGGTGTGCTCATATTGTTTGACGAAATGCCTTTGCTGCATCTAAAAGTTGGATTCTCAAAGTGAAGTAAAGACTTTGGTGAAGTTTTATAATTGAAGAAGATTTAACATCAAGTTTGATATAAAGGAAAGTGGCTATTGACTCTGCACTATTGCTAGGATAGCCCTTGATAGGTGACAATATGAGGTATCAATTTCAAGGTAAAGAACCTCCTTTAATACTGAAAAGCACGCTTCTCAAAATATATGATGCAAAGATGGGGCATTTAGAAGTTGCATACTTCTAGAAAATGATGAGCAAAGAAGATAAATCACCCCTAGCACATCGAATGTTGGAAAGCAGTCTAGCCCATGTAGGAGTACATCCACTCACAGTTCAATATGTGGAATTGGAAGGCAAACTTGACTGAGTTGTTGGCAGCACCTACAAATCATTGAACGAGTTCAAGGAATCAAAAGTTAGAAGTATTTTTGTCTAAAGTTGTCTTAGAATTTTATTGATGTATTTTGTAAAAAGATCAACTTTAGAATTAACTCTAGTTGGGTTTTTCTAACTGTAGTTAAGCTTTAAGGGTTAGAGTTGGTTATGAACCATCTTCAAGTAGTCCAAACTCTAACTTTTTGGGTGGTTACGAACCCGAAAAGTTGGTTATTATAGATTGGCTATAAATTCTTGAAAATTAATGTAATAGAGGACTTTTTTTTTTGGACTTGGATATAGGGGAACACTTATGCTCTGATCATAAAGCAATTTTTGGAAAGTGTGTACAATTGTTGTTTTTGTGTAATCAGTTATTTCTTTCTTTCTTGGTGCAAGAAAGAAAAGGAAGTACATTTAGCGTTCTCTCTCCAAGGAATCTGGATTGTTAAAGTGTTGATTCATCTATGATTACTTTCATGGTATGATGTGAGTATTTGTGGATGTTTGAATTAGCATTGTGTTGGTGAAAGTTCTCAAGCGTAGTCCTTAATTGCTCTCATTAGTGGTTACCTCATTTTTATGAAAACGTTGAAGGCGTGTGGTGCATTCGCTATCAATGGTTTTCCTTTCTCTTTTCTAAGTTTTATTTATCTGTATTGAAAAATCTAAAATTTCATCTTTCGAGGGAGCTGCCCCTCTAAACGCAGAGGAAGGCCGGATATCAAGGGCCTATCCAACTATTGTGAACGGTTTGTCACACACACCATTGGGCAAATTCTACTGTGACAAATCTGTTTACTAACATATTTTTGGTAACTCTGCTAGGGAGACTGAATAGAAAGATTGATAGTCGCCTGTGATGAAGTATAATGGTGCTTCAGCATGAGAACATTTTTCCTGTTCTCCAACCGAACCTCGGCTTTCAAGACACCCAGGAAGATATCATCTTAGACTTGAACACTCTAGCCTAGAGGTATAGACGAAGTGTACTAGAATATCATCAAGTTAATCAAGTTCTTGAAGAAGAAGAAGAGTTCAGAGAAATCTTGCGAAGAGCCCCTATTGGTTAGAACATTGTGGTTGTTGAAAGGATAGTGGTCATTCCAAGAAGGAACAGGCAAAATCTTGGTCACATCCAAGGTCAAGTAGATAACAATCAGTAACTCGGCTGATGAAGGTACCTTCCCTTAAATGAAGGTTGGCGACTCTATTTAGAAGATTGAATATTGGCTACTTTTACTGAGGTTCAAATTTAAAGCATGGTTTGGTACGAAGGGAAAATGGAAAGTGATAGTGACAGTGACTCTGGTGAAGAATATTTTTCCTATCCAAAGAAACCAATTCCTAATGAGCCTTTATAGGTAGATTTCTTGAAGAATTTTTATGGTGGTAGGAGGCTGGATCCTAAAACGATTCATCCCCACTTACTTAATGTTTTTCAAAAGATTGAAGAACAGGATGGAAAGGATTATGGTTTTATTTTTCATGATCAAAAATCCTTTTTGGAAAAAGATTCAGCATATAAAGATAAAGAAGGCTTTACTGAAAAATGTCTTTCATCTAAATCAGTGATGAAGAATAATAAAAGTATCTCTCATGCACCTTTGCCTGAACAAAATCATATGTTTGTTGATCCTACGCAAGCTACCTTCTTGAAGAGTTTCTATGGTGGATGGAAACTAGATCCAGGAAAGACTCATCCATCTTTGCTTGAGACATTGCAAAAGATCGAACAAGAAGATGGTAAAGATTATCATTTTTTCTCTCACAAGCCCAAATCATCTTTAGAAACAAGTTCTACATGTAATTATAAGGAAGAGTTTGACCAGAAAAGTGATTCATGTCAATCAAAGATGGATAGTGTTGGTCAAAAAGGTGCCCCAATTTTTGCACCTATTGCTCATCAAAATCATGCTCCCATTGATCCTAATCAAGGTGGACTTTTAAAAAGATTATATGGCAATGCATGCCTGGATCCTGACAATGTACATCCTTCTTTACTTCAAACACTACGAGAACTTGAGAAAGAAGACTCATCCAAGAATTATTTCCTTGGTAAAAAAATATCTCTTGATCCAAATGTTAGAAATGACTCATCTAAATCTTCATGTGTGAAAGAAGATGAGGATTCTATGTCTAATCAAGGAAATGGTCAAGAAATGATGTCTATGGGAGAAGGGTCTAGTAATGTAAAATAGGAGAACATATTCAATCATCTCAATCCTAATGAGAAGGAAAAAGAAATATCAAATATTTCTCAAGGAATTACAGAAAATATGATTAAAGATGCGAGAAATGTGGATCAAGATGAATTTCATACTACTTTTATTCCTACTTGGTGCCTAAATGCTTCAGATGATGACTTTCTCTGTGGAGAAGATCTTCCTATTAATTCATCCCTAATCATTAATGATGAAGACTCTATTGATGAAGTCAACTCTTTAGAATATTTTTCACAATCTTCTACCACTAATGGTGAAGAAATAACCTCAAGTGAAATCTTGCAAACATCTCCATTAACTCCTGAGATTGAAGTCTTTACTTTTGCAGATGTTGAGGAGTTTTCAGAAAGTGGAATGATCATCACAAGAGTAGAAGATCATTTTCAAGAGAAAGATGATGAGCTGTCAAGAGATCCCATTCCAAGTTACATGCAAGTGGAATATAAAGTTTTCCCATTTTGTGAAGATGGTCATCAATAAAAATTAATGCACCAAGCTTGTGTAAACATTGATGAATATTTAATGACAAGTACAATAGACATGAAAATGAAAGATAAGTTTCAAGTAAGAGAAGACGACACATCAAGTTCTTATTCTTCCTCATGCATGAAACCTGAATTTGAAGCATTCAAGTTCACAAGTGGAGACTACATTGAAGGAAACGTTGTGATGGTATCTTGCACCAAGGAAGTACTTGGCCTTGAAGAAATGTGTTGTGATCTAATGATTGAAAAATGTGAAGATGAAGGCATATATGATGATGTTCTTTTAAAAGAATTTCCCTTACATCAATATCAACTAATTATCAATTCTCTTGACCAGATAGATTCATTAGAGGATGTGTGCACCAAAATGGAAAAGATGATTGTTTCTCCTTTAGCGATCTAATGGGTTCATTCTACATCCTATACAGTCCTTGTCCCCAGATAGAGCCAACTGTTACCCAGACATTTTACAGAGAGTTTTAATTATATTAATTAATCAGAAAGAGACAGATTAGTTCTCAAGAAAAATTAAACTTTCTCTCTCCCCATACTTTTCTCTCTCCATGTACTAAAACTTTTAGAGAGAAGTACAGGGTTTGAGTTAGATTTTCACTCTCCTTTTCACAATACTCTCTCTCCACATACTCCAACTTTTAGAGAGAAGTACGAGTTTTAATTTTGGGTTTGGGTTTTCACTCTCTCTCTTCCAATTTTTCTCTCTCCCCGTACTCCAACTTTTTAACCTAATTCTAACCCAAACCTCCCAACCCAAACTTCAACTTGAACATAATTGTTGGCTAGAGATAAAGTTCACATATGTTTGGAATAATTTAGGTATGTTGTTTCATTGGAGGCCAGTTTGAAGAAACCCCAAAATTGTAAGAACCCAAACTCCTGTATTTTCAAGAAAATGAAATGGCAGTTATAATATCCATGCAAACGAGGATGAGGATACAATCTACAATAGAGTGAAATTATTAATATCATTAGCAATGGAAGGTGGTGGCTTCTTGAATGAAAGAAAATAGTTCACATCAAAGTTGTCTTGTGAGTTACTAGAATACGTGTGCAGGTTTTAAAAGTAACATTGCTACCCTATTGATGTCTTTTCCGCAAAGAAACTACATGGTCTCAATAAGGACAATACACCATATTATATGTGAACAGATTCAATTGAAAGTTGGCAATCATAGAAAAGCTTGTGGAATCACTACCCCAAAAATGTAAGACTATTTCTGTTGGCAACTCAAATAACGACAAGGTAGTATGCCAACATTTTATCTATTATTCGTAGTGAAGAGCAACTAATCCAAAATAGTGCAGCCGAAGTGAGAACCATACAAGGATAAAGCTACAAACAAGGAAAGTTAGGAGCAGAGGAAGCTTCCAAATGTTTGAGAAAATGTCCTCATTCATCCTGCATGCAGTAAGGAGGGAATACTGATGCTTAGCGTGGGTGTATCTCACATATATACTCATAGATGGTGTTGAGATACAACAAACACAATAATGGTTTGAAGAATACATTAACAAGACGCAGATGGAGAGTGGAGCTTTTAAGTAATTCTCACTACGTTTGAAATATTTGCCAAAGCCTTAAGCTACCGTGCAGCTTCAAAAAAAGGTGCTTCTTGCTAATAATTTGAAAGAATCACCTGCAGACTTGGAGATAGCTTGACCAGCGAAGGAGCCTTTGATCACATTGCACCTTTGTCTGAGATGAGAGAAGAGCTATGTTTAAAACATGCTTCAATTTAATGTGTGGTGACAACATAAGTCAGTAATCTTCCCATTCTTCATCGATGTCACTCCGAGCTAATATAACGATTTCAATCTTTTGCTCTCCTAGATAGAATTACAGCCGCACATATGAAGGATTTGATTCATAATTTGTAAGAGGACAATGCCTAGATAGTTGTTTGAACATTGATCATATTCTTATATTATTCAGAAAAGCCGGCTGGAGAGTCAATCTCAATACATCTCAATGTGAAGCTCTGAGATGTGTCTAACCATTTAACGAAATGCCAAGTCTAGGGACATCTACATTCATCAAACAGAGCTACTGAATTTTTTGACAAAATACCTCTATCGCATATAAGACGGGTGCATTGTCTAGAAAAAGTGAAACAAATGGCATTGATAATGGATTGAAAAACATCTCGTGAACACTCAAGGCGATGATGAAGGCATGCTTATGGCAATACAAGCGTCTATCTGAGTATAAGAGATGGAGAGGTCAGATGGAAATGCATACTGGGAAAATCTAAAATAGTCTATAGCCGACAAAAGCCCAATGGAAATGTAAATGCATGTAAACTATTCGACAAAATGCCAAGTCAAAGGTGTGCTCATATTGTTTGACGAAATGCCTTTGCTGCATCTAAAAGTTGGATTCTCAAAGTGAAGCAAATATTTTGTTGAAGTTTTATAATTGAAGAAGATTTAACATCAAGTTTGATATAAAGGAAAGTGATTATTGACTTCGCACTATTGCTAGGATAGCAATTGATAGGTGATAATATGAGGTATCAATTTCAAGGTAAAGAACCTCCTTTAATACTGAAAAGCACGCTTCTCAAAATATATGACACAAAGATGGGGCATTTAGAAGTTGCATACTTCTAGAAAATGATGAGCAAAGAAGATAAATCACCCCTAGCACATCGAATGCTGGAAAGCAGTCTAGCCCATGTAGGAGTTCATTCGCTCGTAATTCAATATGTGGAATTGGAAGACAAACTTGACTGAGTTGCTAGCAGCACCTACAAATCATTGAATGAGTTTAGGGAATCAAAAGTTAGAGGTATTTTTGTCTAAAGTTGTCTTAGAATTTTATTGATGTATTTTGTAAAAAGATCAACTTTAGAATTAACTCTAGTTGGGTTTTTCTAACTGTAGTTAAGCTTTAAGGGTTAGAGTTGGTTATGAACCATCTTCAAGTAGTCCAAACTCTACTTTTTGGGTGGTTACGAACCCGAAAAGTTGGTTATTATAGATTGGCTATAAATTCTTGAAAATCAATGTAATAGAGGACTTTTTGTTTTGGACTTGGATACAGGGGAACACTTATGCTCTGATCATAAAGCAATTTTTGGAAAGTGTGTACAATTGTTGTTTTTTTGTAATCAGTTATTTCTTTCTTGGTGCAAGAAAGAAAAGGAAGTACATTTAGCATTCTCTCTCCAAGGAATCTAGATTGTTAAAGTGTTGATTCATCTATGACTACTTTCATGGTATGATGTGAGTATTTGTGGATGTTTGAATTAGCATTGTGTTGGTGAAAGTTCTCAAGCGTAGTCCTTGATAGCTCTCATTAATAGTTTATGTCATTTTTATGAAAATGTTGAAGGTGTGTGGTGCATTCGCTATCAATCGTTTTCCTTCCTATTTTCTAAGTTCTTCTTATCCTTTTTGAAAAATCTAAAATTTCATCTTACGAGGGAGCTGCCCCTCTAAACGCAGAGGAAGGCCGGATATCAAGGGCCTATCCAACTGTTGTGAATGATTTGCCACATACACTCCATTGGGCAATTTCTTTAGTGACAAATATGTTTACCAACAAACCTCTATTTGAGTGGTTTAATAGCATGTAGTTCAAGGTAGAAATAATCCTTTTAGCAGAAAAGGGACTTAAGGAAACAAAGGATAAAGTGAAGAAGACCCAAGATAGAGGATTTAAACTTATGAAGGGGCTACATACAAATTCACAAACTAGTGGCCACAGAAAGGAACTCATCAAGATAAATGTCATGAAAGAGAACTTCTCCAAATTATTGGATAGTCTATCTAGTGTGTCTTCCAATAGTCAAAACAGAGTTGCAGAACTCCAAACACTCAGCGGATGCATACACGTAGCCACAGAGGAGCTACCAAATCAATTCAATTCTATGAAGGACTTGGCTAGAGAACATTCCAAATGGCTCTTAAGATACACCAACATACACATGCCTGAGCATGAAGAGCTAATCCCAATCATAGTTGTCGCTAAGGCCTATAGAGCGAAAGAAAAAAAGGGAAGAATTCGAAGTGATTCATTTTTTTTGCCCCCCTTTTTTCTTTCTTATGTAATTATTGTAATACGACAAACTGGTGTCTTGCCATTTGTCATTTGTGAGAAGATGAGCCGATTGAACTTCTATTGTAACAGTCATCTCAAAATCCTATATGTATGAAATTGAAAGACTAATAAAAGGTCGGCAAATTTTTTGTTTGAAATACTTGATGTTGCAAAGACAATTGAATGGTATTTTGGTATTAATTATTTTATGTTCCATTTTTGTTAGGTATAGTTTTATGCTTTCTCTTTTTCTTTTTTTTTGGATTGAAGTAAGGAAAGAATAGGGTTTCACTCCTATGTTTCAAAGCAACAAACTAATATGATAAGTAGTGTCACTGCATGTTCAAAAAGAGATACTTCAAGTGTTTTTCCTTTTAAGCTAAATGTAGTTCATATTCAAATTAACTAAGTTTGGTATTATTAATCATACTATTAAGCTTTATGAGTTCATAAGATGTGTGGATTCATAAACTTACTCAATTCTTCAAAAATCCTTTTCACTTGAGTTAGATTTTGTTCAGCTCTGGCTTGGTTTATCTCTTCTATTCTCGGGTCAAGAACATACCCCCATTTTAGTTTTAGAAACAAAACATAATTCAAATCTACCATAGGGAATTGTACCTATCAATTCAGAGAAAAGCTAGTCTACTCATAAGTGGCTTTTCAGTTGTTTGTAATTAGATATTGTTCCTAATTTGGGCATTCAAGAGTCATAATGAAAGAAGAACAAATTTATTTACTAGCACATTATTGATGCATATTCAATATTGGTAGCTTGGATTTGGGTTGCCTATTCACTAAGTCACATGATTTACTAATTTTTGCTTCATGTAGAAGGGATGAGATATTGTCGGGTACAGTCATGTTGGAGGATTGTGGTTGACTATTTTATGTTGACAAGTTGGACACATTGAGAGTTAGTTACTCAGTTCATGGATATGATCATGGTACCATGGATTTTGGCATCACATGATTGGATATAGAGGTACATCCTTGATGTTCATTAGTTTGGATTCCTTATTTAGTTATGGTGGAATATCTTCTTTATTGAGGATCATGGTTATTTAGTTTCTTTTTAATGAGCTCATGATGTGCAATTTGATTTCTTTGATGGCTTGATACCTGGATTGATTCTCATGGTTAGAAGATGGTTTTTCATCATGAAGTCATGGATAGGTTGGACTCATAGTTTAGTGGGATCTTGTAACAATGATGAGGTGGCAATGCAAGATTATGTTCTAGTTAGGTTTGTATCTTCTTAGGTTGGAGATCTTGGTTTCACTTGGTATTGACACTTTGGTTGTATAAGTGTAGACCTAGAGTATCATCATGTAGGAGATGTATTTTATGATTTCATGGGTGACTTGGTACCATGGTTGAGTGGATTTATTGGCATTGATATATTTATTGAGTGTTTGCTTATGTTGGAGGTTTGTCTTATATCTTATTTTTGCAAAAGCATCTTTGACATTTGCATGGTGTACTTGGTACTTCACGATTTGTGGAGATGGATCTTCATGGTGTGTGGAGATGATTGCATCTTTAGGACTCATGGGGTTCTTGTTAAAGATGTGATTTATGCTTTCATTTGACATGTTATCTTTGGTGTTAGGATGGTTTCATTATTATGTCATGGTATACTCTTGATGCACATTTAGATTTGTGACATCTTATGGTATGTTCATATGGAGTGTGTTATCTCTTTGGTTGAGATGGTTTAGATCATGTTGTCATGTTTATGTTCTTGAGGCCATGGTTGAAACTTTGACATTGATCTTAGTTTAGTTTCTTGATATTGAGTACATTGATTATTTGATTGATACTTCATGATATTTATATGTTACATTTGGAGTTGGCATGGATTAATTGGTTACAGGTGCTCATGGATACTTAGAGATGGTGATGATGTTGATTTCTTTTGTGATTACAAAAGTATTTGTTGGGACAGTTGATGGTTTCAGCAAGGAATTCTGAGGGGCATTCACATTATATGACTTGAGAGGATATTGTTCTTAGATAAGTCTTGGTTACCGACTTGGATATCTTGATGAGCATTCTCATTCCCCACTCTCAGGCTACTCAATGGTTCACTACTTGAGAGGTATAGCCCATTTTTTCTCTCAGGTGCATTATATTTATGCTTGTCTTTCATTGATATGGATTTTGAGCTTTGTATATGAGTTAGTTCTCAAGGGCTCATTTGAGAGATGGTTTAGCATTGGTTATCTTTTTATGCATATGTTGTTATGTTGGTTGAGTTTGGGAGATGATTTTATATTGGGGATATTCCTTGGATTAGGAATGGTTATTCCTTGGTTAATGAATGGTTTCATGAGTTTGGTCTTCTTGTGAGAGGCTTACATCCATGATTAGTTATATGGTATGGTTTAGGTGTTGTTCTGGCTTCTTGGTTAGGTTTTTATGGAGGAGATCTTACTTGCACAATTTACATCTAGAGGTGTGTGTAGAAGGACATTATACAGGTTATGATTTGCATGGTTTCTCTTTGGTCTTGGTTATCTTCCTGGATGTTCGATTTCACTTACATTAGATTTGGGATTGGTTGGAATAGATTATGATCAATGGTTTGTTTTCATGTATGTCATGTGGGAGATGGAATGGTTATTCCTTTATCTCTTCCATTTGTTGGTTGTGGAGAACTTGGGAGAGTTTTGAAGAATTGTTATGAGATTTGTTCTTGCAGCTTATTGGTTAATGTATTGTGAATGTCCTTGATACTACATGGATTCACTTCTTTGATATGTTATGAATGAATTGGTTATAGATTTGATATTATATTTTGCAGTGGGAGCTTCATGGTATATATGTGGTAGGTATTTCTCTCAAGGCTTGTGATTGTAGGTTATAGATTGGATATGTTGATGATGTGAGATTCACTTGGTATACCTTTAGAGGTATGGATAGTTGGATGGGTTGACACTGGTTGTGGGTGTTATTTCAGCTATGGACATTTCAAAAAATATGAATAAATGTGATTACTTTCAAATAGGTGTTTGTGCTTGATATTTCAGTTGGTACAAGATTTTATGATTCTTTAGTGGCATGTTGGGTGGCTTTCTCTTTGGATGGCTTCTATGTATGTTAAGTGACAGTGGCATAATAGGAGGTGGGATCATTCATGTTTGAGATGTTGGATACTTTGATTTTGTTGCAGCTACCTAGATGGAGCACATGGTGTACTTTGATCCATGATGGTGGATGTGCTAGGAGGGATTATTTCCTTGTTCATATATGTGGCTATAGATTGACCCTATACAATGTATACAACAAGTGGGAGATTGTTGTGATTATGCATGTTGTACACATTGCATAATATTATTATATTGTATTATTTTATTTTATTATGTAATGTTGTACCTAGGAGCACCTAGATGAATGTGCAACATGGAAAGATTCACATGGGATATACTTGATGAGTTGTATTTTAACATTGTGATAATATTTGATGTAATTATTTAATATTGGGGAAAAGAATTAAATGTCCAATATTAAATGTGGGGTCAATGGGTTAGGTAGCACATGGTTTATGTAATACCACTTGGTGGTTTTGTGAGACTTGCTACTATATAAGCAACCACAAGAGTAGTTGTAGAGACAAGACAAAAAGGGAAAAAGGAAAGAGTTGAGCAAGCCAAGGCTTGATAGGTTAGCCAAGGGAGCATTTGTGAACGTTGGAAGCATGGCATGGAATGTGTGGATTCATGCTTGTTCACATGGATTACTTAGTTGTGGCTATGGCTTTGAAGGCTTCCATAGTTGTATTGCAATTATTTTTTGTTGAATAACACATGGTGATGGATGCTTTTAGAGGTTGGGTTTTTTACCTCAATGAAGGTTTCCGAGGGTATATCTTGTGTCACATTTTTGTGGGTATGTTGTCTACTCTCTTGCATGTGATTCGCAATTACGTATATATTTAAGATCTATTATGGGTAATGTGGAAATAGTTATATTCTTTGTTACAAGTTTCCTTACAAATAGTAGTCTTGTCAATCGTGTAAGGACAACTCGATATCATAAGCCATGTCACCAAAAGTTTTTTCTGGGCAATGCATTTTTGATTTTTTGATAGAATATAATATGATTTCAGATTTTGAAATTATATATTTTGGCACTCACAAAGTTTGAAACTATAGATTTTCAAGATTTGGGGATTCTTCTCCCTATACTAGTGAGAGATAGTTTTCATGCTCGTAAAGTATGGTTGTTGGTTACCTTTTCTTTTGTCTTTTGTCAATTGTTACATATGTTAAGGATTTTGGGTTTTGTGTTCCTTCTGCATGCGACACATTTATCCTTTGTAAGGATGGGAAGGCATGGAACCCTAAAATCTTAGAAATCTTAAATCTTATAAATGAATTATTTTTTAAAAGAAAATTATGGTAATAAAAATTATCCTATCTCTAGAGGTGCTAATGGGTATTGGATTTGGAGGACCAACAAAATTATTTTAGTATTGTGGCAGGACAAAGACCAATGTAAATTCCAGAAGATGGAGGTCACCTAATAAAAAGGGTAAAGATAGGAAGACAATCCTCTTATGGGTCTAGGTTAGTTGGGTCCTAAGATCTGAACCATGGAAGGCTCAACTGGCAACATAGGAGACAAGGCTTTCTAGGAACGGAAGCCTTGGAAGCAATGAGGTAACAAACAAAATGATACTTGCATGATCAACACTCTATGTGAGTGGGTCTGAAATGTTTATCTTTGAAGGTCATTAACACTTCCCCTTCCACTTCTGACCCTTCCATGTTCATGATGTGGGAGAGTGCATAATGAGGACCACCCTAAAAGAAATATTTTCTACATATAGGGATCCTTTTGGGAAGCTTCAATTCCTACTTAGTGGGATTTTAGCTTGCTTTCAGAGGCACCACAACTCTGTGGAATATGAATCTGGGTCTAGGGATTCCTTTTCCTCATGACTTAGTTAGGTGAGCTTGCATCTCATGATAGCCAAATGCAAGCTCACCTAACTATATATGTAGACCACCCTACAAGCAATATTTTCTACATATAGGGATCCTATTGGGAAGCTTCAATTCCTACTTAGTGGGAGTTTAGCTTGCTTTCAAAAGCACCACAACTTTGTGGAATACAAATCCAGGTTTGGGGATTCCTTTTCCTTGTGACTTAGGTGAGCTTGCATTTTGCGATAGCCAACAATTGGTGTTCTATGATCAAATATTTTGGAACTCTCGTCCTTATGATGCATGAACAAATGTGCTTGGATTTTTTTTGAATCAGGCCTTCTATCGCCAATGTGGTTCATAAACTCATTAATGACGTGACGGGTAGTTAATTATAGTAGATAAAGAATTCCTCTTTTGTCAAATTGTGTTTTTCCTTGCATACCTGATACATTTAAGCTTGTCAAAGAAGTGGAGTGCTCTTATCAATCCATGGGTGTCTTGAGGAGATAATTAACAGAGATGTGACAGAAAAAGCATATAAAGATCGACACTTATAGATCAAGATTTTCCTTGGGAAATCCCTTTCCTCATTCCATGCTTCTTTCTATCCTCCTTTCATGGATTTTCAAGTGTAATTTCCTCTTTCACAATTGTTTTGCATGAAGATGGTAGTAGATTTTTTTAATTCCATAAATAATTAGTTAGGGTAAGAAGTTAGTTGTCCACCTAATGTTGTAGATAGTGCCCTACAAATAAGAAGATCATTGACTATTCTAGGTTTGGTAAAATTGATGATTTTATTTTCCATCTCATTGTAACACCATTTCTATGAATGAAAGCAGTACCACTTTTTCTTTTTCAATTTGGTTTCCTTGAAGCAATGTTTGGCCCAACGCTTGTTGGTAATTTAAGTTGTTATTAGAGTAGGGGAATCCTGGAGTGCTTTCTATGGGGTTTATTTGTCTTTAAAAGTAGTGTGATCTTTCTATTTTGTTAATACTATCTTCCTTGACTTGGATAAATCTAAATGATCTTGTTTACTTTGGTATTTTTTCATTTGTAGCACTTAGTAATGTTAGATTGTTTGATTGAGCATATACTTAAGTTTCTTATTAAGGAAAATATGTTTTAATGGGGCCCTGAAATCCTACAATAGTAAAAGAAAAATATAGATAAAGTGCTTAAAGTATCATCAGCATAAAAGCCACTAATAGAAACAACAACCTCCCACAACAAAACAAGAAAAAATAGGAACCAAAGCAAAAAAAACCAGGACAAGCCCAAAAATACAAGAGAAAGGGTCAAGAAATTTCTCCGAGGATTTCCACAACCCGAATCTTCAGCTTAGTCATTCTTCCAACCACCTCTTTCAGGTCTGAAAGATCTTTCTTAGGTTTTTGGATGTCCTTTTTCATTGGTCCAAATTTGGTTCTCTTTCTCAAACCATCATCTGAAGTCTTATCCTTCCCACTATTAGGAGATTGGTCATCCTCCTTACTAGCCCTGTGTTCTTCAAGTTTGTTTATGAGCACCTTTATGTTGTCATTTGATTCTTTTAGAATGTTATAATTTTGCTCAACAATTCTCTGCAAAGTGACCTCCATAGTCTGAACTCTACTCTTCACTTCCTCCACTCTATTTTCCATTTCCTTTTCCTCCTCCATTTTCATGTTCTACATGCTGCAATTATCCCTTTCTAGTTTACCCACTCTATATTTGAGCTCCTGGATTTCATGGAAAGGCCAATTAGTAGTTCGATAACTATCAATAGCACTTTTTTTAGAATTATCAAGCACATCCATTTGAGGGTTTTCCTTTTTGATGTCACTCAAAATAACAAGGTTAGGGTCAATTAGCTCCTCCATTTGAATTTTTCCCTCCTTATTGTTCTTAACTAGATTTTTGATCATCTCTCTCTTGAGCCCCATCCTCGCAGAAATATTATAAAAATTTCTCCAAAGCATATTCTTGTCTTTGCCCAAAATAATTCATGTATACTGGCTAGACCCAAATTCCTCAAATTTATGCTCATTCTTTTCCCCACCCCTACTTCTTATCTTCCTTGTTTCTATCCTTCCCCTCCTCCTGCCTTTCCTCCTTAGAGTCGATATTTCTCCCTCTTTTCAAACTCTTGTTAGGCTTGCCATCAAAATCCTCATCTCTATTGGCAAGCATCTTAATAACGATGTTTCTCTTTCCACCTGTCCTCTCCTTACATTCCTCCTCTCTAAGATTATCTTCCTCCCCATCAGTATTGTCTCCCTCCATGTCCATGCCCTCTGCCCTCTCATTGTAGTCTCTATCAAACAAAATCTCAATGCCCTATTTAGGTTTGAAATTATCCTTTTTCCCTTTGTTCTCCACTTTGATTCTCTTTTTCCCCTTTTTGTGTTGTGGGATGGCATCCTCCTCCATATCTATATGCATGTCTTGGCTTTCCTCAGTATCAGATGGGGTATAATCCTCTCTTGACTCATCTAAGTCAACTTTACCCTCCTTCCCCATCTGCCTATTCTTAATTTCTTTCCCTATAGTCCTAGCCTTAAAAAATTCATAAATTAACAACAAAATCCCCTCATGGAAGGCATGATTACCTATGTGCTTCTCCCTATATTCATTGATAGTCTAATTAATAAAGGAATATAGGAAAAAAGGAATATAAATATTTGCCCCATACCTGAAGTGATTAAGAAGCATGAAATGGTGAGTGCAAAGGAAGTCAAATCTCATGTCAAGGGAGATGTACTTGATGATGACCCTAAGCACAAACCTCCAGAGTGGCTTGGTAGAGCTCAATCAATAGTAGGTGCTTCTCTTCACTAAAGCCTTCTTTTCCTTTGCATCCTTGCTAAATTCAATCACTGCTTGCCCAGAAATTTGTCCATCTCTATAGAATTTCTTCCCAATAATGGGTATTCCAATCACCGCAAATATAATGTCCTTTGTCACCATGAAATCCACTCCATCAATCATAATACTACCCTCATTCTATCTCTTTACCATATTGTGCATAATAGAGGGTTTCCACCTGTGAAGCCACTCAATGAAAGTGGTAGCGTGACCTTTTTCCAAAATGCTTCACACCTTAGAACGTTGATGCCACTTCTCTACTTCAACCTCATGTTCCCTCCTATGTCTTTCCCCCACCATGTTTTTTTTCTCTCTATAAGCTTTGCTTCTATTAATGATGTACTTTGAAGGTTGTTTCTTGTTAATATGATTTTCTTTCACAAAACACCTTTTTGCTTTGTGTACTTGATACCCAAAACTAAGCCTCAAAGTGCGACGATGGAAAAAAGTAATGTGTTTTTTTCTTTGGCTATTGCACTTACACATCATATTTTGGTACAATTTTGATAACATTTAACCTTTCATAATTAACCTTTAATGATTCCCGATTTTCCTAGGATCCTCTCCCTTTCTATCAAACCATAAATTTTCAACAGAATATTATGCCCATTCTTCCACATTTTCAATTCATCATTCTTGACTGCCCAATTGGCCAACTTGTTAGCCACTTGATTGGCTTCCCTATACCCATGAGCCATGTATATATTATCAAAAGACTTAAGGATTTGAATGCACTCTTTAATTATATTCATAATCATCCACATAGGCTCATTCTTCTCATTAAGACAATGTATAATATTCTTGGAGTCTCCTTCAAGACATAGATTTATGACTCCCATGTCCCGAGCAAGTTTGAGAGTTTGGTGAGCCGCAAAAGCCTCCACATAATGGTTAGTTTGCATACCTAAAGGAGCCGAGATAATAGCAATACCTTTTCCATGGGTGTTCCACATGCCCCTGCCTTACTAGGGTTGACTTTGGTAGCCCCATCAAAGTTAGCTTTACACCAACCCTTAGATAGGAGAGTCCATCTGCAATTCTCCTTATTTCTGTTAATTTCCTTTGTGCTTAGAAGAGGCTTATGACCTTTGTTGGTAGTGTAGTTTTCTAACAAGGTTTAAAGATTTTGTGGAAGACAACTTTAGCATTAGTTTATTTCTCCCTAAAAATTATGTTGTTCTGTTCCTTCCACACTTCCCAAAAGACATGAGGTAGATTCCATTCCCATAAGCCCTTATTCACGTCCCCATAAGCCCCAAGGTGCCATTGTTCAAAGAGATCTAAAGTGTTATTAGGAAAACACCAGGTCATCTTGAAGAAAGACATGAAATAAGACCATATATCTCTGGTGAAGTGATAGTGTATAATGATATGATCCACACTCTCACTATGGTTTTTATAAAGAATGCATCTATTAGGCATTAGATTCCCCCTCTTGGTGAGGTTTTCTACTGTCAAGATACAATTATGTAGCATTATTCAGAAGAAAATGTTGATTTTGGGAATAAGGCCAGGATACCAGCCTTTAGCCCAAACAAGGGTACTTTCCTTATTTTGCATAGTTTCATATCCCAAGGTAACAGTGTAGTTATCATCCTTTTTCACCCCCAAAATGATTTCATCCTTGTTGGGTGACAGAGGAATATGCCTTATCATGCTCATCAGGAGCTTTAGCTACTATAACAACTTAGTTAGATTCACCCATTCATTGTTATCCCTATAGTCACTTACTTTGTAGCCATATCTTTCCATGCATAAATTTGCCCATCTATTAAACAACTTGATGTTCCATATGACCCTTGTCTTAGCTAGTCATCATGCAAGAAATTTATATCTTCACCATTGCCCAATTTCCATTTTTCTTTCTCAATGGCTAAGCCCTTCATCCTCAGAATGCCATTCTAGATGTTAGATCCCCTTGGGTCAAGGTCTCTACTAATAATCAGTTTTAAATTTATATTAGCTGTATAACTTTCCTTCAAAATATCCCTCCATTCCCCTTTGGAGTTGAAAATCCTCCATATTTTTTTAGCTTGAAGTGCCCTATTGAACTATTTCAAATTCTTAATCCTCAACCCTCCTTGATTTTTGGGTCTACAACTATTCTCCCAAGCCACTAGTGGGTACTTCTTATTTCCTTTAGCACCAGCCCATTGGAAATTCCTCTAAATGGATTCCAAAGAATCAGCCACTTTTGAAGGAATGGAGAAAAGACTTAAAGCATATATTGGAAAATTCTACAGGGTATATTTGATCAGAAGCACATTCCCCGCCTAACTTAGGGTGATGCTTTTTCATCCCACCAAATTTCTATTAAATCTATCAATGAGGTTATTGCAAAAGAGGTCAGGAGGTTTAGTCTCCAGAGGAAGCCCCAAATAAGTAGAAGGAAGAGAACCAATGTCACAACCCAAAATGCTAGCAATTTTCCTCTATTTGTCTGCAGGGGTGTTAATAAAAAAGACTGAGCTCTTTCTCCAGTTAATGAGTTGACCAGTGGCTTTAGAATTGGTGTTGAGAATTCTCTTCACATTTCTAGCTTCCTTCACTAAAGCCTCTCCTCCTAAAATGGTGTCATCGACGAATTGCTGATGGGAGAAAATCAAGGGACTGGAAGAAGGTTTTAAACCCACAATTTCCCCTTTACACCTTTTGTCATGAATTAGTCTTCCCAAGAATTTTGCCAAAATGATAAATAGGATTGGTGAAAGAGGGTCACCTTGCCTAAGACCCCTAGAAAGTTTAAATAAATCAAAGGGGGTCCCATTAACCATCACCGCAAAAGAGGGGGTGGAGATCAGTTGAGAAATAATATTTCTAGTTTTAATATTAAAGCCAAAAGCTTCTAGCACTTTATCTAGGAACATCCAGTCCACCTTGTCATACGCCTTTGAAAGATTGAGTTTAGTAGAAAGCCTTCATTTTTGCCTTTGTCTAAGGAATGGATCACCTCATGCACAACAATGATGGAATCAAGGATTTTTCTACCAGGGGCAAATCCTAATTGCTGAGGTGCAATAATCTCCAATAGTAATTTAATAATTCTATTAGTTAAAACCCTTGAAAAGATCTTGTAAATAGAATTGCAGAAACTGATAGGCCTGAAATTATCAATAGAATTTGCACCTAAGACCTTAGGAATTAAAACTAGAAAGGTAGCATTAATCTCTTTAATCAGATTCCTAGCTCCAAAAAAATCCTAGACCACTTTAACAAGGTCATCTTTGATGAATTCCCAATACATCTAGAAGAAAAAAGTTGGGAACTCATCTGGGCCAAGAGGTTTTCCAATTGGCAGAGTGAAAACCACCTCCTTAATTTCCTCAAAAGCCATAATAGCCACCAGTTCCTTATTCTATGTAACAGTTATCACACTGGGGATGGTATTGAGAATTTCCTTTTGGTCGTCCTCCCCCAAGTTTAACTCTTTGGATAGGATAGAAGAGAAATATATAATTTCTTCATCTGCAATCTCTTTGTCTTCCCCTATAGTATCAACACTCTTTTTGATACCACTAATTCTATTAGTAGCTCTATGTTTTATAGTAGAAAGGTGAAAGAATCTAGATTTTTTATCCCCTTCCTTTAACCAAACTGATCTTGACCTCTACCTCCATAAAATTTCCTCTTTTTCCACAATGTTGTGAAGGTCAGCCAGAATAGTATTTTCCGCATTCAGCCTACTTTCGTCATAACCCATAGTCTGTATCTCTTCTTGCACCTTTGCTAGATCCTCCAAAATCCTTTCTTTAGATTGAAAAATGTTCCCAAAGTCCACTTTGTTCCACTTTCTGATCTCCATTTTAATTTTTGAGTTGTTTAGCCACCTTATACATAGTTTTTCCATCCACATCAATACTCCACCAAACCTTGATTTTTTCATAAAGACCAAGGTGAGAAGACCACATCTTCTCAAATCTATATGGGAAAGCCTTTTTCCTATTGATAGTTTCTAAGGTGAGAGCAATAGGGGTGTGATTCGAGCCTAGTCTTGCCAATGAAGAAATTTTGCATTGAAAATAGTTCATCCAATCCAAAGTGATTAGGGCTCTATCCAGCCTAACCAGAATACAATCTGTTCCAACTCTCCTATTAGACCAGGTATAATTGCCACCTCCTAACTCAATGTCCAAAAGAGTGAGATCAGTTATCAAATCATCCAAATGTTGTCTATTTTCCAAGACCGACGGGAGCCCACTTAATTTTTCCATGGCCAAAAGGGGGGTATTGAAATCTCCCATGATAATGTCCTTTGGGTCACCAAAAATTGGTCATTAGATTATAAATTTTATTCCAATATATACTTCTACCATTTTTAGAGTTAAGGGCATAGATATTCATAATATACCATTTTTCCTGATCCTTGATATTTTTGAATTGAAGAAGAAAAATGTTACCTTCATAAAAAATGATGTTCACTTTTAAGTTGTCCTTCCATATCACTAACAGACCCCCTAAAGCCCCCTCAAAATCAATAGTTGCAGTCTTCATTCCTTTATTGAAATATTTTCAACTTTCTCCTTCATTTTAATTTCCTGAATCAAAAATATTTTAGGCCTATGATCCCTTATATTCCTAACAATTTCTTGTTTGTGGATCCCATTGAGTCCATGAATGTTCCAAGATATGAACTTCATAATTTATTTTGGGAACATGTTTCCTGGATGGTTCTCTGGGTTCCATCCACTATATTTCTCCTTGTTTCTTCCTTTCTGATTTGATTCTTGTTCCTCCTACTTGGAGTGCTAGATTTACTTCCTATGTCAGCTTTAACTCTGCTCCTCATAGCTATAGGCAAGGCAGGTGATGGGTCCCTACTTTTTTTTTTTCTTATTCTTAACTGTTATCCAAGGACCCATATTTTCATCTTTACAGCTATCAAAGAGCGTCTCCATTCTTGAAAATTGACCAAGAGTAGAGGCATAAACCATTTCCATAATCTTGATTATTTTCATAGGAGACACCCAAGTGCATTTTCTTGGGTTCAATTTCTGTGATTGAGAATGAACCTGCCCCTCCAAAGTTCCCCCAAAATCCTAGGAGTCCTCAATGATTTCCTCCAATATGATCTCTCCATCCTCAAGAATATCCCTAGCTCCTTTGTCTCCCTCCCCAACTTCAGGAGCATTGATATTAGGATTGGTCTTAGAGTCTCCCTTACCACTATTGCCTTTATCCATCTAGGCATTTTGCTGCTCCAACTCCACATTTGCTTTCTCACCCTTCGAGCTCTAGTGATCAGGAAGGTTCATTGTTTTATCTTTCTCCCCTACAGATTCCCCCTCAAAATTCTTTCCATTAGGAGATTTCTCCATCCACGCCTTCTTGGAAGCCCCAACATGATTCAAAAAAAATTGTTGATTTTGAGATTCTTTTCTTTTTCCTTGTTTTCTAGGGTTTTTTCCTTCTCTAGGAAAATACGGCATAATTTGGACTTGTGTCCTACCTTTTTGCAATGGAAGTAGGAAAAAGGCACATTTTCATAATCTATCTATTGCACTCACCTCCCCAATCTTAATTGAAACTCAATCACTTGAGGCATATCTTGACCTTCAGTCATCCCTACACATATTCTAGTATAGGTGAATCTTATCTTGGCAGCGGTGACTAGATCAATAGATAACAACTTCCCAAAAGAATTAGTGATGCCATCAAACACATCTTTGTGCCAATATTCTAGGGGAAGTTCTGGCAACTTTATCCAAACTAAGGCCTGGGTCAAGAAATCATTTTTGAGGTCAAGGTTGGATGTCCATTTATAAAGAATGAGAGTGGATTTCCCCATCGACTAGTTTCCTACACAGAGAATTTTTGAGTAATCCTCAGGGTAGGAAAACTCAAAGGACATAAAACCTTTGGCCATAGTCATAACTTCAACCTACCCTTTCAAATCCCACTTATTTCTAGTGAAGATACGAACCAGATCTATGTTTGGTCTAGGGCCTACAAACTTGCCAACAAGAGTTGCAACCATAGTCAAAATATTATGGTCAATAAGCTCTAAAGACAATTCTAAGGAAAATTTCCCTTTATCTTTGTTTGAAATATATACTATCTTGGGAAAAGAGGACTTACCCAATGGTTTGACTCCAAACAAATCAGTCCATCTTCCTTGAGGTCCTTGGGCTCCTCTAGATGCTCTTGATTTTGGAGCATTACTCTCTTTTGCTCCTAGATCTAGCTGCAAAACACATGGGTCCCCATCTTTTGTCACATCCTCATTTTCTTCTTCATTGTCCTGATCTAGGCCTATAGTCTACCCATCCTATCCCTTCTTTCAGGATTCCCGCTCAAACCCATATTCAAAAATTTGCTTCCACACTCTACTTCATTCATTTATGCTACATTTTTCCAAGTTGCAGTAAGCATATACTTAAGTTATTCCACCACTCAAGCATGTATTATTGATAATAATGCCAAAAAAGTATACTATAGGTAGATTATATCTCTAACTATGTAGGCTTTTCACTTCCCTATTATTTTCTTTTTGTAAACACCTTTGGTTATGTCCTATAATATTTGCTCCTCCTAGTTCAAATGACCTATTGCCAAAATCTTATGAACACAACGAATCGTTGAAGACTTCACCCACATTTATTATAAATTCAGTCACCTCCTCATCCAAATTTTCCTATTTCTTGCATGATCATGATCCAATCTACAAGACCTTAGGAGTTGAGAGTTCCTCTCTCTACTCTTCAGCCAATATTGGATGAACATTCTAGTCTAGTGACAATTGTTAATGAGCCAAGAAAATAACATTAAAATATTTTGAACTTAGCCATAATGTGATAGCATTATGTTTAGTAAAATAGGATCACATTATGAAGAACTAGAAGCATTGCATCTAGTTCTCCATAACCCCATCGAGTTATGAAGAATTAAAAGAAATGTGAGAGGTTGAGAGTGAGATATATAGAGAGAAGGGGGTAAAGGAGATACAAGAGAGGAGTGAGAGATAAAGGGGGATAGAGAAAGAGGGAAGGGAGGGGGGGATGATAGAGTTCACATTTCTCTATGGATAATTCCACAACAATTGTTAGTTCTTTATCTAAAATTTTTATTTTTGAGTACATTATCATGATCCAATCTAGAAGACCTTAGGAGTTAAGAGTTCCTCTCTCTACTCTTCAGGCAATATTGGATGAACATTCTAGTCTAGTGACAATTGTTAATGAGTCAAGAAAATAACATTAAAATATTTTGAACTTAGCCATAATTTGATAACATTATGCTTAGTAACATAGGATCACATTATGAAGAACTAGAAGCATTGCATCTACCTCTCCATAACTCCATCAAGTTATGAAGAATTAAAAGCAATTTGAGAGGTTGAGAGTGAGATATATAGAGAGAAGGTGGTAAAGGAGATACAAGAGAGGAGTGAGAGATAAAGGGGGATAGAGAGAGAGAGAAGGAAGGGAGGGGGGGATGATAGAGTTCACATTGCTTTATGGATAATTCCACTACACTTGTTAGTTCTTTATCTAAAAATTTTGTTTTTGAGTGCATGTGCATTGAAGACCTTCTAACTTTAGCTACTAGTAGATAGTGAGTATTTGTCATTATCATCATCTAACATAATCTCACATGCATATCTTACTTATTTTCTTTTTTTTTTCTCTTCCTATCTCTTCATACCCTTATATGTAAAGTTTGTCATGGGTCCAAGAAGCTCTTCCCACTCTTTTCCATTAACCAAGTGGGATTTGTTTCTTACTCCTAAGTAATTTTTTAATAGTTTTATTCTTAATAGAATTCATAACCATATTCCATAGTTAGTTTTCTCCTGATCGATACAATATTTTCTCCTCAATTGAACATTTGTAATCACTAGATATGGGTAAGTGCACCAAGTTGTGGTGCCAAAAGGGAGGTATAAGTGGACACCTTTTTCCTAAAATCAGCAATTTTTGGACTTCAACAAGAATTTGGAGATAGTTGTGCTCAAAATTTTAAGATATGACAAAAATGAAAGTCATAGTCCTTTGAATCTACTTTCTAAACTACTAATTCTTTTTCAAAATGGTTTAGTTTTAGGTCCTCAAAAAAGGGGGCCACAGAAAGTGGTATTGTTTATTCCAAAAAAACATAACGTAGTACAAAGTGTGGCCCCCCTAAAATTTCAACTTTTTTTTTGAAAATCTTTAATCGCTCCAGTCAAAAGTTACTTAACACTATGTAGTTTATCCCAGATTTTTTGGGTAATTTTATAATGTGTTCTTTTTTTAATGAATTTTTTAATCAGACACATCCCAAAAATGTGAAATATCTGTGTGCTCCCCCTAGAAATGATTGAAAACTAATCTAAATTATTAAAAAAAAAAAGTGTGTAGAATGGAAAAAAACTAAGTTGTTGCAAAATTCGATGAACGAGCTAAAATCTACAGCCCAATTAGTACATGTTGGTTTTTGACAAAAAAATGGACATACATTAAAAAGAAATTATAGATGAAAGGCTTGAAATAGTTCAAATAAAAAATAAATTATATGGTTGTGTAGCTAACACACAAACCTACAATGTCATGTAACCTGATTTTATCGATGCTCAACCACAAGGAAACTAGAAGGAGAGTATACAAGAAAAATCAATCATTTTTTGTATGTTTGCAGCAAAACACGTCTCAGACTAGTTTATAGACTCCAAAAGCTTGGGTTGGATCCCCAACAAAAAGCCAAACATTAGGCTTGGTAGAATGTAAAGCTTTAAATAGCGCATGCGCCCTATAGTGCGTGCGCACTATTTAAAGCCTTTTAAATTTACTTTTAAATAACGCGTATGCACTTTGTAATTTTTTTTTGAAAAGTGCGCACGCACTTTAATGCGTACACACTATAGTGCGTATGCGCTATGGCTTGGCACACCCATGCCATAGTGCATTAGCGCGTGTGCGCTTTGCAAAACTAGAATGAAAAAAAAAGGTGTCATCTTTTTGGCACCACAACTTGGTGCACTTACCCATATAGAATCACAGTTTTCTTTTGTCTAATCCTTTAAGCTCATGATTGACCATGTAGATGCACAAAAGGGTTGAAAACTAGATTTGGTGGAAGAATCGTATTAAATATATCAAGTGTGCCCTAAGTGGTTGTAAGACCCCTTAATGCAGACTTGATGGTTGTAATGTATCTCAAGGGGTCTTATGGGGTTATAAAGGGTTAGCTAATGTCCCTTTTGAGAAGTTCTAAGACCCCTTATAGTCCTTTCAATTGATGGATCTAATACTATTCTTCCATCGGATATAGATTTCAAACTTTTTGTGGATCTATAGGCTCAATTACATGTCTAAAGGATTGTCCAAGAGAAAAATGTGACTATATATCAAGTGCTTAAAAATGGTTCAATTGAGGAGAAAATATTGCAATGATCAAGAATAAAATTGGTATGGAGAATCCGGTTATGAAATATTTTAAGAATGAAACTATTAACAAACTACTCACAATTAAGAGATAAAGTCCACTTTGTTAATTGGAAAGAGTGGGAAGAGTTTCTTGGACCCATGATAAAGGTTACATATAAGAACCTGAAGAGATTAGAAGGGGAAAGTGACAAATGAAAGAAGTAAGATATGCATGTGAGCCTATGTCAATGGTGATGATGATGATGATGATGAATACTCTCTACCTACTAGTAACTCAAGTAGTGATAGAAGGTCTTTAGTGCACATGTACTTAGAAACAAAAAAAATTAGGGATCTTAAGGGGTCCTAATGTCCCTTTTGACACAATACGACCCCTCATGACCCCTTTTGATGCATTAGAGAGAACAAGTCTCTAGAAGCACTTATATTTGTCAATAGAGGATATACACCCATTAGATCTAAAATAATGTTAGATATCTCACCTCAATTAATGTTACCCATTTTAAAGCTTTCTCCCAACTAGACCTCCTTGTCCTTTTACAGTACCTACATGAAAACAAAAATCTAAATTTTGGTGATAAGCTTTACAGATACCTTAAAAAAGAAGGTCCACTGAAACACAAGTTAACATGATATTATAAAAAGATATATGAGGGATGACAATATATAAAGTATTCCAGTTGTCAAAAACCATATCAAACCCAACTTGATTCAAAAATGTTATTTGTATCAACTTGGTACCTCTGTCCATCTCTACTAGTATGTTCTTGTTCTTGCTCTTGCCACTCTAAAGGATTTTGTGAATTACAATTCAATGCTTGTACAAATACTTCGTGAGAAATCTAAAAGAAATATTTATTTCATGAAAAAAACAATGTTTAAATAGAAAACTAGCACTAATGGAAAAACTACTTTATTGTCATATAGTCATAACTACATACTTATACCCAAATACTTATACAAACATTTGTTACAATGGAAACAAGATCATGTATACAAGTGAAAAAATGATTGCAAAATATGAAATTAAGTGTATCGCATAGGATAATGATGGATTTATTTTCACGCCTTCCAAATTTGGTGGTATTGGCATGTTGATAGGCTTTGATGATTCTTAAGATTGTTTAGACTTGGAAGACCTAGTTAACATTCACCTTGGTTGCACTTTACACATGATATGCATATGATCCTATGTCGGATGATGATGATGAATAATCCCCATCTATTAGTAGCTCAAGTAGTGGTGGAAGGTTTGTAGTGCACATGTACTTAGAAACAAAATTTTAAAGGATTTTATGGGATCTTAAGGCTCCCAATTTCCCTTTTGACACATTAGAACCCCTCATGACCCCTTTTGGCACATTAGGACCCCTCCTTATATAGTACCTACTAGACTACCATGGAAATTTTTTGATGAAGATGACACCTAGAACTACTAGATTGACATGGAAAACTTGTGATGAAGATGGCAACTGCAACTACTACACTGTCGTGGAAAACTTGTGATGAAGATGGAACCTCCAACTACTAGAATTTCATGGGAAAAATGTGATGAAGATGACACCTACAAATATTAGATTTTCATGGAAAATTTGTGATGAATATGGCACCTCCAACTACTAGACTGCCATGGAAAACTTGTAATGAAGATGACACCTACATCTACTAGACTGTCATGGAAAACTTGTGATGCAGATGGCACCTCCAACTACTAGACTATCATGGAAAACTTGTGATGAATATGCCACCTCAAACTACAATACTATCATGTTAAACTTGTGATGAAGATGACACCTTCAACTACTAGATTGTCATGGAAAACTTGTGATGAAGATGGCAGCTCCAACTACTAGGATGTCATGGAAAACTTGTGATGAAGATGACACCTGTAAATACTAGACTATTATGGAAAAATTGTGATGGTATAAAGGAGAAACCCTAATAAAAAGTAACGGTATAATTTGGATAGAAAGGATCACCCTACTTCATAAATCAAGAAGGAAAACATAATCTTAGATATCTCACCTCAATTGATGGCATTGGTTCTGAAGCTTTCTCCCAACTAGACCTCCTTGTCCTTTTGTAGTACCTACTAGATTGACCTTCTCTCAACTAAACATCATTTTTTCTTTCATCTTGACAAGAGCTCTAGTAATTTGTTTGGTCATTTGAGAAGAATATTATTGTAGGCTTCCTTAGTTGTCATGGTAATGCACCTTTGGCTCAATTTTAGACCCTTCTTCTTCCTATTCCTGGCATACACAAAAAAATCCATCACTAAATTTTCCTACATGATAAAAATCAATGAGAAAGTTGACTAAATGGATCAACTTACCTTAGAGCTTTTGAAGGAAGTCTCTGTCATTTCTTCACAAGATGATTTATCTTATGATTCAACCACAAGAATTTCTCTCCTATATCCTAACCTTATATTCTATTTTTTCACTGAAATTAGGTCTTCCTTGTAAGGGTTGTAATTTGGATGAACAACAAACTAAATGATTCCAAGATCCATAGTCAAAGTTAAAGAAGCTAAACTTTCCTTAATATAATCGACATTTGAATCTTTGTATAAAACCCACTATGCACCGTCTCTCCAACACACTCTTTTTGTAGTGGGCTTTGGGTAGTCTTTGGCAATACACATGTTTTCCTTACAGTATTTTTTATTAGTAGTCTCACAATATTTTGAACTAGACAATGAAGAAATTAAAAAATGTCATGGTTCTAATGTGTCTCATGCATGGCTGATTCAAAGCATGAAACTCAGGATTTAGAATTTATTTTTTATAGTGTCCCAATTCATCCAATCATTTATTTGACAAAATCAATCCATTTTTGGGTAGTTTCTTTATTAACTAGGCCCAATTAGGCCTATTAGGCCTTTGAACAATTGACTTTACTTTTACATAGACATAACATGATCGCTTTATTGCTAGTATAGTTTTACTAAACATAATGCGATAAGGTTATGTCTAGTATGACAGTTTACTTATACGAAGCATAACACGATAGCATTTTGTTAACCAAAAAGAATGATCAAGTTTAGTTTTGGTAATAGGCCTATTAAACTACCCAAAGGTTTGGGTTGATGTTTCCGTCCATGTATTTGTCTCTTTAGACATTTTTTCATCTCCTAAGATTAATTCTCATCTTTAACTTCATCAAGTTTGTAAATGGTGAAGTGGGTATCTCTAAAATTACCACCATAATCTCACACATTTTATTATCTTTTTAACTATATAATTTTTTTTTAATTTTTGGACAAGATTAACATTATGAAGTTAATTTTTCTATTTCAGTGTCTTCAGAGTCCTCTCAGACATACATCTACCATTTTTTTAATAACTTTTGATCTGCTTAACCAAATGGAAATAAATTACATATTATTGGTTTACACTTTATTGTATACACTTTAAAATTAAGTGTTGATTTTAGATTATTTTGATGCAAGTTATACCTAGTGCATGAAGTGGTGCCAAAATTTCAGGATGGAGTCACTTCAAAAAAACATAGAAAAAAACTACTTGTCAGAAAAATATGAAAAACTACACAACTTATAGATATCACTCTTACCTATCATCCTACGAAAGGGTTTTTCAAAATAAAAAATATAACTATATATTTTATGGGGCACACAAAAACAACTATGTTATAATGTTCAGTAAAAAATAGGAATGGTTTTTTCATGTGCACTCTTAATCTTATCCATTTTTTAAAAACCTTAGTATTTTAGAAACCAGATTCAAATAATCGTAGTTTTTGTGTTTTACATGTTTTATCATTTTGAGTGCATGACCTTCAAATGGGTCTTCCAAGATTAGGTTTACCTGATTTTAGAAAGAAAAAAATAAAAGGTGTCCACTTATACCCCTTTTTTGCACGCCATCTTGGTGCACTTACCCATGCATCATCATCGAAATTGGTGCTTAATTCTTCTCTTACATGATTGGTTTCTATTGTAGGTTGGTGCCTACAAATATAATTGGAAATATGTGTTTCTATCATAGGTCGTAATTCATGTGGGCTAGTTCCTAAAAACTATTTTAAGTTCTTCGCTTACTTTGCAAGGCTAGATTTGGGAAATAGATTCAAGGAGTTATTCTGCCTATAGTTTTGTCTTATGGATTTCCATACAAGTAGAAACACATCATGTGTTTATGTGTAATGCCTTTTATCATTTATTTTTCTACTTAATGATAAAGTAATATGAAGTAATGATGTTAATGGTGAATTTAAACTATTAATATTTCCAATATATATTTGATTCGCCCTTTCTTTCAATCTTAACATAACCATGCATCTAACAATTGGTATCAGAAAAAGTTCCATGAAGAAGTTTAATAGATTGACATAGATTCAAGGCATGAAATACATAATAGTTAAAGGTATTTTTTTTAAATAAGGAGCCCTTATTTGATGGATTGAATTATGCACTTTAGAGAGAAACTATAATCTTATTTAATGGCTCTAGGATTTTATGTTTAGAAATTTTTTTGTAGAAGCTGATGAGATTCCAAGAGGATAGACATGCAAGAGAGTATGTGAGAACAAATCAAAAGATATAAATTATATTTGAAATCACTTATCTAAGTCTACATTTGTAAAGATAATGACTTCATGACTACAAAAGAGATGTGGGACGAATTTTACAATATCTATGGAGGTGATACTAAAGTCAAGGAGGAGAAACTTCAAATATATCAAGGCTTTTTTCAGTATGAATGGGAAAGAAAATAGTGTTTCTTACCTACTCTATATTGATGAAGTTCTCAACACCTTGAAAGAACTAGATGAAGAAATTAAAGAGTCGGTGATCACCAAAAAGTTACTTACCTTCACTCCAAGTTTGATTCAAGATTCTCTACAATAGAAATAGAAAAATATTTGAACCAAACTGTGGAAGAGATTCACACCACAGTAATTTAATATGAGATGATAAGTATAAATGAAAAATATTCAATGAAGGAGAATGCCTTCAAGTCATCCATGGAGAATAAGGGTTCATATTGTGGTGAAGATTCAAATAAAGAAGAAAAATTTGTTAGGAAATAAAAAAAGAGGTTTTGGTAAGTATAAAGGTAAGTTTCCATTCAAAATTTTCAATTGTGATAAGATTATTAATCATTCCATCAAATTTCTCCTCTAGAATAGGTAGTAAAATGATGTCACAAAATAAGAAGAGGAATGGACTCTATAGTAAAGAATATGGCTACTCATTATATGAATATGATTAGCACTCATCTAGAAGAAAAGATAATAAGATTTTAGACGTAGCATTGGAAATCATGGATAGGGATACATAAAATGTATGTCGAAGATAATGGAAAAAAATACTAGAATGGGTCTTGAAGAACTTCATTAGACTCATAAGGAGATCAAGAATGTAAAGAAATTAAATATATAACAAAGTCTACAATTTTAGACAATTTCTTTTTCTTTTTTTTTGAAAAAATAGAAATACATATCGTTGATTTGATGGTTTAGTTGGAAGAAGAAGAAAAGAGAAATAATGTCAAAACAAAAAATGTAAAGATTAAAGAGAAGGGCTATGAAAAACTTTAGAAATAAAATGTAATATTGAGAAAGGATTTGGAGAAAGAAAATAATCTACTAAGAAAGAATTAAAAGTTTGGAAAGTGTAATGAGATATTAGATGAGAATATATATAGGCAAATGGAACCAAAAGTCAAGAAAAGTACCAGTATCAATGAAAACCATATGAATAAGACTATTAATCATACCATGAGTACAAAAATACAAGATTTAGATCGCTGTGTATTTTGAAGCTTGGGATCTAATTAGGCTAGAGTGATTAAAGAAAATTAAAAGGAGGATAATGGACTCATTTGTGTTCACAAACAAAAGAAGAGAGATTTATAAGACAAAATCCTATGGTACCAATGTACAATATTGGATTCAAACATTCTTTCTCTAGTTATTATGGTCTTAAGGAAGCATATTGTATAAGGTTTATGCAAGAGAGATTAACTTCATAGATATAAATTTATTATTTCCTTTGATGGATTTCAATATGTGGTACCGATGTAATTAATTCAATTATATTAAAATAAATTATACAAGGAATTTTATCAAGGCCTATAAACTAAATAGAAAGGAAAGAACCTATGCTAGTTAGAGAAATGAAGCTAAGGTGCAAACAAGAAATCAAGAGAAACATAACTTTGAAAGATAAATAATTTATTACACTATATTTCATATCCAAGCTAACAAAATGTAATGGATTTCATAATATTGCATTCTATATAGAAGTATGTGAAACCATAGAATAAAGTTGTGGAAATCCAATAGTGGATTATTTTATTATAGAAAAAAAGGATCTAAATGAGATCAAGGACATAAAATGCATTTTGAGATGAAAGACTAAAATGTATCCAAAAGGAATATTATGATAATAGTTTTGAGTTCTCTCAAAGGAAGATGGGATAGATTTTTCTCCATTTTGATATTTCAATGGAAGCATAGGTTCACAGGGAGTCTTGACTCCCTACCAAAAGTGGGATTTTTGGTCTCGTGGTGAAGTACATGATGTATTAGTGCATGATTTGTTTAGATAAAGGGAGAGAGTCTCAAAGGAAGGGTTCAAGTATCACTTTCCCTTTGATGTCAAAGGGACCAAGAGAAAATTCCAAAATGCATGTTAAATAGATATTGTTTGACAAAGAGGATTGTTATCCATAGGGGTCAAAAATTGGATTTTTATCAATGACAAAGGGAGAGTTTGGTAGACATAGTGTTTTTATTCATTTCAATGTATACATGAATTTATTATAGGTTTAATTACTTATATAATGACAATCAAAACATATAAGGAAATACTCAAGTCTACATGATAGTTTTCTTAATGTCTTATCACCATGCTAGGATATTATTATCTCTTGATTGTATAACACATGTTCTGGTGTTCAGAAGTATGTGCACTGATTTACACAATTATGTCATTTTGTTTTGCGTTTTTTCACAATAGAGAGGTGTGCCTTGTAGTTTAGAAGTAAAGTATAGTTACATATAATGTATCAAATTTCAAAATTTCACAAGATGATCTTCAATAGACAAAAAGATAGATTTACCAGAAATGTCCATTTTGTCAGTTCACATTTTGTCTAATGTTCTTGATGAATGTGCTAGAGTATTTCTCTATGAGCCACTTGAGGAATTATGTGGAAGTGTATTGGCACTAGATAAGTTTTTTTTGTGTAACACATAGTATGATTCCACTCCTAGTGTAGTGTGTTGGCCCCTAAACTAGGCCTATTAAATGTTTGATTTAAAGCATGCATGTGTCCCACATGCAAATTTTGTAAATTCATATATAAAGTTTAATTGAATTCATTCCAAAATGTGTTATAATTGAGGAAAACTAATAACCACAGAAAAATTTATACAATTTCTCTAGTCAATTTGTGTTTAAGTTGTGGCTTGAAATCAGATGTTATGCATACTACAAGAGTTTCTCAAGCTTATAAAATCATGAAGACATTGAGATTTCAAGCTTAAACTTTTTCATGAGATATCTTTCTTAGACAATGGTTCAATTAAGTTGATGTCTCATCACTGGAGTTGATGCTCTAATTTTGGCTTAGGAGATTTATATCTCCTTTGTTTAGTGTCTATAAAACTAATTAGAGGCTTGATGTCTTCATAATATGTTATAATTCCTATTAATTAGTGCTTTAAAAAAAAAAAATCTTTAATTGCATTGTGAGCTTGGGTATATGTAGCTGATCCAAGCAACTGTTTTCATCATGGTCTTTCCCTTTTAGGTATACACATATATCTAGTGTTCTCATGCATTATTGTCTAATTATATTTATCATTTATTTAGTTGCTTTAATAATAAAGTAAGATCTAGTAATGCACCTAAATATGAATTGGATTTGATGTTATATTGATTTTCAGCCATCACACAACTCTCCCCACTAGCCACCTTCCTTCCCAACCCTTCCCCTGGTATACTTGTTTATCTAATAGTAACACACTTTGATTTTGTCCAAATTTATTGTATTGCATTTCTCTCTCTTTATACATTAGAGTTGGTTCATAGAATTGGCATTAATCTTTGATAAGACCTTTAAATAAGAGAAAAGAAAGGCAATATCTACATTTAATTGATAACAATTGTTAGTGGACACAATAGAACGTGTAGTTATTGTTGGGAGGATTTAATAGGAAACATGATACTTAGAAGGAGTGGGGGGGGGTGTGATGAATCGGGATCTTCAAACTTTTACTTGCAAAATATATTACTCATTTGACACCTAATTCATCTCATATTTTAGATCTAACATCAAACTATAATGCTAAAATGAAATCAAAAAATAACATCCATGAAAAATTTCAACACATAACACAAATGATTTGGTAACCTAGAAACACTTCAATGCAAAGATAAAAATGAGGTGGGGATGAAACCCAGAAATATTCATTGTTGCAACAAAAAAGTTAACTTGCTAGGGTTACAATGTTGATCATAATATATGATCTACCCGATGAAGGGTCTGCCCTATTAAAAGCTTTAAGACTGTTAGGTCTTACCCTATTAAAGGATTTTACACTTACAATTAAGTAAGGACTTTGTTAGGAGATTTGAATAGATCTATTAAGATCACTCAGTTAAGAGATTTTCCTTGGTTCAATCTATTAAAACTAATTCAGTATCTGACCCTCGGTTTGCTCTGAAAGCTAATTTCAAATCTTTTCTATTCAATATCTCAATCTAATCTCTTAATCTAGTTTCTTCATTATATTCTTCACTTCTTAGGTTGCTCTGTCTCATCTCTTTTCAGACTTGGCCTTTCTTGCTCTGTTATGTTCTTGTTCGCTCCTTCACCTTTGTATAAACTTATCACCATTTATTCACACACATAATCTACTCCATAAATCACTTGTTTATTATGATCCTAGGGTTAGAACCCTCCTTAAATAGATAATCTTAGAAAGTTCTGGAACTTAATGAACGATTTAAATTTTATCTCTATGTTGTTTCCCTTCTGATTTTTTGATTGGTTGATTTGCTTTCTCTAGGATTAATACCTCCTGTAAAGATGCATAAACTCCATCTTAACTATCTCTACAATCATTAAATGTGGTATAGAAGCCGGTCAAAATGATTTATATAGGTTTTTGTGCAATTACAAACCCATATGTCAAAACTAGTTTACTCTTCATTTGAATGTTCTAACACTTAGTCATAACTAGCATTCATGTTGTCACTCAGTTTTTGTACACTCGATCTATTTTGTTTGCTTGGCAAAAATTATGTGTAAACTTTCTCTCATCTGTATATGCTCTACTTATGTATGTGCTCAGTCTCAACTAGGATTCTCAGCAACCTTTGACTTTCTTGGCATGTGATGCAAAATAAATAAGTCCTTTATGTACTCAATCTTTACTAGATGACTCATTTGTAGTGATGATCGACCAACCTTGTCTAATAAATGACTAATTGTTTGGACACTAATAGGAAACTCAGGCTTAGAGATCAAAAATCTCCCCCTTTGACATTAGTGGCAAAAACACTTTTTCGTGAATTATCAATCCATACAATAATACTCCCCCTGAGACTATAGTTTGGTATTTAATCTAAACTCTCTGATGTTGTGTCATCTGATGATTGTATCTTTGATTTCTGAATGACTTTATTTTCAAGTCATGTCTCTCCTTTTGTGAATTTTCCCCTTTTTTATTTTTCAATAGTATATTCCCCCCTTTTTTTTGTCACTTATGGTTGGGGGTTTGCTAGGGTTAGCTTGTCCTAATCAAAGAATGATTTGTGGCTTGCCAAAATTTCTTCAAAGCCTTTATTCCACTATTCCTTTGCTCTTTCCAACACCTGAATGTGAATTTCTAGCTCGGCAACTAGATCAATTAAACTTTCAACATTTGAAAAATGTGTGTCTTTCTTCAATATATTCCTTTTTTTCCACCATGCACAATATTGGCTAGGCTTGACTAGTCATATTTCTTAGGGTGGTGAAAATAAATTTTTGACTCATTTATGCCCATGCAATTAGGGGATACATAAAATGTTGACCATGCTTTATCGTTATATCCCTAGGTTTTAACCTTATAAAATCCACATGTCTTATGGTTACAAAAAAAATTATTATAAGCTTTGAGTTCTACAGGTCTCGTTTTATGTCACGATTTGAGAAAAATTACGAGAGCCCTTGACCTTCAGCTAATCAAGGGTTGTCACTTTGTCACTTTGGGGAGCTACAAGTTCTTTATCTATAACAACAAAGTGATGAATGGACACATAGCATGGTGGACCCTCTTTTCCTCAATAGCTCAGTCAGTTCATCGTGCATCTTCCTAGCCATCGATCTTCCCAGGATCAATGGTCCTCGCTATGTCGTTATGGAAAGTTGCGAGTACTTTAATTTATGCGACATAGTGAGCACTTTCCATGTGGATATGTGGGGTCAACTTCAGTTGGTGGGCTGCAATATGACAAACGTAATGTTAGGATAGGTTGGCATATACATGCATTCTCATTGGATGGAGATTTCGATAGGTACAGAGAAAATTCAATGATATTTTTTGTCGTAGATCTCTAGCAGATCTATGGTTATCGCTTTGTCACTAAAAAAAACTACAAGGTCTTTATCTATAGCAACAAAGCGAGTCCACGTGGAATCTATGATGTCATCTCCTTCAATGGGTTGCAAAAGGGAGCCTGTCAGAACAATGTGGACATGTCAGACTGTGTTGGCATGCAAAGCACATTTTATTGGGCGAATTTGATGATTAGACCAAGTAATAATGTAGATATTTCCTAACCGTCAATCTTGTGGAGATTGATGGATGTCACTTTCCCGCATTACGAAATTGCTTGATTTTTAGGTAATGCACGGAAGTGACATTGCACTATGTGGCATGTAGGTCTATTTTTTCTTGTGGGTCGCCAATGCTAAAGGGGGATGTCAAATGGGATTCCATATAGTTGTTGAGGTGGATTTCATTCCAGTTGCTTCGCGTTGATTCATTGGGGGGTCTACATGTTCAATGAGTTGGACGATGAGTGTCATGTGGGTGCAGAATTATTAACAGTAGGCGCAGTAATAATAAGGGTCTTAAAATGATGGTCTTAGTATTAGCTTGTTGCTTAACCCTTCTAATTTGATATAATTTTTTGATATTTACTCTTTGAATCCTTGGGTTCTGTCTCAGTCTTATTTGCAAGTGATATTTGATTGTTCATGTAGGTTGCAAGTCTAGATACTCTATTTTCCTTCAAGTTTGTGACATTCTGAATGTTAGCATTCCCTTTAACATCTTGTCTGAAGTACATCCTTTGTGTGAAATATTTATATGTGAATGGTTCTTGGCAATATTGAGTTCTTGTTAGCTGTCCAAAAATGTTTCATTAATTCAAGCCAACAATATCTTTATCCTATCATCCGGTGTATCACCTCCTTTACTTTTTCAATATTTAATTTGAAGCAATCCTTTTATCCCTTTCTCCTTCTAGTTTATTTTCCTATTTGAAGAAGTAAATTAGTGAGACATCCAGAGGACCCAGCCTATAACCTAGAGATTCGCTCCAAACTTAGGTACTTCCCACTACTTAGGAGTGTTTCCATGTTACTTGAAGTTGATTGAGTTAGAATCCAATCTAGGTGAAACTTTTAGAGATTACAATAATAACATAAATTTAATTAATATTAGTCTGTTCCTCATTTCACTATCTCTAGCTATGAGCTTGGCTAACCTCTACTAACCAAATGTCAACTAATTATAGGATGATGAGCTTGAACTTTCATTCTTGCCCAATGAAATAGTGCATGCCCTCATGTTCGTGTGTAATAAATCTATTGATCATTGATTCTCCAATGTAAATAACTCAACATCACAAAGCTTCATGTACAATGAATAAATAGTCTTCAAAATTTCTTCTAACTGTGTGACTAAATAGGAAAGCTCCACTTGTTTATTTACAAGTTCCCTAGAGACTTTCGCCAAAATTTTGTGCTCAAATTTTCTTTTGGAACATTGCATCAATTTATGATTGGTCTCAATATCCTTTGATTGAACTTTGTCAATTACATACACTAACTAATCCAAAATTGAATTATGATTATTCAAGTTAGTGATCCCAAATGCACCAACAAAAATGTCTTTAACATGGTCTAATACTTGTTTCTTTTAATGCTCTCTCCTTAGTTCTTCTTGTTTTGCCTTACAGCTTAGCAAAATTTGCAATTCCTATATTTTCACCAATGTCAGATTGTTTAAGTCATATATGGGTAAAGTGATTACCTCATCTAGACTTATTGACTCATCTATCATCTCTTCAGATTGAGCCGCTATTTGAGATCACGGGGTTGTATCACTAGGTAATGATATTTGTCATTGTTTACCCTTCTCAATCGATCTAGATACCTGTTGCAACTCCTTTTGAGTAGATGTTCCTATTGTTTAAGTGTTCCAGTTTATGGTTCTAATGGTTTTGCACTCAAAAACTATATAAGAGCATGTATAGCTTCTTGCTCTTTTGGTTTCTCACTCTCTTTTTCTAACTTGGTTTCCTTTATTTTTTCAATCTTCTCCTTAGTCTAAATTATTACTATACAAGTGAATTTTGGAAACACGATTATAGCCTTGTCTTATTGCTCAGCACTTGTATCAATAGAAACTGATGTAGCTTTAAAATTATTAGTTTTAGCACTCTCAAATGTTGGATAATCTATGATTTGTAAGAAAACTAGATTGGTTCTTAGCAGTGTTGTGTCTGACATCCTACTCTTTATGTCTTCCTTGGTTATTACATTTTCATTCTATGGAAGTGGGTCAGAAACATCCTTGATTATGACAACATCTTATTGTTCACACTCGCCTACTAATTGCTCGATCTCTTTTGTGAGTTTAGAAAATTCTTCTTTATACTAATCTTCAAACTTTATTGCATCTCTCCCTTCACTAACTTTTACCGATGGAGTAAGAAGTCCAAATGCTTCCTTCCATATTCGAATGCTATCTTGCTCAACTTCATGAGCTTTATTCTTTAAAATTTTGTATGCCCTATCCTTTGGGATGAATTTATTTACAAAATCTTTGAGGGCTATAGACATATGTGTCTTTCCTAAATCCGACATAGCTTGTGCCAATGTAGTTTTTGTTATTTGCTTCTCTATGGATAATGCCCATTTCTATTTAGCATCTATCCATTTGTACACTTCCTCTAGGATACCATTACCCAGTTCTAAAGGTGTAAATATGAATTTAGTTATCATATCAATCATAGCTTTTTCAAGCTTCTCTTGATCATATTTATTCAAAGAGTCATAATGAATATCTCTAAATCCTACTAAACTAGATGTGTCTCTATTCTTTGTACATCCCCAATCCACGATCATTGGAGGTAGTTTGTTTATAATTGATAGTTTACTTGGTTCATTAGATTTGGTTTCTTCTTCATCATCTTCCTCCTCTTGTGTCAATATCAATTTTCTCCTCAATCTCTTTGGTACATTATGCTTTGGGGAGCTGGTCAGTTTCATCTTTGATGGACTTCCTTTGGATTTGACAATCAGGGTCTATTGTCTTTGATCTTGACATTATTCTTCCTTTTGGCTCCTGAAGTGTAGCAACCTTGTACATGAATTTCTTGAGATCATCGTTTGCTTTAGGATCAATAATTATCACTTATTTTTCTTTGTTACCTTGGGCTTGGCAACAACTAGCTCTTTGCCTTTTCCATCTTTGGCTTCAACTGTTTGTTTTGATCCTTCCCCTTCTTTTCCATCCTTGCCCTCAAGAAATTTCTTCTTCCTTTCCTTGTATGTCTTGGGCTCACTTGACTCTATAGTCATTTTAGCCTTTATCATATCATGTGTCAAATTTCTTGACATCAACATCAATATCTTCTGACAAAAGTGCAGTCACTACTGTTGTGACTTCATCAATATTTACTTCATACGCAATGGGTCTTAACCATGCAATTCTGGCTAGTACTTCCTGTGCATAAAAAATAAAATGTATCTACTAAAAACCATATCTCATCAAAAATATTTATCTATAACAGATTGGGAAATCCCAATTCAATTTTTCATCTTATTTTTGAATTCCTCAAAATAGTTTTCCATAATTGCTTCAAAATTTTCCCCCAACTAACTTATCAAGTCATTTATCTCCTCCATAGCTAGTCAGTTCCTATCCCATGCTACTATACCAGCTGTAGGAAATAAATTTTGTACATAGAAAAATATACAAACTAACAAAGATCCAAACTTACATGATGTGTTCTTGGCTTTCATTATTGCTCCCAAATTCTCTATTAATTATTGCAATTACAACTTGTAAAGATCATAAGTATGACCCTTTTTAATAATTTTGTAACCTAGGTCTATGACAATGCATAACACATTGTTCAATCTGCTAGATTGAAAGAATTTGTGCGTGATCACTCGTATTGCAAATTCAATCACAGGATCATCAATCTCATCGATTAACATCCCTCGATTGTTCCACTTGGCTTTGGTTGATTTCTCAACCTTATTTCATGTTGCACATCTCAAGGTCTTTGGTTTGTCCAAGATAGGGTAACTTGTAACTTGATGTATTATGGACTTGTTAATCTTGATTGGTCTTCCTTCCAACCATACCTTCATATTATGAACATGACTTAATACAATCTCTATCCATTCCACTTTGAAAACCTTCGGAGAACCTAGTGCATGGGTAAGCCCTTTCTTGGCAATGATCTTATAGTCATTCATGAGTACTCCATTGTTACACAACTTTTCATAAGTTTCTCTTAACTCAAAATCTATGACTTCTCCTATTTTACACATGTAACAGGATCTCACATCTTAGATAGTCAAAACTTTGGGTTGAATTGAAAACAAGGCGCCAAATTTCATCCTCAGTAACTTCAAAATTCAAACTAGTCATAAAATCAGGTGGGGGACGCTGGTCATTCCTCACAATTTGAGTGTTGCTCTCCTGCAACATTTTGCTTGCAGTTGCCATTTCAATCTAGCTTTTTTTTAAAACAAACTTTTTATAACCTCTAAAAAAATAATTAACTCATAACTGAAAGCATCACATACTAATTTTATCAAATTGCTAATGTTCCACTGTGATTCACTTGCTTCGTCACTCAATTTTCCTTAATCGCCTTTGAATCAACTTTGTGTTATGAATTCACTTGGTGAGTAGAAATGAATACTCAAATTTGATAAACTACCTTTAATTTTCCATTTAGATCTATAATAAATGTCAGTTGTCTTGGTCTCCATGCTTACTTTAAAACACTTGGTTATCATTACCTTTCTTGATCAATACTAATTTGTTTAGTCAATACATCAATTTGATCATCACTAGTTCTCAGTCTATATTGTTGTGCTCAGTCAACATAGACTATTTTATTGACACTTGGTATTCTTGTTGACTTGATGGTCAGCACCTCCTTTGGGGTTCGTGACATGGCTTAACTGCCTCTTGTGGATCTAGGTAAGTCTAGTGTTTGTTACATTTATTGATAGCTCAAGCTTTTGGCACAATGATAAAAATAATAACAATTGAAATCAAAGCCTTGGGTCATGAGTTTGAATCTTAGGAGGTCTCCTTCATTCTGTCGATGTGGAACCCTCAATTAGTGCTGAGGGGGAGATTCTTGACTTGGTGGTGAGCACCTCCATAGGGGTTCACAACATGGCTTAACCACCTCTCATGGATCTGGGTAAGTCTGGTGTATGTGACAGTCATTGATAGCTTGAACTTTTGGTGCAATGACAAACATACCAACAATTCTATGTTGTAAATGATTCTCTTTTACTTTTCTCTTTGTTCTTTATGCATCTTTTCTTATGTAGATATGAACCTTGGCACATTTATGTTAGGAAATGATGTAATATATATCATAAAATATACAGTTCCTACATACCTTCTTCACCTAGTTAGTTTTGGTGTAATCACTTGATCCATTGGATTGGCTGATCTTGTCTTTGCTTGCTCCACTGCTTCCATCTTCCACTATCTCTTTCCATGTTTTCTTTACCTCAACTTTTCTTTGTCTTTTATCATTTCTATTATTTGGTGTTAGTACTTTGGTTCTGCAATTTTTGCTAACATGTCCAACTTTGAGACAACTAAAACAAAATAGTTCTCCATTTAACCATTTCTTGTTATTTATTCTGAAATGTGTCTTAATGTAATTCTTTGGAATGTATCCATATTCTCCACAATAATGATAGTTATACCATGTATTGTAATCCCAATTGTGAGAGTTACCTTGTTTAGGTGCATGTGCTTGTCCTTTAATGTCCATTTAGATTTTTTCTTAGATCTACATTCATGAGCTCTATGTCCATATTTTTGACAATTATAGCAATGTCCTTCAAATCTAGATGTAGTGAGTGCACCAATTTTCTTTGATATGTATTCATGTGCTTGATGTCCTACCTTCTTGTAATTAAAATAATTAACAATAAACTCAGGTTTAGAAGTTTGCTTACCATTCTTGCTTTTGCAGATGTTGGTTGTATGCCCAGGTTTGCCACAATGATGACTTGTAGGTTTTCTTTTATATTTTTCTTTTCTTTGCTCTCTACTCTTTGATGATTCTCCGTTAGTAGGTGAAAAGTTCTTGATGTATCCTAGTCCTAAATTATCCTTCAAAATATTCGACAGCATCACTTGGTTTGTTCATTTTTTTCTAGAAGTTCCTTTTCAATTCTCAACTCATTTCTTAGTTGCTCATTCTGTGACCTTAAACTTGTGATTTCCATGTCCTCCATGTTTGTTTCCTAAGTTACAATCATCAACTGATTCATCATGTCCAACTAATTATTTGTGAAATTTTGTACCTCAAATGATCTTTCTTTAAGTCTAATAGTCATTTGTCTTTTGTCTTATTCAACCATTATTTTGTCTTCTTCTGCTTTCTTATTTTACTCAATCACTTCACATAGTCTTACTGATTGCATTTCATGTTCTCTCTTGAGTTATTTTACCTCTCTACTCAGAGTGTTGTTCTTCTCCAGTAGTTCTACTATTTTTGAATCATCATTACTAGTATATCCACCATCAAGTAGTCCTTCTATTTCAATTTCCTTATATAGTTTGTTATTTTGTTGAATGGTCGTCTCTTTCCTTTTTCTTAAGGATTTCCTTAACTCTTATTTTTCAAGTTGTTGCAATATGATCTGGATTTTAATCATTTGGTTCTCACTAATTTTTCTCATCTTGTATTCCTCCATCTCTAAGATCGTATCCTCTCAAATTGTTAAACTTCTTCCAAGAGAACTAAGCTCTAATACCAATTGTTGGGAGGATTTAATGGGAAACAAGATACTGAGGGGGGGGGGGGGGGGTGTGAATTAGGATCTTCAAACTTTTACTTGCAAAACATATTACTCATTTGACACCTAATTCATCTCATATCTTAGATCTAACATCAAACTATAATGCTGAAATGAAATCAAAACACAACATTCATGAAAAGTTTCAACACATAACACAAATGATTTGGTAACCCAGAAACACTTCAATGCGAAGGTAAAACTAGGGTGGTGATGAAATCCACAAATCTTCATTATTGCAACAATAAAGTTAACCTGTTAGGGTTAGAATGTTGATCATAATATATGATCTACTTGATGAAGGGTCTCCTTGTTAAAAGCTTTAAGATTGTTAGGTCTTACCCTATTAAAGGATTTTACACTTACAATTAAGTAAGGACTCTGTTAGGAGACTTAAATAGATCTATTTAGGATCACTCAATTAAGATATTTGCCTTGATTTAATCTATTAAAATTGATTTAGTACTTGACCCTTGGTTTGCTCTAAAAGTTGATTTCAGATCTCCTTTGTTCAATATCTCAATCTGATCTCTTAATCTGATATCTCTCCTATGTTCTTCACTTCTTAGGTCACTATGTTGGATCTCTTTTTAGGCTTAGCCTTTCTTTCTCTATTTTGTTCTTGTTCTCTCCTTCACTTGCGTATAAACTAATCACCATTCATTCACACACACACTCTACTCCATGCATCGCTCATTCATTCTAATCCTAGGGTTAGAACTCTCCTTAAATAGATAATCTCATAAAGTTTTGGATCATAATCAATAGTTTACATTTCATCTCTATGTTGTTTCCCTTCTGATTTTCTGATTGGTTGGTTTTCTTTCCTCAGGACTAATTCCTTCTGTAAAGATGCGTAAAATCCATCTTAATTATCTCTACAATCATTAAATGTGGTATAGAAGCCAGTCAAAATGATTTACATAAGTGTTTGTGCAATTACAAATGCATATGTCAAAATTGGTTTACTCACCATTTGAATGTTCTAACACTTGGTCATAACTAACATTCATGTTGTTACTCGGCTTCTACACACTCGATCTATTATGTTTGCTCAGCAAAAACTGTGTCAACTTGCTCAATCTCAACTGTATATGTTCAACTTATGTATGCACTCAATCTCAACTAGGGTGCTCAGCAACCTTTGACTTGCTTGGCATGTGATGCAAAATAAATAAGTCATTTATGTACTCGACCTTTACTAGATGACTCGGTTGCAGTGATGACCGACCAACCTTGCCTAGTAAATGACTAATTGTTTGGACACTAATAGGCAACTCAGGCTTAGAAATCAATAGTTATCCCAATATGTTTATAAAATAGCTTGTCTAATTGAACCAACAATCACATTTTTAAAGAAACCATCCAAAATATAGCTTATTTCTTATTTAACTTTTGACAAAAAATAGTGAAAAAAATTCTAAAGAAAATAATCCACTATTTCTTAACAAAATAGTTAGGAAAGAGTAAAAAATGATCAAAGATGTGAACAATTTGATCATCTTGTGTGATCTATTTGATCATACACAATTTGATCATCTTATGTATGTGATCATTCATATATAAATTAAATTTTGCATTATATAAAAAGGTAGAATAAAAATTAATTGTGATTTGTGACATGGAAAAAAAATAGATAGTAGTAAATTATTTGTAAAAGAAAGTTTAGAAACTTACATGAAAATAGTTAGGAAAGAGTAAAAAATGATCAAAGGATGTGACCAATTTCATCATCTTGTGTGATCAATTTGGTCGTACACAATTTGATAATTATGTGTGATCAATTTGATTATCTTCTACATGTGATCATTCATATATAAATTAAAATTTACAGGTAGAATAAAAATTAATTGTGATTTGTGACATGGAAAAAAAATAGATGGCAGTAAATTATTTGTGAAAAAAAGTTTAGAAACTTACATGATAAAATATTTTTAAAATACTTAATATCATATATTTTTAAAATTAAAAGTTATAGTTAATTTCATTAATTAGATGAAAAATTAATTGTATAGCATCATTAAAGTAAACATTAATAAAGTGATCTTTAATATATAATTATAAAGACAATTACAATATTTTGAAATATAAATTTACATTACATAAAAAAAATTAAATACTACTTTAAATAGATGGTTTTTTGTTTTCAAATAGTAATAATTTAAATTAATTTATTTCATCTGAGAAAATCTAAAACATTAAACTATTGCATTATCTTATCTGATTGCGCTATAAATGCATTCTCTTGGAAAAAAATAGTCCCATCGATCACATATGCCCAAAAATGAATGTGGGCAAATTTAAAATACCTAATGAAAAGGTTAAAGCTTACCTTATGATAAGTGGGGCTAACGCGACTTACATTAAAACCATCAAAATACTAGATGTCGCAATAAAAATAACCCCCACCAAAAATGGCTACAACCAACAAGAAAATGGAAATACTAGCTCAAAAATTCAAAATTGATTTTAAAAATATTGCAATCAAAACTTTAACTTGTGAATTATATTTTTTATGCTAATTAATTGAGGGGTCTAATCAAAACATTAGTTCATTGTCTATATCTAGGGAGGGACTAACAAAGAGACAACTCAAAGAGAACATCTCATTAGCTAAACCATTTTTCCAACAAATAGTTTACAATATAAATTTTCCAACCTAAAACTTGTATGACAAAAATAACTAATTATTTCCAAGCTTAAACAAGAGCTAGGAGCTTGAGTCCCTCCCTTTAGTAAAAAGAGAAAGATAAATTTAATGCATAAATAAAGGCTCTAGAAGAGCTTGAGTCCCTTATCGGTGATACATATTATAGTTTTTTAATATTGTAAGGCATTAAGTATAAGAAGGAGATTTTTTAAGATAAATTAGTAGTCTTGAATTGAAAATAAGATAAAGAGAAAACAAGATAGAAACATATAGATAGATTGAAGAAAGAATATGCTAGTTAAAAATATTAAATTTAAAATTGTTAGTTTACAATTAATCAATAAAAATAGTTATCAATATTTTTAAATTAATTTTAATATTAAAATAATAATAATTGATAAGTAAAAATGACATGTTATGCTTACAAAAAACTTTGTACAATTTTTATAATGTTAATTTATTTTAAAAATATATAATTATAATAATAACTTATGATTAAAATTTTTAATAATAAAGTAAAATTATAATACTCACTTAAACTCTAACTTTAAATATATTATATATATATATATATATATATATATATATATATATATATATATATATATATATATATATATATGATTAAAAAATTTAATAATAAAGTAAAATTATAATACTCACTTAAACTCTAACTTTAAATATATTATTTATATATATATATATAGTCTTAACTACTTTTTATAATTTATTGTAAACACAAATGTTTAATATAATGTAAATTTTAAACTTAAAAATAATGTAAGTTTTAAACTTATTATTTACTATTTTATTTAATTAAAATAATTATAAAAATAAAAATAGGTTTAGCTTATTTATTTTTAAGCTTTAAAGTTTGGAAGTATAATATATCTCTCACTAGTGTAACTATAACTATGTGCAAGGATGAAATTAACACAAAGTAGGAGACAAATAACCATTAATTTTTTGTCATAAATGAGCTGAAACTAGCGCCCACATATTTAATGTTTTCTAATTTTTTAATTTATGAAAATGGGTATAAACCCCAGCAAATTCTGTTTAAACCAATCAAAAATTCAGAAATATCTCATCAAAATTGATTTATAAAATATTTGTTTTCAAAACCTTAGTCTATTGTACTTGTCTTTAAAAAAAAGCTGGGAGCAAATGAATCTAGCATTGACAATAATAATAATAATAAGTATCCATTAACAATATATTTCCACAATCCATTTGTATATTTTTTTATCATCGATGTTTCAAATCAGAATGAGAGTGCAAGAATGAAAAAAGAAAAAATTCTTCTTATTTCAGCTTCAAAGTTGACAATTTGTATCAAGCCTCCTCATTATGCAACTCCAAACTTGGCCCACCACCTACTTGTTCAAAGAGTGTTTCAACCACAACAATCCAAAGAAGATCTTCCTCTTGAAAAATGAAATTCGATCATTATAAAGGGCTTTTTCATTATTTGAATATTTTTACGGTAAAGTTAGCATTTTTTGTTTTGATCTCAAGGACACGTGGAGATCTCTTGAAATTATTCATGTATAGCATGTGATATTACATGAATATATTCTCTACCTTCTTCAAAAGAGAGGATCTTTTCTAAGAGGCCAGCCGTTTGTTCATATCATGCATTCTTTTAACTTGTGAAACAAGACTCTTTTGAGGCATTTAATAACTTGATCCCACTCCTACCGTAGTTGAATAATGTTCAATTTGTTTCCATTTTTTTAATTGATTACAACTTGATAATGTTAGCATGATAAATTATTGGGTAAGTTTATGTTTGTAAAAGGTTGACTATTTGGATAGTTATTAATTATAATAGAATGTTGAGTGGTGTAGTGGTTGCCTCTTATAAATTAGTAAATAATGTTTTCCTAAGTAAAAGATAGACAATATATTTTATAACATTCTAGAACATTTTAAAGTTGGAAACTCAGGAGAAAGGGCCTATTTCTCGCAAGGATCTCTAAGAGTTGAAAGACAGGTGCAATGCAGTGGAGGAGGGCTTCACCATCTTCTCAAAGTTCACTCTTAAGGTGACTCATGTGGTTGCCACCACTCTCCAGCTAATGCGTCAGAGGAGGAGAGCCTTGGGAAGGAGGACTTGAAGCTTCTCTATAGCTTTCTTGCTAAAGACTAGGCCAAGGTGCTCCTGGCTGGGAAAGGAAAGAAAAAAGAAGTCAATTAGTGGCAGCCTGGTGCCTGGTGTTTTTTGGTACTATGTCAGTTATTACTATCCATCCTTTGTTGATGGTTTTGTTTTTCTATGTTGAACTTGGTTCTGGGTTGTAGGTGGTACGATGCAATGACCACCTATATGCATTTTGTTAATTTGTTAATCTCTGTTGATTTTAAGGGTAGGTTCTCTAAAACTTTTAATTACTATTATATTGTTAATGATGTTTTTGATGTAATTCATTAGGGGGTGTGTGGTTGTCAGCTAGTTTTTTGCTAGTTGTGCCACTATTGTTGTAAAGGGATAACCCCCTAGTTTTGATTGCTTTTATATCAAAAACATTCTTGAACATTCAAAAGGCATATTAGGTAGAAAGGAAACTGTGAATTCTAAGAGCCAAAGCTTAACTTTATAAGGTTTTTAAAAACAAAAATAAAAAGTTTAAATTAAGTTGTTTTCCGTTAACAAATATTTGAAAGTATTCACACTCATGTTGATTTGTTTTTATAAAAAAAATTAATAATATAATTTTTAGTTGAATAATAAATATATTTTATATGTACAAAAGTACTTTAAAATTTAGATTGATCTATTTATCCTAATTTTGATATATAGGTGTAAACTAATTTTCAATGATATTAATATTTGGGTAGATATTTTTATTTTTAATTTAATAGTCTTTATTGTATCCCTCTTTAATAATGTTTCTTATTTTACTTATAATCTTAATAAAAATAATTCACCATATTCCCATATTTATAAGATTTTGTAACTTGACAATAGTCCATAAAGCAATTGACCATTATAATTACGGGACTTTAAATAAAAGAAATGCTCTATCGACAGTTTAGAAAGCAAATAATCATCTTTTATTAATCATAATGCTTCAAATGGTTTTTGTTTTCACTTTTATTGAAGGAATTTAACCATTTGTTACTTCTATTGAGGGAATCTCTGTATACAAAAGTGGTTCCTTTTGTGTAAAACTCTCATTATAAATGAAAGTGATAGATGAGCTGATTGCATGTGTGGTCGGTCGATCATGTTTTAATAAAGTGTAGTTATTTTGACTATAAGGCTGATTTTATAAGTTGAAGGGAGGGTGTATTTAATTTAAGTTTTCTTTTCTTATGTCAAGAATTGAGACTGTTTTTTAAGACAATTGAATTAGCTTTGATTTATTTTTATTTTATTTTTTTAAATTATTATTGGTTTTTTTTTTTTGCTTATTTGGGTTAGTTATTTATTGTATTTTTTATTTTTTATTTTACAATTTTTATAAAATCTTAATGTTAAGAAGTATAATTTATACTATAAATTTATTAGTCCCTGCTTTATAGGTGGAAGACTAATAATTTGATTTTTAAATTTTCAATAAATGATTGTCCTAAAGTTGTGCAATCATTTTATTCTATAGTTTATAACAATTCTTTTATTCAAATGAATTTATTTTTAAAATTTTCTTATTGATTGTTGAAAACTTTGTTGGGAATTTAATTCTTTTTTATTTACAAATTAAATAATATAATTTTTCTAACCATTCAAAAATGAGCATAAATTTGTATTTTGTAAACTTGTAATGATTTATATATCAAATGAAAGAAACTTCAAAATATTGTGTTCCCTCAATGTAGAGATTTATGGAAGCCATCCATGAAGTATTGTTGTCAAAAGAAAATATCATTGAATGTTGTTAGTTATGGAATTGAAACATTAACAACTACTAAAGGGACTATGACTATGATATACTATGCCCTTAGAATAGTAGGGCATGTGGCAATTGTATATGCACCTAGCTTAGGATCTAGAAGGAGTGCTAGACAATACGTTAAGGCAGGTAAGGATGTTTAGCAAGATGGCTTTAAATCTCAGTCGACTTTATGATGGATTTGGGCTATGGTAGCTGTTGGATACATAATTGATTCAATGATTTTGTGTATGTCACAAGTTGTCTAGCTTCTAAAGCTGGTTCAATAAATTAGCAAACTAGGTCAACTCACAACCTCTACAATTTTATCATACTTTGCTTTTAAATAGTTTTCACCATCATTCACCAATTGTCAAAGCAAGTTTGGGTCGATCTACTAAACAAAAAATAGTACATCCAAGCCAAATTTTGGTGGTTGAAGCCTTTAAATTATGAAGGTTTTATCATGAATTTATAGGGAAAGTTCAGATCATAGTTTTTTCTTTAATTATTATTTTTCCAACTCTTAAAATTGTATTTTATTTAAACTAATTGTCAAGATTTATGTTCATCAATTTTTGAATTTTTCTTAATGTTGTTGGTTTTTCTCATGTAAATTGCCACAATCATTTAAAATATCACCTCATTGGAATCATTGTTAGAATTCATTTCCAAGTACCAACAAAATAAACTTTAGCTTAAAGACTTCCAAGATTAAAATTTAGCTAAGCATAGCAATAGTGAAGAAGTGCTTCATGATTTTTTTTATAGTTATATATTTGTTGCTAGAATTCTTTAGAATAACTTAGAGGGGGGTGAATCAGCTATTCAACGTAAAGATGTACAATTAAAACTTTTCACAACTTAGTGAACCCATATCCATAAAATATTTTCATCATGCATGCATCCATTAAATCATACAATCACTTAAACTTGTAGGTTACTGTCAAATCAACTTTGCAAAAATGTAAACATGAAACATAACAAATTCAATAACACATTTGACACAATGATTTAACGTGGAAACCCAATTCTCACTTTCACTCTTCTGAAGTGATGCCATGTGAAAGGCCAACCCTGTTAAAGGTTACAATGCACACTATTTAATGTGACCTGGTTAAAGGATTTCAATCACCCTATTAGGAGTGAGCCTTGTCAGAGGACTTTAGATCATTCACTTGGAATGTCACCCGGTTAAAAGATTTATAAATGACTATTAGGTCAACCTTAATCCAAAGGATTTATCCTAGACTAGTACAATGATTAGAGAGTGGCAATAAGGCTTGATTTGATAATAACTTACAACTCCATTTGCAGATTACAGATCTCTCTTTCAGTCCTCCATTTTGCTTGGGTTTCACACACTTTAGCTCTGATAGCTTGTTCACCCTTCAAGCATCCATACCCTTAAGCCTTCTTGCTTTGCTTACCAAAGCAATCTTTTCTCTTAGGTCACTAAATGAAGCAATATCCTAGACTCATTGTCTTCCTTAGGTTCTTGCACATTTCAACGTTTGCTTTTGACCAGCCATCTCTATAAATAGAGAATTAAAATATTTTGTCATTCATCATCCATTGTCCATTTGAGGGTTAGGTTGGATTAGGTAGGATTCAATGAATTTACCCCTCATTTCATTTTATTCCCTTCTAGAAACTTCTCCTTCCATTCTCTTTGAATTTGCCTCAAAACAGTTCATCTTGAATTCTGTGCCACTAGCTCATCAAGCTTATCTTCCACACAATTCACACAATCCAAGAAATCAAACTTGTCATCTTAGATTGATTGACACTTGGCATTAACTTGCTTCTGATGCTCGGTACATACTGCATTGCTTGGCATCGTCTATCAAAACACTTGGTATGAACTAAAGTTTACTAGTGCTCGGCATCAACTAAACTTCACATTGTATCACTCGGCTTACATTGAAATTGACTTTGCTTGGCTCCAAATGGTTTTTCACTTGGCTTACACTAACTTTTCTTGGAACCTACTGTGTAGAATGATAAGCTTGGCAAACACAATTCATTTAACTTGTTCTTCTGAACTTGATCACTATAACCATCCTTTGTAACCTTAAGTAGATTATCAATGCACTATAATATCACTCTCTTAACTGATTCTTGTACTCCTTTTCCATATCACAACTCAACCTTTCCTCTAGGTGTTAGTGTTACCTCATTTGATCAAATCCTCTTCAGCAATCAAACAAATGATAGTACTTAAATCATATAAGCAATTGTCTTACCAACAAGTAGTATGTTTGACATCAGTGACAAAACAATGATTAAAACACATATTCATACTTGTATCAATTTATTTTCAACAATATCTCTCTTTAGCATTGATGGCAAATCAAACTGACCAAACTCTATCAATATAACCAAAAATATACGAAAAAGAAAATAACTCTTTGTATTGAAATATCTCCCTCTATTAGCAACTTTCATCTTCTGAATAGGTTACAAAAATTTTGTTCTGATCAACAGACAATCAATCAACTCATCCTTATGACTCCCCCTAGATCGCTTCTTATATCTCCTTTTTCATTAACTCCCTCTTACTAGGTATTCCATGTTTCTTCGATGTTTTCTTTCATCTCCCTTTGCAGTCAAAATTTCTCCCTTAGCAGGATTATGATTTCTCTTTATCAACAAGATTTCTTCCTCCTCTGATTTCTCCAAATATCTCTGTCTTTCTCCCTTAATGATTTCTCCCTTTTTGACAACAATGCCAAAGAATTGTCATCTTCATATGCAGATATGAACATTTTCAGATTCTCCCTTGGTCACCTAGCTTGTGACTAATTTGTAACTCCAACTCTTTGATTACTTTAGGCATCTCCTAAAGTAAGATCCATTGCATCAATGTGTAACATATGTCAATCAACTTGTTTGATGCAGGGAACTCCTCATGCTTCTTAGATAGCCTTTGATAGGGGTATCACCCCTAGTTTACCTCTTAGATACTCATGAGCATCCTTAGGTAATGCTTTTGTGAAGATACCAGTTATTTTCTCTTTTGTGTTGACATATTTTATCTCCACCTCTTTATCTTGAACTAACTCTCTCAAGTAATGATACTTGATTTCAATGTGTTTAGTCTTTGTGTGCATCACAAGATTCTTTGATATATTTGTAGCACTTTTATTATCACAATAACGTATCATAGATTCAGTGATTTCTTCCTTCGTACCTTTGAGTAGTTGTTTGATCCATATAATATTTGTACAATTTATTATAGCAACAACATATTCAGCTTCAGCAGTAGATTGAGAGATGCAATTTTATTTCTTACTAGTCCATGTAACTAGCTTTTTACCTAAGAAAAATGCTCCTTCATTAGTGCTCTTTCTGTCATCAATATTTCCAGCCCAATCAGCATTAGTGTATGCTCTCAATTCAAATTTCTCATTTCTCTTGTAACATAGACCATAGTCCTTTGTTCCTTTCAAATATCTCATTATTCTCTTAACTATCATCAAATGATTCTCCCTAGGATTAGCAAAAAATCTCGCAACTATCCCAATAGATAAAGCAATATTAGGTCTATTGTGTACTACATATTGTAATTTTTCAATCATAGACATGTATAATGTTTGATTCACCTTATTTGAATCATCATTCTTTGACAATTTATGTCTTGTTACCATAAGTGTGCTTACTAACTTTGAATCTTCCAATCCAAAAGTTTTCAATATCTCCTTAACATACTTTGATTGAGTGATGTATATACCATATTTCATTTGATGTACTTGCAAACCTACAAAGAACTCAATCTCTCCAAACATAGACATCTCAAATTCTTTCTTCATTTCATTTGCAAAAGCCTTACATAAATTATCTTGACCTCCAAATATGATATCATCAACAAAAATTACAGATAACAAAATACCTTTGTCTTTCTCTATCTTTAAGTATAGATTGTTGTTATCATCAGTACTCTGAAATCCAATCTTTACAAGATAATTACGAAGCCTCTCATACCATGCTTTTGGTGCTTGCTTCAAACCATACAAAGCTTTGTGTATTCTACATACCTCTTCCTCCAATATACCATTCAAAAATGCAAACTTAACATCCATTTGATAAACTTTGAAACCTTTGTATACAGAGTAAGCAAGCATAGTTCTTACTCCTTCCAACCTTGCAACTGGGGCAAATGTTTCTCCATTGTCAATCCTTTCTTTTGCATATCCTATACAAACTAATCTTGTCTTGTTCCTTGTGACTTTACCATTTTCATCTAACTTGTTTCTGTATACCCACTTGGTACCAATCACATTTTTCCTTCTAGTTTAGGAACTAGAGTCTATGTCTATTTTTTCTCAATTTGTTCAATCTCTTCTTCCATGACTTTACTCTAGTGCACATCTTCTAAGGAATCTTTCACTATTTTAGGTTCTTGCATGCTCAACAAACATGTATCATTTTTCAACTTGTTCCTTACCATTGATCTAGCATCCTTATCTCCAATAATTTGTGCAGCAGGGTGATGTCTCTTGACATACTTAGACAATTGTGGTTCTGCTCCGTTTTCTTCATTTGGTCTTTCAAATTCTAAGTCACTATGTACATCTCTTTCATGTCCACTAATCCAAGAATCAAAATGTGCCTCAACTTCATTTTGTAAATTAGCACCTAAATGTAGCTTGGTTTCTGAATGCAACTCAGCATTCATAGTATGTGACTTGGCAGTCACTAAAACTTGTTATTGGTTTGCAACTTGATTTACAACATTTTCTTCTACAGGCATACCTTAATAAAAGTATACAAATGATTTGTATTCTTCTGGTTCCTTCATAGGTTCAGCCTCATATATTTTTTTATATTCATCAAATTTTATGTTTGCACTTTCCACAACTTTGTTAGTGTTAGTATTTAAACACTTATAACCTTTACTTCTTGTAGAATAACCAAGGAATATACCTTCTTCACTCTTTTTATCTAATTTACCATTCCTGAAATCTTTGAGAATATAACACTTGCTTCCAAATACTTTAAAATATTTTACATTGGGTGAGTATCCATACCATAGTTCAAAAGGTGTTGAATGAGTACCTTTCTTGACTTGTACACGATTCAAGGTATAGACAGTTGTACTTACAGCTTCTCTCCAGTATTTTAAAGTAACATTTTTCTCCATCATGACTGTCCTAGCATGGTCCATTACCCATCTGTTCCAACTTTCAACAATTCCATTTTGTGGAGGAGTTCTAGAAGTAGATGTTTGTCTTTTGATTCCTCTGTCATTACAAAACATCTCAAACTCATTTGATGCAAATTCTCCTCCTTTGTCATATTTCAAACATTTCAAAATTTTACCTATTTCCTTCCAACTCTTGCTAAATAACATTTAAACATTTGAAAAGTATCATATTTCTATTTCAAAAACATAACTGTCATCATTCTAGAATAATTATCAACAAGTAGCATAATGTATTTATCTCCTTTATAGCTTTGCACTTCAATCAGTCCACACAAGTCAGTATGAACAATCTCTAATATTCTTTTAGAGGTATGAGTCTTACTCTTAAAACTTAACTTAGTCATTTTGCCTGACATTGTTTGCAAATTATATTCTCAGGTTTCTTCAACTTAGGCAAACCTCTAACTCTTTTCATGTTATTGATACTAACCAAGTTATCAAAATTAATATGACATAACCTCTTGTACCATAGCCACACATCATCAAATTCTACAACTAAACAAGTAACATCCTCTATATCAAGGTAGAATAGATTACCTCTAGTTTGATCACCTTTTTCAATTAGTTTTTCATCAGTATCATACATCTTAGCAATCAAACTCAACCTTGCAACTTAAATTACTTATTTGTGACATGCTCATCAAATTATAATTAAGTCCTTCAAAATAATAAGCATTGTCACATAAAATCTTTTCTGTGAGCTTGATGGAACCTTTTCCTTTTATCAGACAGGGTGCATCATTACCAAACCTTACACTATTTCCATCATAATAATTCAAGGTAACAAACTTACTTATATCTCCAGTCATGTGATGTGAACACCCACTGTTAACGATCTATCTGTCATTCTTGTTCACACAAGATACTAGTGCAGTTTCCTCATCCTCATTAGATTCATCCTTCATTGCAACATACACCACTTCATCATCATGATCGTCAAATCCATCTTTTGTTTCCTCTTGAGCAATGTAGCAAGACTTCTTGCCTTTATCTTTGTTGTCTTCATCTCTTCTACTTTTGTACTTGTCTTCACCTCTGTAATTATTCTTCTCTAGGCATCTAGCAACTATATGATCAACCTCATTGCAATTGAAACACATGATAGCTAACTTACTTTTGAACTTGGCTTTACCTCTATGAAGTCTCCTTGCTAGTAGTGCTTCAAGTTGATCTACATCTTCCTCATTTGTATCACTGTCACTGGACACATATTTTTCCTTCTTTTTCTTCTTCTCATTAGGTTCCTTCAGTGATAGCTTAGCTTTGAAAGCAGATTCAATATTATTAGGTTTGTAATTATCAAAATTAGATAGCTCAAAAGAAGTGAGTCTACCTACCATTCCTTCAAGAGTCAGATCATTCCCTGGCATACATCTCAGTTCTTGTATTATAGAAACTCTAATAGCATAGATGGTTATCAGTGTTCTCAAAATTTTCCTTAGTATAGTATCATCCTCTATTTTACCAATAGCTCCTCTTATTGCATTAACATATTTTATCCTAGAGCAACATTGAGCAATATTCTCACCTTCTTGCATTCTCATATCATTGAACTTACCTCTAAGACTTTCAGCTTTGACTCTTAGAACATTTTTGTCACCTCCATAGATAATGTGTAGAGTATCCCACATTTCTTTGCACTATCACAACCCTTGATATCATCAAACTCAACATAACTTAGGGAAGATGTAATCTCCAACATTGTCTAGTTGTGTTCTTTCTTCTTTTTTAGCTCTTCAGTAGTTAGGACTCCAGTGGGATTAACATGCTCAACAACAATGGTAGTTTATGCATGATCTCCAAGACTTGCTAGGTGTAGCTTCATCAGACTTTGTCATGTAGGATGTTATCTCTATTAAGCTTGGGTGTCTCTCTTTTTGACATCTTGATCTTTGTGCTTCTAGTACCTTCAAACTAGTCCTCTTAAGCAGATGGATATAATACCAATTGTTAAAATTCTTTCCATCTTTCCAAATGGCTCCCGCCTGTGCATTTCAAACTTCTACTCCCACCCGTGCATTTTAAGCTTTGGCTCCCGCTCACTACTCCCTGGCCTACGATGTTGTGGAGGATGCCTGTGTTGTGGTGGTTGCCTCTTCTAAGGCCCGACTCTTTGTTGCATTTTCTCATGTGGCTTCCTCCACCTGGGTGAATCTTGTGCCACCTCCTATTGTGGCTAAGATCGTTGCCGCAATATTTGAAACTATTGCTCTAGTTGTGGATTCCTTTCCTGATGTATCTCAAGTTGTTGTGGGTCGATCTACTATCTATTATGTAGATGTGGCTACTTTTGAAGTAGGTATTAATGCTTTAGTTCTGAGGAAGGGGTCTCGTCTAGCTATGGCTAGTCGTACGATTGTTCATGTTCCTATAAGTAATTTGATACTGCTTAATCTTGAATCAGACATCGTTGATGAGATCAACACATATGTGGATGATTACTCTGCTACTACTGCTATCTTTCATTTTAGGAGTTTTTAGCCCTCTCTCTTGGATTTGCATACTTGGATCTTCAAATTTTGGGAACTAATCATTTTAGATTTAGTTCAGATCTACCTTGTGGCAAGGGGTTTTTTTATTGTGAAATTTGCTAATGTTGATGGTAGAAATTCCATCTTGTGTCGTGGTTTCTCTTGGGAGGAATGGTTCCCCCTAATGGCCAAACCTTGGTATCTGGCATTTAATCTGACTATTGAGTCCTTTAATAAGATTCCTCTTTGGTTTAGGTTGTCGAATCTTCCCCTTCACTTTTCATAGGACTTAGCCTTGGACGCTTATGGGGGAAGCCCTTGGGGATTTCTTATTAGTTGATTCGGTCTCCTCCAATGTCTATAGGACAACATATGCTCGCATCCTTGTGGAGATGAATATCTCTAAGGGGATCCCTATTATGTTGAAGTTGGCTTCTTCAAGTGATTCTTGGACTCAGCTTCTTGATTATGAAGGTATGCCCTTCAGATGTAGGAAATTTCATAGAACCAATCATCTTGCTACTCGATGCTCCTCTAATAAGGTTAGATCGAAGAAATCACCTTCTTGGTGGTTGGGGGTTTCAAATGATCACTATATGGTTCAAAAAGTTGCTTCAGATGTGGATGGGTTGGATAGCTCTTCTCATATTGATCTCACTTTGGATGAGGATTTTGTTGATGTCTCTGATGATTTGCATGTTATCCCTACGATGGTTTTGACTCAAAGTGTTGTTGTTGATTTGTTTCCTACTACTGACTTTATTGTTTCGGTCTCTTTGAAAGCTTTGAGTCTAAATTTTGTTGATGTCCCTTCTACTGCTGACTCTGTCCAGAACAATGTTGCTTGTTTTGTTGCGGGGGTTTTCGGGGTTAGTGGGGATTGGCAAAAAGCTATGGGGAAGGTGGGGGATGGTTGGACTTTAGTTAAAGGATAAAAAGGCAAATCCTTCAAACCTTCATTTGATATGGCTTTATGTTCTCAAAAGAATGGACCAAAATGTACACCTTGATGGTCTGTCATATCTTGGGTTGTTTTCCCTCTTGTGGAGAACCTTAGTGTGTCCCTCTAGTTTGTCGGGTTGTTCTCCATAGTTGTTTAAAGATTCTCATTTTTATATCTTTCTTGTCCCTTTGTACAAGGTTTGGAGTCCTTTCAAAACTTTTTTTTACTTAATCAAAACTAAAAAGGGGGTGAATTAGTTCTCCAAGGTACAAATATACAATTAAGAATTTTCACAACTTAGTCAACTCATAGCCATAAAACATTTTCATCATGCATGCATCCATTAGATCATACAATCACTTAAACTTGTAGGTTACTGTCAAATCAACTTTGCAAAAATGTAAACATGAAACATAATAGATTCAATAACACATTTGACAAAATGACTTAACGTAGAAACCCAATTTGGGAAAAACCACCAGTAACATGCTACTCATTCTCACTCTTCTAAAGTGATGTCCTATGAAAGGCTAACCTTGTTAAAGGTTACAGTGCACACTATTAAATGTGACTTGGTTAAAGGATTTCAATCACCCTGTTAAGAGTGAGCCTTGTTAGAGGAGACTTTAGATCATTCACTTAGAATATCACCTAGTTAAAGGATTTACAAATGGTTGTTAGATCAACCTTAATCTAAAGGATTTACCCTAGACTGGTACAATGATTAGAGAGTAATAGTAAGGCTTGATCTGATAACAACTTACAACTCCATTTGTAGATTACAAACCTCTCTTTCAATCCTCCATTATGCTTGGCTTTCACACACTTAAGCTTTGATAGCTTATTCACCCTTCAAGCATCCATACCCTTAAGCTTTCTTTCTTTTCTTGCCAAAGCAGTCTCTTTTCTTAGGTCACTGAATGAAGCAATACCCTAGACTCCTTATCTTCCTTAGGTTCTCACACATGACAACCTTTGCTTTTGACCAATCATATCTATAAATAGAGAATTATGATCTTTTGTTGTTCATCCTCCATCGTCCATTTTAGAGTTAGGTTGGATTAGGTAGGATTTAATCAATCTACCCCTCATTTCATTTCATTCCCTTCTAGAAACTTCTTCTTCCATTCTCTTTGAATTTACCTCAAAACGGTTCATCTTGAATTCTGTTCCACCAACTCATCAAACTTATCTTCCACACGGTTCACACAATCCAAAAAATCAAACTTGTCATCTCAGATTGATTGAATTCATGATCTTTCTCATAATATTGACACTCGGCATTAACTTTCTTCTGATGCTCGACACATACTATGTTGCTCGACATCCACTATCAAAACACTCGACATGAACTAAAGTTTACTGGTGTTTAACATCAACTAGATTTTACTTGGCTTGCACTGAAATTGACTTTGCTCAACTCCAATTGGTTTTTTGCTTGGCTTACACTAACTTTTCTCAGCACCTACTATGCAGAATGTTAAGCTTGGAAAACACAATTCATTTAACTTGTTCTTCTGAACTTAATCAGTGTAACCATCCTTTGCAACCTTAAGTAGATTATCAATGCACTATAATAGCACTACCTTAACTTATCCTTGTACTTCTTTTCCATATCATAACTCAACCTTTCCTCTAGATGCTATTGTTACCTCATTTGATCAAATCCTCTTCATCAATCAAACAAATGATAGTGCTCAAATCATATAACCAATTGTTTTACCAACAAGTAGCAGGTTTGACATCAGTGACAAAACAATGATTAAAACACATATTCATACTTGCATAAATATGTTTTCAACAGTTTGTAAGGTAGATTCAATCAAGTAATAAGGTGTCTTTAATATGTATAGGAGAAATGAGTAATATATTGGAGACTTTTATAGATGTAGATTTCTCTCAAAACTAGTTTATGGGTTATCTCAAATTCTCTTTAGGGGTTCCTTTTTAAAGAGATTGTGTAGATATGGTTCAATCTCGAATGTAATTTGGGGATTCACACTTGAGGGATTTTGAAGTCTTTTTTTTTTTTTTTCTTGGGTGCAATTTATGGGTTCATTTTATGCTATGTAGTTTTTTTATTTACCTTTGAATTATAGGTTGTAATATTATGGGGAGTGGATTTTAAAATAGATCAATGCTCGAATTCCTCCAATGTCCTTACAATACAATCAACTGGGTCAATTTCATGAGAATGGAATCTATTTTTCATCTCTGAAAGTATGAAACACTCACTAGTACATTTTTTCATTCTTCTAAGTACATGTTTAGGTTTTGCACATCAGTAGTTGCATTATTGCATTTGAATATTTCTTGTCCTAACATTACTTACATGCCTTGTCCCATTCATAACCAAGTCGTGATATAAATTTATAGATGAAATACTAGGAATGTATTATTCTTGTTCCTTATGTTTCTCATTTGCGGCAAACAATGGTTGTGGGAAAAATGGAAGATACTTGAACTTGACCATTTGTTTTCCAATGTGTTTTGCCCTTAGTGTTCCCATTTCAACATTGTACCTCTTATATAATTCTTCTTTTGACATATTGTGTAGTTTCTCTTAGCACCAATCCATGTTATCATGTAAACTTGCCAGGTTAGAATTTTTCCCTCTTAGATGTTAAGTTTATCCAAACATCTTCAAGTTACATGTTCTCAAAACCTCACATTGTAACTTTTTAGTTAGATTCATGTTTGGGTTCTAAAAAATAAGGGTCTTTTTAATATGTTAAATAAATATAGTTTACATGAGGAACAATTTTCAAATTTGAGTTTTCTTTTCTTAGTTGGTGGGTTAGCCTTCCTATCAGATTTGAGCACATTTTTTCATGTTGAGCATGTTGAAGACGAAATGGCCCAAAAAAAGTGATGGCCATCAAAAGTAGCATTGTAGTTATAAAATTGATGAATTTCAATACCCTCTTTAGAAATGAAATATTTACTACTTATGAAAAATTCATAATCACATACAATGATATTTTTGAAAATAGCCCATTCCTAAGCACTCAATTGAATTGTAAAGCTTGTTTAGGAAAAGGTTGAAAGGCTTCTATTTTTAGTCCCTTACTTATACCATATCAGGTGTGGAACTTCAATTTACGCTTGAATTTGGTTGATATATTATTCCACAATTGGGGATGGTTTTCAATATTCAAAACAAAGATGCTTATTATAGTTGTTTAGATAAGTAATGACTCCTCAAATTTTTATATGTTTCTCTATTTCTATTATTTGTGGAAGGCTTCATTGTGAATTTCAAATGCACATTATTTTCTTTGTGGAAGTTCCCAAAGATGCTTGGTGACATTATTATCAATGTTACAAAGGGCATGCTGAATAATTGTCGAATAATTGTGATGTTGATGAATATTGTTAGATTCCACATTAAACAAGCTCTTATCCTATCTTACATTTTTTTTTGAAGGACAACAGTCATTTTCTATTGATTCATTTTTTTACATCTCAAGTTGTGGTGCCACAATAGGAGTTGTTGGAACTTTCTTTTAGAATTTAAGAAAATAAACTTCTAATACTCATTCATGTATTGCTTAAATTCTTTATGTGGGACTTAATAAGGAAACTATAACAAAGAAATGTAGTAATATGTTGATTCTTCTTTGGAGTTGGATTGCATGTCACATTTGATAATTCTAGACTATTGTTGTCTATATATTTGAAGTGTTGATGCTCGAATTGTTTTCTCATGCACACACATGCACAAAAGAAAAAAATAAATGAAAAGAGATAGAAAAATAAAAAATGAACTTAATTACACTAAAGTTTGGCAATATTAATGTACCAACTAATTTTCAAGGCAGGCATGTATAAGTTAAAATAGGATATATAAGATGTCTAAGCTTCCTAAATTAAATAAATATTCATTTGCATTAAACAAATTCATTTATTTTTTACCAAAAAGCAAGGAGACAAAGCTCTTGTTATTCTAAATCAACTTTGTACTTTATTATATCTAAATTTTTACTTTTCATGCTAAATGAGAATTTCCTACATAATTTAAAATATTCATTCGTGTCAATCTAAATACAACAAAGAGTAGAGTTTAACATTAAATGGTAAAATTTCTACACTCCTGTCAATTTTCATCTAACATTGGGTACACATTTTAATAGAATAAATTCAATAATATTTTTGGTAGCAAATACAAGATCAACAATCCAAAAACTGTGAACATTACAAAGTTGTCACGGGTAATATATCAAGGATCATATTATTACATTTTAAATGAATAGAAGCAACTAAATATTATTAATTTTACCACATTAACCCATCAATCATTTTCACCCTTGGGCTTTTACTTTTCAATAAGATTTTTAAAATTGGAATGACTTTCCATGGTGACTAATGCATTGGAACCACATGTTTAGAAAGATGAGGCTGCCAAGGTAGAGGAGGGGTGGATTTTAGTGATCAAGAAACATTCAAAGAAATCTCCCCCTCATTTTGATATGACTCTTCGATCCCAATAGAAGGGAGACAAAGAAAAATCCTAACTTTTTCATTTTTCTCTAGCAACTTGAGGGTTCTTAGTATTAAAACCCTCGTGGGTAATTTAGGCTTAGTGTTTATTCTTCTTAATAGTTGTTCCTAGGATCTATAGGGTGGTGCTATCTTTGGTACCATTTCTTTATTTTATTTAGGGTTGCTAGACAATTTTTGTTGTTTGTGGAAACATTTGACTTTTTGTGGGGATCTCTTCTCCGCTCCCCTCTTTGTAAAGGGTTTCAAGGCCCCTTCAAAACTCGTTTTTCCCTTAATCATAAACTAATGTATTTTTCTATTAATTTTCATGATTTGTCAAGCTTTTCTACAATATTTTAGAGATGTAATACAGTGGTCGATAAAATCAATAGTTTGTTTGAAAGAAATAAAAGATTTGTCAACATATATTAATATTTTTTCAAAAAAATGTAAATTTTAACAAGATTTTACATCCTTTTGTTAGGATTTCTTACTATTATCACTAAAAAACTTAATACAATTACATATTAACACACTACACTCTTGTTCTATGTTTTGTTAATTCTTTGATCTTTATTTGCCAATTTTATAATCCACTCATAGTTATCCCCATAAATTTGATTATATCACATTTATGGTTCCACATTTTCCCACATATTTTTTATTATCGATCTTTTATTGCACACGTTCTAAATTTCATCTCCACCTCACAATATGTAATTTCCTATCTTTAATGTTCCCATTATGCTTGAGATGAATCTTAAGGGACAAAGATCAATTCTTATTTCAAAATTAAAAAGTAAACTCTTGTCCACTTCTACTACCTATTATGAGTTTAATTAGCACACAATTGCTCAAATGATTATTATGATTTGGTGCATAAAAGAGTTCATTCATACAAAAAAAGGATAAGCAAGAAGTGACAAGTAGCAATTATTGTAGGAACATTTTGATTTAGAGCTAAAAAGAGATTGATTACATCAAAGTTTGGACATGGATCATATCCATGTTTGAAAAATTGTCTTTAAAAATTATCACAATTTTGAAAAATCAATCCATCAAATTTATTAACATAAAAGAAATTGAGCCTAACAATTTCATAGCTTCCCAATTTCTTAAATACTATCATCCTTATACAAAATCAATATTAGAGGGTAGGGCTATAAAGGTTTCAAATGTCTACATTTTGTCAAGGAAATCCCATGGGCTATCAATTATGTACAACAATCATTCCCTGAGTTTAACCTTCAAGGGCTTGATTTATTCAAATTTAACTCAAATATATTTCAAAAACTATGCAAAACCTAAATCACCATTTGAATTGAAAAGTCACATGTGCACGCACATCCAAGAAGACACACACCAACGTACATGCACACACCCAAACACATGCACGTCATGTGCGCGCACACACATACTAGCACACATACACACACCCACCTAATATATATATATATATATATATATATATATATATATATATATATATATATATATATATATGACAATAATTTAGGGTTCAAGAATCACAACACTAATTATTTGTTCAAATATGTATCACTAAAAGATCTAATGAGCAATTGGACTAAATAATCACTAATAATATCAATCTTAGTCAACTATTTATTTATTATAATAAACTAAAAAAAATCTGAAATAAAAAAAGTATCTTTATTAAGACTAAAAAGGTCAAGATATATTATACAAGCTCCACAATTACAACAAGTTGTATAATTCCTCTTGTAATAATTCCTTTTGTGTCCTCTTTCGCCTCTAGAATAGGACTACATATTATCATCACAATAGTGTTGCAAAGGATTGAATTTTTTATGCTTAAGGGTTGTTCTAGTCTACCTCTTTGTCACAATCATGATGTAGCAAACATCTAAGGTCAAAATGATCATCAACTTTCTAAAGGCATAACTAGCTAGCCAAGAAATTTTAAGTGGGTTGATTGCCTCATTCACCATATCTCATGAGTCCTTGTGCCTTAAGGAATTCATTTTCACCTTACAAATTTCATGTTTAGACTTATTTGTTTCTCCTCTATGATACATTGTAGCTAAGCCAACTACTCTACTATTAACTATAATATCTAAAGGCCGCTTTTTGTCCATATTTATCTTCTTTGCATCATAGTTGGGTCTAAATGGGATAGGTCATATTGAAAGCATTCAAATCCTCTTATCCAATGATACTCTAATATCTTATAGAATCTATAAAATGAACCATATAATCGTGTGCCTTCGGTAAAAGGTTCAAAGGTTCTTCCAACTTCTACAATACTTCCTTGAATCCTTTATCATGTGTTTTGATTAATTCCTCCTCTTTTGAATTAATTCTCTCATCTCACTTACACATTATGTTTAGATGATAGAAACCTTTATTCAATTCTTCCCAAACCTTTTCATGTTTACGGTGAGTCTTTATATGCCAATCTAACATGTCTTTCAACAAAAAGGCACAAAATATAATAACTTAATTGTCTTCCTCAACGTGGTACCTTTCTCGTAATGATTACAATAAGAATATGTTTTGCAATCTTTGTAGTGTCTTCCCCAAACACTAGTAACTTGATGGCTAACACCATTGATGACTCATCTACTTAAGGTTTCGAAACTGATGGATTACTTGTTTGCTCTTTTATGCCTTTTGCTATTGAGGGACTATGCTCTATGCTCTTATCCCTTGCTAACTTTATCCTGAAATATTGTTCTCCAAGAATGTATGTTCTTCTTACTCTCGTATGTTCTTTATGTACCATTTCTTCAAGTGAAATCATCTTACTCTTAAATGGGATTGGGCATGGATCCTAGTTTAGTGGTTGTGGTTCTTCATAGCACCTTTTCATCTTTTTATTTGTTAATGACATTTATTTATTTAATGAGCATAGCACTTCCCACATTGAGCATACTTTAATTCCCCCTTTCTGTCTTTTCATTCCTTAATTTATTTTTACTTATGTTGACCAATTTCTCAAAATATTCCTCTTGTATGAACAAAACTCTCTTAAAGTTTTAATATATTCAAAACATTTATCATCGAAGTTGACTATTATATTCAATAAATCTAGTTTGATTATCAAACTTTTGGAGAGCTATGATAGGGATAGAGCTTTCATGTTACTAATATTTCTAACAAAATTTACATCTTCTATAATTGTTTATGCTCTTCTTCAAACTACTTAAAAATTTTCATGCTTTTTACCTTGTGAATTTGATTTCTTTGAGGCACCAACTTCTTCCTTTCTAATTTATTTTCCCTTCTCTATCTAACAACATCCACTTTGGTACACCCAACAAGACCCTTCCCCTCTACATTTTCCAATCTACTACAATGTTTATCTTCCCTCTAAATATTTTTTCTATCTTCCTCTCTATTTGGGCTTGTCATGGTCACTTTTTTTCTTAGTTCTACTATGCAGTTTTTATTATTGTATTTGGCCATGGATGTGTTTAAATTGGGTTTGCGTTGCTCCTTTACTTTTTCTCATGTTTGTTATTATCTTTCTTATGAGTCATCACTTTGATTATCTCCCCCCTCCACCATCAATCTTCATCTATCTAGCACCTACCCCTCTCACAAGGTAGATATCAAGGAGAAAATGTCACAAGTTATCATAGAAATTTCATCCTACTCATTCTCTATTTGCTTTAGAATGTTTTTTATTTTAAATATATTCATATCCTCCCTCGTATAGCTTGACCAAAGTCTCAACAACAAAACCAAAGTTACCAAAAGAAGAAGTGAACAGAAGGAAGTTCTAAATCTTGACCTATTTATGCGTTTGCATTATACCCTAGACTCAGTTATACAAAGAAGGAAAGAGTTAATCCAAACATATCACTTAAGTAGTTGATAGAATTTTAAAGCATGGAACATCCATAGACATAGAACTTCAATATATCAATATCATAATAGGTTGATCATATGCATTTACCATATCTATATAATTCCTTACTCTATTTATTGTATATACATTTCTCCTATTATCTCTATATTATCTATTCTATTTGTCTGTATTCTCCATTTTGCTCTGCATATATATGTTTGATATAACATGACCCATTTATTCTACTACAATCCTAGATAATGTCATTTCAACATGAAACTCCACATGATTTTTGTGATGAAGTGTGATAGGATCTTTGATGTTGCACCAACACTAACCCATTTCCTACTAACACCTAATAATAAGCTAGGATCCAACAAAAACTTCAACCAAGCTAGGTGAGTAGAAACTCCCCAAAAGACCCAACAATCTTTGCCAACACCCACATTCTTTCCATCCATAAATTGAGATTGACGTAGGCAATCTATTTTGTCCAACATAGTCATAGAACTAGCTACAAAATCCTCCATTATCCACTTCCCCTGAGTTGACTATCCATTTCCTTCCTACACCATGCACCCTGACATCAAAGTCATCACTAGACTAAACAACATTGAAACAAAATGCACAACAATGAATCCACAAACCCACTCGCCACTAAAAAAACAAGCCCACCATCTCTACACCCCTCGTAATATCGTTTGTACCACTCTTCTTATAATTTCTACTAACAAAACCAACAAAATTATGGGAGAAATAAAAATAAACAAATGAATTTTACAAAACAATCAATATTCTTTATTATAATCACTTGCAAATACTTAATTCTTTACGAGGATTCCTTACAACTATCTTTTCAATTTGAAAACAAAATTATCAAACTTCATAACTTAAAGTAATGTGCCTTGACTTCATCTTATCATTATGGTGCCCAATCAAACATGGGGCACAAGCACCAAAGTTCCTACCTTTATTAGTGTGGTGGATTGTAGGGTAGGAGTTGAGTGAAGTTTGTGAAGGTGAACAATTAATGGTAAAATTTATAGTTTGTAAATTTTGACATTAAACTAAATAAATTAAAATTCTGATAATTTATTGTAGATGGAAAATACAAAAAAAATTGGCATTTTAAGAAATATTTAAATAATAAATGTCTTTTCACCTAATTCATATAAATCTAAGATCAAAAAATCAAAGAAAAATAATAATGATCATAATAATATAATAATAATTTTGGCTTATAAAAATAATGTAATAGTATTGGTATGATTGATTTACTCATGACTAGCTTATAGATCATTATTCAATTTTTAGTTCTCATATGTTAAAAACTAAGGCTAATAATTATTACTTTAATAGTGCCAAAATATTAAAAATTTAATAACAACAATGTCATTTCAATAATAATTATACTTACTAAAAGCTTCAAAGCTTGATATATGTTTTTCAAAGTTAAATAGCAATGATATCTAAATTTCATATAATATATGTTACAAAATTATAAAATTACATTAAAATCAAAATATATAAGTAAATTTTATTTTTTTTAAATGACCTTATTATTCAAATTCCTCATAAAAAAAATTTAACAAAATTTATAAATATTTTTAGCAAAAATTTATGAAATAATTAGATTCTTAAAAATATACTTTTGTTATTTATTAATTTAGTTACAATTTAGAATAAAATAAATAAATTTTTTTATTATAATTAATTTAGTTTCTTAGTTTCAAAAATCAATTATAATTTAGGTAGCTCCACAAAAAAGCATTGCCAAGTTATGATGTTTGCTTTTAAAAAGCTTAATTAGAATAAGATTGAAATTATGAAAAAACAAAAACATCAATGTAAAACTAATAATAAATATATTTAAAATAAGAAATATAAAACATTTAACTCTATATTTGAATTTAGTAAAAAAAATAGATAGGGATAATCAATATTGATTAGAGATTCATTTGTGAAGTGGAAAATAAAAATGATTGTTTTTTTTTTTTAAATTAATTCACTTGTCACAAATGTGGAAAAGCTAAAGTTGTAATTAGTACATTCATTAATAGAGTTGTTAAAAAATATTTGTATTTTTGTTGGAGCAAATGTGGAAAACCTTTGAAATCCTATGAATTGAATTGAAAAATTTAATTGAATGAAAACAATAGTACGCTTGCCAAAGGCAAGAACTAATATTGTTTCGTTGTTTTACCACTGAATACCCCATCACACCCACTCCATATCAAAGTGTCTATCCATCCAATTCAGAGGTAAACTATTCCTAGAAGACACTTTTGACTTTTAAAAAGGCTTTTTCCTATACCGTGTTTTGGTTGGCTACCTAAATCCGTTGCCTAGTATTGATTAAGATGCGTACCCCACCACTGACTCTTGTTTGCCGTTGACTAGATCGAATATATAATCATTTCATGTTTCATTGATGTACTGCCATTTTCACGATCTTTTCATCTGTCTATTACGACAAATCAATGAAGTTTTTATCTAACCGTCGACCTTTATTAAACGACTTTAAAATTGACGGATCTATTCCTCGTCTTTTTCTACTTATACCTAGTCATAAATATCAAAATGGGGACCAGTTGTGTGACAGTTCTTAATGAAAAGTAAGTACATCATAGCTTTTATTTATTTATTTTCAGGAACTGTCCAAATCGTTTTATGTACGGCAGTCCATAAATGCTTTGCACGTCACTATATTCCAAGGCATCATTCTGACCACATTCACACTTAGATTTTTATCATTGGCACCGAACAGTTTTGCACGTACATGTCTGCTGGAAAGTCGGACTATTATATTGATTGATAGGATACAAAATTTCATGACATGTTGGGACCGACACGTTCTTTCGGCTTAATTCTTGTTGGGCGGGACGAAATGAAAAGAAACGAGAAAGCAAGTCATGAAATTGAGGATATACTAGAGTATTCGTTGTCTTGTGCTGAGGAAGCAATGAAGACGACATGCAGGAAATCTTGGTGAAGTGACGCGAGAGGAATCATAAACTTTTCCTTTCCATGCATACACGCCTTAAGAAACGCCGTTGCGATTTACAATTGGGCGTGTCGAGGAATGGACCCACTCAAGCTATCGTCATAGTCGCTGCTTTCCCAACTACCTCTTAACCAACAAGCAAGGACTTTTCAAAAGTGAGCAATAATTCCATGAGTAAATTTTATTTTCACTAGATATGAAATTATAAGTCAAAGTGTTCACTGTTGTGCATTGAATTTTGAGGGAAAAAAAATTATATGAATGCTCAAATAGTAAAAGGCTGCATTGAATTTTGAGAAAAACAAATTATATGAATGCTCAAATAGAAAAAAGGCTGCATTGAATTTTGAGAAAAACAAATTATTTAAAAAGGAGGAAACTTAAAATTTTCAAATTACTGTTACCACATTTTGTTTGCCCCGCCAAATTTTAAAATTCAAATGTTACCCCGCCCAACAGTCACCTCCCCAATTAATAATATTTTAATACCCATGGGAATATTAAATACCAAGTTCCGAACCTTATAACATATGTTTTGCGGCCCGCTAGTTCTCTGTCGTCGAATCAAGGCAGATCAATGGATGGCGCCATCGCGCTATGGGGAAGCTGTGCAAGATTTACGATGGCGACATAGCGCCTTGACGACACGTTGCATTGGTGGGTCCACATTCAGCGAACACGTCCCAGTGTTCAGTGGGTCGGAAAAGTTTCACAATGGACCAGAAAGTGTTCACGGCAGCGGGCGAGCATGTTCTGACGGCCGGAAGTCTCAAAAAGCGGTTTGGCGACATGGCAACATAGCGCCCAAACGGAAGATCAAATCGACGGCAGGAGCGATCAAACAGTTGGGTCCCATTTGTACCTCATCTGCACAATCAGAAAGCCCGGTGCCATGGTGGTGAATCAGAGGGAGCCACGTGCAAATTAGAGGACATGTCATCAGTTGGGCGCTATGGCGCTATGGGAATTTGACCTCGATTTTCTCATAGCGACATGGCGCCTAGTCGACACGTGGCCACTCCGTGGGGTCAAGTCTTGGATCTGCCAAGTCGGTGCTTCAAATGGCCAACAGGGAGGTGCCAAGTGTACATGTCAGAGCACAGCGTTTCACGGGCCCAACGATTTTTAGAGGAAATGATGTGCAGAGTACAACGTGGTTCTGATCATCAGATTGAGACTGATCTACGGTGGGCGCCATCGCACTATGAGAAACTACTCGGGAGATAACATTGGCGACATAGCACCCTGGCGCCACGTGTCATGGTGGGCCCATATTTCCATGTAGCCAACGCAGTAAAGAGGGACAGAGCTTTCGTGGTCGTCAGATCAAGATGATCGATGGCGGGCGCCATCGCGCTATGAAGAAGCTGCACGATGTATACATTGGCGACATAGCGCCCTGATGACACGTGTCTCACTGGCCCGGTCAAGATTGACGGTCGACTGGCAGTTGGTGTAACCGTCACAGTTAGCGTTAATATTCGAAGGGTGGCGCTGTTAGTTCAATGAAGGTAGTCAACCGCGGGAGGACTTCCAGGGTGGCAAAAAATAAAGAGTATCATTGACCCGCATGGCCCAGCTGGCTTGTAGAGCCTGGTTGACTATTGACTTCGACGGATTCATGAGACCAGGAACAATAAGAGATCAAAGTTTTGCCGCAAATCTGATTGTGTGATTAATTGCCACCAACTCAGAATGAATACCAGGTGCAGAAAGACACTCCATCCATCCAGTCGATCTATCTACTATGTCAGGGAATGTTGTGGCACCGTTTCTGTCTTCTCCAGGCTCTTTCTCAGAGAAATATCAAATTTTTTTTGGTACGCAAACCATTTTCAAATTAGATCTTTGATTGGATTTCCAGGGTGAGAAGTTAATGCCAGTAGGTGAGAAGTAAATGTAATGCAAAAATCCTCAGTTATGCCTGAACTATAAAGGCAATTTTGTGATCTTTTTCTAAGGTCGACTCTTTCTGATTTCTCTGCTACTGCTTGCAGATCTGCAGTGTAAAATTCCCTTTTCTCTAAGCTATATAACATTCTGTATCATCTCCTTCAGCCATCAATGTGCATGTGCATCCATCTTGCCTCTCATTGGTGTATTGTTGAGATCTGTGGCTTGCATACTGTATCTATTTTTGACCTATTGGATAATATATAAGTGAAATCCTCCCTTTCCTTGTGTTATTCAGTTTGGTTTCCTGATCTGTATGTGGTTATTGATTGACATAAGTATGAATGTGTATGTCTCTTGAATGTTATTTTGGTTTTGTAGTGCATATATGGGCAGAAATGAGTCTGAACACTCTATTTTGGTGCATCACCTCTTTAGATTAGACTAAGTAGATTTGCTTTCGTGCTCTCCTTCTCCCTTTTCTTCTCCAAGAAGTAGTTAGGTGTGCCCTGATAGTAAGAGGAAGCCGGCCTTCTCCGGAGACTCAACCTTGCAGTTCAAGTCCCACAGCTTGGAGGTTGTTTCCATGTTTCACTAGGTTGTCCTCACGCATAGGCCTTGGACAATGGTGCAAACCTAAGTGACAACAATTACTTATAATTTTTTTTAAACAAGGTACAAGGCAAGTCTCCTACTTGCATTATCAATCATGATATACCACATCATCACGTGTTTTGCCATAGTCCATAATAACTCTAAAAAGAAATAGAAGTATAATTGTACACTATATTATATTTTATTGACATGTTGATGTGTCATTACATGATTTGTTGTTTTCAATTATGACTAGTCAACATTGGGATTACAACTTTAAAGTCAAAACTAGATACATCTTCAATTATAACTAGTCATCATCAGGAATTACAACTTAAAAGTCAAAACTACGAGGACAATATTGTCAAAAATATTGGACATTAAATAAATAAGTGTAGATATTAAACCAAAAGGTGCTATCAGGACTCAATTAATGGGTATTAGAGTGCACTCAACTACTGGGTCCTCTCCTCTATTTAGAAAGTGAAGAGAAAATGTCAAAATATATATTGAAGAACAAAAAGATAGAAAACACAATTTTTAATGTAGAGAAATTATATTTATGCCATTTCTCAATATACTTGATTCTCAACGAAAGGTAAAATTACAATGCTTAATAAACAAATTACAAGCGCAACAATGTAGGCTTCAGAAGTTGAGTTTACTATAGAAGATTTCCTATTAAATTATGAATGCAAGCACATTCGGTTCATCTTTACAAGATGATGGTAGTGACTTTCTATGATCAACACATATTTGCAAATGGTATCAATTTTTCAATGAAATGTGATCTATCAACATGATCTCTCAATGGAAGTGACACATGTACAACAAATGATAACATGCCTCCCCAAAAAAGCACTGATCTTTTTTAGATAATACAATTGCCAATTGTAAGTTCAAAATCAATTACCTTGTCCGAAGGGTTGAGCTTGATTGGTTAGAAAAATAGGTTTTCACTGTGGACCCAAGTTCAATTTCTCATAGTGACATTCAAAGTAAATATCTAAAAGACTCACGCTCTTCCATAGTTGGCTTCTCAATAGAGATGATTTTGTTAAAAAAGTGGAATTCTAAGCAATGACTCTTGGTCGTCTGATTATATCTAATGTGCTTGCTCATAAGTAGTTTGTATTGGTCTAATGATGGTGCTCGTATGAGCAAGAAATTTAGTGGGGACCCAAGTTCAACTCCCTATCATGACATATAAAATGGATTTCTAAATCTTGGCTCTTAGTTGCCCACTGTTGGCTTCTAACATGAAGATGGCTTTGTAAATAAATTTGGATTTGTAGGCAGTGACTTCTGGCCTTGGTTTATTTCTAACATGGTTGCACATAAGAAGCTTGGATTGATCTTGTTGGTGCTCATCTAAGCAAGAAATTTAGTGGAGACCCCAATTAAATTTTCCCATACTCAAATCTAAAGTGGATTTCTAAGTTGTGACTCTTGATCTTCCAAAGTTGACTTCCACTATGAAGGTGGTTTTGTAAATAAAAGTGGATTTCTATGTGGCAACTCTTAGTCTTCCTTCAGTTATTTCTGTGTTTGCTTGTAATAGTTTAATATTGGTGCTCCTATGAGCAAGAAATTTGTAGTGGACCTCACCAGATATTGGAATTGCTGAAAGCATACGGTAACCACATTAAGTATCTTAAACTATCCTTCAACTAAATGTGGTCTGCTGAAATAGGAGGAACTTGGTTTATGCAATAATGATATGTTGAAAGTGCCCTTGAGCTTTCAAGCAAATGCAACTAAAAACAAAGAAAGTGGGATTTAACAACAATTATTCTGAGTGTGTGCAAATATGTTCCAAAGCCAAGCAAATAGCTAACAGTCATAAAGCCAGAGACTAACCTGTTTAATGCTCCATAAAATCGAGCAACATAGATTGGTTCTAAATCAATATCTTGACACAATTGCTGATAACAAAATTATCAACTGGCAAGCTGTATAACCTGTGTATTTTCAAACACAAAAAGGATCATATTTTCAATGTTTTAGATAGACCAAGTAGAGATCCTCTCTTAGCAACAACAGCAAGTTGGAACTGTATAATGCAACCAAATGCAACACCTTGTGCTTTTATAGTCAACCAAAATATTTCTGAATGAAGGCATATAAAATTTCCTTTGTAGTTCTAGTAATAAATAGATGCATTAGTAAGGACACAAGATTGAAAAAGCATATGCTGAAAATCACAGTGCTGATAATCTGTCTCCTTAGTGAAAAGAAGAAAACCTATCAGTATGTACTTAAAAACAATGGTTTTCTGTCGTCACTAAAAAAATCAAAGTTAAGCTATCTTTTGGAGGTCAATCAACTCAACTAAGCACATGGATTACCATAGCCCCACATTAATATTAATTTTAGTGTACTCTGCATCTTGTAGTCCGTAAAAAATCCCCAAGGTTGATCTAGCTTTCGGAGGTTATCAATCAACTCAACTAGGTGCATGGATTACCATAGACCCACATTCATTATTAATTTAATGTACTCTGCATATTTTTAAAAAGCCATCAATACTAAAAGATTACTCATTCCGGTGCACTCTGCCTTCATTGTAACACTGAATTGATCATCTGTTAGCATCTTGTGTATATAATAAATGGTGGCTCAACACTTAACCCAAAACTTAGAAAGGGAATTTTGCATGTAATCAACCTCCAGAGGATAGACCAGCGTCCTGTAAGTGAGTTGAAGATACCTTCCAACTTGACTTCCAAGCATAGTAGTAACAGACTGACACCATCACTTCAAGAACGTAAACAATTAACAATTGTAACCAAATTTACACCTGAGCGGTACAAAGTATGCCCTAATGTTATGTCAATGAATTGTCAATCTGTCACAGATGATAGACTTATGCTCAACATTATCTAGAGATGTGACCTAGAAAATATAAGAGTAATGATATTCTAAGTTACCAGTAATGGTACAGGGTCTGGACATGGGATTGGTCACTTACTTGGAACCTAGCTATGATACAACTTAGGTATACATGTACAAATATATTTTAAATAAACTTAACTTATAGCAATAAACAAAATTACCATAATATCAACATTTCTGAGAGCTTTCAGAACAGCAGAACATGGAGATCAGGTTCAGAGCGGAAGACTTAAACAACACAATAATGACGGACTCCTAGGCGAAAAGTATTAAATAGTCAAAGTTGACTAACTCTTTCCAGGTTAATTTATTCCTTAGTGTGTTGTTTAAGGACTGTCATTTCAGACACGATGAAAACTTTCCTCAATTTTGGGGGATGGCAGAAGCTAACATAATCAGATCTTCAAAAAAATAGCTTAAACAAAATAAACTAGATTAAGGGTTTCTGTAATTTTTTAATAAACTACAGTAAAAAATTTAGTGCTTTAAAAGTAAAAGTAGATTTTGGGGTTTAGAATGTTAATTATTGATAATGTAAAGATGCCCTCACATTCCAAATCATTTTAGCAAACAGGTGATTCCCCCCCACAATCCTTATTTTCAGGGATGTTGTGGGGACAGTTTAAAATTATTATTTAAAAGGAGATGCAGTAAGAGACACTCACCCCCATCCAAGAACAACCAGGAGGTCGCTTGGACCACACGGATTTGTTCCCTTGGAAGATAGCAAAATATCAATGTGCTATGCACAAATATAATAAAATAGACTACAAAATAACAAAGCAAATCTTACAATTGCTAATACAGAATATTGAAATGGTACTAACATGGTTACCGGGAGACCCATCTCCCCCCTAAAAGTCGCGTCTCCGAGACGCGTCTCCGAGACTTTTTGCGTCTCCAGAGACCTCAAAAAAGGTTGGAGACTTCATGACGAAGTCTCCTGAAGTCTCCCCGTCTCCTAATCCAAAAAGTGAAGTCTCCTCGAAGTCTCCTAGTAAAATATAAATGTAAAATATAATATTAAATAATTTTATATATTTTAGCCCTCATTTGAATGTTTTTAACACAAAAATTAAGACCACCGACAATATAAATGATTAAATCATTTAATATATTTTATTCAATGAATTAATAACTTTAAAAACATTAGAAACACTTTTAAAAAATTATTTTTACTCAACAATTTAAATGATTAAATCATTTAAAATATTTTTGGACAGTGATGATTTTTTGGAGAGCATGATAGCTGAAGACCTTGAAATGGATGATCACAACCTTGTGGAGTAGATGAAAGTACCATCAATATACTAATACTAGATATATTTCTGTTTTTTGTTTATTGTACAAAGTGTTCATTTTTGTTTGCATATCAGCAATTCAACATCAAACTATATTTTTTTGAATTTAAAATTTGAATATGTAATGTTAATCTCAGCGATTATCAATCTGATATGATGGTGATCATATGCAATATTCGAAAAACAAATACGTCTATGAGATATAATATTGTGATCATGTGAGTTTTGAAATCTTTAACTCTGTGTGTCTATTTAAATTTTTAATGTGACATTACTATTATTATTTTCTTTAGCCTTACAGTATTAGTATTTTCAAATCTTGTATTTACTTTTAGTATTAGACTCTTTAAACTATTAAAAAAAAAAATTTAAAAATTGCCATCTCCAAGTACCCCGTCTCCTATTTGAAAAATTGTCGTACCAGTACCAGTACCAATACCGGAGACCTTGAAGTCTCCCCGTCTCCCAGTAACCTTGGGTACTAACATATGATATATCAAACAGGTCAATATTGCATCTTCGAAACAAGGAAAATATTCCATGGTCAATGAGTTTGACTCAAAATCACACAGTTAAATCCTGACAGCAATATCAATATTTCATGGTCATTCTAATTCTATAACCACGTGAATAAATCAGCTACTCTCTTTATCAGAAGCATCCAGATCAGCGATTTTTTCATTAGAACCAGAAGCAGTAGGGCATGTAGTAGACTAGATGTTATTCTTTCAATGCTTCTATTCTTATTATTTAATCTTTGTTTTTTTTTTTCTTACTACGACTCTCCAGTACCCGGAAAAAAGAACCTAACAAATACCTAGACAAGTAAAAGTGCATGTACGAAGGAATCTGGGGCAGTAGCCAATAATGTATGTCATTAGCAGTGTCAGGAGGATTATTTCCCACACAATGGCTAATAATAAATATTCGAACAAATAACAGAGTCGCAGAAAGGGAATTGATTGAATGGGTTGAAGGCGGCAGGTACTATGTAAAAAGTAAAAAACTTGATGCATGCACAGCTGAGAAGCTCCAAAAACTCAACAAGGCAAGCAGAATCTTGACTGCGCATATAGAAGTTGAAACAAAATAGCAAACGCTGAGAGATGGGGACAGGTGGGAGGAGGGACGCAGGAAGGGGACAATGTCAAATATAATTGGGTATGAAGAACATCAAAAGATTATTTCCAACAATCTAATCTCACTGGTAAGCATTTCACATAAAAAGATTCATAAAGAAGGGAGGTGGATTTATGAAGCTTAAGTCAATAGTTGAAAGATATGCCAGACTTGCAAAGAACTCTTCTGTGTAAAAGAATTCACTAGGGTCACAAATAATAATTTATTTTGACTTTCCATGCCATTCTTGGCGTGATCTCCATTTTGAATTATGCTGCATTCGAACATTGGAAGAATAGCTCTCTGGTTGAGGCAGGAAAAGTGTGTCCTTTGACAAGCCTGGAAAATAGTCCGAGGTGTGTAAAAACATGGAAACAAAGTCAGGACTATAAGATAGTAATTTATAATAACCAAGACTCTAGACAAGTAAATCTTAGATCTACATAAAATATTTTACGAGGACTCAATCATTACAACAGCCCTTTCCTTTCAGTATAGCTTGGCATGCATCTTACTCTATATCTTATGTTTTAATTGGCTTCAGTGGTTCAGCCTAACTAATAAGCTATCTTCTTCGAACCATCAAATAATTTAATAATAATATTATTCTTCAAAATCCTGACATGTAAGGCTTCAGTTTTCCTGTTCCAACCTCTACCTTTATCACATAGTACCACATGCACTACTTGGACAAGAATGGTGATATCCACCAACATCCTGCACCTCTGAAATTATTTGGACTGTCCAAAGAAGACTAGATCTTCTCCTCAAGTCCAGATCATGTTTCCTGATCAAAATGAATATCTTGCTACTAGATAAGATTGTATAGTATATACACAAGTCATCCATATAAAGATACTGACTGGCTGGAAATCCAAGCAGGAAAAATGGCAAATTATAAGGCATCAGAAACGATGTACACATTTTTAATATTTATATATGAATTTTAAATTCAGATCGCAATTCATTTTCCTTGAAATTTTGAGCAATAAATCAACATGAAATGCAAATCAGTAACATATTTGATTCTCCTAGCATTAGAATAAGAAAACATAGAACAATAAAAATGTGTAGTCTAATAAAACTACATAAAGTGTGTGCACTCATTTTCCTTTCCAACAATGCCCAAGATAATTACCATTAGTACCCAGTAGAAAAAGCTTAAAAATCAATCTCTTGTTGGAAACATGCCACCATAGACAACGATGCAATATGTTGTTCCATAGACTCTGCAAACACTAGCATATCCAGAATGACTACCTTTTCATATATCCTTAACATGTTGATGGAAAAATGATGGATTGCAAATTAGCCAGGTATCCTGCATAGTGCATAGAATAAGAACTCAGAATTGTTAGGAAAGAAGTAATTTGGTCTAATCCAAAGCTTGACACAAATAAAAATAACAGTTGCATTTCAATTAAATTTGATTTAGTATTGAGAAAGAACTGGTCAATAACAATGTCAAATTCTGTATCAAAGAAGGATACACAATTTCTGGGCTGGTTCTTAACCTAAACTCATGTGCAGATTTAGTTTTTGGTCAAGACTGCGCAATCATACAATAAAGTAATCATGAAATTCAATACATATGTCAGTGCATCTAATTTCAGAAAAGGAAAGAATAAATTGCTGAGCATTTCTTCAAAATAAGACCTCAGAATTGTTTCCCTCACAACAGTTTGCAATAAAAATAACCTTTAAATATTTCAAAAGCTTACTATTTACACAAAAGCTCAAAGAAATGTAAGAAAAATATTTAATGGCATGCACCTAAAAAGAAAAATAGGACCACTAAATTTTGAAAAATGGAAGTACAAGATAATGAATCAATCATCATATAACTGATAATATGAATGCAAGAATGTTGATTGCTTCAGACTAAGTCAATTCTTGGTTTTACATAAACTGTAGCCTGCAAAACAGCAATCATCTAAGGTTTTGCGCATTGTAATTTATTTGTAATGTTAAGAGATTATGAGATCATTATAGACTTCTCTGTGATTATTGTTCTTTCAGGTTATCGCAACAAAGTCATTTTTAAAGCAGACTCATCTTGTTCATTTTTGTACATGCAAAAACACCTTAAAGTTCAAAACTTTTGCACCTGGCACAGTTGAACAGTTTATCTGTCATGACCCCATCTACAAATGAATTCCTCCGTAAACCTTCACAAGTTTCTGTATCCTAATCGTGCCAAGGAGAGATACTGACTTTATCTAAAACGAAACCATTTATATGAAACTAATATGCAGCAAGGTAATCAATTCTTGTTGGGATTAATGACAGCAATCTCAATAATCAATAATAAAATGAAGTCAAGCTGAATATTGATGGCAAATAAAGAAATCATTCAATGAAGTGACTGCTGGAAACTAACACACAGAAATAATGAGATAATGTGTAAAGGAATAACGTAGCAACTAAGGAACATAATGCAGCGGTTAGGGAGAATAATGAGATAACAATCTAAGTAAAAGAAAAAGTATCAATTAACCATAAAAGAGTGTCTTCAAAAAAAGGCACAGTTTTTCCAATGAACAGCACTTTCCAAAAAGATACACCTCTTCATATGCAAGAATTGAGATATAAACAGGTAGAAGTTCCTTCAATAGAGACATCATCATAAGAGAAGGAAAAAGACATAAATAAGAAGAATAGACCATAATAATAAACTCACATAGCCGATTCCTTGTTAAAAATATTGCATGATATATATACATTGCATTATATGTACTTTAATGACAGTTCATTATTTGAATTCTATTTGCATTTCAGAGATATAATATATTAATGTAACTGATTATATATAGATATTGATACAGACTTATGTATACATGTGCATACCCGTAGTCTAATATGCATTTCATTGCTGACTCATGAATGTTGTAATATAGAATTTGTGTGATATATCATGTAAGTTTTCTGTCTGTTGCAACTAGCCATGGTAAGGGAAATGAAAGGATCATAGGTGGAAAAACAGTGATGAGGTCACCTTCCAAACACGCCACCTCATGTTCTGTGACTAGGGAGTCCCATGGGGCCAAGGGGGGCAGGGACTGCCTTTGAGCTTATAGGAAGGATGGACTATCCAGGCAACCAGTTGTGACTGAACCTCATAATCCCTATCATGGTAAATGGATGTTCAATCATTTAAAGCATGAAAGGCATGGCAAGATGGAAGAAAACTGTGATAGGGTACCACACTATGTACACCACGACATATGCATGGCATGGGCCACAAGAAGCCAAGGGGGATGGCATGTCCGCTCTTGGGCCTAGGTAAGGGGTATTGAGGCACCTCATCGAGTCATCCTACCTTTTCACTTCTACAGTTGAGTCATCTTAAAATCAATTCTAGCAATCTAGTGGTTTGATCTATATTCCTCATATATACTTTTTTCTAATTGAAGAATTGACTGTGCTTCAGGACCTCAATCAACATGAATGGTATTTCTAAACCCTAGTTGTTTTGATAAAAAAATCTAATATAGGGAAAATATGGATACTCATAATTCGGGGACATTACATTAGCAAATAGACCACTAAATCTTGAAAACAGAAGAAAAACAAGATAATGAGTTAACCATCACGTAAATGATCATATGATGCAAGAATGTTAGTCACTGCAGGCTAAGTCAATTCTTGGTTATACAGCAACAGTTATCTCCAAAACAACAATACATGTAAGGTTTTGCTGCATTGCAATTTATTTGTGATATTAAGAGATTAGGCATGAGCCCATTAGGGCCTTCTCTGTAAATATTATTTCGCTGCAGTTGTCGAATCAAAGTTATTTTTAATATTGACTCATTTTGCTAATTTATATATGCAAAAACACCATTATGGCTTATGCTGGATGTCCCTTCTTGTACCTTCTGCAGGAAAAACATAAAGATTAACCACACATGAAAATGGCAACAGAAAATAATTCTTTAAAGTATCAGAGACAGATTAATAAATTGTTTCATGCTGGAGGGCAAAAATGATGATAAATCTCTACCAAACATCATATTATGAAGAGAAATTATGTTATCACGTTGTCAAATAGAGTTTTGTTTCCCTGCAAAATCCTTCCACAAATTTTGTATCTTCACAAAATATTTCATCCATTGTTTTTTGTTTCTTTGCATTTTATTTTCATTGTTATGCTGCAAGCCTTCTCTTGAGGACTTGCCATTACGAAAGCTGGAATAAATACTGATGACTACAGAATCAGTAGGTAAGCATAATTGCACATGGGATGTAGCCTAAAGATGAAACAGGTTTTTAAATTTCAAATCAACAGCTTAGCAAATATTGACTTTGAGCTGATGTCATTAACTACATTTGTTTTCACTGCAAAAAGTACTCTTGGCACAGTTTCCATCAGTATAGAGAAAATTGAGTGAGGATAAGCACAGGAGAGCAGAAATGGTCCTACGGAAGATCAAAGACTGATTTACAAATTTTTAAAACTCTATAGGCATAAATTCTCTGTAAAATGGGCTGAAAACATCATATGGTCAAGTGAAATACTGCTTCATATTTTTCACGTAAGGTTATCTTTCTTTAGAGAGTTCTCCAAAAAAAATTTACAATTACAGCTGTGGAGATTTTCAATCCTTGTCTCTTCACTTATTTTCACTGCTATGCTGTTTACGAGAAGGAATTGTCATTATAGCATTTCAGTTGTACTTCAGTAGTTACAGTTGCATGAAATTTAAACCAACAATTCACACTTCAAGCATCGATATAGTGAATTATTTCATTCATAGATCAAGCAAGTGCGGATCATTCAACCACCCCAGTAGTCTATGACCATTACAGTTCTTCTGGGCAAGACTTGCTCCTACGGTTGGTTCCATTTACATTCTTGGCCACTCAATGTCTGCTAGAGGATCATGTGTTGCTTCAAAACTTCATATCGCTCCGAATGCATGAGGATTCCCTTGGTATCTGAGCTTCATCATCTATGGCTAAGAAACAAAGAAGCAAAAAAGAAAAACCAAGCTTTTGGCTCAGCCCATACCACTAGAACAAAATTCCTCTAGCTATGCAAGTCTTCGGATCCCCTCACATATAAAATTGATGCATCAAACACATAACAAACTGGTGCAGGGGCACCAAGATCATCCTATGAAGACACCAAAACATACCATGAAGACCAGAGGAGTGAGTAGGACAAGGAGATATCCAAGCAATACAAATGGACAAGAACTAAAAGCTATGATGGTTCTCATAAAACAATGTAACCAGATGAGTTGTATTTGTAATGTCCTAAAAGGACCAAAAGGTGAATGTAATTGGACAAAATAAGTCCAAAGGGAGATTTGATAGGTTTGAAGGATTTAGAATAGTCATAGAAGTTGTTTAAAATCATTAGAAGTCAATAGGTAATGAGTCATGGTTCAAAGAAAGTCATTTTGCAATTTAAAATTTCAAATATTTAAAAACAAATGGTTCTGAAGGTATTTTGGAGGGAAATCCCATTTAGGGGATCATTAACTATTTGTACACCTTATAACCAACCAGATATGGTTGTGGCAGTTGTAAGGGAATAATATATATATTCTAAGCAGGCAATGTACAGGAGATAGAGCATGGTATGTACGGACCGTGCAAAAACAGGAATAAAGCATTTTTTTTTTCTGCAAAGTTAAACCTTAGATCTCTGCAGATTTATGTGATTGTTCAATTTGGAAGGGAAACATATGCATTAGAAGTTTATCTTCATTCCTTTCTTTAATTGAATGTCCTTATTATACGCTGTGCTTAGGGTTTGAGCATTTTGTAGACACGCACTCTTGGTGTTTTCTCTGCAACAGCCTTAGTTTCTTTAAGATGCAACCATCCCATGAAATCTAAAGGGCCCTGACTTCATGGGATGTGTTTGTTTAACATGCACAATAGTTATCTAACCTTTAAAATGCAGGAATAAGTGCATTTGCAGACTGTTCTTCACGAAACAGTGAAGAGAAACTAGTGAATTGGAGGGTACAGTACAGCAGTGAGCATTTAGCTTGAATAAGGAGGGTGTCTGAATGTTTGGATCATCTTATATCGATCCATTAATGGTGAATCAACTACCTTTTTGGCCAGGAAGCACCTAGAAACAAGACATTGAAGAAGCCCTAAGCAACAAGGGTTTGAAGCCTCAAATTGGGGGTTTCGGGGTTACAGAGCCTTTGAGACTAATTGCTCATAGAGCTATTCATTTTTTTGACCTTTCATGACTATGTTGATGATTTGGAGTGATAAGGATACAAATAGAGTGTAGTTGCTTTGTAAGCTCATGGTTTTTAAGTCATTTTGAAGGTCACTCTGTTGGAACAGTCAGACCTGAACCAAAGGAGTGTATGGTAGGGTTGGAATATGTTTTAGTACTTCAAAAAAGGGTGTCCATAAATGCTATTACCTTGTCAAGTGATGTGGGAAAATGTCAGGTTATTTAGGCTTTTATACTGCTGTAGGGCTGCTAGTTTGTCAAATAGGTCTCCTAAGATGCATTGGAGGAATTGGGCATAGGGAGTTGGGTCTAGTCAAGTGGATGGTTAAATCCGGTTGAATACACATTATATAACTCATAAAAGTCTTATTTAACCCTTGGTTAAGTCTTTTGTATGTTTCGAGTTATTTGGAGTCACATGGGGTTTGTAGGTGTTTTGGGTAACTTGGAAAACTTGCATGCTTGAAGAAGTTCAGGAGTAGAGTTAGTCTTGTGAATTCAAAGGTGTGGAGATCAGTGTGTCAAACCTTTTACATGTTTATTCCTTTATAGAAGACTGAGTGGGTTGGGTCATTGCTTCAGTTGCACTTGAAGAAGAAATAAGGGTATTGTTTCCAAACAAAGGGATAGTTAGCTATTTCATGTATCAAATCATTGGTTGACCACTGACCTCTGCATCACAAACCATGCTCACCATTTGGATAAATAAGAGTCAAGTGCAATTCTATGTACTGTGACAAATGCATCATATGATGATCATGTTGCAGGTCTTCTGTTACAAAACAGCGGGCCACACCCAGTAAGAAGGTAGTTACTCTTGTAACTAGCATGAAGCAAGAAATCCTTCCACAACATACAAAGTCAAACACACTTCACTTCTGTTGTTCCCGGGCCAAAGGATGTTTTTGTGTTGAAAGGCATTTATCACTATCAGAGTGGTTAGCAGGAGAGAATCTATCCTCCTACTACATATCAACACTCACTTATTGAAGTTTTCTTTACAAACACTGTTAGCTCATGGTGACCTAGGCCTCCTAGTCTGGGTCGAGATGGTTACAAAAAAGCATAAAATCACATTTCATATACCACAAAAACAATTTGAAATTTATGTTATTAGCGAGAAAGTAAGAAACAAACCAATCAGTATAAAATAATTGCATTGTAAGATACATTGATTCTACATGATAGTCAAAGGATGTTTATGTGCTGAAAGGCATATCTCAGCACATACCAGAGTGCCTAGCAGGAGAGAATCTATCCTCCTATAACATATCAACACTCACTCACTGAAGTTCGAGGGGCTCCCCACTTAGTGTGCTTGTTAAGTGGTGGTGGCAATGTTGTCCCCATCCAGTTTCAAACCTCCACTAGGCCATTGCGATCATGGACAGGTGCCTTCACTGATCTAATGTTCTCGCAAGTTTGGGCCTCAGCTTTGTAATAAGGGGATGCGGTCCCCCATTTGTAGCCTCATTGGTTCATAGCTCCAAATCAAAAGTGTTTCACATGGACCTGGAGGGCGTGTCATGCCAGCATAACCAATCACATTAAAAGATTTACCAGGCACTGTTAAAAAAAAGCACCAAGTCCATCCCATTTATGGGACTGGTCAGAAGTAATCCCTCTGTGAACCCAAGATTGAATGTTTAATGGAACCTACTAGAAGAAGGGTGGGTCAAGTAAACTTCGATGATTGCACTAAAGGAAACCCAAGATCCTAGGTTGCACTTTAAGAGATGATAAGGAAGGATTCTATGGATTGAAGCCAGGAAATTGCCAGTGGGACGAACAATAAAGCCAAGCTTAAGGTGGCTGGGTAGAGATTCTCGTGTGTGGTCTAGAGATTCCTCTGTGTGGTCGATTGGGCTTCAGGAGACCCCAGATAGAGGGAGACAAAATGGTAGCTATTGATGGGATTAGACACCAAGATACACCAAAGTGGAACCTGGAAATATTTCTACCACGATATGGGAAGGCCTTCAAACTTGCCCAAATGGATGACTTCAAACTTTCCCAAGTTTTCCCAGATGGAAACAAAGAAGCAAACAAATTGGCAACAGTGTCAACTGACGTGATAAAGGAGAACTCATGGGTGGATTTAGTTGATTGCTTCCTCCACACAGTGCGAGGATTGGACAAAAGGATGTTCAGAGTCAAGGCAATTAATTCTAGAGCAAGAGAGCTATTAATAGGGATGAATGCAGCAGCAGCAGGGGCCTTTATCTTCACGAAGACACCAAGGAGAGACAACTCACATCATGGAGTCCACAAATTGTTTGAGCATGAAAGAGAGGGAGATAGCAAGTTGCAGATGAGTGACAGAACCTGCGGAAGGTGCTTAATGTCGTGGAGACGAAGGTGACGGAATCCATCAAGGCCATCCTAGGGGAGGCATTTCTATGCTCGACTTACAAGTTCAGGGCTAACATCAACATTGCATCCCTCTTTGTGGCATGGTTGTTGCAGACACACAAAGAGAAAAGCCCGATGAAGTTCTTATTGCATATACTAATGAAGGCAAGGTGGCAAGTTTTTATGCAGTCCTACCAAGATATGGCAATTGACAGGTTCAAACTCCATCCGGAGGCCGGGAGAAAAGCCCGATGAAGTTCTTATTGCATATACTAATGAAGACAAGGTGGCAAGTTTTTTATGCAGTCCTCCCAAGATATGGCAATTAACAGGTTCAAACTCCATCCGGAGGCGGAAGGGAGGGGGGGCAAGGTAAGGCAGCGAGGGGGTATGGGGATGACTCAAGGGTGGCGAGTAGGTCTATTCACCTTGGCTCTCCCTGCAGCGCCAGCCGACTTGCATGGTATGGGCGCGGGATTGGATGATGCTGAAACAAGTCGATACAAGGGGCTTCTTAGGTTGCAGATTTTGTTGGCATTTTTGGCCGAGCACAAAAGTAACTATTGGATTTCGGGTTTGGCCCCCTTAATGCCACTTCAATATATATGTTAAATGCACGAGTCCAAAAAACAAAAAACTAATCTTTCTCAGTGATTGGTAAAGCCGCCTCCTGCAAGGGCAGGCACAACAATCCCAGCACAAAGATACTATAATTAACATTTCAAAAAACACCTAGCTTGTAAAGCAGATACACGTCATGGCCCCAAATAATCTGTTGGAGTGCTACATCAATAAAATTGGATATCAAAAACTGTCCTTAAACTAAAAACAACATAGCCGAATACACAAATTACATGCTTCTATTGGAAGCTTATAAAAAATCAGAAAGCAAGCAGACAGACAATCAACCGGAAATACATTTAGTACCAGTTCCGATGCTCTCTGGTACTGCGTGCTTCGCATGTTCGCCTGGAAGAATCAATTTTTAGGGCGTAAAAAACTCCCAAGAAGAGAGAGCACCCCTCTTGCTCATTTCTCGTAAGTGTCCTTATCTAAAGAGTTGATGATGGACCTGAAATTGCTGAAGGTGCCGAAATAATTTGTGCTCGGCACATTGCAGTCATCATTCTGCAGACGGAATCCCGAAATCCTACAAAATTAAAGACGAGGAACCGCTATTCCAAAAACCCTAGTTTCGTTAATTCCAACATTACAAATTGTCAAACAAATAATAACTGACCAAGCAAAAGCAGGTCGTAACAGGGACGGGACTCAAACACAACTCTACCCTTAGTAGAAGCCTTCACCCCATAGCTTAGAAAGCCGAAGCATGCTGAAGAGGAATATACGCTTCGACGAAAATTTTAATGGTTTTTTTTTAATGGAAGAGTTTTAGTTCCTGCCGCCTAGGTCTATAATCTTTTTTTTTTTTTAATTAATAATAAATTACAGATCAGAGACTTGGACTTGTTTCGAAGAGGAAGGAGAGACGGCGAACAACGGCGGACAGAGATTTGCGAGCTGTGAAACCCTAGCGTTGGTTTTTGCAGTTTTTGTCTTTTCTCCTGCAGTGGATTTCAGGCGTTTCTGCAGAGTTTGAGAGAGACTTTGCTGGGTTCACTGTGGATTTATTCCAGAAGCCGAATTTTTGGTGCGGTGGCCTGGATCTGTGCATGTCTTCTACCATTCGTTCTTCGGATTTGGAGGCAGAAAGCAGCCCAGGGAAAAGGATAGAGTGTGTAACACCGAGGAAGGAGGAGCTGAAGATGAAATCAGAAGCAAGAATGGCCAAAAACTCTCTGCCATCGGATCTCAGCAAAGAGGAAGTTTGAACGGAGGACATGTCTGCAATAGAAGAAAAACAAAATCATCAAACAACAAGAGCCATAGAAAAGGGAACCCCTGTATACGAGTCCCGGTACCAAAGAGAATCAAGGTAAAACTCTAGAAATCGAGTTACATGCTGAAGGTGTTGATTGTATCGTTGGAAAACCAGGAAAAAACTGTTATTTTATATTTTTTTAAGAGGGATACCTATTGAACTTTATTTTTATAAATGGGCTAAACAAAATTGAGAAAGCAAGGTTGGGTAGTTGCTGGAATACAACCGGAATAGGAATAGGAAATTAGACTATAATTTGTATTCTTTGTTTGGTGCGTGGAATAGGAATGGAGAATAGGATTTCGTATTCCTATTTTAGCCCCAAAACGAGCTTTTGTCCATTCCAAAAAATACTTGTAATTGGAATGGGCCATTTCCATTCTCAATTTGACTTTTTCATATTGCATTATATTTCCGGATCCGTGGTGCAAAAAGTGAACTGAAGAGGGCGAAGTGTAACATGATGAACGTGAGAAACCTCTGTTTATGCTTGGAAATCTGAACGCGAGAAACCTGTTCTCTATCGTTCACAATCAATAAAAACCAGACTAGTTCTTCCCCATATTAACTCCTTTTCAGTGTTGCTGGGAATGTTAGTGGACGGACGAGGGTGGAGGATTCGTATGCCTGCGACTTGCATGGCTAGATTTTTCTAGCTCACGCAGGAGCTCAGCGATAAATCCGATGGAGAGACAATTGAATGGCTTCTGTAGCAGGCGGAGCCCTCAATTATAGCGGCGACAGGGACAGGGACTATTCCAATAGCCATGGAAGGGAAGGCAAAGCTTATGCACTGGCCATCATCATGGCCAAATCTTCCAACATTCTAATCGGTTCAGAATTTGAAGCCTGCATTACATATTAGGGTCCGACTATCTTGGGCTTGGGGTGTTAATCAAAGGTAGAGCCTGTCTGCCCCTGTCAACTCATTTCACTTAACTGAGCACAAAATGCAAGTGCACTCTAACTAGGAACCAAAAAAGGGATTAACAAGATTTAAATTGCTATTTTCCATTCCTATTCTCTATTTCCATTCCCATCCTGATTTTCTAGTCTAATTTTTAATTCCTATGCCAGCAACGAAACGAGCCCCTAGGGGTTTGCGGTAAGGTTGATCATGCACAAGCCACATTGCAATATGCAACATGGATTATTTGTGGGTAAGTTTGTTATTTACAAGTTTAGACCTTGAATTGAACAATTGAAGGTGTTTTAATAGCATCCACGAGGCTAGCCAGCCTATGGGATCATATGCATGTTCTTTTCACGTTTATCCTACTTGCTATACATCTGCCTTAAAAAACTAGTCATATTGTGTAGATTCATTCCCACAAAGAGCTAGTCTAGATGGCCCTCCTTCAAGTTGTCCTCGAATTGATCTCGGATATCTTGGTATGCAATGCATTCATAGATAAAGTGTCATTTTGTTGCAACACATCCTTTACTATAGAAGATGCATTTTCTTTCTTCCCACACCTCCTTGGGTGTCGTCCATCTACCTATCCTACATCGTAGATGATGGGATCTCATTCTTAATCGTTTCATTAGCAACCTATTTTTACCTTTCATGTCCAGTTGTAAGTAGTCTTTGGTATCATGACACCATGTGGGTTGAACTCTTTGATATAATGTGTCTTTTTCTTTCCCATTTGTTTCTCCATGTGGCAATTTTAAATTTTTCCAATACAAAACTTTTTATCCTGTCATTTGTGTTGGGGTGTTCTAGGATGTCAATATCGCTCTTATTTAACCACTTTTCATTATGCTTCATCCATGTTTTCTTTCTTTAAATCTACTTCCTCTTTAACCACAATCTTGGGCCAACGTTGAGCTTTCATATTTTCAACCTTGTTTAAATAATTTAACAAACGAATAATTGTGATATTACTATCAGGATTTAACTGTGTGATTTTGAGTCAAACTCATTGACCCATGTTTCATGAGTAGTGATTTAACATGAATCCATTTCTCGTGAGAATAAATGGAGCACTTGGCACTCATTGGATCTAGGTGATGCTCACAAGGGTGAAGCACCAGGACTTCCTGAGAGGTCACCCATCCTAGTACTACTCCAACCTAAGCGTGCTTAACTATGGAGTTTCCTCCTTGGTTAAACCCAAAGCTTGCAACCCCATTTGCAAAACCTTCAACAAGTGTTGTGCCTTATGAACCATTCATTAGAAAGCCCTTTAAGCTCATTAATTGATAAGTAGGAGATAATTTCCACAGTAACTCAAATTGTGATATTGCTATCAGAATTTAAGTGTGTGATTTTTAGTCAAACTCATTGACCCATGTTTCATGAGTAGTGATTCAACATGAATCCATCTCTCGTGAGAATAAATGGAACACTTAGCACTCGTTGGATCTAGGTGATGCTCACAGGGGTGAAGCACTAGGACTTCTTGGGAGGTCACCCATCCCAGTACTATTCCAACCTGAGTGCACTTAACTACGAAGTTTCCTCCATGGTTAAACCCAAAGCTTGCAACCCCATTTGCAAAACCTTCACCAAGTGTTGTGCCTTATGAACCATTCATTAGAAAGCCCCTTAAGCTCATCAATTGATAAGTATGAAATAATTTCTATAGCAACTCAAATTGTGATATTGCTACCAAGATTTAATTGTGTGATTTTGAGTCAAACTCATTGACCCATCTTTCATGAGTAGCGATTCAACATGAATCCATCTCTCATGAGAATAAATGGAACACTTAACACTCATTGGATCTAGGTGATGCTCACAGGGGTGAAGCATTGGGACTTCCCAAGAGATCACCCATCCCAACACTACTCTAGCCTGAGCGCACTTAACTACATAGTTTCCTCCATGGTTAAACCCAAAGCTTGCAACCCCATTTTCAAAACCTTCACCAAGTGTTGTACCTTATGAATCATTCATTAGAAAGCCCCTTAAGCTCATCAATTGATAAGTACAAGATAATTTCCATAGCAACTCAAATTGTGATATTGCTATTAGGATTTCACTGTGTGATTTTGCGTCAAACTCATTGACCCATGTTCCATGAGTAGTGATTCAACATGACTCCATCTCTCATGAGAATAAATGGAATATTTAGCACTCATTGGATCTAGGTGATGCTCATAGGGGTGAAGCACCGAGACTTCCTGAGAGGTCACCCATCCTAGAACTACTCCAGCCTAAGCATACTAAACTATAGAGTTTCCTCCATGGTTAAACCCATTTGCAAAACCTTCACCAAGTGTTGTGCCTTATGAACCATTCATTAGAAAGCCCCTTAAGCTCATTAATTGACAAGTAGGAGATAATTTCCATAGCAACTCAAATTGTGATATTGGTATCAGGATTTAACTGTGTGATTTTGAGTCAAACTCATTGACCCATGTTTCATGAGTAGTGATTCAACATGAATCCATCTCTCATGAGAATAAATGGAACATTTAGCACTCATTGGATCTAGGTGATGCTCATAGGGGTGAAGCACCGAGACTTCTTGGGAGGTCACTCATCCCAGTACTACTCTAGCCTGAGCACGCTTAACTACGGAGTTTCCTCCATGGTTAAACCCAAAGCTTGCAACCCCATTTGAAAAACCTTCACCAAGTGTTGTGCCTTATGAACCATTCATTAGAAATCCCCTTAAGCTCATCAATTGATAAGTAGGAGATAATTTCCACAACAACTCAAATTGTGATATTGCTATCAGGATTTAATTGTGTGATTTTGAGTCTAACTCATTGACCCATATTTCATGAGCATTGATTCAACATGAGTTCATCTCTCATGAGAATAAATGGAACACTTAGCACTCATTGGATCTAGGTGATGCTCACAAGGGTGAAGCACCAAGACTTCCTACGAGGTCACCCATCCTAGTACTACTCCAGCCTAAGCACGCTTAACTACGAAGTTTCCTCCATGGTTAAACCCAAAGCTTGCAACCCCATTTTCAAAACCTTCACCTAGTGTGGTGCCTTATGAACCATTCATTACAAAGCCCCTTAAGCTCATCAATTGATAAGTAGGAGATAATTTCCATAGCAACTCAAATTGTGATATTGCTATCAGGATTTAAATGTGTGATTTTGAGTCAAACTCATTGACCCATGTTTCATGAGTAGTGATTCAACATGAATCCATATCTCATGAGAATAAATGTAACACTTAGCACTCATTAGATCTAGGTGATGCTCATAGGGTGAAGCACCGGGACTTCCCATGAGGTCACCCATCCTAGTACTACTCTAGCCTAAGCACGCTTAACTATGGACTTTCCTCTATGGTTAAACCCAATGCTTGCAACCCCATTTGCAAAACCTTCACCAAGTGTTGTGCCTTATGAACCATTCATTAGAAGGCCCCTTAAGCTCATCAATTGATAAGTAGGAGATAATTTCCACAACAACTCAATTTGTGATATTGCTATCAAGATTTAACTATATGATTTTGAGTCAACCCATGTTTCATGAGTAGTGATTCAACATGAATCCATATCTCATGAGAATAAATGGAACACTTAGCACTCATTGGATCTAGGTGATGCTCACAGGAGTGAAGCACCAGGACTTCTTGGGAGGTCACCCATCCTAGTATTACTCTAGCCTGAGTGTGCTTAACTACGGAGTTTCCTCCATGGTTAAACCCAAAGCTTGCAATCCCATTTGTAAAACCTTCACCAAGTGTTGTGCCTTATGAACCATTCATTAGAAAGCCCCTTAAGCTCATCAATTGATAAGTAGGAGATAGTTTCCACAGCAAGTCAAATTGAGATATTTCTATTAGGATTTAACTATGTGATTTTGAGTCAAACTCATTGACCCATGTTTCATTAGTAGTAATTCAACATGAATCCATCTCTCACAAGAATGAATGGAACACTTAGCACTCATTGAATCTAGATGATGCTCACAAGGGTGAAGCATTGGGACTTCTCGAGAGGTCACCCATCCTAGTACTACTCCAGCCTGAGCATGCTTAACTACGAAGTTTCCTTCATGGTTAAACCCAAAGCTTACAACCCCATTTGTAGAACCTTCACCAAGTGTTGTGCCTTATGAACCATTCATGAAACATGGGTCAATGAGTTTGACTCAAAATCACATGATTAAATCCTAATAACAATATCACAATTTGACTTGTGGAAATTATCTCTTACTTATCAAATGAATAATCATAGAGGCTTCCATTGGGAACATCCCTACTTTAGCTAATAGGATCTTCTAAGGTATGATTGATTTGACATTAAGAGTAGTAATGATAAGGTGCTTTTGTATTCTTTCTATCTACTTCCACTTGTGATTGGATAGGTTGCCACCAAGCCTCACAACTAGAGTGACCAATAGCCCAAAGAGAGTTTTTTTGGTTTTCTAATTCCAAAGTTTCACCTGTCTACACCTATTTTGCAACAAAAAAGGTGCCCTCCATCCTCCTTATATCCACTTAGCTTTGCAAGTTTCCTAGTTGATTTTTTTGTTAAAGTCTATTCCTAAGTACTTGTATTTTGCCACAATCTCTAGAGTATTTCCCTCTAAATGGAAATTAGCTTGTTGTTTCTTTTTAAGAGAGAAGATCATGATTTTAGTCTTGCTAGTGTTCACTTGCATCTCAAATTCTTTGTAAAAACCCTCCAATGTTCTCAATTATTCTTTTAGATCCTTGGTTGTTTGGGCTATTAAAATGAGATCATCTACATAAAGAAGAAATTTAACCACACACTTCATAAGTTGGACTCCCCCTCCCAAAGTTTTGTTCATCCAATCCTCTAACTTGTCAATATTTAAGTCAAATAAAGTGGGTGGTAGTGGGCAGCCCTATTTCACACCAGTATCACTATCAAACCATTTAGATATGCCATCTTTTGTTTTGATTCTAGCTCTAACCTACTCATAGAGCCTATGAATAGTTGTTCTAAGCTCATTTCATACTTTGAGGTCATCCATACATTTCCAAAGTTTCTCTCTATGAATTGTGTCAAAAGCTTTTCTGAAATCAACAAAGCAGCAGAAAGCCTCTTTTCCCTTAATATCTCAAACTTTCTTAATGAGGTTTCTAAGAGTGATGTAGTGGTTGGTGGTGGAGTATTTTGGTCTGAAACCAACTTGCTCTTTTGCTCTCTTCTCTTCTTTTTCTACCCAGCTATAATTTTGCACTCTATCGCACCCCGAATAATTTACCAAGAAGTGGGTTCACCATGATCATATGGTAGTTAGAGAGATTATTGATACCTCCACTCTTGTGGATAGGTATAATTACACTAGTAGTCCAACTTGTCAAAAAACCACTTTGATTCACTATGTTGAAAATATTTTGAATGTGGGGGGCAAGAAGTTCCATGCCCCATTTCAAAGTTTCAACTTGTAGCCCATCAATGTCTCTTTCTTTGTTACTTGCTAGATTCTTTATTCCCTACTTAATGTCCTCCACTGAAAAAAGTTCAACATAAGTGTTGATTCTTGGGGGGGGCAGGGTGTTTCTATCTTCAATTTGCTCATAAAGTAATTTTCCATATGCTAACCATTGATTGTCTATGATATTGTTTTCTATTTGCGGGCTCTTTTGTTGGATCTTGCTCCAAAATCTCTTAGGATTGAGTTTCCCTAAAAAGATAAGCTCCTTCTATTTTGCCATGTCAAATCTTTCCTTTTTTTCTTTTATCAAGTTCACATAGGATATTTTATTTTCCTTGTCTGATTCATTTTCTTTGTTGCCTTGCACTCTTCATCATTCCATGGATTGAATGGGAAAGTATTGATGCCCCTTTTCCCAAATCAAGATTTTTTACAAGCCTCTAATGCCTTGTAAATTGACGCAGCGCAAGGTAGGAGAATCCCCAAAGGAGATGTCCTAGCCCCTAGCAATATAACCACACAATGGAAACACAACAACAAGAAACAATAATGCAAGATCTGATACCAGATTACAATAATATATTCATAAAATATAACTAATTACATGCAATGTGCCAGACCGTAAGGCCATCCTAGTTATAGCCAAATACAAAGCAAGTAATAGTTTTGCAAGATACCTCAAGATCCAATCCAAACACTAGCTAGTCCAGATCCTCACTCTGGTAGAAATCCCCAAGGAAGATCTCAACTTGTGCTTGCAAGCCCACCAATAAATTTCTTTGTTTTCCAAGCCACAACTACTAGCTCTACTCCAACTTTATCCAAGATCCAAGTGTAAATTGCCTCACATTTGACACTTTGTCCACACATTCACAACTCCATCACAATCCTACTGTAAATTGCCTCACACTCAATGCTCTATTCATAGACTCAGGAAAACTCACTCTTCGACTACTCTCCTTCTCCATGATGGATCAATAATGAATATAGACTTTCTCACAACCCCTATTCATACCAATCTAATCCACAAGTTGGCCTAGAACACAAATTAAATACAAATACATAAATTAGATGCCACAAGTCGGCTTGCAACAACAATTAAATGCCCAAAATTGATATCCTAGTAAAATCATGATATCTCCTAGCTTTGATTGAATTAGAACTTGCGCTTCAAACCATGGGTAGAAATCTAGGTCCTCTTCAATCCCTAAAATTTTCATCCTCTAAATCATTGTACAAAATTAGCTACATGGCCTACAACAGGCACCAAAATAATATATCTCCAGAAGCAAGGTAAAACGACTCAAACTTCAACTCAATCCATCCAATCTCTATGCAATCATGAGGAAAGGTTCTCCAATGTGTCTCCAACACATCCCTAACCATGAAAATCATAATCCATCAAAATCTAAGCTCAATGCTCCTGCATTAGACTCCCAAGTAAATAGAAATGTGTGTCCCACACTTTGATGCCCAAAGAAAGAGCAACAACCATCTTCATCTTCACCAAAGGCTTCCACTCCAACAGGGACAAGAAAACCAATATTCTCATCATCCACATCCACATCATTCTATCAAACACCAGAATCTCAACCATCTAATTAGCATACTCACTCCCGAGAACAAACTGAACATAATGCTTCAACAACAAGCCCTCATCCACATCAACAACTAGTGAATCCACACCAGCAGCAACAAATTCCATATCAAAGGTAATATGTAGATCTCCATCAACACATGCCAAACTCACAACACCAGCAATCTCATTTCTCACAACAAGATTCTCTACAATACATAACTCACCACCAATAGCAATCAAATCATCCACGATTGAGCACTCTGCAATTTCCATGTCAGATCCAACCAACTAATCATGAAAACTAACCCCTATCCCAACATCAACAAGGTTAGGAATATCTTTAGAAACAACCTCTAGCTACTTTGCAAGTTCTATATCAGACTCCACAATCTGATCAACAAAACCAACCTCTTCCACCTCGACCTTGGTATGTCATCTTCTTTCACGAACAAGTCTCTTAACCGGCCAAACAACTCTCTTTCGAATCGGTAGACTCTAGCTCCACAAAGATCTACAGAATTCCTTCCTCACTCCATCCTTAACTCGATTAGCCAAGCTAGCTTCAAACTGAGTAGACATCTTAGAAAACCTCCTCTCCACCACATCACGGAGAGTCACAATCATCTCAATGTCCAATACTCTTAGAGCCATATACCAAGATCTTCGTAAAACCCTTTGCAACAAATCCTTCCCACGCTCCTTATGACAAAACTAAATTGTTTGCAAGTCAGATTGCAACTTGCAAGCTCGCATGAATAATCAGGAACCACATCACAAGTTTAGGACCATGAATCTATAGTCCATAACTCTCTATGATCATGCCTCAACAAGATTAGTCTTCCATCTTCACATCCATTGATCCATCTATAAGCCCTCTACAATTGCAAGTTAGAACCACAATCTACCACCTCACAACCAAGAGATCTAGGACTCCAAAAAGAACAATCCACCACCAGATCAAGATCAACTCGGATCTACTTCTCCAATCCAAGTCCTAGTTCAAATTGCCTCAGCTTCGGCAATCTATCTACACACTCAGGAATAACCTTTGCTCTAATACCATCTGACACAGTGCAAGGTAGGAGAATCTCCAAAGGATATGTCCTAGCCCCCAATAATAACCACACAACGAAAACACAACAACAAGCTACAATAATGTTGTATATGGGAAAACCTAACCTGTCGGGAGCACACATAAACAAAAAAACATTAGTTGTAACATGTGCATATAAATTAGAAACCAAAGGAAATATAACTAAAATATACTTGAGTTTAACTACTTGTGCAACCACATATAAAAGTCCTCACATAATCTCAAAGCAGCTCAACAAGGGCACTCATAAGAGGCCTTGTTGGTGTGCTCAAGTGTGAGGATGTAGATGTGCTCTCCCAAAACACAACTATCAAATCCCTTAAATGATAAATAATATGCAAAATGAGATGAATCTAAGACTAAATGTATGGAGAATACCTTGAGAAATGGCTATGAGTGAGCCAACCTTCAAAGGATTCTAAGATGTGAGATGGAAATGCAATGCAAGAAAGAAACCTAGAATCATCATACTACCATGAAAGCTAATGCAAACTAGAAATCTAAGTAATGCAAACAACTAGCAAAGGTTAGTTCTAAGCATACAAATCTCTAAAAAGGTCTAGAATCACACTAGCATGATAACAATGCAAATAAGGGAGATGAAAAATGCTTGAGACAAGGGCTCTATTTATAGGTTTGAGAAAGGTTATAGGGAGGTGGCATCTATGTGACATCCACATAGGTGCCACAAGGGAGACACATGGACTAAGGAGAAAAGTCATGCAAAGGTCAACATTCAAAGTTTGCTCACACATGTGTGAGCAAACTTAAAGGAAGGAGTGGGGGACAAAGGTGTAAGAAGTGTGGAAGGTGTGAGAGGTGTGAGAAGTGTGAAGGGTTTCTCACACATGTGTGAGCACACACTTAGGGGCTAAAAGGGGTTTAGCAAGGTGTTTAGGATAAATAAGAAGGCTTAAGTAATGAGTAGGCTTAGAAGGATGAAAGTGAATGGTGTAGACTAGATTTTAGAATAGGTTTAAGATTAAATTAAATAGGATTTAATTTAATCATAGGTTTAAAGAATTTAATGGAATGAAGGGAATTAAATAAATAAGATTTATTTAAAAGGGGATTTATGGAGTACTATGCATTAAATAAGTTTAATACATTGGCGTTGGGGGGGGGGGGGGGAGTATTTAAATTAAATTTAAATACATTAGGAAAGTGAACCTATTTAATTAAATGAATTTAATTAAATAAGTAGAAGAATATGACAAATATAATTAATTATAATGTCAAAGGAAATATTAAATGAATTAATATAGTGTTTAGGACAATTTAAATTTTCTACATTTTGCCACTCTTTGATATAGTGTCGGAATGACATTATATCAAAGAAAAGAAAATATAGGTTGCCCCAAAAAGGATAGGAGTCTTAGGAGTTTTGTCATAGTGATGACAGGGGAGGAGGGTGCCCCCTCGAGGAAATGGGGTAAAAAAGGAATATATTTTGCCCCATTTTCTCAAAAATAGACAAGGGAAGGAAAAATGGAAAGAGAAAAGGCTTTAAAAAAATGACCTTGCATGACTTGTTGGTAAAAGTGGAATGAAGCAGGATGAATGAGATAATGATTAATCTAAATGCAACTTAACTACATGGATGTGTGGGATTTAGTTATGTTCATATGGGAGAGCACACCCTAGTTTGATATTGCAAGAGGAGTTATGCACCAAATGCTATAGAATCATAGATGACAATATTCCTTTGCGTGGACTAGACTCTCAACAAAATAGAGACTTTAGGAACATAGATGTAGGCTTCAAAATCATGATGGAAAATATGACATATACGCATTGGAGAGGTCTGGGCACACCCAAATTCTTGTTAGGGATCTTGGTGGAAAGTGTGCTAACCTGTTGCCCCCAGTGAGCAATGCATAACCATAACTCAAAAACCAACAAAGATGTGCTAAATAATCATGAAAATAGATCATACCACAAAATGACATGCATAATCAGGTTAAGTCATTCAAATCATACCAAGATATTGAAGATCGAGGCACATTTGAGAAGGATATCATTGATACACAAAGATAAATTCAACAAAAAGACTTTATATTCAGCCCACAATTCTTACCGTGAACTTTATTTTGATGGTGAATTTGTTAAGCCTATATAGGAAGGATGCATCTTGTAAGGCAAAAAATGATTGTTTGATTGAATTGTATTGAAATGTTTCTGATTGTTCGCTGGCAATTGTGTGAAAGCAACAAGGTTTAGAGCATTTAGTCTCAATGTGAATATGTGTAATTTTTTGTTTGCAATCACAATTTTGATAAGCTTAGTTTAATGGGTTGAAGCTTAGTGTCATGAGATTGGATGATGAACTAGAATAATTTGGATAAGATATGATAAAATGATTGATGAATTGAATTGGAATGGAAGTGGAATGATGTTGATGAGAAGAAAAAGAAGACTTAGATAAGATGTAAATTGATTTGTAGGAAATGATTGGAAGAAGGGAATTTGATTAGATTAGAGGAGAAATGAATTGATTGAATTGATGAAAATGACTAGATTGGGACCATAGACAAGGGAGAACCAAGGAATGATAAATGAATGGGAAGGGTGGGGAGACTTTTATGGACAAGAGGATATATGGATAAAATGGAAGGTGAAAGAATATGAGGGACCAAAGGATATGGTATCAAAAAATGGGGAGCCAAGGATCATGTTTCAAAGGAGTGACCAAAAATTCCCTATACGAAGAATAGGAAAAATGGAAGGAAAAAAATGGTGGGGAAAGATGTGTAGAAGTGGAAAGATGATGCAAAGGCTATTGTATGAAGGGAAGGCATGTGTACTTCCAAAGAATATATGAACATTTTGTTGTTGTGCCTCTAGTATTGATCACAAGCATAGGCATGAAAGTGGAATGAATAAGGGATATGTGAGGGAGGGTATGAAATAGGGATAATGATACGAAGAGTATGGATGAAATGGGTGAAATGGATGGGATAACCAAGACCAAGGACATATGAAAGAAGAATGTAAGCATGTAGGATTATGGATGGAGGATAATGAGGAAATGAAAATGACAAGGACTATGGGATGAAAGATATTGATAGAATGTCAAGATCAAATATGTGAACAGATGGTGGAAGTATGTAGGATAGTGTGTGGATAATGTGCAAGGGATATGGAAAGTGAGCATGAATGGATGAAAGGAACAGGATAGTCAAGATCAAAGATGGAAAAGGATGAGGAATGATAGATAGGAATATGGAAGATATATAAGGCAATGCAGTATGGATGGAGCTTGCCCCCAGTGTATAGTGCAAGTGGAAGAGGATAAGTGAATGGAAGGATAAGTGGAGTTGGAAGATAATGGATACATGATAAGGAAACAAAGACAGGACTCAAGCATCTAGTTACATGGATGGTATTTCTTGATATTTATTTCTCTTTATTTATTATTTTCAAGAAGTTTTTACCATTTTCTCATAGATGTTGGTAGGATAGTGAAAAGATGGGTGAAATGGATTGGGAAATGGAGGTTAAGGACTTATGAAAAGGTTTGGATTAAGGGGGTGGAGTAGTTGGGAGGAAGACATGGGTGATGGACACACACCTTGAAAAGTGATGGAAAGGAGAAAATTTTGGAGGATATGTAGTAGAAAGTTTGAATTTTGGGATATAGTGACCTAAAATGGATGAAAGAGATGATGGATTTAAGATGGTGGGTTTGGGTACGTAAGGACCCAAAATGGAGCTGAAAAATGGAAGCTTGGATGATTTATGAATGAGGGAAGCCTTTGGATTAGCGAAATTAGATGCCATGTTGGACTTTTCTTTGATATTCATTGCTTTATTAAGTAGCTTTGGGATCCACATGAATTTTGCATTTTTTATTTTCAGCCTTTGTGGCCTTTTGATTTTGTTTTGGATCATATTTTTCCTTTCCTGAACATGTCTTTTAGAGGGGACATGTTGATCCTTGGATTTTTGTGGATATTTGGCTGGATTCACTTGATCTTTGGCATCAAATTTTCTTCTATTGGCCATGGTGTGGGAGGATAAGGATAAATGGTATGGAGAGCTTATGGATGGTGAACATTGTAAGGAATTCAAGGATGTGTGCCTTTGTTGATCTTGATTAGGATCGTGAGGGGATGGAATGGAAAACATGGATATGGTGGATGGGTGCATGAATGGACCCAACATGGATGGAAGTAATGAAGGGTTTGGCTTTGGAACATAAGGACCTGAAATGGATGGAAATGAGGAAGGAATGGGAATATGTTTATAAGGGCCCAAAATAGACTTGGAATATGGGTGATGGTAATATTTAGGTTTAGATGGAGGAACTTCATATTTGGAAAGAGTTGAAGGCGTACCGACATCTTGAGATGTTATTTCTTTAATTGTATACTTATCATTTTCAATACAAGATGTGAGTCCATCTATATGGGATTCATGAGTGGATTGAATAGGTGTGGTGAGATCTTGTGGAGGATGAGGATCATGAGGGATAATAGGATAGTGAAATGGATTTGGATCATGAAATATAGATGAAGGGGTACTTTAATCTTGACTTAAAAGAGGATTATGTAGTAGAATGGAAGGAATGATTGGACCATATAACATAATAGAATCATATAATGGAGTGGATGGAATGGAACCATGAGATGGAGTGATTTGATCTTGACATGGGGGAGTATTAGTGGATGGAGTAGAAGGAGAATCTTCATGAAGTGGAGGATCTATGGGTGCTAACTCTTGAGACGGAATGGAATTAATAATGTGTGTGGTACATGGAATGTCTTGATCTTGATTAGGAAGGGAAGCATGAGATGGACTAAGAGGGATAAATGGATCTTGAGGGATAAGGGAATAATGGGATGGAGAAATGCTTAGATCTAGAGGAGAAAAGGAATCTAAATGGCACGCTTTGAAGGAAGGTTTTGAGATGGATTTGGGTGTATGACTTTGGGTGATTGGATCACTTTATTTTTAGTTTTGTATTTAGGCAAGGTTTCTAGTGAGATAAGCCTATAACAAGGTGGGGATTATCTTAATTTTGGAGGATTAGGATTGTGTGGAGGTTGAGGCATGGGTAGGGGATTGGGATGATAGTTTTGGACATTAAGTTGGAAGTATGGGGAACTACATGGAAGATTTGGATTGGATGGGACATGAGGATTATGGTCTTCGAAACATGGGGGAAGAAAACATATGTCATGGAAGGTGGACTTTTCCTTTTGATTTGCTAGGCTCAAGATGGAATTCTTTAGTTCCTCAATTTCTTTGGCAATGGAATTTCTATTTGAGGAATTGTGTGGGCTATGAACGAAATCATATGTGGATGAAGGGTAATGAGGCGGATTTCCCTTGTCAAAGGTAGAGGAAGAATAGAAAATGTGAGATGGATTAGAATTGGATATGAAGTTTTGAGGAGTGAATTGATATGTAGGTTGAATGGGAGGTATAACTCCAAATTTCCTTTGAAGATCTTCAACCATTTGATTAAGCCAATTTGTATCCATGGAACTTAGACGAAGAGTGATGGAAGATTTGATGATGGAAGAAATATGACCTTAGGACTAGGAGCAATTTTGGACTTTGTTTTAATTTGATTTGGATTGGATTTGACTTGATATTGATTGGATTTGATTTGATTTGATATTGATGAAGGTTTGAGATAGCCTTGATAAGATTTGGGTCATTTAAGATAACTAGGATTAAAGTCCAAGGATTATGATGGTGCTCCTAAGTCTGAAGTAGAAGATTTTATGGAAATTTGAATTAGTAGAAGATTTGAATGGATGAAATTAGAAAGATTGATTTTGGATGAAGATGTAAATGGATTGAATTAAAAATTGATTAGAAATGAATGAGTTTGACAAGAGATTGGATTGGAAGGATGATGATTTGAAGAATGTAATTAAGGAAGAATGATGAGATTGGCTGAGCAAATTGGATTTTGATGTGTCTTATGAATCATGACTAGAATGAAGATTAGGAATTTGATTGAATGAATAGGAAGATGAGGAAATGATTTGGACGAATAGAGATAATTAAGACTTTGAGGAATGGTTTGAATGATTACGACAAGAGATGCATGATGGTGATGAATTTGATGGATAGAAGAAGTGGTGTGGACAAATTGACTAAGAGGACTTAAAACAAGATTTGTTTTTCTATTTTTGAGATTTAAAAAAAATAAATTATTCTTGAACTTTTATGATTTTTTTAAACATAACATGCAAAACATACAATGATATATATATATATATATATATATATATATATATATATATATATATATATATATATATATATATATATATAAAGAACATCTTAGATGGTGTGTCCCCTTCAAATGGGGAGGTTTTTGAACACTTAGCACATCAAACACACCAACAATCCTATAAGGTTTTGACTAGGATATACAAGTTTAGCTAAGGGTGTCCTCGATATACGCAAGGTACATGAGGCCCAAATCTATAGATGAAAGAAAATAATACCACACAGTTGGGAGGAGATGGTAACCCAAATCTCCACCTTCACTTCCCAAAGGTATAAAGTTATTTGAGGCTTAGCCAAAAGTGACAAGATTATGTTTCCAAGAGAGGTGTCTTTTAATTCACCTCCCGATATTTATACTCCACCAAAATGCTAGAGTTGAGGTCATCCCAAGGGGTGATGAAATCCACAAGCAAGCCTCTTAAAAAGTGTAAAACAAGGCCACTTATTTCTTGTGCACTCAAGATCACCAAAAGGCATGAGAGGAGTGAATACGTAAGTGGTCTTGGGATTAAAAGACACTTGTTCTTTTCCAATTGAGCTTTAGGTTTTGTAAGCTATTCTTGAAGACACCCATGTTTATATCATACAATGTTCTTTCCAACTTGACAAGATCGTCAACATAATAAAATTGAGGATTTGTCAACAAAAATAAATTGATCGATGTCAATACAAGCAAATCAATAGAGATAGAGAAAGTTCCTTTATTGCATCCAAGATTGAGTGAGTGTTCATTTTAAGCACCAAATACAAAGGTTCATTGTAATTTTCTTTGATCCTTAAGCATTCAAGATTTGATGAGATTCATTTTAAACCCAAATTAAAATGTGTATCATAGCATTGTTTTTTGACCTTTATGCATTCAAGAGTGTATTTGACTTGTAAGTATTCATTCCAAAAAATCTTTATGGATTTCCTTAAGGCATTCAAGATTGTGTTTTAACAACATTCGTCCAAATGAAAGGTTTTGTTCAATTGATTATGCATTCAAGATTGGATTTTCTTGGTTTATGTTTAGCCATTTAAGAGTGTGTTTGATTTATCCTATTAAGTGCAACATTCATTCAAAAATAAATGATTAAGCATTCAAGTTCATTCCTAAGAGCAATAAAATATTAAGGGAAACATGCAAGAAACATGGTTAGTTGTTTCTAGAATGTTCCAATCTGCAAATGTTGCAATAAAAAAATTGATTAGTTTCACAAAAAATCTCCAAAATGAAGGTTTTACTATGGGAAAATTTATTTTAACTTTTTTTGTAACTTTTTCTATACAAAAATCTACTTAGAATGACCCATATCCTACAAAACCACTAAAAGCCAATTTTCATTTTATACTTTTTCTTTCCCCCCTAAATAAAACACAGACAACATAATGCAGGTGCAGACAAAAAACTTCAAAGATGACATAATTTTTTTAAAAATAAAACGCAAACAATAGAATGTAGGCGTAGACGATAAACTTCAAAGATAACAAAACTTTAGAGACAATAGAAGATGAAATAGTTAACAACTGATACTTACTCTGGTTGATCACAAACGATAGTAGCAAAGTAGAGATGCCAAAACACGCAGACAACAGAACTCAAAGACGAACAAATTTACAAACGACAAAACTAAGAGTCACCAAAAAATCACAGATACCAAAACAATGGGTCACAGAAAAAATACAGATGACAGTCTATTGCGGAGACGCCAGTTCAGAGGTGGAGATGCTAGTTCAACGACGAAGATGATAGTTTATAAAAAAGACTGATTTTTAGCTGCCCACAATGCAGATGACAAAAAAAATTTAAATAGCAGAGATGACAATTTGGTGGATGAAGACAACAAAACATCGAAGACGATAGTTTAGTAGGCGCAAACGACAAAACATCAGAGACGACAATTTTTTTTTTTTTTTGGTAATTTTTGTGAGTTGAGTCTAGCGGAGATGCAAAAATGCTGAGACAACAATCTGCAAAGATGATAAAATGTCTACATAGACGACACTGCGTCCCAACAGAGATGACAGTGTGCAATTTTTAATCAAAAAATCCACCTTTTTTGACCGATTTTTAAAATGGGAAAAAGGACGTGGGTCCCATTGAGCAGTGCCAAAATATATATGGGAAAACCTAACTTGTCAGGAGCATGCGTAAACAAGCAAACATTAGTTGTAACAATTGCATGTAAATTAGAAACCAAAATAAATATAACTAAAATCTACTTGAGTTTAACTACTTGTGCAACCACAAATAAAAGTCCACACATAACCTCAAAGCAACTCAATAAGGGCACCCATAAGAGGCCTTGTTGGTGTGCTCAAGTGTGAGGTATGTAGATGTGCTCTCCCAAAACACAACTATTGAATCCCTTAAATGATAAATGATATGTAAAATGAGATGAATCTAAGACTAAATGTATAAGTAATGCAAACAAGAAATCTAAGTAATGCAAACAACTACCAAAGGTTAGTTTTAAGCATACAAATCTCTAAAAAGCTCTAGAATCACACTAGTATGATAACAATGCAAATGAGAGAGATGAAAAATGCTTGAGACAAGGGCTCTATTTATAGGTTTGAGAGAGGTTTTAGGGAGGTGGCATCTATGTGGCATCCACATAGGTGCAACAAGGGAGACACATGGGCTAAGGAGACAAGTCATGCAAAGGTCAACATTCAAAGTTTGCACACACATGTGTGAGCAAACTTAAAGGAAGGAGTGTGGGACAAAGGTTTAAGAAGTGTGGAAGGTGTGAGAGGTGTGAGAAGTGTGAAGGGTTTCTCACACATGTGTGAGCACATACCTAGGAGCTAAAAGGGTTTTAGCAAGGTGTTTAGGATAAATAAGTAGGCTTAAGTAATGAGTAGGCTTAGAAGGATGAAAGTGATGGGTGTAGACTAGATTTTAGAATAGGTTTAAAACTAAATTAAATAGGATTTAATTTAATCATAGGTTTAGAGAATTTAATGGAATGAAGAGAATTAAATAAATAAGATTTATTTAAAAGGGGATTTATGGAGCACTATGCATTAAATAAGTTTAATACATTAGGGGGGAAGTATTTAAATTAAATTTAAATACATTAGGAAAGCGAACCTATTTAATTAAATGAATTTAATTAAATAAGTAGAAGAATATGAAAAATATAATTAATTAGTAAATAATTAATTATAATGTCAAAAAAATATTAAATAAATTAATATAGTGTTTAGGACAATTTTAAGTGTCTACAAATGCAAGATCTGATACCAAATTACAATAATATATTCATAAAATATAACTGATTACATGCAATGTGTTGGGTTGTAAGGCCTTCCTAGTTACAACCAAATACAAAGCAAGTAATAGTTCTACAAGACCCCTCAAGATCCAATCCAAACACTAGCTAGTTCAGATCCCCACTTTGGTAGAAACCCCCAAGGAAGATCTCAACTTGTGCTCGCAAGCCCACCAAGCAATCTCCTTGTTTTCCAAGCCACAACTACTAGCTCTACTTCAACTTTATCCAAGATCCAAGTGTAAACTACTTCACTTTCGACACTTTGTCAACACATTCACAACTCCATCACAATCGTGCTATAAACTGCCTCACATTTGGCGCTCTGTTCACAGACTCAAGAAAACTCGCTCTTCAACTACTTTCCTTCTCCACGATGGATCAATAATGACTAAAGACTTCCCCACAACCTCTACTTATACCAATCTAAGCCACAAGTTGGCCTAGAACACAAATTAAATACAAATACATAAATTAAATGCCCAAAATCAATATTCTAGTAAAATCTCAATATCTCCTAGCTCCAATTAAATTAGAACTCAATATTTAAATCATAGGTAGAAATATAGATCTGCTTGAATCCCTAAAATTTTCATCCTCTAACTCATTGTAAAAAATTAGCTATATGGCCTACAACAGGCACTGAAATAATATATCTCCAGAAGCAAGGTAAAATGACTCAAACTTCAACTCAATCCATCCAATCTCTATGCAATCATGAGGAAAGGTTCTCCACTATGTCTCCAACACATCCCTAACCATGAAAAACATAAATCCACCAAAATCCAAGCTCAATGCTCTTGCATCATAAATTAAAGGAACAAGTCAGTTGCCACAGATCTTTTTTTAATGCTCTCTTATTCCCTTTTGTGAGTGATCTTCGTTTGCTATTTGAAGATGGTACTTTAAGGCAGCCATGAAAAGTTCTTGGTTTTCTTGGTTCATGAAAAATTTCCCTTAAGCATTATTGTTCTTGATCTAGGTGGCATAGTCTATTTCCTACAGTTTATAGTTGTGAATATCCAAGGTTATGAAAATTGGCATGTGGTTAGATTTTAGCTCAATAGGAATGTCCCAATCTGAAAATCTAGAATTGTAGATGTGAAAGCTTGAGAATAAAGGACATGGTCTATCATGTTGTGATCATTGTACATCTTACACATGATATCTCTTGACCTTAACCATTTTTCCATACCATTACATATGATCAAGTTGTGTAAGCTATAAAGACCTAACAATTTAGTCACAAAGTGGGACACATTTCCCTGCCCATTTTATGAGAACCTTTTCCATGCATGATCTATATCTTCCTCTAACTAAATAGGATTAACCTCTCCTCCATCCTCGCTATCCAACTAGATTGTTTGATTATTCATTGTCCTTGCTTTGAATTCTCCCATTAAAACTATCTCCCCCAAAGAACCGAAGTTCAAGATGTCTTTCTTTAGTGTAGCATAAGGGTCCTCATTGTCAAAACCATTCTTTTAATATAACTTGGAATTTTTTTGGAGAGAAATAGCACATTGCCAGCAAAATTATCATACCCTTTTCCTCTAGTTTCAGCCATATAATATGTTTGTTTGGGTCTTTTTTCTCCACTTTTATAATGTCTTCCTATTCTTCTTTGATTAATATTGTAATCCCCCCTATCCATTACCTATTTTTGATTTGTTGTTCCATACTAGGACTTTATTATATCCATCAAAATTTGGTACCTTACATCCCTCGTGCTCATGTGTCTTTTTGAGTATAATGACATCTTTCCCTACAACTACTAGCCCCAAACCCGGTCCTCTTCTCCATGGAAAACCTCTACAGTTTCAACTCACCACCTTTACACATTTTGAGGGGCGAGGGGAATTTGTATTTATAATGTATAGATTTATCATTGATTTGAGCTTTTCCATTTATCAGCCCCCACCCAAAAACCCTTTTCTATTGTTGCCTTTACCTTTATCTGCTCCTTTCTTCATTCTTCTTGATGTGCAAACGTTAAATCCTCATCTAGATAGAATTGTGTGCCTTTTAACATTCCTCTCTTTTTTAGAATTGCATTTTTTTCTTCTATATTCTTTAGTGTGACTTATACATGTCTAGGTCTACCATTTTCTTGATTCTATTTAATCTCAGATTGGTTTTGACAAGTGAGTGTCTATACACATAAGTCATTTACCTAGTTCATGCCAAACAAGTAACATATGCCAAGCACAACATATAAGTTAGAGCATGCTGAGTAAACATTGAGTGTCGAGTCACTCATGTGTTGAGTCAGTCAAGTGTTGAGAAGATAATATGTGTTGAGTGATTTAGGAGTTGAGAAAGTAGTGCATGCTGAGTCATTCAGATGTCAAGTGATAGTATTGAAGTCATAGTATGTGCCGAGCACTAGGGATTTCAGATGCTGAGTAAAATAGTTTTGTCATAGTTGTTTGTATTGGCACAAACTACTATGTAAACCATTTTTGGGCTGACTTAAGGACTGACTTACGATATTTTTTTCATAAGGACGAATCTTAATTGGAATCCCTATGTATTACATGCATCCAATCAGGTAAAGGGAAGGTTTAAGCGATGGATGAATAATAGTCATTGATTCATACCTAACCCTAAGTCACCTAGGTCTTCTTAAGGAGGACAAACCCTAAACTTATTATCAGTGAAAAAGGGAATGAATGAATGATCAAGGAGAGTTTTGCATGCACAAACTAGGACATTCATGATGACCAGTGTATTATGATCTGAATCGCATTACAGAATTAGTTAAAGGAGAATAAAGGAAGGAAACAATGAATAACAAAGAGACATCAAATCAAGAAGGATCAAGTACACATCAGTATAGAGATGATCTGTCATCAAGCAACAGAGTGCTAAATCGCAGGATCATTGTTGAGACATTCTAATAGGTGAATTAGTTAAATATCTTAATAGAGTAGTCTTAATAGGCTGTATTGAAATCCTTTAACAAGGTGCTTACTTGTGAGTTGAAGTCCTCTAACCAAACACACTTCTAATAGGGTGTTGAAATTATTTAATAGGGTAAGACCTAACAATCTTTCTGAGCCTTTAACAGGGCAAATCTTTTACAAGGTAGATCATGTTTCATGATCAAACATTGTAACCTTCACTGGATACACTTTATTATTGTAGTAGTGAAGATTTGTGGGTGTCATCCCCACCCCAATTTTACCTTCTCATTGGAGGGTTTTTTGGTAATCATATATTGTGTTATATATGTGTGAATGCTTACTTACTTACATGATTTAGATGTATATGCTTTACATGGTATTTCAGTTTACTTATTGAATATGTGAGATGGATGTGTGGTGAATGTTTTATGGGTAAAAGTTTAAAGCACTGATTCAACACCCTCCTCAGAGTTTACCTTTCCTATTGTAATTCCAACACCTCCTACCTATCCTAACTGTCTGCTGAATATGGTTTGTCCATCTCATTTGATCATCTAGAAAGCCTCTTACTAATATGTTGGTTATTTCTTCTTCTCTGAAGTTTTTTAACCCTTTGATTATGAAATTTGTAGCTTTAACTTGTTTATCTTTTTCTTCCATTGATTGTTTCCTAATTTGTTTCTATATAGTTTCATTTTTTTCCTTTGTTGATGCTCCATTTACAAATTGTGTCCAAAATTTGGTTGCTTCTATTTGCTCTCTTAGATTGTTTTCTCTCCATTTTATGTCCTTTATTGTTGATTTCTTCCATCTGTTTTGTGCAACCCATATTTAATGGTTCTGAGATCTCTTTTTCTAATCTATTTTTATGTAACTCATTATTTAAAGCAAGTAGCTCTTCTTGGCCTCTCGACATATGGTTATGAACTTTCCAACTTCCTCTTTGAGCATCTTATTTTCTTCTTCTAGGTCCTCGTTAGCTTATGTGATTTCATTCATCCAAGAGTCCCTAATTTCATTCTTTGTCTTAATATTATTTACCTACTCTTTTAGTAGCATCAAATCATTCACATATAGTTCAGAGGACCATAGAAGAGGGGAGGTTGTAGGGCTATATGTTTTCCAGTGATCACGATAACCCTCCTCCATTTCCATCTTCTCCTCTTCGGTTACATTAGCTTTAGTTAATGTTGTTTTGTCTACCCCCTAAATAGACAAGACCTCATTTTCTTGTTGTTCACTTCCACATTAGTTATGTTGGCCATCTTGAACTTAAGTTACTTGTGAAGTAGTAGAATAGTTGTTTTTAACCATTTTCAGGAGAATCATATACATTTTCCTTTTTGGTTATCTCCATTTGTGTATTTGTCCATGTCTTAAGATCCCCTCATACTATTTTGCATTGATGAAGATCAAACTCTCTTTAATGATTATTCCCCTACCTTTGTTTGCATCTTCCCACTAGGAATACAATCTCCAAGACCCTTTTATGTTCTTTGTTGTGCCTTAGAGCCCCCCTTTGAATGCCCATCTTTGATCTGCATCATATGATTCATAGTAATCATTTGTCCTTCTTGACCTAACCACTTGAGCTAAGACTCCCAATCATGCATGCTAGGACTAGTTAGGGCTGGTTTGAAGATTCTTGGATATGTAGTGTTCATCATCATCAGAGTTTGCTCCATTGATGTGTCTCTCGGATAAAATGTAGGGTATAATGTGTTTACTGACAGTGTCTCTATTCCAAGAAGAAATGTACCAAATGACAAATGAACCCAATAAAGAAGTGAAAAAGATGGAAAGGGCCCACCTATTACTCATGGTTACTACTCATGGTTATTGCTCCTTGCTCATGGTTGCTACTCCCTACTGCTCATAGTTTCTAATTGAACAATCCCTTCCTGTACTTGATATTCCATGTAGTTGGAGCTTCCCTTTTTAAATCTAGCCTTTACATCATTTCTAAAAGATATAGTAGTGTGGCTCATTAAATTCATTTGGTGCAAGCAAAGCTAAGATCAATTTGCTAGTTTGAGAGTTCATTTAAGAGTGTGAAAATTGATTTGAAAAACTCCTAGTAAATATTAAATTGTTTGGCCTTGAAATTGAAATTGATGACCTAACAGTTTATTTGAATAAGCCCAATGCTTCTTTATTTTTCCGACAAGATGGCCACTTGATCAAAGATTGTTAAATAAGGAAAAATAGGGTTCCTCCACATGCAAAAGCCTCTCCAGCCAGTGTTGCAAATAATCTCATTTTACAGCCTAAGTCAGATATTAAGAGGTCCCCTTCTCTTTCTTCCCAAGTTGGTGCCATTGTTCTTCATTCTAGTCCTCCTTCCTTTTGATTCTCATTTAGGGGACAATGCTTCTTATAATGATGTTGTGATGACTAATGAATGTAGGACTGTTTAGAAAAGGAAAGAGTCATTTTCTCCATCTTCCATCTCTCACTCTACATGCAATGAACCACCTCGTCTTCCTTCTCCAAATTCATTGGCATCCCATAACAGATCTACTTCCCCTCCTCCCAATTCTAGACAAAGGTTTCTTCCTCTAATTTTTAGATGATGATCAAGGTCACCTCCAACTATTTCAAAAGAAAAATATAATAATGAGCAAGGATTTAATAGTTATAATTAGTTTGGAGTCTTACCACAAGAGGATGATACCCCTCTTGTTAGTTCATCATGCATTGTAGGATCTTATCTTGGAATGTTAGAGGTTTATCCCACCCTCATCATATATTTGAAGTCAAAGACATTGCAATGAAATGAAACCCACATGTTTTACTCTTACAAGAAGTTGAAAAAAAAAGAGAGCGTTTAAAAGATTACTCTTTATAACTTTTGGAAAGATGCTTTTTTCATACTTTTCATTATGAGGGTAGTTGAGGAGAAGTGATTGGATTGTCTCCATTTATTTCTAAATATGTCATTGATAAGGGTGAGGACCCAACACATAGTTGTGTTTAGGCACTTTCTTTTATCAATGGATAACCTATGGGAATTTTTTCTATATATGTGCCTATTAATTCTAATGAAAGAGTTTCTCTTTGGAATTGGATGTCCAACATTCTTCTTAATATTGATCAAGTCTTGGGATGTGATTTTAATATGGTTGAACATCATGAGGATTGTAGCTGGTTCAACTACTTTAAACTTAGTCAAGAGGAGTTTAAAAATTGGATTTATTATCACAACTTTCTTAAAGTTTTTGATCCCATTCATAATAAAAAATTTAAACCATGTTGATAATTGATTTACTTGGTCTAATTTTTGAGTTGGAAGCAAAATAAAATTGAGCAAATTGGACCATTTTTACATATCTCATAACATCCAACTTGATAAGTCTTGTACAAATTAGTTTGTCCAAGTGAATTATTCTACTACCTTATCATACCACTTTTCAATCATTTGTTCCTTCTATTCCTCCTCAAATAAGGATCCTTCCACTTATATTCCTTTCAAGCTCAATATCTCTCATCCAAAAAATGTTGAATGTGTTTAAGCTCTTATTGGAATATGGAACTCAATTCCTAAACCTCTTGATGGGGAATCATGGATTACTTGGTATAATACCCCAAAATTGGCACATTGGCATTCTAAACCAATTTCAATGTGTAAATCTTACAACATCAATTTCTTGATAAATTAAGTCCTATCACGTGAGGAATTCAAATTCTAATTGTATTTAGTTGACGTAAGTGTCAAATGTAGAAAACCCCTAATATGTATTAATCACGTATTTTGTTTAATTCCTAAATAATCAACTTAAATTGGCTAAATTAACCTTCTAATCAATTAGTTTAATTACAAGTCCTAACACTTTAATTAGATTAAATCCACCCCTTTAGATAATACACATGAAAACAGAATTAAATATATTAATTTAGTTAAATATCCTCATCATAATTATTAAAATTGATTATTTAATTAATTAGAATATTATATTATGAGTTCATATTGGAGTAAATCAATATTCCCTCCTAATTCATCTCATTTAACTCCTTCAAAAATGGAAGAGTCAATCTCTCCTCTAATTTGAACCATCCATCCGGTTTAATCTTGATTGTTGATTAGGTCCAAAGTTTTATAAAAGAGACCCTTGGCCTCTCATCTGAGGAGGATGCAATTGAAGAGTGTCGAATCCCTATTGGATTGAGAATTCAAACATTTTGCATTCACAACTCCATTTCTTTCACATGCTTTTTCATATAGATTACAATGCATCCATTTAGAGTAATTTGATTATCTCATTCTTAGATTAATCCACATATCATCTAGATTAATTCATATCTTTGTATACAAAATCTCAAAAGTATAGATTAGTCTTGCATTCACATTCATTTAAATCCTTTGTTCTACTTTGGTCTAGTTTCTGAACTCTCGATTCTGAGAGCACATAGTAAAACCTCGTCTAGTTAGAAGGCAACAAATTGCCTTCTATAGACATGTCAGATGAATAATCTCATGTTCATTCCAGGATGTACCTAACAAACAATGATCATGTTGAAGTGTTTAGTTGAATCAGAGGCCCATATTTAACACTCACATTTCTAGCACCCACCATGGGGCTGAAAAATCAATTTTGTAGCCTCATTTATCTTTATTTTTGCCATTTTGAATTTTGCTCTGTACAATACAATGAAATCCCACACAGAAAGTTATTTTCTCATGTGAAAATTTTGATTGCTCATGCCATCCTTTGTACTGGCTCACGTGAAATTGCATATGCTCACGTACATAGAATATTCTTTCACATGACTCAAAATATACTTATGTGGCCTAGTGGATTCTTGACATCAGAGTAATCAAATTTTACATTTTTTGTATTCAATCATTAATATTTTTTTGTACTAAGCATTGTTTCAGAAGTATTTACTTCACAATTTATGATTTATGGAACAACATAACAGTGGTTTGTAGGACGATGTCAAAGACACCTTGAAATGAATACACAAAAAATGCTAATGGTTTGATTGTTAGATGCTTGTCAAAGATAATCAAAACTCACTCAAACATTATGTCTTTTTACATGCTTTCAAACCACGTAGTTTAAATAGGCCTTGTGAACTTCTTAGGGCTCTAGACAAAGGTATATGGAATTATGCTCTTTGCTACTTGGAAGTGATGTCCAAGAGTAAATAAAAAACCTAGACACCTTTGGAAGATGGTACCCACAGGAGGCAAGAAAGGTAGTGGTTCTCCTAGACGAATCTTTTAGTGAAGGGATTTATGCTCTTTTCCCTTTGGGAAATTTAGAAACCCAAAATAAGACAACTTGGGATTGATAATATAGCTCGGTGATGAATGTGTTCTATGTGTTTGGGTGAGGTGAAAAGGTATAGGAATATGCTCTTTTCCCTTTGGGAAAATAAAAAACTTGGACCCTTGAATCTAAACCAAGTTTGAGTCAACCTTTACTAGGCCTACTAGATCAATACAACCTCTGAGAATGACCAAGTGAGCACACACCTAATGTCGATGATTCCAACTCACTATAATAAAGAATATTTATAGAGTCAAAAACTCCAAACCCATGTAATTGCTTCCTTGCAATTCTTGATATTGCATATCATGATGAGGATATGTCTGTTTCCCCCCAGTCTTCCTAGCCAAGTGTGTGCACTTTCAGATGCCAGTGTGGTTGAAAGGCTTTAACTTCACTTATGAGGCCACCAAGGATTAATGTGAACAAAATCATATTAAAAATTTGTTGTCAGTTGCTAGCTGGTTCACCTTTGAAAGGGGGCATAATCTTTGTGCAAGGAGAAGTCTCTCTTGTATATCCTCACCATAGGCATGTACCTGGACATTGGCCCCTGCCTCAAGGGTAACCTTTAAACATATATGTTATTAAGTCCTTGGAATACACCAAAAATATGGGTGCCCTCTAGTGGGGTGAACGCATGCACATAAGATGTGCAACAAAGATTCTGGCGCCTCTACCATTTTTAGTTATAGGGATAAAGCATGTCTTTTTTGAGTCAACAACTATCCAAATTGTCCAAAAAAAAATTCAAGACTCCCCCGTCCCTCCAAGTTGCTTTGTCCTCGGTTGGATTATTTACAACTATTGCTTGTGTCCCTTGTATATTTTACAAACAAATCTAAAAAACCAACCTATCATACTTACAAATCACTCCAATACTATGTCAATCGAAAAAGCATGTCCAAATCTATCTAAAAATTGGAAACATTGTTTGAAACTTGTCATAATTTACCAATATCTCTTCAAAATCTAGTCGAAATTGAGAATTATGTCTTTTACTAGCTTTGTTTAAAGAAATAATCCTAGAAGACATAGAAAAATGTTACTAAGATAAAAACTTTGAAAAGATAATGGAAATATTACTCAATGATGAGAAAGAGAAGTATTTCCTCAAACTAGCTCAAGAAGGATCTAAGCTACATCAAGACTACAACATTGAAACTATTATCATCAAAGAAGAGGAATCTAAAACCTCTAAACTAAAAAAATAACTCCAAACCATGCAAGAGCAATTGGCACAAATGATGGTAGAAAAACACAAACCTTCTAAACAATACACACTAGATGCTATATGTCCATTTCCTTTTGACAAGGATCTGTGCATGTCTCCTTTTCCTAGAGGAGTTGAGCTACCTAAATATGAAAAGTACATGGATAAATCTAATCCCCAATATCACTTGAGGGAGTTTGGTGCCTTGTCCATGGAGTTTATACACAATTAAATATACACCACGTGCTTGTTCCGATGAAGTCTAGGTGGTCAAGCTATGATGTTATTCTCACAATTACCTACTGGAATAATTTTTTTTTGATGAGATTTCCAACATGTTCATACAATAGTACTTGCATAACATCCAATATCTGGTTAACATAAGAGATGTTTGTAATCTTAAATAAAGATTTGGAGAACCTTTTTTAACATTCCTCCAAAAATGGAGACAACTATACACCAAGTACTCATGTAAGATACCTGAAACTAAGAAACTTGACATATTCATGAATAATCTCTTCCCTAATTTCAAATAAAAAATAAATCTTAAGGTCCGTGAAAATTGAAAGACATGACCACATGGGGTATCCATATAGAGGAATTTATGGTTAAGAAAGGTGAGTTAACCCTTCAAAAAGACATCAGACAAGGGTCCAATGTAAGGAAACTTGGCAATAAAGAAATAACCGTTTCCACATAACCCATAATAGATCTAAAATAAACACGGAATTAAAATCCATATGCAAGAGAATAGACAACATACCCATAAAATGTGACACAAGATATACCCTGGGAAACCCTCATTGAGGGAAAAACCTAGCCTCCAAAAGCATCCATCACCATGTATTATTCAGCAAAAATACCATTGCCATACAACCATGGAAGCCTTCATGGCCATAGCCACAACTGAGCAAACTATGTGAACAAGCATGAATCCACACATCCCATGCCATGCTTCCAACCTTCACAAATGCTCCCTTGGCTAACCTGTCAAGCCTTGTCCCACTCGACTCTTGCCTTTTGTCTTCTCCTTGTCACTCTCTTTTTCTCTATACAAAAACTACCCTTGTGGCTGCTTATATAGTAGCAAGTCCCACAAAACCACTAAGTGGTATTACATAAACCATGTGCTAAAACCATGTGCTACCTAACCCACTGACCCCACATTTAATATTGGGCATTTAATTCTTTTCCCCAATATTAAATAATTACATGAAATATTTTCACAATGTTACAATACAACTCATCAAGAATATTCCATGGGAATCTTTACATGTTGCACGTCCATCTAGGTACAACATTACATAATAAAATAAAATAATAAAATAACAATATTATGCAATGTGTGCAACACCCATTATCTCAACATCCAACTCTAGCAAAGACAAGTCCAAGTATGTTAACAAAAACTAAGATGTAGTACATGATGGAGTGGTGGACAATATCACTACTAAACCTCCTAAGGATAATTTTAATCTCACAAATAACATGCATGCATCTAAAGTCATTAAGAAGGCTACTATAGACAATAAGACATTTGGAAGCAAAGCTAAAAATACATCTTGGGTTTCTAGACCCAAACACAAATACAGACCTCTAGGGGAACCTCTTGAAGTGGTCTACAAGACTCTTCTTCAAAATTATATTATTACTCCACTTGAGAATTCTTGTCCATATTACCCATGACCAAGATCTATATGGTGGAGTGAGAACACGTATTGTAAATATCATCAAAACAAAGGTCACAAAACCTACACCTTCTGCTCCTAAAACTGAACAACATAAAGATAAGTTTGCTACTAGTCCAAACAGGAAGAACACAAAAATTATAACATCTTCCACTATTGAAAAATATAGGATAGTTGAACAATTCCAGCAAACTAATGCTCAAATAACTATTTTCAAACTGCTTAAAATCTCACCTCCTCATAGTTAGATTCTTGACAAAGCTCTTGCTAAGGTGAGTGTGCCTCAAGACCTTGATCTCAATTAGTTTCAATCCATGGTACATCATTTGGATTCACCTCATTACTTGTTCTTCTCTGAAGAGGATGATATTTCTTTTAGACATCCTTACAATCAATCGTTGCATATTGAAGTCATGATCCTTTAGAAACATATCTACTATGTGCTTATAGACAATGGTGTTGGTCTTAACATTTGTTTTGCTAGTTTTATTACACAACTAGGTTGTAGTGATGAGTCTATTGATCCTTAGAAAAATCACCATCAAAGCATATGATGAGGTAGAGAAAAAATCCAAAGGTCTTGTTTTGTTGCCTCTCTGAGTAAGACCTATAGAACGAGATGTTATCTGTCAAGTCCTTTATATTCTTTTATCATACAACATACTGTTAGGAAGACCTTGGATTCATGAAATGCAACTAGTACCTTTGACATACCATCAATACATGAAGTTTTTGGTTCTAAGGATTTGAGGTCACTGTACCCACCTATACTAACTAGACATGTAATATGCTCAAGTCCACTGACAATTTTCTTCCTACAAATAGAGAGTCTACAAAAAATCACGTCAACAAGCTCAAAGGAATGGAGAAGACTCTTAAGCTAACTGAAATTGGAATGGGAGAATATCAAATTGAACTAGTTTTGTCTCTAACATCTCTTCTTGAATATCCCTATCATTATGAGAGACCATTTGAAATGAAGAGACCATTTGTTGTATCAACCAAGACTTTCTTCAATGGGGCCTTTGTATAGGCCATCATACCTTTAGAACACAAAGATAAAAATAGAGCCATTGCTACTTGGCTATACAATGAATATGTCCCAGCTGATCTCACAATCCAATTTCATGAAATATCTCTTAAAAATTATGGACATAGTCTTAAATTGATAAAATGCCTTGGCAAAAAAGGTAATGGTCCTATATGATGCAACAACAAAGGACATATAGATCCAATTAAATAAATATCTAGATGGCCTCGTGATATAGTAGGCCAAGGCTTTAAGAAAATTTATTTTCATCTTGGGATCAACAAATTTGTACTAGATTCTGACAGTCCAACTAAACATGAGTATCAAAATGAGTCTAACAATTAAGCAGAGAGTTCTGATGATAAGGATACATTTCCTTATCCTATTCCATTATATCTTGCTATGGTCTTTGTAGAGCCCAATTAATTTGTGAGATATGTTAGTTTGTTGAAGTTGATAGTGATTCTACCAAGAATAGTACTAATACTCCCTTGACTCAAAATAAATAGGGTGAGTCTAGTTATGCTCTTATTGTTGAGAGAATCTCTCAAAATCAAGATGATAATAAGAGTGTAGAATGGGTACCCATGATTGTTGTAGAATACAACAATTTGAATCCATGTGGCACTGATTCTTGAGAGTATGAATTTGATTCCCTCTCAAATGCAACTTCTGATAAGGATGTTGATAGAGTTCACACATGAAAACCAACTCAAAGTAGAAGACTTACTTGTCCACATATTTGATGACTATACTTTAAACACAATTGAACCTATCACTTCTCTTTCACTCACTTATCTTGAGCTAATATATTGGAACTCAAACACTACATTTAGTGAAGTCTTTACATTCTAGATTGACTATGCTCTCGCTTGCTATCTATATTAGAGTAATTAGATATTATCTAATTAACTCTAGTTTACTTAAGCTAAAATTTAGGTATATAATAATTAATTCTTTTATTAATTATTATTATGCAACCTAGGTTAGACATTTTTAGGGTCTAAATCTCCTTTATAAGGACGATCTCTCTTTGTAATTGAGATTAATTCATTTTTTATAATAGCAATCTATCTTTTTGCTCATCAAGAATGTCTCATTTGTGGATCTGGGAATTCTAGCCTCCATAGATTTTTGCTTCTCTTTTTTGTGACAGGTGTTTGCATGTAGGTGATTCTTGGGAGCTGTGGGGTTGATCTTTCATCAACTTCAACATGGTATCAAAGCTCTAGATCTTCATGCCCCTATTTCGTTCTTGAGAGATTTGGCATCCGTTTTTGGATATGAGCTTTTAGTGGTTTTTTATTGGATCTAGGGGATCACTCATTTTTGAAGCACTTTGAGCAAAAATGGACATCACCATTGAGCTCAGAGTGCTTAAAAACCCCCATTTCCATATAAAATACATCCAATTTGGATGCTATTGAAATCTAAGGCAATTTTTTTTGCACCTAGGCCATTTTGACCTGGGCATGCAAATCATGGTAGCATTTGAACTACAAAATCGAGGTTGTGGTAGAGTTTACACAAAAAAAAAATAGATGCATGTAAGTGTGTGTTGCTTCCAAGAGGGAATTTTTTAACAAAAAAATTGGGTTTGTTTCCTAATGGGCCTTTCGTACTAGCTGTATCTCCTCCTTGGGCCCACTACCTTCAATAGTCACCAATTTGTACTCTCTGCATAGTAATTTTGAAGGCACCATACCATCCTTCCTCCCCATCATTTTTTTTGGTGGTTTGATTTCTTTTGGAGACTTCTTACTATTTTTTAAGGTATTTTTTTTGTGATTTTGTTGCACTTGAATCATGTTGTTCTAGTTTGGCTGCTACATCTCAAGAGCATGAGCAATGCCTTTTTTTATAGCCGTTCCAAACTCTCTGAGACTTGATTTGCATCCTTGGCAATTTTCTTGCTCCCATTAATGGTTTATAATGAAAATATATGAATATTGGTGTTTTTTGAGGACTCACATTTTTCTCTTCTTTAGGCATCATTTTTGGCCCCTCTTGGGCTTGTCCTCTAATGCATGCATGTCGATCTCCCTCATTTGTGAGGTCTCATTATTATCAATAGTCATTTGGCATTGGAGGGTCCACATCCTATGATTTTTTGGCATCCACAAACTCTTATTGATATCTATCAATACCACATTTATTGGACATTAAGAAATTAGTTACGGGCTCCACGTGTTGTCCATCCTCTAAGAACAGTGTTCCATTCATTAATAGTGCATTTTTTTGGCCCCTACATGCTATTTTCCTTGGAGGCACTGCTATTTGGGAGGAGTTGTGAATCTTTCATCCATGTGGGCCATAGATTTGGCATCCACTTCCTAACATTCACTTGTATATGCTCTTTGGGCCCCTACATCAGCCCTACATGCACATTGATTGGTGGATGACATTTTTTTCCCAAGGCTTGCATGCATGACTACACTGCCTCCTCCTTGCATGGACAAATTTTGCTCCGCATGGCCTCCAAAGTTCTTCTTGGGCTCATCAGTTTTGGGGATTTCACATGGGTGGTTTTTTTGAGTGTGTGGTAGAATTTTTTTTGTAGGTCACACTACCCATCACCTTCTCCCTAGCATTTTCTCCATCTAACATTCACTGGGATGCCACAATAACATCTACAATTCCCATTTATGTGATCATGCCCACATGACTTGGCCTTGACACTAACCTTGGGCTTCCTACGTTTTTCCTCTCATCATTTCCAGAATTGGGTGGTATGGAGATTTGATGTAGACCTCCAAAGCATGCTACCCATTGGTTTTTTGGCATCCATTAGTGGTAGGGTATGTTAGAAAATACAAATTTTTAGTGGATGTGAAGTCATTTAGAAAGAGAGTGGGTGTTGTGAGCCCCATGTTGTTCAAAGGTGGAGAAGGATTGTGGAGCATGCTACAAGGTGAAATTCCTTGAATAGAGCAAGTGTACGAAGAGAGCAGTGATAGTGATTGTAATTGACAAATTATCAAGTGGATACTATTCTTTTTTGGAGGAACTCACTTTGATCTTAGTGGCCCCACCTTTGGTCATATGGTTGTGGTAGGCCAGGCCAACAACCTTCTCAACATCCAAAAGCTCCTTGTTCTTTACAAATGGAAAAAATGTGAGTATCCTAGAAGAAACATTACATTCCATGTGAAAGAGGGGTTGAAAGACTACCGGTTTTCCATTCTTATTGAGTATAAAGATGATTCTGGTGATGTGGGAGGTGTCCATCTCAAAGAGGTATGGTTTATCTAAATTTTGAGCAATGTTTTTTTGGAGGCAAATTTTCATGAAGTAGATTTGTATTGTCATTTTCCTACCATGATTACGTGGTCTTTTGATAGTCTACCTATGATTTGGCTTTTTTTGGGAAGCTAGTGGTTTTTCCTTCTTTATTGCATCATTCTACAAATGGATATTTTTGGCCATTGGATTTTTCTTCTATCACTGGCTCTTTTACTAGTGACAAATTTTTCATTTTTGTCTTGTTTCCAATGATCATATTTTTTTTCTAGTAGGAGTCATCTTCATGGAATTTTTTTTTGCCTCAACAATTGTTTGACCATCGAAATTGGGCTTGTCACTTGCTAATGTCAGCACCATGTTAGCATTGTATCAACATATACTATCACCTCCTTGGGCTTTGTTTGGACCTACGTTCACATTTTTTCTCATATCTAGGGCATATAGACTATGTTTTCCACAAATGAGATATCACTCAAAAATCGATTCCAAGATCATCATAGTGATACAATTAGTTTTCAATTTTGATGCTTTTCAATAGCTTTTTCTGCTATCAAAATTAGGGGTACAATTTTGCACTCCTGGAGACATATCTTGACTATCCAATCTTCGATTTAGGAATTCTTTATATTGTTGGAAAGGTCTTTCTGAGATCTTTTTAGTGATGTTGGTTGTTTTCCCAAATTCTACTCTAGGTACATTCTATTTAGTCTTCTGCATTTTTGCATTCTAGTGGATATCTTGGTTGTTTCAGGTCTAGGGATTAATTTCATTAATTTAGATTATTTTTCATTACTTATACTATCTATTGTATTAGTATTATGTCTCTTGTGGTCTATTTAGACATCATTTGTATACATTCTTGTAAACACACTAAGATAAAGTGCCATACTGCATCTACATTTTTGTTTCAGTTTTTTTGCCTTCTAATTCAAGTAGTGCCATCTAAGGACACTCATGCATATTACTATATTCTTGGGATTCACCATATCTTGTGCCTTATTGTACATGCACTACTCTAATGAAGTGCAATGGGGGGTTGATATTTTGCCTTTGTTTGTTATCTTCTTTTGTCCAACGAGTGTCCTTGCCATGACATTAGCCTCATCATGTGTCTAAGATCGATCACCTTAGTACACACATATGTACTCTTTTGTGCATCTTGATCATGGTTCCTTGACATGTAGTTCTTTTGGCCCACTTTTCCAATTGCCTATCATCTCACCCTTGTCTGCATTAGGGGGGTTCTTCTATTATTTCTCATGCTTCCTTAGTTTAATTTATCAACTCTTCAGGATTTGGTGTTTCATACCATCAATATCTTTGAGCTCATTTGTTTGCCTTTGTGTGCCTTCTAATTCAATGCATATTATAGTCTTCTCTACTTGGTCAAGTTCCATTTTAGTGGAGGTTCTTTAGGTCAACAATTACTTTTGACAAAGCTTTGTAGCTTCTACATGCTTTAGTGGTGTTCTTCATGATCATCTTTTGTTCCTATTTTTTGGAACATTCCCTAGTTTGGAGGCTTCTTCAATCCTTCACTAATTTCTTTCATCATATTTCCATCTCTTTTTGGAGTAGGATTTTTCCCATGTGGTTTTCTATGTTTCTCCTCTTTTTAGAGATTTGGTTGTGCTTGGGTACCTCATCAAGCCTTGTTTGCTAGGACCCAAATCTACTTTTAGTAGTAGTTTCTAGGTTTTTAGCTACTCCCTAAGTTTATCTTAAGGGGGGTGTTAGAGTGATTAGATATTTTCTAATTAACTCTAATCTACTTAAGCTAAACTTTAGGTATATAATAATTAATTCTTTTATTAATTATTATTATGCAACCTATGTTAGACCTTTGTAGGGCTCTTATCTCATTTATAAGGGCAATATATCCTTATAATTGAGGTTAATTTATTTTTTATAATAGAAATCTATCTTTTTGCTCATCAAGAATGTCTCATCTGTGGATTTGGGAATTCCAGCCTTCGTAGCTTTTTGCTTCTGTCTTCTATGATAGGTGCTTGCATGCAGGTGATTCTTGGAAGATGTGGGTTGATCTTTCATCAACTTCAACAATCTACACATTGTCAAACCAGTAATGTCTTCCACTAGTGAACATAGTGTCAACATGATGCAGTACAAGGTAGGAGAATCCCCAAAGGAAATGTCCTAGCCCCCAACAAATAGTCACACAACAAAAATACAATAATAATGAAAGATCTAATACCAAATTACAATAATTTATTCATAAAATAAATGTTACATGCAATATGTTAGGCTATAAGGCATTCCCAGTTATGGCCAAATACAAAGCAATTACAATAATAGTTCTGAAAGATCCCCCAAGATCCAACCCAAACACTAGCTAGTCCAGATCCACACTGGTAGAAACCTCCAAGGAAGATCTAAACTTGTGCTCGTAAGCCCACCAAGTAATCTCCTTGTTTTTGAAGCTGTAGCCCTAGCTCTGCTATGACTTTATCCAAGATCCAAGTGTAAACTACCTTACATTTGGTGCTCTGTCCACACACTCACAACTTCATCACAATCCTACTATAAACTGCCTCACATTCGACGCTCTATCCACAGACTCAAGAAAACTTGCCCTTTAGCTACTCCCACACTCACTTCTCCTCTGAATGAATGATTAAAAGACTCCACAAGAACCCATACTTATACCAATCTAAGCCACAAGTCATCCCAAAATGTTAAAAACTAAATAAACCTAACATTAAATACTTGAAGAGCCACAAGTCAGCCTCCAACAGTAATTAAATGTCCAAAAATTGATACCCAAGAAAAATCGCGATATCTCCTAGCCTCGATTGAATTAGAACTTGTGCTTCAAAGAAAAGGTAGTAATTTTGGTCCTCTACAACCCTTAAGTTTTTCAAGGCTGATTCATTAAGGATATCTTTAGATTAATCTCAGAAGTCATGCACAAAAACCCATTGCGCAAACTGCTAGAAATTGATACTCTAGGAGAACTGCCATATCACCCAAATTATAAGGAATTAGGACTAGTGAACTTAACTAGATATAGTACTCTAGGCCCTCTCTAATCCCTAAAATTTTCATCCTCTAACTCATTGTGAAAAATTAGTTACACGGCCTGCAATAGGCACCCAAAAAGTAGAAAACACAGCTCCAACAACAAAGTAAAAATGACTCTAACTTCAACTTGATCCATCCAATCTCTATGAAATCACAATGAAAGGTTCCCCAATGTGTGTCCAACTTTTTCATAACCATGAAAATCATAACTCCACCAAAATCCAAGCTTGATGCTCCTGCATCAGACTCCCCAGGTAAATAGAAAAGTATGTCCCATACTTTGATGCCCAAAGAAAGATCTACAACCAAATTCATCTTTACAAAAAGCTTCCACTTCATCAAAGTCAATAAAACAAACATAAAAATCAACCATCTATGCTTCATCCACTATAACATCAGAATCAAATACACATTAGCAACCTAATCAACATGCTCACACCTAAGAAAAAATTGGACATAATGCTTCATCAACAAATCGTCATCCACATCAGCAACTAGTGAATCCACACCAGCAACAACAAACTTCATATTAGAAAAAATATGTATATCTTCATCAAAACATGCCAAATTGACAACACCAACAATCTCATTGCTCACAAAAGGATGCTCTACAACATACAAGTCACCACCAACAACAATAAGATCATCCACAACTAAATGCTTTGTAATCTCCATGTCAGACTCAACCAACTAATCATGAAAACCAATCTCCATCCCAATACCAACAAGATTAGGAATATCCTTAGCAACAATCTCAAGTTTCTTTGTATATTCTATATCAAACTTCAAAAACTGAGTAAAACCAACATCTTTTAGCTTGACCTTGCTATGCCATCTTCTTTCACAAACAAGTCTTTTAACTAGCCGAACAACTCTCTTTTGGATTGGTAGACTCCAGCTCTACAAAAATCTACGGAATACCTTCCTCATCCTATCCTTATCTCGATCATTTGAACTAGTTTCAAATCGAGCAACCACATCCTTTGCTTGATTGGCCAAACTAGCTTCAAACCAAGTAGACATATTAGAAAAATTCCTCTCCATCACATCACGAAGATTTGCAATCATATCAAGGTCCAATCCTCTAGAAGCCATCTCCTAAGAACTTCGTAAACCCTCTACAACAAATACTTCCCAACCTCCTTGTGACAAACTTGAATTTTTTGCAAGTTAGATCATAACCTTCCACCTTGCATGAACGATTAGGAACCAAATCACAAGTCCAAGAACACAAATTTTCAATACAAAAAACTCTATGATCGTGCCTAAACAAGATTAGTCTTTCATCATTGCATCCATCTATCCATCTACAAGCCCTCTGCAATTTCAAGTTAGAACTATGATCTACCACCTTGCAACCAAGATATCTAGGACTCCAAAAAGAAAAATCCACCACTAGATCAATATCAACTTAGGTCTCCTTCTCTAACCCAAGTCTTGATGCAAACTGCCACAACTTCGATAATCTATCTACATGCTTAGGAATAACCTGGCTTTGATAGACTTCAGCCAACCAAGATCTTTGTACAAACTACCTCACACTCTAGTGATCTACTTGTACACTTAGGAACAACTAAGCTCTGATACCACCTAATACAGTGCAGGGAAGGAGAATCCCCAAATGAGATGTCATAGCCCCTAGCAAATAAACACGCAGTAGAAACATAACAATAATGCAAGATCCGATACCAAATTACAATAATTTATTCATAAAATAATTGTTACATGCAATGTGTTGGGCTGTAAGGCCTTCCCAGTTATGACAAAATAAAAATCAATTACAATGACAATTTTGCAAGATCCCTTAAGATCCAACCCAAACACTAGCTAGTCCAGATCCACACTCTAGTAGAAACCTCCAAGGAAGATCTCAACTTGTACTTGCAAGCTCACCAAGTAATCTCCTTGTTTTCCAATACCCAACCCTAGCTCTACTTCAATTTTATCCAAGATCTAAGTGTAAACTACCTCACATTTAATGCTCTATCCACACACTCACAACTTCATCACAATCCTATTGTAAACTGCTTTACATTCGACACTCTATCCACAAACTCAAGAAAACTCGCCCTTTAGCTACTCCCACACTCACTCCTCCTTTGAATGAATCATTCCATGAATGAATTGTTGATCTTAGATTGGTTTCTACAAGTGAGTGTCAACACACTTAAACTATTTACTCAATTCATGCCGAACTAGTAATACATGCCAAGCACAACATGTAAATGTTAGACTGTATCGAGTTGCAATGAGTGCTGAGTCACTCAAGTGCCGAGCAGATAGACCATGCTAAGTGAATTCAAGTGCCAAGTAAATAGTAGATGCTAAGCAATTTAGGTGCTGAGTCAGAAGTAGAAATACAATGTATATCGAGCATTAGAGACTTCATATGCTGAGTGACACAGTTTGGACATATTTGTTTGCAATGGCACAAACAACTATGTAAACCATTTTCAAGCCAACTTAAGGATAGATTTTGATCTTTTGGAGATAAAGACGAATCTATATGCAAATTCCCTATGTAATTGCATGCAACCAATCAGAAAAGGGGAATGTTTAAGTAGAAAAATGGATGAATCTTAGCTATATATTCATACCTAACCGTAAGCCACCAGAGTCTTCTTAGGGAAGAAAAAGCCCTAAATTTTAACAATGATGGGAGAGTGTACAAGGGGTGAATGATTGAATTGGAAGAGTGAACAAGACAATTTGCAAAGCATTCACGGTGACTTAACAGTAAGAGTGAATTGTAGAATCAGTTAGCAAAGAACAAAGGACAGAGAAGGATACACCATTGATACATCAGATCGTGAAGGATCAGTTAGAGATTTTATAGAGGTGACTTGTTATCAGGAAAGCAAGTGCTAACTATAGGATCTATGCTAAGACATTTTAATAGGTGATTTTAGTTAAATCTCTTAACAGAGTAGTCCTAACAGGCTCTATGAAATCCTTTAATAGGGTGCCTACTTAATTGTAAGTTGAAGTCCTCTAACTAGGCACACTTCTAACAGGGTGTTGAAATCCTTTGACAAGGTAGAACTTAACAATCTTTGTAAGCCTTTAATAGGGCAGATCTTTCATAGGACAGATCATGATTCATGGTCAAACCATTGTAACCTTAATTGGATACACTTTATTGCTGCACTAGTGAAGATTTGTGGATGTCATCCCCACCCCAATTTTAACTTCTCACTTGGAGGTTTCTAGGTAATCATATATAGTGTTATGTGTGTGTTTGATTACATGTTTACATGATTGATGCATATGCTTTACATGTTATTTTAGTATATTAATGCATGTGATGTTTGAATGGTGAAAGTTTTATGGGTCCAAGATTAAACTCCTGATTCACCCCGCCCCCCAGAATTTTGCTCTCTTCCCACTTGTAATTCCAAAAATTGGTATCAAAGCCAAGTTCTCTAAAAGAGAAGCTTTGCAGCTTAGAGGAAAGATCTTGAAATGGAAGTCTATAAGCTAGGAAAGACTATGGAGAACCAGGAGATTGAAATACATCTCATACTACATCAAATGAATGAGGCAAGAGAACTAAAGAAATCCTTGAAGGAAAGGAAAAACATTGCTATTGTAGAGAATGACACACTATACAAATAGATAGACACCACCAAGCTATTTGTAGATGGTAACTCCAGTGAATTTGATGCAACAATTGTATATCTAATGGAAAAGAATAGAATCTAAGCTAAGGAAATCAAAAATCTCAAGTTGGAGCAAGAATCACAAGCTATACTACTTTGTGAGGTGACTGAACAAATGAAGTAAGCCATGGAAGACAAAGCCATGATTCAAGAAGACAAAATAATTCTGGCAAATAGATTGGAGGAAAAGTCAACAAAGCTAACCAAGATCTCCAATATGCAATTGGATACTCTAAGTCAAATGACGAATGCCAACTATGAACTAAATGTCACATTGAAGTTGCAAAATGAACGATTGCAAAAATGACCTGAAAAGAGAAAATGAATTTTCTAAAAGTTTCAACAAGCCAAATGAAGCCATCAAATACTTTGAGCAATTATAGAGATCCCCTAGATCCAACAAAGATACATTAGGATTGGGCTACACAAGCACTAAAGAAGGAGAATCATCCAAAGTCGCTGAAGAAAGGAACATCAAAGGTAAGAACTCTAAACCTACTTGTCATAACTATGGTAAGAAAGGACATACTGTTGATGTGAGCAGGAGTAATTCTACAAATTAGAATGTCAAGCCTAAGAACATGACTCATTGTCATAAGTGCAACAAACAAGGTCATCAGACACATGAATGCAGAACTAGGACCATGAAAAAACAAAGATTTGAAGGATATTGCTACAACTATCAGAAGTATGGACATAAAGCCTTTGAATGTAGATCCAAATCCATGTGGTTATCAAACAAGCCAGCAAAGGTTAGAAGCTATGGAAACCTTTATAATTGGGATTAAAATACAAGATATAGTTGTTACTATTGTCAAGAATATGGAAATGTTCCTTAGAATTGTATTAGAACACACTTCAGTGGTAACTGAAAAAGATGGTTGAGTCAAACTATATGTTTTAGCTATTTGAAGACTAGGAACATTAGTAAGCATTATCCAACTAGGTCAAAAGCACCAAGTTGTGAATTTGATAAAGGCAAATGTTGAACACATTAGAGATAATATGAACAAGACATAGAAAAAGAAAGATGCTTGCAGCATATCAAACACAGAAGGGATCACTTCACCCAATGGGTCAGGTGATCACACCTCATCAAATTGAACAATCAAGAGGTATGTGGGATTGATATTCAAGGGTAATATCATATATCAGGTCCAAAAGGAGATAGTCATAAAAAGACTACATTAGCATGAATAAAGATGCAAGATGTTGTTGTAAATTCAAGGATTAAATCTTTAAAGTTTTCATGTTGTTGTCGAGCATGAAATGTTTTCCATGTATACTGAGTGGAATGGTAATTGATGCCAAATGATTCTACAATCGAGTTGATGTCGAGTTTACTACTGTACAATCACTAAACATTAAATGCAAGGGTTTTTCAAAGGATATGTGATTGATTTCACTCATTATTCATCATTTTGAATTTAAGCAAGAGCGAGTAGAGAAAAAGGCAATTCAAAAACTTGTTCAAGGTACTTGCAAAGATTTTAGTGAAGATCTCTAATCTATAAGCTAAGATTTACAATTTTTTTAACTTAATCCAAATTATAGATTTAATTCCCTATCCAGGTAGTAATTGTGTGGCTATGTGTTAAAACACTAAATTAAATAATGTGTTTAATGCATATAAAAGAGAACAATAATGGATGAGAGAATAAGAAAGAGAATAAAGAAACACAAACAATTTGATACGGAGTTCATCCGGGTAGGACTATGTCTTTGGGTCCGCTTCTCAATTGGGGGACCACTCTATTAAATCTGCCAAGAAAAATTGCTTTCTTAAAAATTCCAAGCTCTAAACCTTCACAATCTCTTTCTTCTTTTACAATTTCTAGTGTAGAATAACACCTTGTAAAATCTCTCCTAAGAATTCAATAATTTCATTCGATTAATCTCTCACAACAAATTCTTTTTCCTCCCAAGGACTAATTTCCCACAAGAAGTTCTTCTTCCAAGTCTAATTTTTTCTCAATGACTTATTGTCCTTAGAAAAGGAAATAACCCCCTTTTATACAAAGTATTTTCCTTATTTGGTCTAAAACCAAATAACAAACATAATAACCATTTTCCCCAAATAATAATTAACAAATTAACTCCCTGTTTTGGCCTTTATAATTACAAGCCATACAAATGAAAACACCCCTTTAATTAATCAAAAAAATAACAATATTTGAATGAAATGTATGGTAAAAAGGGTTCGAATATATTCCATTCCCATATTTTTAGGGATTATTTTTAATCTATATTTTATGTTGGGGTTTGGAAAAAAATAAATATAATCATCAAGTTCAAAAGACCATTTTCATTTTACAAAATGGGGCTGATTTTCCATGCCATTGGGCTGATTGGGATTATGACATCAATGTTGATGTCATCATTTCAACCTTTTTCCCTCTAACTTCAAACAAGCATAACTTCTACATACTGAAACAAGCGCCACTGGAAAGCTTTCAATGAGGTCTTCAATTTAAGACCCATTGTTGACCACTTTTGAGATGGTCAAATTTCACCTCTTTTTATTAAGTCAACCTTCAATTTGATAATTTGACCCAAACTTTGACCAAGCATAACTTTTCACCATGACCTCCTTTTGACGTGATTTAAAATGCATCAAGATTGTATCAAGAAGCTCTAGTCACCAATGTTGATTTTGTGAGATTTTGTGACTATGAAAATTTTAAGCCTTCTAGATCCACCCGAATCATTCCTCCCCACTAAGAAGCTTTTGGACCTCCAAAAGTCTATTTTTACATAGAATGAAAGTAAGGGCATGTTTGCCCCACTTGTCTAGTATCACTTGTACAACCTGCTAGAATTCTAAATATTTGACTCATCATAAACACACACAAAAATGAGATAGCATTGTTGACATAATTAACCATACATTCACCAATATTTACTGATGCATCCACCATCCACATAGTACTAACTAGTAGAAAAAGAAGCAACATCATTGAATAAACTGATGAAATGGAAAAAAATATCAACTTTCTAGATCCCTACACAGGAACACCATTAGAAAATGAATCATTCAAATCGTCTTTTACCATTATGGGCTAAAGACTTGATTTTGCTTGCACCTGATCCTCTCTAGCTACTATAGACATGAGAGTTAGTTTATTGCTTACATTTACAATCATTTTTAAATGTCCCATGTTTACAATTGATCCTTCATTCTTCATATGATGAGCTCTTATACTGTATTCAATTCCATCTTTAAACAAATGATACTTGTTATGTTCCCTATAGAAGATAGCTTTCCTATCATATAAGTATGAGCTACCCAATACAATTCCACAGATATCAAGTGGAACCACATCAAATTCAACCTCATCTATGAACTTATATGTTATTGCAAATCTTAACTTACATTACTTAGTGACTCGCAATCTATTATCATTGCACACCCAACCTAGTGGATAAGGTCTCTTATGTGGCTTAGTTTCTAATCCCAACTGTTTAACAACTTCTTCTGAAATCAAATTAACTTGGGAAGAAATAGAAAGAAATAGAAGGTGCCAAGGAAGAAGAAGCCAAGGAAGCACCCACACATGCCGAGCCAAAGAAGAGAAAGGCTAACGCATAGCTAGTGGCTAAGGAAAAGAAAATTGTCAAGCCTAGCCAAGTAAAGCTAATGGCACCTACCATCAGAGCCAACACACAAGCCACAACACAGAAGGCCAAGGAGAAGTCCAAGAAAATAGAGCAAGATAGCCAAGTGCAAAAGAAACAAAGAAGAAAATATGTTACACAGCTAGATTCAGATGAAGAAAGGACTAAATCAGATGATATAAGCCAATTCAAAGTGGCAAGTCACAAACCACTTTCTGATCTTGAAAATTTGTTTAAAAATGTCAAGATTAAGGTAGATCTATTTGGTTTTAGACATTTAGATTTTGATGATTTGGGAAAAGAAGAGAAGAAGCTAGTGGAAGAAGCCCTATATGTAATGATGTCTAAATTTAAGACAACACCATTAAAATTTTCCAACTCAATACCCAAGAAACTATATGACTTAGTTAAGCAAAAATGGCATTATTGTTTAAATTTGAAAAAACAAATAAGGGAAATCACTTTAGCTCAAGTGATGCCAGAATTGACAAAAGGGGAGATTGCTAAGGCTACTAAGAAATATGGAGTTAGGTTTACACCTAAATATAGAGCCTTCAACATACTTCAAAACAATATTGAAGATGTGGTCAAGAAATCTACCCAAATATGGAAACTTATCTATGGATTGACCACTATTAAACAAGGATAAGTTGATCTCTTTGAAGGTAAACTTGATGAAAACGAGAATGAAAATGATGATGATGACAAATAAAAAGATGATAAGGAAGATGATACAGTGGGGAAGGAAAATGAAAAACAAACTAATGACAAGGCAATAACTGAAGAGTAGCAAGATGAATAGAGTGTGCAAGACATACAAGTGTCGAGTATTAGTCCCCCACATGACACAGTCAAGTCTACTGAAACCATTATTGTTAAGGATGTCTTTGATCTTTTAGCTTAGAACATTAATCTCTTGACTACAAAAGACTTAAATAAGATACTGGACCAATCTACATTGAAGGCTAAGCTATGTGATAACCCAATTTTGGTCAGTATAGATGAGCTTCAAAAGGCAGTAACTGATGTCACAAGGGACAAGGTGAATCCACAAGAACTACCTTTTGCTATCCCTTCAATTACTCAAGTACAACCTTCTATTCAAACAATAATAGATACATCTACTAAGGTTGATACATTTGATAAAGTTGACACAATGGAGCAGAGGAAAATTGTAGAAGAAGAAAAAGACATTACTACTAGACAACAGGAAGCAGGACAGATAGATTCTTCTGTACCTGAAGCATAAGGACAAGGCGTTGTTCATGTCATTGTGTTACACAAGAGAAAATCTAAAGAGAATTACAAACACCCAAGGTAAAGGAGTAGGAAGCCATCTAGGCATTGGTAACTCTACCAACATCTGACACTTTTACAAAAGTTCTTTAGAAGCCGAGCATAGAAGCTATACCATTGCAAATCTTAGTGCCAAGCTCTAGCTCTTCAAAAGTTGAAAAGGTAATTCACTATGGAGATATCACTCTAGATGAAGAGATATTTATTCTAAAATTGATTATGATATAATGACACTAGATCAAATAAGCATTTTGCAACAAGCTTTAGAGAAGAAAAAGCATCAAAAAATGCTTAGGAGAGAACACTGGTAGAGGCAAGCACTTCAAGAGATAAAAGAAATCTTTCTGGATGCATTTAGTCTGCCAACTCCTGAAGAAACCAAGTCACTACTAGAACAACTGTCAGATATAGTGGAAAAGGTCAATAATGAAGACACTGATGTTAAGAATGGTTTGAAAAAAAAATTCCAGAGCAAGGTAAATGACAAGATATCTAGTGATATAGTAGTCACTCAAGTTGCATTGACAACAAAGTTTGAGGATGTAAAGAAGGTACTTGAGAATATATTCTCATTGTACACCAAATTGTGTGACCCTACACTCTTCACCCAAGAGACTAGACATCATATTATGAGCTTGGAGAAAAATCTGAGCATATCAAGTACAAGGTTACCTCAAAACCCTGCTCAGAGTGAGAAGCATTTTCATACATTGCTTCAAACACAAAGTTAATTAGCTATGTTAATAGCAAAAGAGGCTAGCATAAGAGCCAAATTGACATGTATACAAGCATCCCTCACCCCACACATGGAAATACTACACAAGGAACTAGGTTATGCAGAAACTCTATTGAAGAAAGACCCTAATCTTTCTACTCTAGATCGCCTAGTACACCTTGCTGCCGAGCTTACTATCCAAATCAAGTCATTAGATGTTACATGTGATAACTGGGATGTAGCTCTTAAAATCATAATGGAATTCTATAAATCATTTTTGGACAAACACACTATACATGTATAGCCCTTTTGACATGTGTCAAAAAGGGGGAGAGATAAAAAAGGGGGAGATAAACCATTGGGGAGAGATAAAGCAACAAGGAGAGAATAAAGAAAGGAGGAGCTAGAAATAGTGAAATAATGAAAGGGAGTATGAACAAAGGGGCAACAACAAAATGAAAGAAAAGAAGACAGTTAAATAAAGTTATATCATGGGGGCGATATACTTTTTTGAGATATTTTGAGATTTATTTTTGAAGAAAATAGTAAATAGATATAGATATCAGCTTTAATGGAGCATATTAGATGACAAAGTATTAGATCAAATACAAGAGTATCAGAAATAATGCATTCAAGTTAGAGAAAAACAAAGATTATGGATACAAAATAGACACATTAACTCAGGGGTAGTTATTAATTTTGAGGTATATAGGTTATTGCAAAATTTTTAAAATATTGAAGTTTTGTATATAAGCCAAGCCATGGATATGTTATGCTCAAGAAGTTAAGTAGAATAATGTATATTTAAGTGTTTTTGACACTCATGTCAAAGGGGGAGATTGTTGATCTTAGATTAGTTTTGATAAGTGAGTGTCAACACATTTAAACCATTTACTCAGTTCACGCCAAACTAGTAATACACGTGGAGCACAACGTGTAAATGTTAGACACTATTGAGTTGCAATGAGTGTTGAGTGATGCATGTGTTGAGTGAATTCAAGTGCCAAGTAAACAGTAGATGTTGAGCAGTTTAGGTGCCGAGTCAGAAGCATAAATACAATGTATGCCAAGCATCAGAGACTTCATATGGCAAGTGACACAATTTGGACATATTTGTTTGTAATAGCTCAAACAACTATGTAAACCATTTTCAAAAAAACTCAAGGATAGATTTTGATCTTTTGGAGATAAGGACAAATCTATATGTGGATTCCCTATGCAATTACATGGAACCAATCAAAAAATGGGAAGGTTTAAGTGGCAAAATGGATGAATCTTAGCCGTAGATTCATACCTAACCCTAAGCCACCAGATTCTTCTTAAGGAAGATGAAGCCCTAAATTTTAACAATGATAAGAGAGTGTACAAGGGGTGAATGATCGATTTGGAAGAGCAAACAAGATAGTTTGCAAAATATTCAAGGTGATTTAGCAGTAAGAGTGAACTACATAATCAATTAGCAAAGAACAAAGGATAGATAAGGATACAACATTGATACATCAAATCAGGAATGAGCAATCAAAGATTGTATAGAGGTGATTTTTTATCAGGCAAGCAAGTGCCAACTATAGGATCTATGCTGAGACATTTTAACAGGTGATTTTAATTAAATCTCTTAATAGAGTAGTCCTAACAGGTTGTATAAAATCCTTTACCATGGTGCTTACTTAATTGTAAGTTGAAGTCCTCTAACCAGACACACTTCTAACAGGGTTTTGAAATTCTCTAACAAGGTGGGACTTAATAGTCTTTGTAAGCCTTTTACAAGGAAGATCATGATTCATGGTTAAACCATTGTAACCTTAAACACCCATCCACACCCCAATTTTACTTTCTCAGTTGGAGGGTTTCTAGGTAATCATATCTGGTATTATGTGTGTGTTTGATTACATGTTTACATGATTGATGCATATGCTTTACATGTTATTTCAGTATATTAATGCATGTGATGTATGAATGGTGAAAGTTTTATGGGTCCAAGATTAAACTTTTGATTCAGCCCCCCTCTCAGAATTTTACTCTCTTCCCACTTATAATTCCAACATGAATGACTAAAAGAGTCCACAAGACCCCCTACTTATAGCAATCTACACCACAAGTTTGCCTAGAATTCTAAAAACTAAATAAACCTAACATTAAATACTTGAAGAGCCACAAGTTAGCCTCCAACAACAATTAAATGTCCAAAAATTGATACCCGAGAAAAATTGAGATTTCTCCTAGCTTCAATTGAATTAGAACTTTTTCTTTGAACTAAAGGTAGTACTTTAGGTCCTCTACAATATCTTAAGTTTTCTAAGGCTGATTCATTAAGGATATCTTTAGATTAATCTCAGAAGTCACGCACAAAAACCCATCGTGCAAACTGCCAGAAATCTATACTCCAGGAGAATTTCCATATCTTCCAACTTATAATGAATTAGGACCAGTGACCTTAATCAATGATAGTACTCTAGGCCCTTTTTAGTCTTTTAAGTTCACATCCTCTAACTCATTGCAGAAAATTAGTTACATAGCCTACAACAGGCACCCAAAAATTAGAAAACACAGCTCCAATAGCAAGGTAAAAACACATCTAACTTCAACTCAATCCATCCAATCTCTATGCAATCATGAGGAAAGGTTCCCCAATGTGTCTCCAACACATCCCTAACCATGAAAAGCATAACTCCACCAAAATCCAATCTTGATGGTCCTGCATCACAACATGACTGTAGCTGACATCAAATATCTCAGGCATACAATAAAAAGAAAAAAGAATAGGCACTTTGATGGTGAAACCACATTGTGGCAGTATTGGATCCAAAAATAGTATAAAAAAAAAAAGACATATGTAAAGATGAAAACCTCTCTAAGACACCTAAGGAGGGGATATTTGATGCACTTCCAAGTCACTTTTAGAAGCACTCATTAGTATTGATAAAACCAATGCAGTTCATAAATCTGGGTACTAGGGAACATCCTCATATCATATATCTTGCACAATAATTATCTGCTAAGGTAAAAAAAGGAATTCTTTGATTTCTTCCAGGAAAATAAGATCAAATTTGTATGTACACACTCAGATATGCCATGTTTATATCTTAATCTTATTATGCATTGTTTGTCCATTGAACTAGGGGTAAAACCTATTAAACATAAGCTTAGAAAAATGCACCCTCATGTGGCACTTCTTGTTAAAGTTGAATTGCAAAATTTTTTGAAAGCTGGTTTAATTTGTATCATTGATTATGCCAAATGGATATCAAATATAGTTCCAATCTTAAAACATGATGAATCTATAAGAGCCTGCACTAATTTTGAGGATCTCAACAAAGCATACCCTAAAGATAATTTTCCGCTACCTAACATTGATATGATAGTGTACATGATGGCTGGATATGAAATGCATTATTCATGGATGGTTTCTCTAGCTATAATCAAATCAAAATTGTGCCAAAAGTCCAAGAGAAGATTGCCTTCACTTGTGCATGGGGGACCTTTTGTTGGAATGTAATGACATTTGGTTTAAAAATGCTAGTGCAATGTATAAATATGTAGCTATGACAATCTTCCATGATATGATGCACAAAACAATGGAAAACTATGTTTATGATACTCTAGCCAAGAGTATGAAACAAAACACTCATCTACAAGAATTGGGACCTATCTTAGATTGCATGTAAAAACTTAGACTAAATCCTAAGATGTGTACCTTTAGTGTCACATCAAGGAAACTACTCAGGTACATTATGTTTATGAAAGGTATCAAGGTGGATCCCAAAAAGGTTTAAACTATAATGGAGATGCCTCCACCTCAAAATGTCAATCAAATGAGAGTAATACAAGGAAGATTCTAGTCTACACACTATTTCATATCACAATTAGTAAATAAAACACAACCCTTCACTGAAACTTTGCATAAGTGTGTCAAATACAGTTGGAACATGGATTGTGATCAAATCTTAACACAAATCAAGTAGTATCTTGCTAATTATCCAATGTAGATGCCTCCTATTCATGGGAAGACACTCATTTTATACATCACTACAATAGACTCATCTCTAGGTATTTTACTAGCTGAAGAAGATAACAACAATAAGGAGTGAGCTATTTATTATCTCAATCGTACATTGATCTCATATAAGATGAATTATAACATCATTAAGAAGAATTTCTTGGCAACTTTTTTTGCCTCCCAAAAGCTAAGACACTACATGCTTTCTCATACTACAAGATTGATTACAAAGATTAATCCATTAAAGTATTTTCTTAGCAAAGCTATTGTGACAGGAAGGCTGGCAAAATGGGTTATGATCCATAGTGAATTTAACATTGAGTATGTAGAATCAAAATCTATCAAAGGACAAGTGATCACTGATAAACTAGCACAAGCACTATTGCAAAGTCACCAACCACTAAATGTTAAATTTTTTGATGAGTCTATTCTATCACTAACACACAAAACATGGGCAATGTTCTTTGATATATTGTTTACACAACAAGGATATAGTTATGGACTTCTATTCATCACCCCATAGAAATATTCTCTACCTAAGTCACATAAGATTCTTTTTCCTTTTACAAATAATATTGGTGAACATGAAGCTTTGATCAATGGGATGAAAGCTATCATTGAATAGAGGGTAGACAAATTAGACATCTTTGGTGATTCATAGTTGGTGATCAACCATGTTAATAATATCTACTAGACAAAAGATGATAAATTGATGCCTTACAAGAGAATTGTTGATGATCTAAAAAATTACTTTGCACATGTTACTTTCTAGTAGATTCCTTGAGCAGATAACAATATAGCTGATGAAATAGTTGTTGGATACAATTGTTCAATTGTGTGTTGTCTTTGATGTTACACAAATGTCATATCAGTTATTATTCAAAGTCTACCGAGCTCAGATGGTCAGCAAGGCAAAAGACAAAGTTTACTGAGTTTAGAAGGTTAGTAAAGAAGGTTTATAGTTGCTACCGAGCTTTCAAGGTTTAGCAAAGGAAATTCAGTTGTTACCAAGCTCACTCGGTCATCAAGAGAAAATAGCACAGGAAGTAGTTGCTATCGAGCTTTCAAGGTTTAGCAAAGGAAATTTAGTGTTTATAGAAAATAATGCAGGAAACAGTTCTAACTAAGCTTTCATGAATAGTGAAGGAAATCTAGTTCTTACCAAGTTTACTCGATAGCCAAAGGATTTTTTGTAGCTTTTGCAGTGTTAATCGAGTTAAGATGGTTAACTCAGGAAATTATTTCTGAAAGCAGTATTTATCGAGCAAGGTCAGACAATGAAAGATTCCATTATTTTGTGAAATAAAGTTTATCTAAAGCCGATTGATATATAGTTTATTGGTGAATGTAACTTGTGAATGAGCCGACTTGATAATCTGAATGGTATATACAAGAGGTCAAGTTGCAAATTCTAAGTGTGTGATGGATGTGAATGAAAAGGACTAAGAGAAAATTTTGAAGGATGATCATAGATCATTGAGGAGCAGCAAAGCTTTATTTGATCAAGAAGGATCTAAAAGTGTAGAATGGAGATCTGTTATCGACAAATTTAGTTGCATCTTATTCAGGTCAATTCATTGTTACTTTCTAACCATTGTAGCAGTGATTTCAAATCTCTTAACAGAGTTGATTTAATAGCCATTTTGTAAATCCTCTAACAAGGTGATAGCCCAGTTGAATTGTTCTAAAGACCTCTAGCAAGGCCACTCCTAATAGGGCTCACTTCATAAGAGTGAAAAATTCGTAGCTAGTTACTTGGTGGTTTTTCCCATATTGGGTTTCCACGTTAAATCTGGTGTCTCTTGTGTTCATCTTATTTAACTTTTGCATGCATATTAATATTTATGAATGCTAGATGATTAGTAACCAGTTAATCTACCGAGTTACAACATTCTTACAGTGTTTATCGAGTATCAATAGTGAATAGGTATTTAAGACATCTAAGAGATCTATGGATTTGTTTTTTGTGGTAATTGATTCACCCCCCCTCTTAGTTAATCCATCTATAATTCCAACAATAGCCACTCTAGCTTCTATATTAGAAATTCCAAAAAGTGACTTTCAACATGAGTTCTTGGTGGAGACATTATCCTACCCTACCTATGATTCTCTTGACTCCCAAATGATATGTTTTGTCATAGGACATGATTCATCTCACTACCATCACATATACTCCTACTTATATGACTAGATTATTCTTGATACACTAACCCAAAATGAGAAATGTCACCTCATTTGAAATGCTTTATGGTATGTCATCATTGCTAATGAATTTTTTAGGAGAGGTCTCGATGGTACACCCCTTATGTATCTAGAACCCAAAGAGTCAAAATGTGTGTTAATTAAGGTACACAAAGGCATTTGTGGATCACACTCAAATGACCTAACACTAGCTAGCAAACTTATTAGAGCTAGTTACTGTTGGCCATAAATAGAGAAAGAGCTAATCAAATCCACCAAATCTTGTAAATAGTGTCAACTTCATGAAAATTTGATTCACACTCTAGCCAAAGAAATAATTCCATTCTTCACACTTTGGCCATTTAAGCAATGGGCCTTTGATTTGGTGGGTTAGATTCACCCTTCTTCTTCAAATGGACATAATATCATCATAACAACTACAAACTACTTTACAAAGTGGGTAAATGTAGTACCTCTTGTTGAGGCTAATGGAAAAATTGTCTCTATGTTCATTGTCAACCACATCATTTGTAGGTATGGTGTACCATTCCCCATTATTACTAACAATGACAACCAATTCAAAAACAAATATCTCAAACAATTATGTTCAAAGTTCAAAATCACGCAACATTGGTCTTCCATCTACTACCCCTAGGGTAACAGACAAGCAGAAGCATCCAATAAGGCTATTCTCAAAATTTTAGATTGCACAGTTAACAAATTTGAGAGGAACTAGCACCTTCAAATCAATTTGACTCTATGGGCTTACAAAACAAGTATCAAAACTCCTATGGAACAATGCCCTTTGCTTTGGTATATGGAGCGAATATTGTGCTTTCGATTAAGGTTGAGATTCCCACTTGGCGAGTCTTTTTAAGGGGACTCATTACTAATGATGACTATAGAATATTTTGGCTATAAGAGCTAGAATTACTGAGTAAACATTGACAAGTGGCATTCAATCATCTATGAGATTACCAAAAGTGGATATCCAAGAGCTTCAATAAGAAATTTAAACCATGGGATATCCAAGTGGGTGATCTTGTTCTGAATCATATATTGTTACTATAGTGTTCAGATCAAGCACTTATCAACTCTCAACTACTTAAGAAGAATCGTTCAAGGAGTCAATCGACACCCTTCATTTGAAAAAGGTTCTACAACTAATATTCTCTAAAGCTCTTTCTACATATCTAAATGTCTTGAAAAAATTCTAAAATTGCAAAAAGTCCTAAAAAAAATCTATTATCTCGGTGAAAACCTAGAAATAGGTGCCTTGGTAATACCAAACAATTGAAAAAATAAAAAATACCAAAAAGAAAAAGAAAAAAGAGAAAAGAAAAGAAAAAAATCTGAAAACAAGAAAAACACAATTGATGAAAACTTGGCAAACATGCATCATGGTAGCAAAAATAAAATCTCTACCAAGAAGGTGAAAACCTAGTAAACATGTGCCTCTTGTTTCAAATGCAACATCTAGTAATACATCTTTTGGCTATTGTACAATTTCTTTCCTACTTTTAGTACTTTGCATTCCTTCTTTAGTTTGCTACTTTTGCTCATGCATACACTCTCACTTATCTTCAAGACTCTACTTGAATTTATGTGGATTAAGATTGGTCATAGTCTAAGGGGAAACAATGTATGGTTTTAGAAGATCTTTCTTTTTCTTCTTGTCACTAGTTTCCCTAATTGTGTTTGTCTACTATCTCTTAGTCTACTAATGAGATTTCTCTCTCTAAGAACTCTCTAATGTCCATAACTACATATGTCTACTATCATCCACCTACTGAATATTTCTTATAATACATTCTTAACATCAATATTTGACATCAATCCTTTGATGTTGAAACTAAATTGGAAACACTAAAACTATTTGAGCTATAATGAGCTTTTCTTTGTGTGTTTTATTTTCACTCTGTCATTCACCTTTGAGCATCTTGAGGATGTCTAATTTGACTAGAGAAACAAGGACTGGGGGCATGATCTCTTCTTTATTTTGTTGAGATAATGGTTGTTCCACACATTGCATAATATTATTGTATTGTATTATTTTATTTTATTATGTAATGTTACACCTAGGACCGCCTAGATGGACGTGCAATATGGAAAGATCCCATGGGATATACTTGATGAGTTATATTGTAACATTGTGGTAATATTTTCAATGTAATTATTTAATAATGGGGAAAAGAATTAAATGTGGGATCAATATGTTAGGTAGCACATGGTTTATGTAATACTACTCTGTGGTTATATGGGACTTGCTATAATAGAAGCAACCACAAGAGTAGTTGTTGTATGACAAGGGAAAAAGGTAAAAAGGCAAGAGTTGAGAAAAACAAGGCTTGATAGGTTAGCCAAGGGAGTATTTGTGAAGGTTGGAAGCATGGCATGGGATGTGTGGATTCATTCTTGTTCACATGGATTGATTGGTTGTGGCTATGGATTTGAAGGATTCCATGGTAGTATTGCAATGATAATTTTCTAAATAATACATGGTGATGGATGCTTTTGGAGGCTAGGTTTTTTCCCTCAATGAGGGTTTCCCAGGGTATATCTTGTGTCACATTTTTGTGGGTATGTTGTCTATTCTCTTGCATGTGGATTTCAATTGCATATTTATTTCAAATATATTATGGGTTATGTGGAAATAGTTATATTGTTTTGTTGCAAGTTTCCTTAAATATTTTCTATTTGATGCTTTAGTTCCAATGATCTAAAGGATCAATATAAAAGGAGTGCGCACTATGAGAGCCTCCATCTTGTGTAGGATGGACATGTGTATCTTGAATCACTTTATATGGACACTTCAATGAGGTTGGCTCTTCTCCTTGACTATTTGAGTGAATTCTCCATGCTACAATAAAATATTGATACTCGTCCTATGAAGTGAATGAACGAGTTATTGCAAGTATGCTTAGCAACCTTCTGTCTCAAGTTATGAACACAAGGGTCATTGCAGACATAATACTTACCAATTACTTAGCATGAGAAGAATCTCTTGTGTGTCTGGTGTGCTTGTACACAAGAAGCATTATGGTCATCCTCACGTTTATGCTCTGATGCTTATGTTCACTTGCTAAATTAACATGTAAACTATATCTTCTAGGTTCAATAACTAGTCCTAGGGTTTGCATCTAGTATATAATTGAATTTCATACTAAAATAAAATTAGGGCATGATCTCAATTACTTTTTTTATTGCATTCCTCTACTTGAGAGGTCAAAGACTTCTTACACATATCAGGTTTCATTTTGACTGCACAAGCATTCGATCCCATGCTTGATTTTTATGAATTTAATTGGCCATTTTTCATGAGAAAAAAATGAGACATTTGCATGAGATGTTAGTACATATCTATTTTTCATTATCATACCATTCATTTACATTTCAATATCATGTCATAAACATACATTACATATCTATATCTCAAAAATAGGTGTTGCTCGAGTAGTAACAATTTAAACGTGATATGAAGAGATGCTCATACATCTGATACATCATAATCAATCTCAATGAAAGATGAACAAGAGAGAGTAAGATAACTGAAACCTTCATCCTCTTCCCTTGGTGGTGGTGGAGGAGGAGGTGCATCCTCTATAGTTGGAGGACAAGCACCCTATGATTCTCTAGTGTACTTGGAGAAATAGGGCACTTGCTCCACTGCCTCTAGTATAGCCTTGACATATGTAGCATAATAGAAGGCCTCTCATGCTGTCTATGTACAAGCCTCATCACATTATCTCTCTAGCTAATCTTGGAGCTCTTGGATCTCTTGATCGTGCTCTCGCAACTGTACATTCCACACAACCACCTGAATATGCAGCTCTTCTAGCTTTTGCTATGTTGTCCTCACTCTATCTTGCGACTGCCATAGAGGATCTTGTATCTTTACTAGTAGATCTCCACCCTGTGGTCCAAGAGTAGGTTGACCTTGTATCTCATCATTACCACCCCCTACTCTCCTTACTTTGCCTGCTATGGAGGTTGATCCTCCATCCTCTGCCTCTATGCATCATTGTCGATGGAACCTAAGGTCCCATCTCTCCTTTTAACTCTACAACTTCTAGCTATCTCACTAAGGCCTTGATAGCTGAATAATGTGAACAAAATCCAACATTTGGGAAATAAACCTAAAACCATGCAAACAACATGACGGGTATCAGTACTCCATGCTATCCAAATTTGTGCAAAATTACATATAAATACCCACAAACTTACTAAAATAACTCACAATGGTACTTTAATGATGAAAAAAGTGAAACTATATTTTAAAAATAACTCAAAATTGATTGAAAAATCATGCAATATTTTACAATCTTGAGCCAGGCATGCATTTTCTTGCATGAAGAAACATCTAAGACCACGTGAGAAACTTCCATTATGTGAGCTTTCCTCATTAGTGTGCAAAGTTTGATTGTATCAAAGGGTTTCCTGCATGAGACATGGGTATGTCTCATGCAAGAATCCCCAACTAATAGCATGAGATAGTGCTTTCATAACACTTCTTTGTGCGAGGACTCTAGTAGGCTTAGAATGCAAGGAAATGAGTCCTTGTGTGAGGACCCAATAATATTAACTTGAGAACAACCTAAAACTCACAAAAAATTGACAAAAATCTATCAAATTTGTATTCAAAAAGAGGTTTATTGATGACTCACAAGTTGTTTGTAGTCTTCTAGTTGACTATAATGCCTGGATCACTTGAACCGATGAGAATGCATGGGGACCACCATTTTCACCTTAGAGATCCTTCTCCAAAAAGGACAAATAATAAAATGATTTTTTGGGGCCTTATATAAATTTTGATATAATTTTTGAAAGTGTTGTCATTGGTATTAAAAGCACCCCCTAGGTAATTGGACCACTCTAAACTTATTTTTGGCATCAAGATCGAAATCTAACACACTTAAACAAGTCAAAATCACATTTTTCAATTTTGGGACCAATGCAATCTAACACTTGTGTAGTCTATATTTTTGATACCATATGAATCTTAGAAAAAAATCAATTCAACATTTTCTCTAAATTTTTAGAAATTTCATAAAAATTCAACTTTGGTCAACCATGGTTAAACTTGGTCAAATAGAGCTCTGAATTGACTCCAAACTTTCTCTAAACTCTTTTGATCTATTCTAAATTCTTTTGAATATCTTATCATACTACTATCTTCAAATCTATTATTTTACATCACTATTTTCATTTGTCATCTATCGATTTCACTCCTTAGGGGGTAGGATGATTACATCATTGAACCAATCAAATCTTTCTTAAAATCTAATTTAAATTTAATGTCCTGATTGCTAGGGGCATCTCATCACTAGGGACATATTTTTTCCTTCTATCTGGCATCATATGCTATCTATCTTATTTATTAATCAACTGATCAAACTTATGTTAGTTCTTATCATAACTTGATGGATAGGTATCTAGTATGTCTGTCTGGACTCTTGAGGGTTAAGCCTCGTACTGAGGATAATCCTATGACTCATGACAGGCCTTTTCATCTCTTTTATGGACCAGTATTCAAGTGTTCTATCTTGACTGTATAGGATTAAGCTTCATTTTGGAGATAATCCTAAGCTTTCTTTCAGTCACTATTTAATGGACAGGTATCATGGCATTCTAATATTGACTTTTAAGGATTAAGCCTCATTCTGGGTATAATCTTATCGTGATTAATATTATGATCTTTTAATGGACAAGTATTAGGGCATTCAAATCCTAACTCCTAAGGATTAAATCCTCATTTTGGATATGATCCTATGAATCATCTCAATCTTTATTCTCTTGGACTAGTATCTAGGTGTTCTATCTGGACTCCAAAGTATTAAGCTTCATTCTAAAGATAACCCTACAAAATAATCAATTAGTTTTCATATCATCGATCTTGAAACCAATCTTAGTTCTTTCTTTATGCTTCAGATTTCTGATTTCTTTGAATCAATGTGCCACTCACAAATTTATTCCAAGAGGGGCAAATGTAATATCCCAAAATTGGCACATTGGTATTGTGAACCAATTTCGGTGCATTGATCTTACATTATCAATTTCTTGATAAATTAAGTCCTATCACACTAAGCATTTATGATTTTGATTTTCTTTACTTGACCTAGTGTCAAATGTGAAAAAACCCTAATCTGTATTAATCAAATACTTTATTTAATCCCTAAATAATCAACTTAACTTGGCTAAATTAACCTTCTAATCAAATTAATTTAATTACAATTCCTAGCATTTTAATTAGATTAAAATCTAGCCCCTTTTGCTAATATACATGAAAAAATGGAATTAAATATATTGATTTAATTAAATATCCTCATCATAATGGTTGAAACTAATTATTTAATTGAATATAATATTATATTATGAGTTCATATAGGAATAAATCAATAATCCTTCCTAATTCATCTAATTCAACTCCTTCAAAAAAGGAAGACTAAATCTCTCCTCTAATTTGAACCATCCATCTAGTTTTTATCTTGACCATTGAATGGGTCCAAGATTTTATAAAAGAGACCCTTGGCCTCTCATTTGAGGAGGATGCAATTGAAACTATTGGATTGAGCACTCAAGCATTTTGCATTCACAACTCCATTGCTTTCACATATATCAAAATAGAGTAATTTGATTATCTCATTCTTAGATTAATCCACATATTTGTATCTTTTCATACAAAATCTAAAAAATATAGATTATTCTTGCATTCACATTCATTTAAATCATTCATTCTAGTTTGGTCTAGTTATTGAACTCTCGATTCCAAGAGCACATAGTAAAACCTTGTCTAGTTAAAAGGCAATAGATTGCCTTGTGCAAACATGCCAAATGATTAATCTCATGTTCATTTCAAAATGTACCTGATAAAAAATGATTATGTTGAAATGTGTGGTTGAATTAGAGGCCCATATTTAATGCTTACACTTGGTCAGATATTTCTATATCTCAATGTGTTGATTTTCTTGGCTCTTTTGGAAGAAAAATGGCTCAGAGAGGTACACATGGAGAGAAGTCTCTCTAAGGGTAGCTCACACATGATAGGAAAAAGTTGAATATGAATCTCATAATATAGAATTATGAAACCATATTGATGTTATTGAAGCTCAACTTCATAAATTAGATCATTGTGGAGGCCAAGGTGTCAAAATTTGTGCGAGGCTGCATTGGATTAAGGAGGGAAATAAGGGTTCTAAATTTTTCTTTAATTTTCTAAACTATAAACACGAAAAAGATAGATTTGATGTTATAATAGATGTAAATGGTAATCACACTGATAGTGCTGAAATCACTAGTTTATTCTTTAACTTCTACAAACAACTATTCAAAGAGGAGAATAACTAGAATGATATTCAACTGGCATTGGAGGATAGTATCCAAGATTGTATTCCTAATATAATTTATCCATGTTACTATAGGCTTTCTTTGGAAGAAATTGAGTGTGTTCTCTTTTCTATGAAATCTAATAGAAGTCCAAACTATGACGGTCTTCCAGTTGAATTCTATTAAGTCATGTGGCAACACATCAAGGATGATTTTTATATGTTTTATTTAAAAGACTTTCAAAATGGATAATTGGGTCTTATTGTAAATAAAGGCCTAATAAAACTTATTCCCAAGGGGAAGAATGAGAATACTATCTATGGTTGGAGACCAATTACTTTATTAAATATATCTTATAAAAACATTGCAAAATCCTTAGCTAATAGAATTAGACCCAATATCTAGGTTATTGTGAGAGCTAAGAAAGCCAAATTTTTAAGGAGAAAATATATTTTGGACAACCTAATGTTATCTTGGGAAACCATAGAATGGGGTCAACAAATAGCTCAAAATACCTTGGTTGTCAGACTAGATTTTGAAAAAGCATATGCTAGAATTTGTTGGTCCTTCATTCTTTAAATGTTGCAATGGATGGACTTTGGACCTAAGATTAAAAATCATGTTCAAAGATTTCAATTTCCACCTTATTGTCAATAAAATAATGTCAAGTTTTTTTAACTCACAATAATCAATAAGGAAAGGTTGCCCGTTATCCCCTTCTTTACATGTTCTTACAGCTAATGTCTTGAGCTTTCTCCTACAAAAAGAGCATCATATGAAGCTTATCAGAGGTATCCATATTCCTCATAACATGGTGGTTATTAATTCTCACTTTGTTGATGATAGTATGTTGTTCTTGCATAATTTAGAGGAGAATTTGAACAAAAGTAAGACATTTTAAACTTGTATTGTCTCGTTTCTGGTTCACTTTTATCACATAATAAAATAGAACGTGATGTTCCAAATTGGATTCCTAATGAATGGAGGAAAATTAAACATGGAGAGATAACCATATATCTTGGCTTTCTATTTGGCTTGGAATTTTCTCATATTGATATGTGGGCATGATTTCTTAGTAGAATTAAAAATAAACTATTTAACTTTGGAAATAAGTTTTTATCCTTAGCTTGGAGGGTTCAAGTTTCCAATAAAATTATTATTGTTACACATGTGTACTACTACTATTTTTGGATGTTAGCACAACAAGGATATAAAAAAAAAAAAGTTAATTCATAAATTTGTGTGGTCTAAGTGGGATGGAAATGGTGGATTCATTGAACCTTCGTGGTCTCATTTCATTCAATCAAGAAAAAAAGGAGGCTTCAAGCTTATTGATCCCCAAGCATAAGGGATGTGTCTTGTTGCTAAATGGATTATAGAGCTGCTAATGGGAAAGTGGCATGGAAAATTTTAGTTCATCGCTAAATTAAAGAAGCTGCAATAATAAAAAAGTGGAAAGATGTTTGTTGGTTGGATAAATTGCTCATGGCTCCTTTTTTGAAAATCAAGCCATCATTTTATCTTCAATTCATTTGGAAAGTATGGCAAAGAGTTTGTAAATTTTTAGAATGGAATGGAACTTCATTTCATATGGTTTTAGTTTCAGTCCAACTTCAAATTGGTGGAATAAGATTATTAATTATAATAACCAATCTTTGGCTATTTCTTTAGCAAGACAAGCACATTACTTATAAGGGGATAAGACAATTTGGAGATATTTGAAACCTTGATTTACTTGATTGGGCATCATGGGACAATGTTAAAACTTGTTACATATTGGCTAACAAATATAAGCACTTTTAAATATTTATCTAATCACTAATCCCTACTGAATTGTCTATGAAGCTTTGTACATCAAGGGATTGTTATTTTTTTAAGGATTGGAAGTGGTTGTCCAACAATAACTCTAATTATTTTCCTTTAAGGAATATTTACTTTTAGCTACCATGTAGCTCATATTCTAATCCTCAATTGAATCTTAAATGTAAATGTAGGTTTAGTTCTAAATTTTGGATTAAAATGGGCACTCAAATAGGAAATCTAATGCTGATTTTGATACTCAAGTGCTATCTTGGAAAATTGTGTATGGTAAGCTACCAATGGGAGATAGATTGAGATTTATCTAGGTGTCTTTTCTTCTCTCACAATGCCAAAAGTTATGCAAGAAGGATAAAAAGATGATGCATCAACTTTTATAGATTAAAGAACAAGCTATGAAGTTCCAATATTATAGTCCTTATAAATGTGTCATTTAGTTGATGTAGTCTTTATCAAGTCTTGTTAGGGTGCTAGTAATTGTCACTGGATTCTTTATTTTCCTCTAGATAGTTTCATAAATTTTATTTGTAATTTTTTTTGATCAATAAATGACCAAGGCCTTGATAATTTATTAATGAAAAATAATTTACAATAGCGTTCCACCATTCAAATGGGTATTGGTAGGAAAGAATGGGGAAGAAAACCTCTAGTCTAGCCCAGGACCATGGTCCTTTATTATTACACTATAAAAGGGGCATACCCCAGTCAGATAATCAACAAAGCCTATTATTTACAATAGAATGATCTTATTACAAGTGAAAAATAATTCGAATTATAGCTGAGGCCTCCTTGACGATTATCCATCCACTTCTCTTAGCATTCTTCCATCGACAATACACTCACTCTGCGTAGCTATCTTATCAAATAAACCAATTAGTAATAATAATGCAATCATCTTTTAGAACCTGAAATCTACCTTGGACCAAATAAATAGTTACTAATACCTACTTAATTAACATTACCAATTTTCCAATATGGTTTTAATCCCTAAAAGCTTATCAATAAAAACGTTAGCATTCTAAACCCTTATAGTTAATTATATTTAAATGTTGAAAGTGAATATACTAACTTGGGACATACTTAATAAACTATACTTTATTAAAACTAGGATTGTGATTGTGAAACACTAAACTAATTTAAACCTACTATACTAGCCAAATGGTATTAAGATCTAATTCCCTACCCCACCCTAATGAGCATGGAAATTGATTCTAGCTATCTCAACTGAAACTCATTAAACTCATTCTAACTAACCAAAATGACTGGCCTCTAGATCAATACCATGGCTGTCCATAGTAACTTGATTGGTTGACAATTGACATAATACCAGTATAAACCTTAAAAGTGCCTCCTCTACCTAGCATACCATACTCGAGTTATTAGAAGATGAAATAATATGAAACTGAGCTTAACTCCCTCAAATATTTCAAATTAAATAATTAAAACAGAGAGCCTTAAAAATCCATTCTAAAGCTAGATAGCCATAAAGTTCCAATCCACTAGTAAAAACATAGAGAACCAATTCTATGATGACTAAAGCATATATGTAAATTGATAGAATTAAGATTCTGATTATCATACAAATAGAGAGCCATTTCTATAATTTATCAAACAAATAGTTCTTCATACTATTAAGATCTTGTTAACCATATCATAAAATTGACCCATCAAAGAGAGAATATTTATGTTATATTATAAACTGTTCATACTGAGCATAAGTATACATTAATCCAAAATTATTGACTATACCATTGTCATCCTTTAAACATTATAACAGAATCAAAACCCTAGAAAAAAGTACCTGGGACCTATTACTAACAATAAGACTAAAAGGACCTAGAACACTTAAACTATCAAAATGTGACAGGCCACTATTAACTACAAACATTACATAGGCTCATACTTGGGCATCTCACAAAATTATCAAACCAGAAAACGTAGCCCTAATACTGTAATTAGCCTATTTTGCTTCCCAGGATCAAGGAAAAAATTGTCCAACCCCACAATAGAGAGCCCCTTACTTCCAATAAACTATAATGACTTCAGAGATGTCATTTTCATTCTCCAAATGAAAGTTGGTTGGGAATTCAAAATCAAACTTTTCCCTATTGGTTTTCTTCACATCTAGAGTGCAAAAATTTAGGGCTTCCAAATTATCAAAGATCACCCTCGGCTAGATGTATGCCTTGAACGTATATAGGTAATTGGTAAGCCATGCTCTATTCTCCTCCTCAATGATTCCCCTCCAATGGAGGAGGAATTGAATACTGGCCTCCATCTTGGGTCATTCCTGATAAAAGGCCAAATTTTTACAAATTACAAGTGAGGGTTGACAGAAGGCTACCTCCAAGTCTAGAGACTAGGAGGGAGCTCCATATACTTTTCTAGAAGAGGAATGTGTAGCTTATCATCTATGCTTCTACTAGCTTGTCCGAGACGCTTTCTCCAAGTTGGGTCAAAGATGTTGTAATAGAGTCTAATAATGAGCCACAAGCCCACCCTAGCTCTTGCCATGTAACCTATTAATGTGCTTATAATATCACTATTCATCCTTCATGTATGCTTATAATTGAAAACCCCTTGTCTAATAGCTCTACTTGCAAAAATCTTGTCATGTCATCCACTAGTTTAAGGATTTTGTTCCATCGCTCTAGTTTGACATTGCCTTAGAATGTCATGGATTAATTTTCTGAAGAGTGAAGTACATTGATGTTGGTGTCCATGTTTGTGGAAAGAATGTGCCCAATGATAGCAAAAGATAGTGAAAACCAGAGAATAAAGGAAAAATTCGGTGAAGGACCTAGAAGCCCTTTCTGCCATGACGACATAGTATGAATACACCAACTAGGGTCGAAACATGGGTAGGAATGATAGTAAGACTAGGAGAAATAAATGCCACACTCATTAAAGGATGAGCTAAAGCTAAAAGGCAATGATGCCACCTAACAAGTTGATACTAAAATATCAAAGGGGAAATCTAAATAATTAAAGATAGAACTTGTTGATGATATAGAGGATGAAACAAGTGAAAGGGGAGACCACTTATGAGGACAATTAATCTGGATTTAACTAGTTTGAAAAGTTGGAAAGAGAATTACCCCATATGATAAAATTAAATATATAAGTTTTAGAATTAAAAACAAAGGTAGAAGTGTTTAAGATACATCTTTGATAACCAAGGATTTAACACCATTTGCTCCCTTGTTTGTTAAATAGTTCACCTTCTAATTACCTTCTTGAAAAATGTGACAAATTTGGGTTTCTTCAAACCAATCAAAAAGGACAAGGACTGCTTCTAAATTAGAATTAAGGACCTAGTTGACGGTTTCCCATTTCCTAATCACATTTAAGATGATCTCTGAGTCACCCTCAATGATGATTCTTGATAGACCTAACTTATGGCAAAGTTGTAGCCCTTTATCCAGGGCTTCTAATTCTACCAAATTGTTGGAAGTTAGCAGAATGGACATGGCTTTTTTAGTGATCCATTTTCCTATATCATCATTGATGATACAACCAATGCCTACCATTCCTGGATTACCTCTAGTTGCACCATCAAAATTAAGTTTGGCCCATCCGTTTGAGGGGGGGGGGGGGGGGGGGGGGTTTGTTTGCCCATTTGCATCTTTCCCTAGCCTCCCTATTTTTCTTAAAATAGACAAGAGGAGGATTAATCAAGTTTATCCAATACTTTTTCATTTGTCCATCCTAGATGGAGAAGGAGCCTTCTTCTTTCATGGAGTTTTTGAGATGGGAATTAGCTGTTTCCACTATCCTAGCTTCAATGTTTAATATCAACTCATCTAGATTTAATTCTATGTCACAGAAAATATGTTTGTTCCTTTCTTTCCAGACTTCCCATATTAGGATGGATGGATTGATGTTCCAGAGTTTGTTATAAATTCCCTTAACCTAATTGGTAGGCCACCCTTTGAGGAGCTCAAAGAGTGAATTAGGCAAAGGTGTAGACTACCCTAACATATGTTTGAGCCATTCCCAACATACTTGGGTAAATGAACAACTATATAATAGGTGATCTGCATTCTCAATGTTATATTTACATAACACACACCTCGAAGGGTCCTAAAAGCCTATTTTACTAAATCTATCTGCCATCAAGATTCTATTTTGGCATGCTAGCCACAAAAAGAATCCTACCTTTACAAGACAGGAAGAATCCCAACAAAGATTAAGTATTACCACATTATCCCATTTTTTTGAGTGTATCAAAGCTTTATATCCATTTTTCACACTATAATTCTTGTCATTAGATGCTGCCTAGATAAGTTTGTTATTTCTCTTGAGTTTCTTGACTTTTTTCTCTAACATTAACTTTTCATAGGACTTTTTAGAGGCCAGGTCCACTTCCACACCCTCCAAAGGTTTCCAAATCCATCTAGGTGTACATTCTAAAGTGATCTTAGTCTTGTAGTTACTGACTTTATTTCCCCAAAGGTTGACTAGCTTTTCTTTGAGATCCTTGGGGATGGAAATGGACTTTAATGGTGAATGCCCATTGTAAGAATCCTCCTAGAATAAGGCTTCATCCCCTTTACTGACATCCCAAGTTAGATACTTACTAATAAGGTGACAACACTTTATTATAAAGTTCTAACTCTCTGACCCTCTAGGAAGGGTCTTCATTCTAAAAATTGAAAGAGGATCATCCACATTAAGTTACTTATTATATAAAATCTTCGCCCACTTGTGATCTCTTTCCTTAAAGAGAGGCCATATTAATTTGGCACCTAAAGCTTCATTTTTCCATTGTAAGTTCTTAATCCCTAGTCCTCTCATGTCCTTAGGTTTACAAATATTCTCCCATTTTATAAGAGCCAAATTCTTATCTTCCTCACAATCATTCCATAGAAAATTCCTAAGTTTGGCCTTGAATTTGAGGAAAAGCCACTTGGATAGAGGAAGATAGGAAAGAGGGAAGGTTGGGATGGCAGATAAAATAGATTTGATTTTGATACTTTTTCTAGCCTTAGAAAGCCATTTATCTTTCCAGTTGCCTAATCTAGCATCCACTTTCTCCAAAGTGTTGTCCCAAACCTTAGTTGACCTCAAACCTTTCTCGAAAGAAATGCCCAAATACTTGCATGGAAACTGACCTTTTTTGTATTCCATGATGTTACATATTTGATTTTCTATTGTAGGTTTGTGTTGATAAAATAAATCTCAAATTTAAGTTCATTTACCTTTTGTCCAGAGGCCTCCATATAAGATTCTATCATGGATTTGAAGCCAAGTGCCTGTTTGACTACACTCTTACCTGGTAGAATAATATCATCTGCATATTGCTGATGCATGATGTTGGGCATGTTACTTGTGACTGAGATGCCTAAAATCTTCTGATTATCATAGGTTTCAATAATAGCTCTCCCAAATGCCTCAGCCATAATGATAAAGAGGGAAGGAGATAGTGGATCTCCTTATCTAATTCCTTTGGATATTTCAAAAAAACCTTCTGGCATCCCATTAATTAGCACTGAAATTTTAGGAGAAGATATTAACTTAAAAATGAGGTTAATCCATTGTCGAGAAAAACCAAAACTTCAAGAACCTTACAAAGGAACCACCAATCAACCATGTCATAGGCTTTTGAATGTCCAATTTCATGAACATACATGCCTCTTTATTCTTGCAATTTGAATGAATTATTTTTTTTGGATGGTAATAATGCCATCGAGTATGGATGTGCCTAGGATGAATCTTGCTTGTTCCTTAGATATTATTTTTGGTAAAATACCTTTTAATGTATTTGCTAGAATTTTTGAATTTTTTTTGTAAATTATATTACATAGAGAAATAGGCCTGAAGTCTCCTAGATTTTTAGGTTTCGTCTTTTTGGGGATCAAAGTAATAAAGGAATAGTTGATTTTTGATAATAGGGATCCCCTGCTTCTAGATGCTTTAATAGCTTTCCAAAGATCAAGGCCAATAATATCCTAGTACTTCTGGAAAAAAAGGCCTGGAAACCATCTAGGCCTAGGGATTTATCAGGGTTCATATTAAAGACTACCAATCTAACCTATTCCAAAGTAATAGGCTGATTTAGAACCTTATTATCTTCAGTAGTAATAATTTTAGGGATAACTTTGTGTAACTTAGCTTGGGCTTCTCTATTAGATCCTTCATAGTTGTTTAAAATTTCCTAAAAATACTTCACAAAGACTTCCGCAATTTCACTTGGTTTATCAATTAAGATGCCTTGGTAGTTTTTGATACTAGATATTTTGCTCTTAGTTCTATTATATAGGGTGGAATTGTGAAAGAATTTGGTATTCTAATCCCCTTCATATAACCATCTTTCTCTTGATTTTTGTCTCCAAAGAACTTCCTCTTTGGATAATATATCTTCCTGTTTAGCGAGTAATTTTTTTCTAACAAATAGCTATCATTATTCATGCCTTTTCTGATTACTTCTAAGTGTAGATCCTTTAGTCACTCTTCTATATCTATTTTTTCTTTAAAAATGTTATTGAAGTGCTCTTTATTCCACTGGAGAATCTACTCTTTAAGCTTCTTCATTTTAGAAATGAAAATAAACATCTTGGAACCTTCAAAGTTATCTTCGTCCCACCAAACTTTGATATTGTTGATAAAATTGGGGTCTAGAAACCACATTTTTCACATTTAAATAGGTTCCTAGTAGGTTTATGTGGCTCTAAGAGTTTGAATCTAATTGGATAATGATTAGACCCAACAATTGGTAGGATGGAAGATTGAAACTTCAAATTATTTACATCCAAATCACCTTTAGTAAAAAACCTAACTAATTTTTCAGCAATATAAGCAAAGTCCTTTCTCCTATTATTCCATGTGAAGTTCCCATTCATGAGTGGCATGTCAATCATATTATGACCTACACACCATTCTTTAAAATCTTTGGATGATTGGGAGATATGTTGAGATCCACCTACTTTTTCGATTAAATTTAAAATACTATTAAAGTCTCCACCTACTAAAAATAGACCATCCTTAAAATTGTTCATAAATATGTTGATATCTTCCCAAACTGCTTTTTTCCCCAAATTACTAATTGGATCGTAGACATTATTTAGAATGAACTTAAGGTTTGATTTTAGACTCTATACACTACCACTAATCCAATTATTACTAATGTTTAGAATATCTATGGAAACCTTCCTAGGGTTCCAAAAAAGTCCTACACACCTTGAGGTCCCTATTGATTCTTGAAAGATAGAATTTCAAAGACTTAGCATCTTATCTAATTCAATTTCTTATAACTTATTTAATTTTGTTTCCTGAATTAAAATGATTTTAAAGTCAAAAGAGTTAAGGTTATGTTTTAGTAACCTTTTTATGCTAGGAGCATTTAAACCCCTAGCATTCCATGTAGTAATCTTCATGGCTCCTTAGGAAGGCACTTCCCCTTCCCGTAGTTAAGTAACTGATCTATCTTTTGTTGCTCTCTATTGAGCCCATCTGCTTCCCTGAGTTCCTTTAAGGATCTCCTTCCTCTTTTACCTTTCACTTTGCCGCAATTAGGTGAATTTTGACCTTCCTGGTTCATTTGAATCCCAAGTTGCTATGAGTTTTTTTCCGCATTTTAAACAATAGTAATCTAATTACAAGATTTCCCTTCAACTTCCTCATTTTTTAGTTCTCTTAATATCTGATTTATTATACTAGGGTGATTTTCCAAATTTGTATCATGGCCTTGTTTGCTATCATCATCCACAACTTTATCCTTTTGTTCTGTAACTATTCCATTTCCATTTATCTAAAATTGCCTCTTGTCATTATCCTCATTCTCAATGTTCAGTAGGTCTCTTCTTAAATCTTCACAGGTGTAGTTGTTTCCTCCTAATTTAAGAATTCTCTGAAATAAGTCTTCTCTCTAAGCTTCCTTGCTGTTATCAATATTCTCAAAGTTGAATACTTGAACTAATTCATTAGTTAATCGATCAAGACTATCTTGTTCTAATTTTGATGTGCTCAAGATCTCCTATTTTGGATCCAAAATAATGTCCTTATTCAAGAAATCATGGAGTACTTTTGAAAGAGGTTTTTCTGCTTTCTTTGTATTGATTTCCTTACCATTTTGATTGCTAACTGGGGTAAATGGTGCAATAATTGAGGCTACTATAGTCTACCAAAATTTGTATAACCTATTAGAGACCTCTTTATTAGGAGTTACACTCTTGTCCTCTGATACATGCAATTAGCAATGTTCTATTTTACTTTCTTCCTCCTAGATTTTGTATTCCTCTTCACTTTTTGAATTTAATTCAAACAACAATGAATTCTCTATGTCCTCTATATTTCCCTTTTCCTTGTCTTGTACTACCTCTACTTGCTGTGATGTTGAAATTGCTCTGTCTTTGCCTACTTTTCATGTAGGACTTAAATTATTCTCTATAGAAACTCTATTAAGAGGAATGTTTAGATCCTAGTGCTTAGTGGTAATGGGGCTAGCCTTAACCATTCCCATTTCTTTAGGTGCCAATAGTTCCTAAGAATGTTGTAAATTTATGTTCCCACTGATTTCCATGACTTTGCCTTCTTGTGCTATCTTACTTTGTCTTATAATGCTTTTTGAGGCTTTTTGCTTTTCTTTAGATCTCCGTCTTCCTATTTTTTTGATGTCTTGTTTCAATCTTGGACTCTTATTATGATCGGTCACTATGAAAAAGTTAAGCTTAGTTCTAACTTTTGAAGTATCCCCTTTCCTTCCACTTGCTATTCTTTTAGTGCAAGGAGGTTCTGTATGAATCTCAATCTTACTGTGAGAAATTGTAGGAGTGTTTTGATATGTAGTCATTTGGTTCATTCTCTATCTCTAATTCTCATCATAGGGAACTTAGTGTTAAAATTTGAGGTGAGAGGCAATGTCTTGAATCTGATCTTTTTGTTGTCATTTAATTTTATATTTTTTGATATTTTATCCTCAAATGTTTACAGTTTTAAATTATATGTCGCTCTATTTGTTGTTACTTTCCTTTGTATTTGAACCGGTTGATTAAACTTTATTTTGATGAACATTTTCACATTATTAAAATATTGAAAGGAGGAATTGATTCCTATCAAATCTCCCAAAGGAGAACCTAAAGACCTAAGTATCTCTATTTGGATCAACTCTGAGGGTAGTGATTGAAAACTAAACCAGGTTGGTATCATGAAATCTAACCTTTCTTCTCTAAAACTTGGGACCCATTCTACAAATTTAACAACATGTCCTTCAAAAAAGCACCCAGACACAGAAATAAACTTTTTTTTTTAACATATTCATCCATACAATGCAAATAGAGAATTTTATCTAAAAAAAGAAAACTACTTGTTCTTTGCAGTTTTCCTCTAGCCAATTGGATAGATGGAGTAAATCTTTCTTGGGGCCATTCCATACTGCAAAGATTATGACCTTTTGATAATTGAGCCACATATCTTCGATTTCCTCATTAGTGATAAAGATAGAATTAACTTTAGAAATTGATTGATTCTAGGCATCAGAATGACCCCTAGGTTTTGAAGGAATAGAATGAACCTCAGTCACAAGTTGATGATGGGGTAGAATATAAGGACTTGAAGATGCAATATCAAACAATGAATTGAACCCTACCTTATTGTGATGGATTAAATCTAACGAGACAAACATACATAGCCCTATTGATTTGGGAGAAAACTTATAGAGGTTGGGATGAGCATACTTGATAAGGTTAAAAACCCTAGACTAGTTGTCCAAATTGTCAATAGTAAAGATTGGTTGTGGTTTAAAAATACTTGTCAAGCCTAAAGAATTGAAAGGAGGTTTGACCTTGGGGTTTTTTAATTTGGGCGTATTGACTATTTGCTCACTTGAAACCTTCTACTGGATAATTGTTCCATGGTGACTGGGTTGACTCTAGTTTTCCTTCTCCTCAAATTTCTCTAGGGTGGAGAATTTGTTTGTTGTCTTAATCACATAGTCTACTCTATCCAAGTGTTGGATCACTGAGGGATACAATGGTCTGAATAGGTTCTTCGTGTATGCTCTTACATTGTTATCTTTCCACTGGTGTAGCCTAGGGTTTTTGTTCTTATTTTTGTAATTGATCAACTGCTCTATTTTTTTTGCTATTCTGCAAAAGTTCGCCATTGTATTTTAATTATTAAAGTGGGTTCAAAAATTAGACATTATATCAAGAAAATTAATCTTATTTGTAATTATTTTATTTCTTTGTTTAATATAAAAAATTATTACTGATCATACTTCTTTTCCTATTAACAAATAAGTGACACAAAGTGTGAGAGTCCTTGCCTAAAATGTGGACAGTTTAGATGAAGGTAGGGGAGATGACCTAGTAGCTATCCATGCTCCAATGAATACTACCATTATAAACATTCTACTACCATTATAAACATTCTCCAACTAATGCTCATTAAAGATGTCAGTACCTACAATACAAACATGTCAACATAAATCATACATAATCACTTTACATGCATAGTTATTGGTACAAACATGTTTATGCTCCACGTCTCTTTGCATAAGATAAAATTTTTTTTGGTGCACATATTTGCATATTGAAATGATTGCTTCAAGAATACAAAGTGAATATATTAATATTCAAATCCTATTACATTCATGTGCACACATGCATAGTTATTGGTGCATTACAAATTTTGTGACATACAAAGATGTAAAGCTATTGGTGCACAACCACTTTTTAAATATTCCTATTCGCATGCAGACCAAAAATAAGAATGTGACAACTTCTAGCATGTAAACCAACCTCTTTGGGTACTTGCATGCATAGCTAATGGTGCAAGACTCACCAATAGAATTGAATTAAGCATATGGAAGCACAACAATTGAATTAAATCAAATTGATGAAAGAATAAACAAAAAAGAAAGAATAAACTATAATAATTAGAAATCATAAATTCATCGCATGAAGAAAACATTAATGCAATTTATTGTATGAAATGACCAATCACTTCCCACCTTAATTCAAAGGCAAATCGACAAGTCATTTCTTCTATGACAAAATTTCTATAAGAACAATGCCATGTGATGTTAATTTGTTTGAAAATTCCTTGTTTGAACCCTCCCAGATTATTCTTTGTAGTTTGCAAATTCTTTGCGCTTGTTCAAGTTGGCAACATACTATTCAATTCATGTTTTTTTTTTCTAATATTTTAGTAGTTCGAATGCACACTATTTTCTTGATGTTACTGCTTGTTATGCATTATTTTAATTTTTTTTTTCTACTTCTAATTCACGTATTTTATCCAATTTTACTATTTTGACTGCTAAGTGAATGCTTCATGGTCATTATTAATGTATATTGTACTATATATGCATTTTTCTCTTTATTTCATCCTTCTAATTCCCTATTATCATATGCATAATGTATGCTTTCATAAAGTTCAGTGTAAATATTTTTTTTTCAATTTCACACCCTGTATTGCATGATTATTTTCAAATTTTGTAGCTTTGACTACTTAGTGTCTATGCTTAATGAATGTTTTATGGTGATGTTTAATGTATGTTGAAAACTATATACCTTTTCAAAATCATTGTCATCTTATTTATTTTTTGTTATTGTATTGTACAAGTACACTAATAGAAATCTAAATGCATGTTTGTTTGCCAATTTTACTACAAGTATTTTAAGTTTTGGTTCAAATTTTGCTGCTTACAAAATGATTTATGCTGATGCTTAATTTATGTTCAAGAGTATAAGTTTATTAATGCCTTACTTTTGGTTTCTACTGTTGTCAATTACTATATTGCAAAACTAATGTTGTTAATGAGTACATTACAATATTGGGGTTTCATTGGGTTTACTAGTTTTCTATATTGTTAATGATTACATTACTAAATCAAGTCTGCATAATTCACATTTAGGTATGTGATGTATTCACCAATAAAATGTACTGGTCATTATGTAAGTTTGTATTCTTTTATATTGAGAATTCACATTGTTGTCTTCATTTTGTAATTGTTCTCAATGGATACACAACAATTCCCTATTTCAATTAAACATGGCATTCTATTTTTAAATTTATTTGATTCCTTCATATTCAAAATTATTCTCTATTTGTGCAAGCTTCCAACTCTTATGTCTCACATTACCAAAATTATTTTGTAATGTTTTCAATGAGTACATTATAAAACTACCTATGCATTCTATGCAATTTGTTTTATGATATATTACACAATGAAATGTACATGTCATTATTCTTGCATTGTCCTCACTGTACTCTCACATTTCACCATGTTTTCTTACTTTTTTATTGTTCTCAATCAATACCCAACTATTCTCCATTCATTTAGATAATGTTTCAATCGGTACATTACAAAACTAATTGTGCATTATGCCCAATTACTTAAGTGATCTATTCATTGATGAAATGTAGGTTAACAAACTCTGTAAAGTGCACAATTAGTTATCTAAGTAATCACATTTCTAGCAATAAATAGATTACTAAACTAACTTTGCATAGTTGACAAAAAGTTTTCTTATGTCATCAATGATGATGGAGACAACCAAAGACCAGAATGAACACATAGGAAAGGGAAAAAATCTTATTATCAATGAAAAATGGCCTATGGGCTTACAATAGTATTATTTTGGAGAAAGAAATCCTTCGCACAATACCTTCTCTCTCACTCCACTGAGAACTACCTTTACAATTCCAAAAGTGTTCTTAAATAAGCCCCAAATGATTTAGGGTTAGGAATACATTCTAGAATATGCCAATTGGCATCCACCACCAAAAAAGAAGGTTCCAAAAATCACATTAGAAGTCAATGTAAAATTAGAAGAATCTAGAAATGGTAGTCCAACTTCTGGGAGGCATAAATTTTGAACCGTGACTCTGATTGATGAACCATTTACATTTCTAAAAAGCTCTCGAAGCACTCTACAACCCTATGGACTAGCTTTGCTTGTCACCCATTTTTTAGTGCCCTTAATCTGACTTTGAAGTGCTCTTAGGAGGTCCCCAGGAAAACTAAAACTATAATAACTTTCTAACCGTAAAACCTTTTGACTTGATTCTTTTTCTAGAGCACTTTAAATTACAAGTATAATCATCTCTCCAATTTACACCCTCTAATGCATCATAATTTTGTCTCAATTAAAAAATAACTCATTTTTTGCATTTACATGTATCCCAAGGTGCTTAAAATATCTAACCTAGAACACTAATAGTGGAACTGTGAGAGTTGGAACCTTTATTTGACCCAAATGGGTATCCAAAAATGAAAACACATTAAACAAAAACTATATCTAAGCATTTTTTTTGGGTGATAGAGGATTGCTCTTACACCACTAGATGCTCCTGCATCAGACACCCATGGTAGATTGAAAAGTGAGCTTGTCACTTTATGGTAGAGGAAAACCCAAATGGGCAACCTCCGCTACTGATATCCAAGTCAAGTCCTCTATTGGTCATCTTTTCCACTTCACTAAGTACTCTTCATACTGCCTATTTCTGGTACTCCTACCCACACAAATATCCAAAATCTCTTATATCTCCTCCTTCTTAGAAGTAGGAATTGGACATGGCTCCAACATCAACCCCTCATCTGCACCATCATCATGATATTTTATTAAGTCTGCAATGTTGAAGATAGGAGAAATGTGAATTCCATTTGGAAACTCCACATCATATGCATTTCCCGAGTCATGTTTCTTCAAAATTTTGTAGGGGCCAAATTTTTTCATCTTTAGCTTGTTGTAAGTACCCACTGGAAACTGTTCCTTTCATAAGTGTACCATAACTAGATCCCCTACTTGGAAATCCTTATGTCTCCTCCTTTGATCTGCCCTAGCTTTATATTGTTGATTCATCTTAGTAATGTGTGCATGGACCTCCTCATGTAGGCTCTTGACATGTTCAACAAATTCTTCTGCCTCGACACTTGTCCTCTCCCCTTGCTCCATCTTCCTTAATTCTGGTGTAGTCCTTGGGCTACTTCCATACACAATTTGGAATGGTGATCTACCAATACTCCTATTTATAGAATTATTGTAAGAAAATTCCACTTGTGGTAGAATCAAATCCCATCCCTTGGGCTTATCTCCCACTAAACACCCCAACAAATTGCCTAGACTTCTATTTACCACTTCTGTTTGTCCATCAATCTGCGGATGATGTGTAGAACTGAACTTTAATTCTATCCTCAACTTCTTCCATAAAGTCCTCTAGAAATACCCCACAAATTTAGTATCTCTGTCAAAAAAAATACTCTTTGGTAGGCCATGTAGTCTCATCACCTCTTTGAAAAAAAAATCTGCAATATGCACAACATCATGCGTCTTGTGGCATTGAATGAAATGTGCCATCTTGGAGAACCTATCAACCACCACAAACACTGAGTCATTACCCCTTTGTTTCCTCAGCAATCTAAGACCAAAATCCATACTTATGTCCTCCCATGGCTTCGATGAAATAGACAATGGTTGATAGAGTCTAGTATTGTGACTAAATCCTTTGGCTGCTTGACATACTTAACAACTCTGTACAAACTTCTTCACATCATGTGACATTTGAGGCCAAAAATAATGTTCTCTAAGAATGGCAATGGTCTTATCTAGACCAAAGTGTCTTGCCATCCCCCCACTATGTTTCTCCTTGATCAAACTTTCCCTCATGGAACTCCTTGGAATGCACAATTGACTGCCCTTGAACAACATACCATCTTGAATCAAATAATCTAGCCACCTGGTTCTATCTATAGTAACATGTTCTAAGCCTTCCATGCTTCAACAAAATCAGGATCCTTAGGGTACAGATTCTTGAGTTCATCAAACCCAACCACTTCAACTTGCATTACTACCAGTAACAATTGTCTCCTAATCAATGCATCTGCAACCCTATTAGACTTTCTACTTCTATGGTTCAACACAAATGTATAGCTTTGCGTGAACTCTACCCACTTCAAATGTCTCTAGTTCAATTTACCTTGGCTATTTAGGTATTACAATGCCTGGTGATCAGTATACAAGACAAATTCTTTTGGAAATAAATAATGCCTCCATTTCTTTAAGGGTTGAACAATTGCATAGAGCTCCTGATCATAAACAAAATACTTCTTCTTTGCATCATTCAAATTTTCACTAAAATATGCAATAGGCTTACCTTCTTGGCTCAATACAACCCCAATAGCACTGCCACTAACATCACAATCTACCTAGAACACTTTACTAAAATCAAGAAGCACCAACATAGGTTGTTTAGTCACCTTCTTCTTCAACAATTCAAAACTCCTTGCGGCTACTGTAGTCCACTTGAACTCTTTCCTATCCCCCCTTATTGTTTCTGTCAGGGGTGCACATTTGCCACTGAAATTCTTAATGAACTTCCTATAAAAACTAACCAGACCATGATATGATCTCACCTCAGTAGTAGACCTTGGAGTAGGCCATTCCAAGATGGCTTTTACCTTCTTTGGATCCATTTTGAGACCTTCAGATGATACAACAAACCCCAAGTAGACTAACTCTTTTTTTACAAAGCTACATTTCTTCAAATTAATCAACATTTTCTCTTCTCTCAACCTTTCAAGGACTCTACATATGTGCAATAAATGTTCATTTAAAGTCTTGCTAAAAATTAAAATATCATCCATATAGACGATAACAAATTTTCCCAAGAATTTCTTTAGTACCTCATTCATAAGCCGCATGAAGGTGCTTTGCACGTTGGTCAATCCAAAGGGCATGACTAACCACTCATATAGATCCTCCTTGGTCTTAAATGTAATCTTCCACTAATCTCCCTCTCGTATCCGTATTTGATGGTAGCCACTCTTGAGATCTGTCTTTGTGAAGTACTGAGCTCCAATCAAGTAGTCCATTAGATCATCCATTCTTGGCAAAGGGAACCAATACTTGATGGTAATTCTATTTATAGCTTGAGAGTCTATGCACATTCTCCACTCTCCATCTTTCTTTGGTGCTAGTACTACAAGTATTGCACATGGACTTAGGCTCTCTCGAATCAAACCCTTCCTCAATAGCTCTTGAACTTGTCTATTTAGCTCCTTAGTTTCAGTAGGAGTCATCTTATGAGAAACCTTGTTAGGGAAACTAGCTCTAAGGATTAAATCTATCTGATGACTAATCTGCCTTACTGGTGGCAACCCTTCTAGAACATTATCAGAGATGACATCTCCATACTCACTTAATAGGTTTGAAACTTTAGGTGGAATTTCACTACTACCTTCTTGATCTCTTCTAGGAATCAAAGCATAACACATATGCTGATGTTTCATACCATCCAAAAATTTTCTTTCATCAACAAGACATATCCTAGCACTACTACATCCTTTTTCACCTTCCTTTACCAAGGGCTTCAATTTGTGGGGAACTCCATTCTTTGTTAGAGAGTATGTATTTGCATGACCATCATGTCCAACATGTCTATCAAATTGCCATGGTCTTCACAACAATAAATGGCAAACATTCATTGGAATAATGTCATAGAGAACTTCATCATGGTAACTCCCAATCTTGAACTTCACTAAACATTGTTCACTGACCAGGACCTTATGTTCATCCTTCACCCAAGAAATCCAATAGGGTTGGGGGTGTTTCTCCCTCTTGAGCTTTAGCTTAGAGACCATCTCCTTATACACCAAATTGTCAGTGCTGCCACCATCAACAATCACATCACAACACTTACCCTTGCACTTGCACCTGGTACGAAACAAACTCCTCCTTTGTCCAAGTTCGGTCTCACCACTTAATAAGACCCTTTCATTTATGAGAACCTTTCCTCTTTCTGCATCCTTAGAATGCAATGACTGTGTATCCTCATCCACAATAAGCAACCCTTGCTTGACCATCAACTCTCCTATATGTCCTTCCTTATCGTTGAGGGCATTCAAATGCATGATGACCTTATTCATTGCAATGAAAATAGGTACCACAAAAGCCTCCTCTTCTAGATCCTTGTCCATGTCCTCTACCTCTTCCTCTCTGATCTCCAAAGTTTTCATCATGGGAGTGGTTGAAACCTTCGTTCCTCTAGCTTCTGCTAGTACTCACATCTTCATTTTTCTTTTGGGTCTCATTTCAGCCTCTTGATGACCTACTATCGCCCCTTCCTCCTTGACTGTGCCCTCTTTGCCTTCCTTCAAACCTTTTATTTAGCTTCTCTATGACTTGTAGGGAAAACTAGTATGCCTCTTCAATTGTAGTCATTTTAACCAGACTTAACTCTTCCTAAATGCTAAGTCGTAACCCACTGAGGTAATGAGCAACCTTCTCCTTATTTTCTTCTACATGCCCTACCCTAATAAGAAGTCGATAAAATTCCTCTGTATATTCTTGGACAGATTTTCCTAGTTGCTTTAATCCTTGCATTTTCTTGAACAAATCAAGCTCATAATCAACAGGAATGAATTGCTTCTTTAGTTTGTCCACCATGCGATCCCATCTTGTGATTTTCTCCTTTCCCTTCTATTTCTTTCCACTTGAATCTCTTGCCACCAGATTTTGGCATGGCCTTTCATTTTGGCCTTCACAAATTTAACCCTATCTAGATCCCTAATATCCTCATACTCAAAATACTCCTCTAGTTCATTGATCCAGTCGATCAACTTGTCTAGGTTTAGATTTCTTGAAAACATATTCACATCAATTTTAGGTCTTTTTCCAAGCTTAGAAATGGCCCTAAAAAGCCTCTACTTTGCTTGATTTAGGAATTCCCCTTTGTCTTCCCCTTCCTGTCCAATATTATCCTCTTCTTCATCTTCTTCCTCACTTTTGTTGCCTGCAGCAACATTCAGTCCTCTACGGATCTCCTCTTACAATGATTGGACTTGTCTTTGGAGGGATCTAACCTCAGGAGTAACAACTTTGGTCCTTCCACCACGTTCCCTTCATGGAGGCATCTTCTTGTCTCAAACCCACAACCTCATAGTCTTGGTGTAAATTGCCTCATAGTCGGCACTTTGTCTACACACTAAGGAAAATTGCTCTGATACCACTTGATGGAGACACAACCAAAGACCAGAGTGAACACATAGGAAAGGGAAAAAAATCTTAGCGTACAATTGTATGATTTTGGAGAAATAAATCCTCTACATAGTACCTTCTCTCTCACTCCACTGAGAATTGCCTTTACAATGCCATAAGTGTTCTTAAATAAGCCCCAAATGATTTAGGGTTAGGAATAGATTCTAAAATATGCCAGTTGGTATCCACTACCAAAACAGAAGGTTCCAAAAATCACATTAGAAGTTGGTGTAAAATTAGAATAATCTAGAAATGGTAGTCCAACTTTCGGGAGACATAAATTTTGAACCGTGACTTTGATTGACAAACCGTTTACATTTTTGGAAAAGGAAGCCTACTCTTTATTGTTATCTTTTTTATAGATCTAAAATCAATGCCCATTCTCCATTATTTTAGGTTCCAATAAAATAGGTACAACACAAGGACTCAAAATTTATCTATGTGTATTCAATTCATCATTTTTAGAAGGTGTTAGCCTATGTGGTGCTTTATTAGGCAAACTAGCTCATGGTATTAAATCCATATAATGACTAATATTTCTATAGGAGGTAAACCATCTAGTACAATATAATAAATAATATATTGAAATTTAACCAACAAAGATTCAATTTTAGGTGCATGCTCAAGCTCATCTTGTTTCTTAGTCTTCCTAGGAATCAAGACAAAATAATCATCTGCTCATTCACACCCTAAACAAATTGATTTCCTTCCACCAAGCATACTCTTACTTTGGTACAATGATTTTGATAAGGTTTCTCTACCAAAGGAAATAATACCCTTTTCTTCTCACCAACCTAAATACTATAGTGATTCTATCTACCATCATGCTAAGCTTGTTTATCATAATGCCAAGGTCTATCCAATAAAATAAAAAATCCATAGGAATAATATCACCGAAAACTGCATCATAATATTTTTCAATTTTGAATTTTAAAAGGCATTGTCCACTTACTAGTAACTTATGGTCCATTTGGATCCAAGCAACATGACAAGGCTTAGGATATCTCAACCTCTGCAACTGCAATTTGTGAATCAACTCCTTTGATGCCAAGTTATTTGAACCCCCACTAAAAATAATTACTTTGCAACATTTTCCTCCAACCTTACATCTATTCTTGAATAAAAAAATTCTTAGAACAAGTTCTTCATTAGTTTCCTCATTCCATAGGATTCTTCTCAACTTTATCTTCTCACCATGCTCAGGTTTGTTAGGTGATTCAAGCACTTCTTCACAAGACAAAGTATTTTGGAGGCTATCTCCAGTCTTCTTGCTAGAATTAGTACATTCAAAGGCCTTATGTCCTTCCCCACACTTGAAACAAGTGCCCTTAAACCAATATATTTCTTCTCTCTTGCCACCATTATTATTATTATTCCTATAGTAACCACTATAGATATCTCTAGTGTAGTTACCTCTCTTACCAACAAGTTCTTCTTTCCATTCTATCTTTCTTTTATCTTGCATTTAATTGTTAGATATACTACTTTATCCAAAGGTTCTACTTCTAATTCTTTGAAATCTTCCACCTCTTCCCCTTTGTTTTCAGTCTCGTTTCTTTGCCAAACTTTGTTTAGCCTTCAAGACATACATATATGCTTCTTCCACACTATCCATCTTGACATATCTATTTTAATATTGAATTTGTGTCCTCAAACCATTTAGGTATCTATCTAATTTCTAAATTTCATCATCCACATGTCCTAATCTAATGTCCAACTTATAGAATTCCTCATTGTATTCCTTCACAATTATGTCCTTTTATCTCAATTTCTACATTTTCCTCAACAAATTGACATATTGATCTTCATGAAGGAACTTCTTTTTCATCTTATCAATCATCTTTTCCCATGTCTTGATATTTTCTTTTCCTCTTTTATGCCTTTCAATCTACAAGCATTCCCACCAAAGTGAAACATGATCCTTCAACTCAGTTATGACTATCTTAACCTTCTTATTCTTAGGAGTACTTTCATACTCAAAGAAATTATCTGTCTCATAGATCCAATCCAATACAATATTAGTCTCAATCCTTCCTTCATAGTAGGAAACTTCTACAATAGGTTTCAACTTTTCCCTAGACAAAGATCTTAGAAATCTTTCATTACCATGTTCTACCTTAGGTTCAGGATTAGATTAGGTACTACTTCTTCATCATTAGTGACATCTTCAAGATGTACACCTCTTCTCTAGATTGCCTCAATAACTTCAATTCTTATTGGAATCTTCCTCAACATATCCATTATAGTATTATTTTCATTTTGTCTACCTCAAACCAACTTGACAATAGTTCTTGCAATATCATAACCTTCTATAAGCTATAGGTGTTGGAAATATAAGAGGATAAACTGAGAGGGGAGGGGTAAATCAGTTACCACAAAAATAAATCCAAGATCCCTTAAGATGTCAATACAGCACAAAACCAAACTCTGCTAAAGCTAAAATAATGTTGTAACTTGGTTAGCACAGGGACACTTGGTCAACACAATATAGCTTGGTTTACATTAAGAATTACTATCATGAGCTATAAACACTGAAATAATTACTTCTTAAGATTTTTATTGTGTTAAACCATAAATAATTTAGTTACAAAAACATAAAGAAAACAAAATAAACACAAGAGACACCAAGATTTAACGTGTAAACCCAATTTGGGAAAACCACCAATTGCAACTAGTTACTAATTTTCACTTTTTTGAAGTGAGCCTTGTTAGGAACCAACCCTGTTAAAGGTTATAAAGTACACTGTTAGGTGTGACCCTATTAAAGGATTTAGATAACCCTGTTAGGAGTGACTGTGTTAGAGGTCTTCAGGCACTTCATTCTAGAAATGCCACCTTGTTAGATGATTTATAAAATAGTTTTTAAGCTAACTCTATGAAGAGATTTGATTCACCGCTACAATTATTAGCGAGTAAAAATGATTTGACTTGATTGCTAATGCAACTTTGCTTATTTTAGATCTCAGTTCTAGCTTGAATACTTGATCCTCCTTAATCAGATTAATCTTTGCAACTCAATACACTTAGGATACTTTGTTATCCTTCAACTTCACTTCCTTTATTCATCTTCTTTTATTCCATGCTCCCACATTCAATCCTCAACTTGACCTTTCATGTATATGATTTACTTTGCCAAGTCAGCTTGAATACAACTTTCAAACAATCAATCATCATCCCTTAAGTTGGTTAGACTTAACAAATAAATTCATTGAACTCAATATGTTGTCACAAGAAAATCCTTTGTTAGCTAACCCAACTTGGTCAAAGCTAATTTAGAAAAGATTTTCCTTCAAATTTCCTCTGGTAACTGAGTGAGCTTAGTTAACACTAGTTCCATGCCAACTTGCCTTTGGTAACTGAGTGAACTCGGTTGACATTGTCTTCCTACAAAATCCCTATGGTAATTGAGTGAGCTTAGTTAATATTGGTTTTATTCCAACTTTCCTAGAATGCTCAACATACACTAATTTCTTGGAAAATACTTGACATTTGTGTAACATCAAAGACAACATACAATTGAATGATTGTATTCAATAATATCCCTCTTTGGCATTGATTTAAACACAACATGTTATGATACAAATAAATTTAGAGAAAAAATAGAAGTAACGATAATATACTTGGTTTCATTTTGATTCTCATCCATGAGAACTCCCTTTGTTAGTGTGAGCTCCCTCTAACATCAATCTCTCCCTCTTGAATGGTTTCTCTGATTTGTACTCACCGCAATTTCTCCTTCTGACAGCATACTCTCCCAAAGTTTCTCATCATAAACTCTCTCTCTTTCTTTGGCATCTCAAACATTCATAAAAAATTTCTTTGATATATGACAAAAAATTCTCCCTCTTTGACATCTAATTTCAAAGACTATAATCAATGTATTTTCCATGTACTTGATGTACATATTCATATGCAATCTACTTTGACAATACTACATCAACTTGATTGATCTTCAAAATGCTTGATTAATGTATCACTAAAATTTATTTAGTGAGCTTCAAATAGGGGATTGACCCCTAGCTTACTTCTTAGATACACAAATGCATCCTTAGGTAATGGTTTGGTGAATATTTCTGCAATTTGTTATTTTGTATTGTAATGGTTTGGTGAATATGTATGCAATTTGTTATTTTGTTCCATCTTGGTATGCATCACTAGAATTTTAGATATGTTGATTAAACTAGGGTTATCACATAAGATAACAACTAGATCCTTGATCTCCTCCTTCATGTATGACAACATTTGTTTGAACTAAACAATATTGTAACAATTGATTGTCGTTGCAACATATTCTACTTCTGTTGTAGGCTGAGATATACAATTCTGCTTCTTGCTTGTCCAAGATACTAGCCTCTTTCTAAGAAAGAATGCTCCACCATTAGCACTTTTTCTTTCATCAAACTTTCCTGCCCAATTTGCATCAGTGAATTCTTTCAATTCAAAGTTGCCTCCTTTTTTATACCACAAATCATAATCTTTAGTACCTTTTAGATATCTCATGATTCTTTTTATTGCCATCATATGGTTTTCTTTGGGATTAGCAGATAATCTTGCCACCATACAACTACTAATGCAATATTAAGTTTTGTGTGCACTACATATTGAAGTTTTCCAATCATTGATCTATATGTAGTCTAGTCTACCTCCTTTGAATCATTATTTTTGGAAAGCTTATGTCCAATAGACATAGGTGTTCCAACCTGTCTAGAATCTTCCATTCCAAATTTCTTCAATATCTCCTTGATGTACTTTGATTGACTAATGTAGATACCATCCTTCATCTAATTTGCAAACCAATAAAGAATTTAATCTCTCAAAACATTCTCATTTCAAATTCTTTAATCTTCTACTCATAAAAAGATTTACACAAGTCATCATTTCCAGTAAAATAATGTATCACCACAAAGATTTTTGCCAACACTATCTGCTTGTCTGGTCCTCCTTTGATGTATAGGTTGTTGTTATTATTAGTTATTTGAAAAGAAATCTTTATTAGATAATTATACAATCTTTCATATCATGCTTTGAGGGCTTGTTTGAGACCATACAAAGCTTTATGTAATTTGCAAGCCATATCCCTTTTGCTAGCATTTATTAAACCTTCTAGTTGCTCAATGTTGACTTCACATCCATCTGATACACTTTGAATCCTTTATGTGTAGCATATGCATGCAGTGTTCTAACACCTTCTAGTCTTGCAATAGGAGCAAAATTCTCTCCATAATCAATACCTTCTTCTTGAGAATAACCTTTGCATACTAACCTTCCCTTGTTTCTTGAAACTTCTCCATTTTTATTCAACTTATTTCTAAATACCCATTTTGTGGAAATTATATTTTTGTCCTCGGGTCTAGGAACAAGAGTCCAAGTTTTGTTCCTTTCAATTTTCTCAATCTCTTCATTCATTTCCTAAATCCAAATTTCATTATCTACTGCATTTTTAATAGTTCTAGGTTCAAATTTAGTAAGCAAACATGTACCTGTTATCACAGAAGCTTGCACCCTTGTCCAAAGTTCTACCTAAGGACAACCTTGTGAAATATAGAAACAAACTCCAAGCTATAGGACTTGAACTATGAGGTTGAGTCTGTAGAGAAGGTTGGTTTCCTCTACTATTAGGATGCACTTAAACTATTCTTGAAGATAAAAGGGAGAAGGAGCACATGATGGTAGCTACATAATCTATTCTAAAGAGGTGATGCACCAAAATAAGGTGTTTAGAATAATCTATGCCCGTACATGCACAATACCATTTTTGTGACACTCCAAAGATATACAGATTTAAACTTTCTTTAGTTTGTAAACTACATAAAGACTAGAAAACTGCATGAGTGACACAAGAAAAATTGCTTTTCTTCTTATCATTCATGGGCCAAAGAGATACAAAAATGTAGATTATAGATATCCACAATATGACAAAGAGAGGTAGATAAACTTGCATAATAAAATGATAGTTTAAAGAGATAAGGCAGAAAGTCATATAATTCAAAGGCAAACAAGAAATTTATAGTAGCATGCCAAGGAAATACTAGAGAAAAAAGAGAAGATCTGACCCTAGGAAATAATAAAACATTTTTCTTTATAGTACCCACATAACTTGGATAACTTCCCTCATAAGATAGAAATAAACCACTACAATCAAATCTACAAAAAATAACCACTGCAAAACTAAAAATATATGATTACAAGACAAATACATACATGATAAGATTAGTTCTTAACCAAATAAATCTCTAAGAGGTTAGGAGCAATAATCATTTAACTTCTGACTAAATGGATGGACCAATAGATGGTGGTGAAGTATTTCTTTATATTTATTAGGCCTAGGGAACGATGGAAGTGGTTGCAAGAGATTGGAAAGATTAGATTCATTATTCAAGGAATTGCTTCCGCTGCCATCAACTCACCAAATCAACCATGACTTTTGGTCAACTAGAGTTTAACCATCAAGTCTTGCCATATGGACCAAAAATTTCTTACCATTATGCCACTTTATCAATGATTCAATCTTTATGCCTTGTGTTTGACCGTATGTGATCACAACCTTGCCAACACCTTCCTCTAATAATAGTTATTGCTTGTAAAACCACAATCCATTGATCATCATTGCCTCGTAACCTACTCCTAGCATTCTTTATTAACCATAATGACCTTGTGACGATTGAGGTCAAACCATATTTGCACTATTGCCACTTTAACCCAAGGTTTCTTTCTGACCTTTGCGACCAAGAAAAATAAGGGGGACCACTACTTCACAACTCAACCTTAACTATTTCTTGACTTGTAGTGACCATGTGATGGTCGTAGATCTGGATGATCTAACATTGCAATATATGTCTTTGAAGCACTAAAGATCTACCTTTTCCACATTGTCACAACTTAAACCATATCATGTTAACATAACGATTTGATTAGGCGAAAATAAAGTAGTTGCACCTTCACCATCTTGACCATAGTTGATGCTCAACAAACTGCGTCTGTGCAAATCACATCGTCATGACTTAAAATATTCCAAAGAATAAAATAAAATATAGCCAATGGTAAATTTAAAACTTTAGGTGACCATTGAGAAAATTATCTTTTGAATTTGATTTTCTAGTAGGAGGGTACTTTGGTTAACATTTGTGGTGACTCAGAAGGGATGCAAGCTTGCTTAGCATATAACCAGTGACCATCAAAAGATCCATTGGGTTATGGAGTCTTTGAAACTATGATACTCATCAAATTTATCATTTCTTCTACCTTATGAGCCATAACATGCCTTCCTCCTTTGCAACTTGCAAAAAACTTAGAACCAAAATCCTCTACTACAAAACAAAACATGAAAGAATAGAAAAGAAAAACTACTCTGACTATTTACATGAACATTAATTTTCATCAGAAATAGGGGGCAAGATTTCACCGTTAGGCCTACTCAATTAAAAATCATTAGCTTTCTTATAATCAATGATCACATAGGGACCACTCCATAAGGCATCAAATTTTGAATGTCTCCCTACTTTTGCTCTGTCTACATCCCATTTTAACATAAGATCACCTTCCCTAAAGCTTTTGGCCTTAGCCTTCTTATCAAAGCTCCTTTTAATTTGTTGCTAATGTATCCCTAAGGCCCGTATTACTTGACCTCTTTTTTCCTCTAGCTCCATCAAATTTTCCATTCTTACAGACATAGCATCATTTTCAATTAATTCTAGTTGATGAGCCAACTCAAGGGTAGGACATTCTAATGAGCTAGGAAGCCTAGCTTCCCTGCCACATACTGACATGAAGGGATAATTTCCCGTGGCTCTCTTGGGTGTTATTCTATCAGGCCACAAGGCAATTTTCAATTTCTGGTGCTAATACCTCTGACTATCTTCAATAGTCCTCTTGATGATGTCGATCAAATTATTATTGGATGACTTGGCCAAGCCATTACCCTGAGGGTAATAATTAGAGGACATACTCAAGTAAATACCATGATCAAGTGCCCATGTACAAATCTAGGCTCTTATGAATGATTTAACATTGTCCAAAATAATAGTTGAAGGGGCACCAAACCTAGTCACAATTCCATCAAGGAATTCAACAACTAAAGATTTTGTGGCATCGTTTAATGTTATTTCCTTTGTCCATTTGGTAGAGTTATTTTTAGCAACTAGAATCCATTTGTGACCAGAGCTAGAAGGATGATTAATGGGACCAAGGAAATCTAATCCCCATTGAGCAAAAGGTTCATTAGCTTGGATAGGATGGAGTAGAAGAGCTGCAAGTCTTTGCTTACGTGAGAAGAAAACACACTTTTCACACTTCCTTACATGTTTATGGAAATCAAGGAATAAGGATGGCTAGTAGTAATTGGCTCTTGTAATCTTCATTTCAGTGGTTCTTGCTGAAAAGTGACCACCATCAGGACCATCATGAAGCTCTTTAACCATTCTCTTGGTTTGATCTACATTAATGCATCTTAACAAGGCCCCATTGAAGTCTTTCCTAAATAGAACAACATCAATTACAGCATAGGGGATGGACTGCAACATGAATTGTCTTCTTTTGGTTTTATCTAGTCCTTGGGGATATCCATTTCTAGCTAAGAAGGTCTTTATGTCATCTATCCAATTACTCCTTAGATTATCATTTCTTGCTTCCTACTATGTTGCCAACACCAAGACAACTTCCCCATTAGGCTCATGGGATGAGATCATCTGTTCGTACATTCCCTTTCTCCTTATCAGTTTGGTAATTTGAATATCCACATCATACTTCATTACCTTGGTGATCCAATTAGCTCTTTTCTCTCTAATGTCTTTGCTCAACAAAATTTCTCTAACACTTTCATGAGGAACCAACAAATGGATTTTGTTACGAGATAGTAGGTGTATGAATTTCTTCAAGGCTCTTATGACTACAAGGGCTTGCTTTTCCACATAGCTATACTTATTTTCATACTCTTTTAGTCCTTCACTAAAGAAAGCAATAGGTTGTTCTTCATTTTTTTCATTTAGTTGAGTCAAAACAATATAAATACTTGATTCACCTCCAAAAGTATATAGAATGAAATCTTTATCAAAATTTGGATATATAAGAGTAGGGGTTGAAGCTATGGCTACTTTGATCTCTTCAAAAATTGCTTTCCCTTCCTTGGTCCATGAGAAGGCCATATTATTTTTGAGCATAGTTGTAAGAAGTTTCACCATGGTAGCTAGGTTAGGAATAAATCTTCTTACAAAATTTATTCTACCAAGAAAACTCTGCAAACCTTTCTTGTGACTTGGAAGAGAAAGGGAAAGTATTTCCTTCATTCTTTTTGGATCGATGGTCAAACCCTCTTTAGATACAATATGTCCTAATAAATTCCCTTGATTAGTGGTGAAGATACACTTGCTTGGATTTAGAGACACCCCATATTCTCTACATCTTATAAACACTTGGCTGAGATGACCAAAATTTTCTACTACATCTTTTGAATATAATATGATATCATCAAGGTAAACCAAAAAAATCTTTCAATCATATATTTGAAGGCCATCTCCATTGTATTTTGAAATGTGGCACCTACATTAGCTAGTCCAAAAGGAATCTTACTATAGGCATAGGTGCCCCATTTGGTAGTGAAAGCAATTTTGTATTTGTCAGCTTCTTTCACTAATACCTGATTATAACCCGAAATCCATTCCAAAAGGAGAATCTATCTAAATGACTAACTTTGGACAATATTTTCTCCATAGAAGGGAGAGGATGATGACCTTTGAGGGAGGCTTGGTTAAGATCCCTAAAATCTACATGCAATCTAATTTCTACATTCTTTTTCTGAACAGGGACAAGGTTTGCCACCCAAGAGGAGTGCTTGATATGGAAAATGATATTACCCTCAATTAATTTGGACAACTCATTTCTCATTAGTGGTTCTATCTTAGGATTTCCTAGTCTCTATTTTAGCTTAATAGGCTTAACATTATCCACTAGATCTATAGTATGTTGAAATAGACTAGGGTCAAACCCCATTAAATCATCATATGTCCAAGAAAATATATCATTAAATTCCTAACATAGACAGACAAAACTTTCTTGCTTAGTTTCAGAACATAACTTTCCCATGTTTAGTGTCTTTCCATCAAAAAATGTAATTGGCACATGGTCTCCTTTGTTTGCAGCAAGATTCATGCCTCTTTCCCTCACTTGGTCATTAGGATTGAAGACACTCTGTAAGGTAATGAGACCCTTGGGTAACTTTTTGGAGCTGAGGTTGATGATTTGATCACCATATTGGCCATGCAATCTCATCTGATTTCTATCCAAGAGCTTTGCTTCATTCTACAAGATGCTTACAATTTATGCATTAGATTCAAAGACCTAGCAATTGATATCATTATCAGAAACAACAAGCCTAACCACCATTTTAATCCCCTAGCTCTTCTCATCTTTTAGGCTCCTTGAGATATCATAATATACACCGACTACCGCAAGTATGTTAGCATGTCTATTTTCTTTTGTAGGAATGCTTTGAATATTGAATGCAGTGAAACCTTCAATCAAATCCCATACCCTATGTTTGTAAGCTTTGTGTGAACCATTCTTAGTAACATTTTGATTTCTCACCTAATTTACCACCAACTCACTATCTCCATATACACTTAATGCTTGAATTCCTCTTTTTTGAACAAGAGACCTTGAATTGATGCCTCATACTTGACCACATTATTGGTACAACTAAATTTACTCCTAAATGAGAAGTAGTACCTTTTTAGTGTAGGAGAAATCAGCATCACACCCACCCGTGATCCATTTTTATTTCTTGATCCATCAAAGTACATGCTACATATCCCACTTATATCTTCTTTGGTTTTCATATTGTTGGGGATGAGAGTGTCCTTTATGATATACAATTGGTGCCAAGGTTTGTCTCTAAGGTTTCTGATATAGGATCAAACTAATACATATTGACCCACTCATCGAAGAGGAAATCGGGTATCTCAGGTAAAGAAGTGGTAGGCTCATTTAAAATATCATTTTCATCTATTTCTAGGATGGTACAATTCATATTAATGAGATTGAGAGTGTAGGGCTCAATATAATGGAGGGCTAATGGTTCTTCTCTAATTGAAACTTTGGTTCCATATCTAGTTCTAAAGAACATATATGACCAATAAAATGATATGTAACCACCTATCTAAGCAGTAAAATCCCTTGAAAGACAAATGGCAAAGTGTGGCTTAATCTTAGCAATTGATATATCTTGAACTACAATACAACCTGGGCATGCATGTAAGGCCATTTCAACATTTCTAAGGATTTCTATAATCTTGATGGTACTACCATCTAGCTGCAACACATTCTTAACAATGGGTTCATTTTTCACTTCCAAAATATCAGCAACACATTTGGGCATTACTGAACTACTAGCCCCTAAATCAATCATGTAGTTGTGGACTAACTTATCTCCTATAATCAAAGAAACATAAAATGGAGGAGGTTTAACCTTTTGTTCTTATTTCTACCTCCTTTGATGGTTGTATCAAACTTACAAAATTCTCCATGCTAGATGGCTGATCTCTGAGTTCAATGCTTTCCAACTCCTATTGCAGTAACCTCCTTTATGATGGCACAATAGTTACAACATCCCACATAGAAAGGTTCACATTTATCTTCTTCATCTATTCTACCACACTAAAAGGAGCATTAGATGTTCTGGTGGAAGCCTTAGAAGTAGAAGCTTGAGGTGGGATAGTTTGCAAGTTGGGATAGTCTATGAGTTATTCACATTATCTCTTCTTTCACCCTACCTTTGTTATTGAGAAGCATTGACAAGCTGATTCACATTGTGTTGTTGGGAAACTGCATGTATATGAGGCACTACACTTGATGCAAAAGTCTGATTAGGAGGTTGAGGAGAAACCTCTTCCATAACTCTTCTCTTGCTCCTAGTATTGTAAGCACATGAATCTTGATTTACATTACCATGTTCTTCCACCAGGTGGTTCATGAAAGAGAAACCATCCTACTAAGAGGTATCAACAGGTTGATTACCATGTTTTTGGGTAACTACTTGCTCTGATAAAGTTAAAGCCAAGTACGATTCTACCTTTTGACACATGTAGTATCCATAGGAGTAGTTACAAGAAGGGCATAAATCTTGATCTTGGGTGAGGTTGTTATGAGGGGCTAAGGATCTATTTAAGTTGGTGTTTGAAGACTGGGGGGGATCGATAGGTCTATCTTGATTGTGAGGGTGCTCGATAGGTCTATTCTGACTGTAGGGGAGATGACTTTGATTTGGAGGTCTACCATGAATGGGACCTTGACTTTGGAGTTGCAGAGGCTTATTATTTTGAGCTTGCTACCTCTTTATAGTCACCAGCTCATTCCCCATCTTCTATACTACTACACTATTATGTTTCATCTTCTTTTCTTGGTCTTGCATCCTCCTATCCACATTCTACATTAGTGTATGCATCATGGCCTCAATCCTATTGACTCCATTAGAGGATGTGGAGGCTACTAGGATCATAATGAGAAGCTGACTTATAGAGGGGATATGAATAGGGGCCATAGTAGGTTGATGATTAGGCATGTTAGTAAACAAAGGCATTGGGGGCCTTGGAGCTAACTTTCCTTCTTCTATTAAAATATTCTCTACTCTTATGGAAATCTCATAAGGATTGGACAGAGTGTCACCTCCCATAGATTGTAGAGTGGTAGCAATATCACTATTGAAGGCTCTGAGATAATACAAGAATGCATTACCAGGAGAGGGCTTCACTATAACAGATATGCTATCCCATGTCTTCTGAAACCTATAATTGAAATCAGTCACACTCATGGGGAGCCCTCTTGATAGTTTTCAATTGTTCCAAAAGTGATATATGATCACTTTTGTCCTCAAAATATTTGCATAAGACTTCCCCTAACCCATCCCAATTAGTAATAGAGTTGTGAGGCAAACCTCTATACCATTGTAGTGCCTTTCCTTTTAGGGATGAGGCCAGAAGCTTGACTGCTACATCATCATTGGTGATGCCATGAATATTGCAAACATTCAACACCTCCTAAATATTTTCAATAGGGGAGATAGAGGTTTCACCAATAAACTTAGGTACACTTTTAAGAGCTGATACTGGTATGTCATGCCTTTGGAATAATAGGAGGGGGTTCCTACCATTAAAGGTAGAGAAAGCATGAGCTATAGACATGTAAACAAGTGATCTATTAATATGAGCAAATGGTATCCTAGGCTAAGACCTAACAACAGGAGGAGTGGAGATAGATCTTGCAGGGGTATGTGTTGCTACTATACTCCTAACTCTTGATAATGATGCCCTAGCCTCTCTTATTAGAAAGCTCTTGATATTGAAAGCTACCTTTGGAGGATTCTCTCATGTGTTTCTTGGGCATGAATCATGGAAACTTTGGTTTGGAAACCAATTTTTTCTTGAAAGTAGAGTCATCAAGTACCTTTGAACGATGAGCCTTTGAAGGCCTAATACTAAAGGCAGTACTATCTCCTTAGTATAAACATGGAATCTTTCTTCAACTCTAGTGAACTTTAAATGTTTTAATATGAGGTCCCACCAGGTGTGCCAAAAACCATTATCACAAAAGCTTGCACCCTTGTCCAAAGTTATACCAAAGGACAACCTCATGAAACATGGAAACAACCTCCAAGCTGTGGGACTTGGACTATGAAGTTGAGTCTCTAGAGAAGGCCAACTTCTTCTACTATTAGGATGCACTTAAACTATTTTTGAAGAGAAAAGGGAGAAGGAACACATGAAAGTAACTACCTAATTTATTCTAAAGAGGTGATGCACCAAAATAGGGTGTTCAAACCAATCTCTACCCATACATGCATAATACCATTATTATGATAGTCCAAAGATATACAAATTCAAACTTTCTTTAATCTATACACTACATAAAGACTAGACAACCGCATGAGTGACATAAGAAAAATTACTTCACTTCTTATCATTCACGGGCCAAAGAGATATAGAAAATGCAGATTTTAGATATCCACAATACATTGGAGAGAGGCAGATAAGCTTGCGCAATATGATGACAAGTGAAAGAGATAAGGCAGAAAGTCATATAATTCAAAGGCAAAGAGGGAATTTATAGTAGATGCCAAGTCAATACTAGAGAAAATAGAGATCCAACCCTAAGAAAGAGTACAACATTTGTTTTTATAGTGCTAGCATAACTTGGATAACTTCCCTCATAAGATATAAATCAACCAGTGCAATCAAATCTATAGAGAATAATCACTACAAAAATTAAAAGGTTTGATTACAGCACAAATCAATACATGAGAAGATCACTTCTTCACCAAAAAAATCTCTAAGAGGTTAGGAGTGATGGTTATTTAACTTCTAACTGAATGGATGGATCAACAAATGACAGTGGAGTATCTCTTTGAATTTTTTAGGCTTAGGGAATGATGACAGTGGTTGTAGGAGATTGGAAAGATTGGATTCATTATTCAAGGAATTGCTTTTGCTACCATCAACTCACCAAATCAACCATTAATTTTGGTCAACTAAGGTTTAAGCATCAAGTCTTGCCATGTAGACCAAACATTTCTTACCATTGTGTCACTTTGCTAGTGATTCAATCTTTATGCCTTGCATTTGACCATCTACGATCGCAACCTCACCACGACCTTCCTTTAATAACAATTACTACCTACAAAACCATGATCCACTAATCATCACTACCTTGCAACATGCTCCTAGCATTCTTTATTAACTACCATGACCTTGCAAAGTTTGAGGTTAGACGATATCTACACTACGACCACTTTAACCTAAGGTTTCTTTCTAACCTTTGCGATTAAGAAAAACTAGGGGGATTGCTACTTCACAACTCAAAACTTAACTATTTCTTGACCTACAATGATCATGTGCTAGTCATAGATCTAGATGATCTAATAGTGCAAGATATGTCTTTGAAGAACTAAAGATCTACCTTTTCTACATTGTCATAATTTAAAACATAACATGTTAATATAACCGTGTGATTAGGAAAAAACAAAGTAGTCGCACCTTTGCCATCTTGTCCATGGTTGACACTCAACAAATCGTGACTGTGAAAATTGCATAATCATGACTTAAAAAATTCCAAGGCATAAAATAAAATATAGCCAATGCTAAATTTAAAACCTTACGTGACCGTTAAGCGGATTATCATTTGAATTTGATTTTTTGGTAGAGGGTGTTTTGGTTAAAAGTACCTTTTAATTTGTTCCTTTTCATTGTACCTTTTGATTAATCTTGAATAATTTTATCAAGTGCATGATGCCTTATGAAAGATCTAGCAAGTCTAGGCTCCTTGCTTTTCAATTTAGAACTAGTTCCACTTGGTTCACCATGCTCAAAATGATCTTCATGATCAGGTTCAACTTCCTATAACTTGGGTCCTTTAGATGACTCGATTTGCACTAGATGTAACTTGAGTCCTTTTGACTATGACTTAGGTCCTTTAGGCTGTAACTCAGGTTTCACTGACTACAACTCGGGTTGAGCTAAAGATTTTTGGGACTCAGGTGGTAAAGACTGTTAATTTCAAATTATATTTTCCTAAATGTTTGGTAAAGTATGAGGTTCACAATAGACAAAATTTCTATAATTTTTAGGTTCTTTTCTACTTTGCTCTTCACTCTTTTCTATAAACTCATCAATCTTTACATGTGTACTTTTCACAACTTTGTGAGTAGATAGATTCAAACATTTGAATACTTTGCTCTTATTGGAGTACCCTAGGAATATGCCTTCATCACTTTTCACATCAAATTTTTCTTTCCTTGACTCCTTCAAGATATAAAATTTTCTTCCAAATACTTTGAAATAAAAAACATTAGGTTTATAGTCATACCATAGTTCATAAGGTATTTTATTTGAATCCTTCTTTAGCTGAACTTGATTCAAGGTATGAATTGTTGTACTGATTGCTTCCTTCCAGTATTTGATTGCAACATATTTCTCTATCATCAAGGTTCTTGCACAATCCATGATTGATCTATTTATTCTTTCTACTATGCCATTTTTCTAATGTGTACCAGGTGAAGATACCTATTGTTTGATTCCTCTTTCATTACATAATTCATTGAATTCATTTGAGATGAATTCACCTCCTCTATCTAATCTTAAACTATAATGAACCCTTTTTGGGGGTCCTCATTTATTTACCACTTTTTATTTTATTTGTAGACTTTGCCATAATTTCTCTGATAGAATCATTAATATATCTCATATAACTTGGTTAAGATGGTCTGATAACTTTCTTTGATTTAATAACAGGGAATATGCTCTAATTTAGTTTTTGAAACTACTTATTGTAATTGAATTTGTTCTCTCCAATGCAACCATTCAAGTCATAAAATTGATCCTACTTGATAATCATTGTGTATGATATGTTGGCATGCTTATGTTATGCTTAAGATACTGCTATGTTTGCAAATAGTCAACTGGCTTCCAGTAATTGGAAACTATTTCTGATTTGTCTTTTGTCTATGTTACTAGCTAAAAGAAAGTAAAACATTTGTAAATAATGATTTCTGTATGATATGTTGTTGATAGAATTTTTTGACATATCATGTACATACATTTCTATCTTCCTTATCCATTAATGTGAATCCCTCTAAGAGGTGAACTAACATCTTATATCTTATACTTTGAGCTGATATGAAATGTTGGAAGAGACACACTTGATGTCTCTTAATAATCACCTTCCTTCATAACTAATAGCACCATTTCCTTTCTATGTTCATCGATCTTATATTCTAATCATATTTCTTTATTTATATTTTCTTGATTGCACCCATTCGTTATCATTATTATCATTATTAATGACATGATTAGTATTTGCTGAATAACAATATTGATTTTGCTTATCGATAACTAATCCCCATTAGTAATCTTGACTAAGCCTTGATCAACATGATTAGATGTTGGGCTTGTGATTAATTTTTTTTTATCTTTCCAATGAACACATCGGTGTTCTTACATATAATTAAGATCAATTTATAATGATACTTGATCGACTGCCTTTATATTTACTTTGAAAGATGTCATGCTTATCGATAGTTGGGGGGCTACTTATCTATTCATAGTTGCTAATTATATTAGGCTTGATAGATAACTAATTATTATAGTGTTGATCTTAATTCAATTAGTTAGTCCTTCATATTGGTTTTGAGATCATTGTCTTTACTTGAGTCGATATAGTCATTGTCTTTTCCTATCATAGGAGATGGAGTTGACTTGTTAATAATTTTGGTAGCCACATAGATTTTTATTTTATTTTGTATTTTTATAGTGAGTAGTCCTTTATTGGTTAGATTTAGGATTTCATATAAGTTTGAGTATTAAATTGTTTAGAGTGAAAATATTATTATATTATTAATTGTAGTATTAATTATTGTTTCTCTAATCAACACCATTTATTTAATTAGATCTTATTGTTGTAATATTATTACTATAGATTATTAATTATAATAATATTTAATTCTCAATTATGTTATAATATTGTCCTTGAATATGTCCATTTCATAATATAACCCAAGTAGGTACATTATAAAATTATTATTGGTATTTGATATTATTTATAATCAAAGTATTTATTTGTTATTTAATTTATTTAACTCATTAATATTATAATTATAATATAATATTTTACATTACAATTATGCTATAATCTTATATATTGTTTTATTTCTATATTGTCAAATATATCACTATTCTATAATAGATTATAATATTATTATTCTTAATTATTATCATTGTATAATATGTTATTTGAATATTCATATATCCTTTTAATTTGGGCTCATGACACATAAATTTTAGTTTCTTTCCTATTTCTTTCTCAACTCTAGCCAAATACCACTTAAACTTTTGAAAAGCTTTAGATTTATCTTTTAAGTACATAATAGTCACTGTCCTAGAATGATCATCAAAAAAAAAAATGAAATACTTATCTCCACAGTAGCTTTCTATTCCAATAGGTCCACAAAGATATGTATGAACCAACTCCAAGACTTCTTCTAAATAATAATTCTTTTTTTTGAAAATTTTCTTTCCCCATTTCCAATTTGACAATTTTTGCACATGCCCATATAACGTTTCTCTAGGCTTGGAATGCCTCTCATTCTTTTATTATTTCTTATGTTGACTAGGTTGTCAAAATTCATGACATAACCAACTTTCTTCTGCTTGAGCTAGGAAACATGAATTTTTAGTTATATCTGAATAGAATATATTACCTCTTGTTTGATTGCCAGTCCCAACTAGATTTCCATATCCATCAAGCAGTTTGGCCTTCCTATTCATGAATTCTACCTTGAATATAATGCTGTTCAACTATGCCACACTAAGTAGATTATGTTTTAGTCTTTCAACCCGATACACATTGTCATAACTAAGTTCAACAGTTAATGCAATACAACCTTTTCCCTTTACATAACAAGGTTCATCATTTCCAAATCTAACAATCCCACCATCATAGTGTTCCAAGTGCTCAAATTTAGATTTATCAGTAATGTGGTGAGAACAACCACTACCTATGATCTAGGTACCATTCTTGCTAACATGAGAAAAAAGGGCCATCTTATCATTTTCATCATTTGATTCATCCATAACAACAATGTAAACCATTTCATCTTCATCACTACTATCAAAATATTTAGCCATGTAACACAATTTCTTACCTTTATCCTTGTAGTCTTCATAGCTTTTGAAATCTTTGTTGCCTTTGTATTTTTCATGCTTCTTCTTCTTTGCCTTCTCTATTTGGACACCTTGCAACAATGTGACCAACTTCTTAACAAGATAAAAAAATGTATGATATTTTGCCTTTGTACTTTCCTTTGCCTTTAGGTAACCTTCTTGCAAGAAATGCTCAATGACTTCAAGATCATCATAAGAACCATCTTCATCCTCATTTTTAGACCTTTTGCTTTTAGAATTTCTAGCTTTCTTTTTGAGTGATAGTTTAGCTTGAAATGCAGATTCAATGTTACCAGAGTTAGGAACATAGTTATCATAGTTATCTAACTCAAAGGTTGTCAACCTTCCCACAAGTACATCCAAAGTTATATAATTATTGGGATTACATATCATTTATTGAATAGCTAAAACTCTAATTGCATAGATAGGAAGAAGATTTTTGAGTACCTTGCTGACCATTGCCACTTCATCAATTATTCCTCATTGCACTCACACTAGCTTTGATTCATTCATTGTATTGTGCAATGTTCTTATCTTCTCTCATTTTCATTTGATCAAATTTTCCTCTAAGACTTTTTTCCTTAGCTCTCCTCATATTTTCATCACCTCCATAGATATCTTTTAGCTTGATCAACATTTCATGAGTAGTACCACAATATTTGACTTCATCAAATTCAACACAATTGAGAGTAGAAGCAATGACAATCATCATTATGTTATGATTCCTCTTTTCTATAATTTGTTCCACTATCAAATGTCCTTGAGGTGCAACATACTTGTTCTCTAGGTATCTCAGACTTGAGTCTCCAAGGTTGCCAAATGCAGCTTCATGAGTTCCTACCATGCTTTGAAGTTATCTCTGTTCAACTTGGAAATCTCTCTTCTCCAAGACATCTTGATGTTTAGCTTAGGTCCTTCAAACCTTCTCTACAAGCACCAAAAGCTCTGATACCAACTGTTGGAAATATAAGAGGAGTAACTAAGAGGGGAAGGGTGAAGTAGTTACCACAAAAATAAATCCAAGATCTCTTAAGATGTCAATACAACACAAAACCAAACTTTGCTGAAACTTAAATATTGCTATAACTTAGTTAGCATAGGAACACTTGGACAACACAATATAGATCAGTTTACACTAAGAGTTACTGTCACTTGGTAAACAATGAAATAATTTCTTCTTAAGATGTTTAGTGTTTTAAACCATAAATAACTTAATTGTAGAAACATAAAGAAAATAACATGAACACAAGATACACCAAGATTTAATGTGGAAACCCATTTGAGAAAACCACCAATTGCAACTAGTTACTATTTTTCACTCTTCTCAAGTAAGCCCTATTAGCAGCCAACAATGTTAAAGGTTACAAAACACACTATTAGGTGTGACCCTATTAAAGGATTTAGATCACCTTGTTAGGAGTGGCCTTGTTAGAAGTCTTCATACACTTCAATCTAGAAATGCCACTTTGTTAGAGGATTTAAAAATAACTGTTAAGCTAACTCTATTAAGAGATTTGATTCATTGCTAGATTAATAATAATTTAACTTGATTGTTGATGCAACTTACTTTGCTGATTTCAAAATTTAGTTATGGCTTGAATACTTAATCCTCCTTGATTAGATTAATCTTTGTAGCTCAGTTAACTTAGGATACTATGTTATCCTTCAAGTTCACTTCCTTTATTTATCTTCTTTTATTCCATGCTTACACATTCAATCCTCAACTTGACCTTTCATATATATGATTTACCTTGTCAAGTTGGCTTGAATACAACTTTTAGACAAGCAATCTTCATCCCTTAAGTTGGCTGGACTTAACAAATAAATTCATCAAACTCAATATGTTGTCACAAGAAAATCCTTTGTTAGCTAATCCAACTCATTCAATACTAACTCGTTCAAGACTTTCTCCTTTAGAATTCATTTGGTAATTGAGTGAGTGAGCTCAGTTAATCTTGGTTCCATGCCAAATTTCCTTTGGTAACTAAGTGAACTCAATTGACACAATCTTCTTGCAAACTTACTTTGGTAACTGAGTGAGCTTGGTTAACATTGGTTCCATGCCAAATTTCCTAGAATGCTCAGGATACACTAATTTCTCAAAAAATATTTGACATTTGTTTAACATCAAAGACAACATACAATTGAATGATTGTATTCAACAATAGGTTATATTATAGTCCTTCCACCCTAAAACCATTCCAATTAAGGCTCTCCATGATCCCAAAAATCACAAGAACAAAACCTTCTTTGATACCACCCGAGACAAGGGTGGTAGGGAAAAGGAACTAATTAAAGACCATATCCAATTACATAGCATGTTGCCAAGAGTAAACATATAAGCAAGACACATAATTAGAAAAAACAAACCATTCCTTCATAGATTTACTAATTGATTACACAATTCATTACATACAACATGGTAGGCTATAAGACCTTCCTAGTTGTGGCCAACACAAAGATATCTCACAGCTTCAAGATCTATCCTACTTCATCTTCTATAGTACTATCACTATCACTCCTATTGAATTCACTATCTTCCTTAGGCTACAATTATGCCAATTCTAGAATTGATTTCTCACATAAGTTACAACAAGATCCTTATAAAGGTAGCTAGACCATAAGTTGGTTAGTTAGACATTAATTATAATATAGGTCCTTCCTTTGAGGAGTAAACCATAACTCAATCATGAGCATCAATTTTTCACATACATTTGAGGATAGGTCCACACACAAGAAAGGAGTCTACTCCAAACCATGTAAGACACCATATCATCATAGGAAATTGTGAAAAAATAAAAAACATGTCATACTAGATGAAATCACAAGAAATTGTTACCAGAGAAGAGGACACAAATATTTAAGCACAATACACATTAGCTTATGTTCTCTTAGGGTAAGGATCCAAAATAGGTCCTTGACATGATATTAATCATTTTCAATCCTAAACCACTAGTTGGAACAACTGCTCCATGAATAGAAGACTTATACAAAAACAAAGCAATATTTTTGGTAGAATATTGCTCATTGACCCAAGATGCTCCTATTAGATAATTGAGAGGGTGGGGGGGTGAATTCATTTTGTCCATTTTTCTTACTGTGAGTGCTAATTATGGGCCTCTAAATCCACACACACTTCAACATGATCATTACATGTCAAAAATATCCCAAAATGAACATGAGATTGTCCATTCAGTATGCCTGCACTAATCGATATGTTGCCTTCTAATTAGATGGGGTTTTGCTATTCACTCTCATAATTGAGAGATCAAAAACTAGAGAAAAATAATACAAAGGATTTGGAAGAATGAAAATGTAATCTAACCTATGTTTTTGATGTTTTTTAAATGTAAAGATATTAGATTAATCTAAATGAAACTGAAATCAATCTAAGAAAAATGGAAAGTAATAACTAAATGGATGCATTTTATATTGAATGATGAGAATATGAAAGAAAGAACAATTCAAATACAAGGCACTTGAGGAATAATTAGCATCAATTCAATAATTTTCATGTGCATCCTCCAAAATGAGAGATTGAAGGTTTCTTTTATAGAATTCTAGAATTTGATCAATGGTCAAGATCGATCTGAGTGTATGGTCTAGATCAAGAGTGAGATTCAGTCTTCCAATTTTAATGGAGTTGAATGAGATGAAAGAGGAGATAATCTTGATCCATTCAAATATGTGGTCATACTTAGATTTTCTATTTAATTAAATAATCAATTTCAAAAATTAAAAGCACATATTGATTTAATCAATATTATTAATTTCTTTTTTGTATGAGATGAATTAGGAAACAATATTGATTAATTCAAACATGTGGTCATAATTAGATATTATTTAATTAATCAAATAATTAGTTTCAATAACCATGACATATATTTAATTAAACCAAAGTGTTGTAATTCCTTTTTATGTGTATTAGCTAAAGAGGGTAGATTTAATTTAATCAAAGTACTTAAGACTTGTAATTAAATTAATTCAATTAGGAGATAGATTTAGCTAATTCAATTAATATTTAGGAATTAAATAAAGTAATGATTAATATAGATAAATTATCTTCTACATTTGACACTTAGGTCAAGTGAAGATTATCAAAATCAAAAATGCCTAGTACAATAGGACTTAAGTAATATTGATAAACCAAAATTCATTTAGAATACCAATATGCCAATTTAGGGGTATTAAATTTTCCCCTCTTTGAATAAATGTGCGAGCAACATGTTAATTCAAAAAAATTAGAAGTCTAATATAGACCAAGAGCTGAGATTAGTTCCAAGATTGATGACAAAGAGACCAATTGATGGGATTTTTAAGGCTATCTCTAGAACAAAGCTTAACCTTAGGGAATCTAGATAGAACTCATAGATATTGATATGAAAGAATAAAGATTGCAAAAATTTATAGAATTGTTCTCAGAACAAGATTCAATTCCTAGGAGTTATAGTTAAAATGCCTCGATACCTATCTATTAGAAGATGAAAAGATTAATCACAATGCATAGGATTATCCTTAGGAGTCAAGGTTAGATTTCCCTAATAATTTTCCATTAAATAGTGATTGAAAGAAAGAGTTTAGAATTATCTCTAGCATGGAGCTTAATCCTCCAGAATCTAGATAGAGCACCTAAATACTAATCCATAAATAGCTAACAAGACCTAATCATGAGTTGTAGAATTATCCTTAGAACAAGGTTTAATCCTTAGGAGTCAAGGTTAGAATGCCCAAATACCTGTCCATCGAACTATCAAAAGGACTGCTATAAGATTGATTAGTTGGGTAGCATATGATGCCAAATAGGGGGAACAAATATGCCCCAAGTGATGAGATGCCCCTAGCAAATAGGACATTATATTTAGATTTGAAGCCATATTAGAAAGATTCAAAGATGTTCAATGATGTAATCATCATCTTGCCCTCTCGGGAACAAAGTCAAAAGATGACACATTAGAATGAAGTTAATTGGAAGAGATTTGAAGGTCTAGTTGACCATAGTTGACTAGAATTGACCAAAGTTGACTTTTTTGAAAATTTTGAAAAAGTTGAAGTGATGTGTGAATTGAAGATACTCGTAGATTGACAAAGTATCAATAAGAGGAACTGCACAAGTGTTCAATTGTGTTGGTACCAAAAATTTAAAGTGTAATTTTGAGCTCTTTGAGTGTGTTAGATTTTAAATTTGATCCAAAAAATTGGTTTAGGGCAGCCAAATTAGCTAATGGGGTAATTTTCTCATCAATCAGAGCACTTTGAAAAATTATGTCAAAACCTGTATAAGGGCTCAAAAGGTCATTTTCAAATCATTTGTGCATTTTTCTTTTGTGAAGAAAAGATCTTTGAGGTGGAAACATGATGGTTCCTATTCATTCACATGATTTTGAGCATTCTAGGCAACATAGTCAACCATTAGACTATGGACCACCGGTTAGTAGTTGATAATCCTTGTTTGCATTTCAAATTTGACACATTTTGATAAGTTTTTTTTGTTTGTTTTTGGTGTTTTAAAATTACTGTTGTTAGGGTCCTCATTCAAGGACCTGGTTTCTCACATGAGTTTCTAGGGAAACTCGCACGAGGAAGTTCCACTAGGGTACTTTTTCATGTACAAAGTTGGGTTTCCTCACACGGGAGGTACCTGTTGTCACAAAAGTTTACACCCTTGTCCAAAGTTTTTACCTAAGGACAACCTTGTGAAACATGGAAACAACCTCCAAGCTATGGGACTTAAACTGTGAGGTTGAGTCTCTGGAGAAGGTTGACTTCCTTTTTTATCGAGATGCACCTAAGTACTCTTGAGAGGAAAAGGGAGAAGGAGATGCAAGAGACAAAATCCACCTAATCTATTCTAAGGAGGTGATGCACCAAAATAGAGTGTTCAAACCAATATCTCCCCATATATGCACTTTTGAACCATCATAAAACTAAAAGATATACATACCTAGACTTGTTTTAATCTAACAATCACATGCAGATTAGAAAACCAAAATGAATGCTGCAAGGAAAAAGAGAATTCACTAATATATCATTCATAGGCCAAAAAGAGATATAGTCATGCAAGATTGTAGATATCCAAAATACACTAATGAGAGGAAAATAGTTCTTGCACAATACATTAATGGCTAAAGAAAATAAGGCAGAGTGTCATACAATTCAGAGGCAAAGGGGTTTTACAGTAGCAAGTTAGAGTAATGCTAGAAAAATAGAGAGGGTTTGATGTTAACAAAATTTACAAAATCTACCTTTATAGCTCAGGCATAAAAGAGATATTTTCTACCATAAATCAAACTCAACCACTACACCTAGCATTATTGCAAATTTGCAAGAAATCTAACCATGGAACAATTGTAGATGTAAGAGTGACATGAAGAAACCAAAATAACCGCATCCAGTCACAAGAGATCAAATACAAAAGATCTGATCATTAAATGTATTAAAGAGGCATGGAGATGAATTGAAGCCATGGAAAAAGCTCCAAAATACTAGTTTGACTTGAAGAAACAATCTTTGTAATGTGCCATGACCGCCACAAATAAATCCGTATCACTGTCAAAGAAAATGCAAGATGGGACAACACACAAGTTAACCCGCTACAAAAATACGAAGTTGACTTGTGTGGAATAGATCTAATTTGCCTAGAAAATGTATGAACCATTGATGTAGATCTTCATTTGAATATGGACAGCCTAGATGTTGCAAAAATATCCCCAACTGATGAATAAAACACAACCCTCGATCAAGATTTTCTTTATATCAAATGGATGGTTGGGACGAAGCAAGGAATCTCCAAAGATGCATCTAAATTTGACAACCATAACATTTTCGTAAAAGGGCCAAGGAAGGGTGCAAAAATACGAGATCCATTAGATCAAATGTGTCCGAGCAAAATAAAGATCCACCACACAACACCTCATAAAAGGGAAGGACCCACCTACCACATGGAAAGTGCTTGCTATGTCGGATGAAATAACTACCTTGCAACTTTTCATAGTAACATAGTGACAACCATAGATGATCCTTGATCTGATGGTGACTAAAATTAGCTAAAGGAACTGATCCACCACTTGGCACTAATTCATTTTTGGCACATTTCCCAATATGTAGTCGAAGAGGTAGCATACAATTTCACAATTTCATGGAAGCAAGAAAACTCACTTCTCGAAATAGAAAAAATGGTTAACATAAAATGTTAACTTGGTAGAAAATGCATGTTAACTTGCAACTCGACACATGAAGAAAAAAAAAGTGAACTTGACATATGAACAAGTTGAACTAGCTCAACATATGAAGAAAAAAATGAGCCAACTCGGCTTATAAAGAAACCACGTTAACATGAGATGTTAACCCGACCGAAAAGCATGTTAACCCACATCAAAGATTCTAGCCCATTAAAGATCTCTTAGATTGATTATTGACAATGGGCTAAATGGGGGGCAAAAAT